>CM003420.1:0-600000 GCA_000331325.2 Crithidia fasciculata | reverse complement strand
CATCCAGCTGTAACACCTGCGCAGCCTCCTTCTGTGCCGTTGGGGCAAGCTGAGACGGTGCAGGTCGATGTGGAAGAGAGGGCAGCTGCCAGTGGCGGCGACAGCTGATGCCGGCTTCACGCTGCTGCGAAGATGACACTGGCAGAGTACGTCTGTTACTTCTTCTCTCCGAGTATCGATGGGCTTCTTTTTCTTTTCTCATTCCAATTTGGTTTCTTCTCTGCTACGCAGCTACCAAGCACTGCTGATGATCTACAAAGAAAACAAAAACGGCTCGATTATCGGGTAGTTCAGAGGAACGCAATGTGTCTTGCCATCGTTAAGTATCTTGAACGATTACTGCATGCTATTGAGTCAAATCAGGTTTTGGTTTGTAAAAGTCAAAGGCTGATTGGCCGCATTAAAAAAATTAATAGTACAACAGGTCATCTCTACTGCTGATCCCACAATCCCCTCTCAACTTCCTGCTTCCATCTCTTTCTTCTTGCCTTTCTTAATGTGCTCGCTCTGCTTCAATTGTTGTGGGCGTGGTCGTGGACTCACGCTTCTGCTCCTCTAGGTCTAAAAGAGGTTCGACCATCAATAAGAGAAAAAAAAAGAAAACGTTGTAAAGAAGGTCCTTCGTTTTAAAAGCTCTCTTTTTTTTCTTACGTTCTGTGCTGCCTGCTCTCTGTCCTAGTCCCCCTTTTATCTTGTCTGCGCCTGCGCTCTCGCTCACCTCGACGCCCGCTCTTGTGGAAACGCAGGAGGTGGCTCGATCGAGGTCTTGGAGCCACCACAAAGCACTACACCCTCTGCAGCATTCTTCGCCAGCAAAACACACACACGCACTGCTCAATCTTTACTTTCTGACAATTCTCTCTTTCTATTTTTTTTTTCATTCTTCTCTCTCTTTACTTTTCTGCCGAGATCTTTTTTTTTCCTTTTGTGTTCGTCTTCTTCCACTGCTTTGACACCATCAGCAGGAGTGCCGGAGGACATCCCCTTCGGCTCCTCTGTACGTCAAGCACAAAAAAGAATATCTTAGTGAAGGTAAAATCTCCAAAAAGTGGGAGTGGGGACATCGAATCTTTTTCTTACTCTGTTTTCTCTTTCTTTCTGTAATCTGACTATTTTCTTTTCTTCTCCTTTCGTCGTCTCTCTTCCACATTTTTTATTAGTTTTATTGTTTTTGTTCTCCCTTCGTTTCTGTGAGTTTTGGTCATCTCTCTCTTTCTCTCTCTTCCCAAACAAAAAAAGCACACACAGAAAACCGGCAGTGACAGTGTTGTACCTCCCCGCTCTGCCCCCCTTCTGTGTCGCACTACGGTCTAACACGAATTAGTTTTTCATTTCGCACTCACACACAAAAAAAAAAATTGGGCGTCTGAAAAACGACGACGCAACGCGACGCCGACCCACCGACACCCATAAAACAATAGAAGAAGTAGTGATGATAGATGAGGGGTACTTTGACAGCTACAAAACAAAAAAGCCCGTGTTTTCTCTTTCATCCGTCAGCATCTTCTACCTGTTTCCTCGTTGGTGTCTCTTAAAACCTTACTTTATAATTGTTGTTCTTTCTCTTTAGCTCTTCTCACCAAGTCCTCGTGTAGACCGCGTCTTCCGCTCGTTCGCTTCCGTTCCTCCATCGAAAGGACACTCACCAAAGGCTGCGGCGCACAACAAGCCGCACGCCTGAGTCTCCTTTACGTCTTTTGCTTCTTTAATTTTTGTGCTGTTTCTTTCTTTCTAATAAAGACGTGTTGACACGGTACAGCGGCGAGCTTTTCTTTTGTTTTTGTTTTATTGTGGACGCGGTTGCGTAGAACACGCGGCTTGTGCAGAACCCACTCCAAAGAACACATCAAACCACGAGACACGCACGTACACGCCTATCATCTAAGAGAAGAGCAGCCTTTACTTTACGTACCACTACAACTCTTTTTTTCTTCTTTTTCTATTGGCTTACTCCATCTTCGCTTCTCTCTTTCTCTCTCTATTTTTTTTTTATCCGCTTTGCTTTTGTTGTGACTATTAATTTTGGTGTATTTTTTTTTTACTGCTTCTTTCTCTCTTCTTTTTTTGTTGTCCTTCTGCTGGTTTTGTTTCTCGCTTTTTCTTCTACCTCTACCACTTCTGCCCATCTAGCACCTGTGCGCACGCACGAATCCCTTCTCTTCCCTTTTTCCACTTCTGTCCGCTACGTGACGTAACAGGAGAGAGAGAGAGAGATTGTGTAATTGGAAGAGAGTGAAGATGCGCGTGACTCCCACCGTAGCGTCGACCTCAACCGGTCCCACCACCTCTGCCCCCGTCGAAGGCGTACGCACAACTGCAACGACGACGACGTCTTTGCCGACACGCAGTCAGCACGCCGCACCGAATAGTGGCCGCGATGAAGTGCACAGTCCCTCCAGTCCCACGATGGCTTGCAGCAGCAGCGGCACCGGCGCGAGTGCCAGCAGCGGTGGCCTCCCCACGTGTTTCTACTTCACCGTGTTTTTCAGCAACAACGCCCCCATTTTCCACTCCAACCGGATCCCAGCAAAGTTATTAGGTCTCTCCTCTTCTCCTCCGGGCACTGCAGCAGCACGCGACGCGACCCACGCGCCGTGCAGCCACACCGGCGCAACGCCAGGCGAGACGTGGACGAGCACTTACCAGGCAGCTACGGATGCTGCGTCCAATTTGTGCGCCTCGTGTCAGCAGCATCGATGGCAGGCCGTCTTCGCCGATGCTGCAGAGACACGCATGGGCAGCGTGCAGCAGCATCCCCACCAATACGGGACGGCTTCACTGTGGGCGACTTCCGTAGTGAGTCGGCCGTGCTGGACGAGGTGCCTCAACAAACGTTGCAGACGGTGGCCTTTCCCACGACCTTTGGCTGCTGTGCCGGCAGCAGCAGTGGCAGCAGTGGCGGTGGCGCCTGTCCGCTGCCGGTGCGCACTCTGAAGCTGCGTCGACGTCGGACTTCACTTTCTGCACACGAGGCGGAGAGGGACGAGGAAAACGTGGTGGAGGTTGTCTCGGCGATGCCGGCGGCCGCAGCAGCAACAACAGCTCTCTCTCCGCTTGCTGAGGTGCGTGGGAAGGCGAAGGAGGTGGAGGAGGCAGCGAGCCACGACAGCTCCACGAGCGAGAATACGAATTTAAAGACGGGTGTGCAGTCCATCACTGATGGCTCCTCTACGCGGTTCAGCGCAACATCCTCCGTGAACACGCAGCATCCACAGCAGCACTGTGCTCAGAACGCGAGCAGTGCAAGCACTAGCCACTCCCGCCGCGCTTGTCAAATCCAGCACGGCATCGCCACGCACTCACCCAACACCTTACCTCTCACTACGACTGTCAGCACCGCGGCGACGTCTTCGACCGCGGCGACGACGCCAACGGCAGGCACAACGACGTCCACTTCTGCACTGCCGGCACGCTTTCAGCCAACCTTTCCCTCCGTGACGTGGGAGGAGGAGGAAGAAGCAACGGAAAAGAAGGAGCCGCAGAGAGAGGAGGTGGCTGGAAAACTGCTAGTGGTGGGAAGGACTGATGTTGAGCCTCAGGAAACTACTAACGCAATAAACGCAGCATCCGCGGCATCACCAGCTACAGCTGCGTCGAGCACGACTGTTATTGCAACGACGGAAAGAGTGGAGGGAGCGCCAGTGCGGGCACGGCGTCCACGTCAGCGGGACAACGCCGCAGCTCCCAGCAGTCCAGCCGACACTCGCTCTACCCCTGCTGCTGCTGCTGCGGCTCCGCTGCGTCGCGCACGCCCCTCTCTTATAGCCACAACAGCAGCAACACCCGCAGCAGACAAGTCAACGGCATCTCCTCTCGCTCCCCCTGCTACAGCCGCCGTGGCACCGCAGCCGGCCGCCTCCAGCTCATTAGTTAGCAGCGGTGTCCAAACCAGACAGCCTTCCATCGCAGCACCAGCGCCACCACCACCACCACCGGCGACGTCAGGCGATACCGCTGTCGACGTCACACCCACCGCCATCGTACACGAGGGCCCGCCGTGGAACATGCGCGTGGAGGAGGTGCGCAGCGCGAAGGGCGACCTCCGCTACTATCGCTTCATCATCGCCGTCTCCTTCGCTGCGCTGATCACCACCCACACCGGCGTCTTGCACTCGATGCAGACCCGCAACGCCGCCACGGCGCTCGTGCTGACCTGTCCGCCGTCTGGCGTGCACTACCGCTTCTTCTTGCACCACGTCGATGTACTGCGCAGTGCGCTGAACCGGGCAACGGAGTTTGGCATCCGCACGGTGCAGCGCTTCTTTGGGCTGCTCTTCTCCCCCACGCAGAAGCCCAGCGGGACGCAGCAGCAGATCTTGAAGGCGATCACGAGTCGACTCGAGATGCACTCCGAGGCGTGCGAGACGTACAGGGCCGTGAAGGCGGAGCTGGCGAGTGCGCTGGGTGTACTCTGGCCGCTGCCGCAGCTCTCGCCTGCCACGGCGCCGTGGGTGACACCGATCCTGATGCACGCCTCTCTGGCCCCTGCACGGACACGCGTGGGAGGCTCCAAAGGCGGCCGTGCGGCCTTCAGCGGCACAGCCGGAAGCACCGCAACGACGTCCGTGTTGAACGCGCGACATGGCAGCAGTCGTGGTGCTGATGGACGTCGAAGTCGCTCTGGTGCGTCGACGGCAATGCGGTGGCTGAGCGCAGGAGGCGTCGGCGGTCGTGCGAAAGCTCGCAAGGAGAGCACAACGGCAACGAGTGCGACGGCAGCATCGCCGCCATCGCTGTCGGAGCTGCTGTGCGAGGCAACAGCAGGCCTGTGCGACTACAGCGAAGGCTTCGCCAGCGCGTTTGTGTGTGGTCTGCTGTCTCTTGCTGAGGAGGGCGAGGGGCGGTGGCGGACACGGCTGCATGGCCGGGCTGCAGAAAAAGACGATGCAGCGGCAGCGCCGCCGACGGAGGCGTCCTCTCGTATTGGGTCGCCCACAATGACGAGTGCTGCCATGACGCGGGAGGTGTCATGTGCCTTGCCCGTTTGAGTAATGTGAATGCCACAACGCCGGAGTGGCTCTCAGCCTATAGCACCTACTTCGACAACATCACCACACACGCTGATGCGAGCAGCGAGCCCGTGAACGCTGGTGGACGCTGCAGCGGTGGTGGGGATTGCGTTGATGGATGGATTCGCCTCACGCGGCCACCGAAGCGGGCAGCCATGACCAATAGTGCTGCTGCTGCGGAGCTGCATGTGTCGGCAAGCGATGACGAAGACGACGAAGACGACAACGCTTGCCTGCGCACGCACGTCTCGGCCAGCACCGTCTCCTCCATGACGCCGGTGTTGAGCCCCTTGACCATCGACGTCGAGGCACGAAGTCCATCAGCGCGGCTGCTGCGTGGACGCACCCTTGCGGCAACCACCGCACACGCACTCCAGAGTGGTGGTAATGGTGGTGCAGCAGCACAAGTACCAGCAGCCGCGTACACCTTCAACGGAAGCGGGACGGGTGTGGTGAACAGTTCATGGGCTACTGCTGCTGCTACTGCTGCTGCTGCTCCGCTAACACCGACCACAGCGCAGCTGTACACCATCTCAGCTGAGACATCCATCACGTCACACGCGACCACCTTGGCCGTCGGTGCAGTGGCGAGTCCAGCGAACAACAACAACAGCAGCAGCAACGCCTACAATGGCAGTAGCGGTGGCGGGGGTGAAGGGGCTGCGACGAGCACGTCAGGACTCTCACGTCTGCCAGCGTCAAAGGATGCGGCTGTCACTACTACCACTGCGGGTGTGACGTCCTCTAATTCTGTAGCGTCAAGACAATCTCTGCGGCAACAACAGCAGGACAGCACGAGTCGGCCTCCCCGCACAGCCACCGCCGCCAGCAGCAGCGCCACCAACGCAAAAGAAGATGCCTTTTCCCTCCACCGTGGCCGGCTGGGCCGCGTGGTGATCTTCACGCAGGACGCCACCCTCGCCCGGCGCCTACTGCTCCTCGCAGCCTTTCTCTGGAGCGAGTCTCTGGACTCCGACGACAACAACCACTGGGGCGGGATGGGCAGCGCAGCGTCGTCGTCACCCCGTGGCAGAGACATCGCCGCTGGTGGTGGTGCTGCTGAGTTTCGGTGTGAAGATGCACAGCGCATGTATGAGACGGCCATCGCAGCCGCCGTCACGTCGGCCGAATTCGCCAACGTGCCGATCCAATGGGTCGCCGAGGAGTTCTCGGAGGCTCGTCTCGCCACTCTCTGCTCACGCTTCAGCCCTGAAAACACGCTTCTCGTGGTCGTACCGCGGCAGCTGCAGTGCCGGCGAGTGCGGCTGCGCAAGCACGTGGCTGGGACGACGGTGCTGGTGGAGCAGCAGGCGGGACGCGAGGCACGCATTCGCAGCCCTGCCTTTCCGTTTCAGTGCAGCGTGACGAGGCAGACGGTGCTGCTGCCGGACCCGACGGTCACAACGCTGTTGCGGGAGGCGCGCAGTTTGCATGAGGCGAGTAGCGGCACCGTGGATTTCGCGGAGGTGTTTCAACGCATGGTGAGGTGGCTCTACTGGCAGACCGCCGCTGCGCTGCTCAAGTCACGAGACACACAGGGGAACGCCGCAGCTGCATCGACACTTGCTGCTACTGCGGAGCAAGAAGGAAGAGGAGGAGGTGGAAGTGTGGTGACCAGTGACATGCCGCGCTACGCTAGTGCGGATCCTCTTTGGCCGTCGCGCTCCGTCTCCGCCACGGGCAGCCGCGCCACCACCCCGACGCTCGTGACGCCCGTTGCCTTGCCCCACGATTTCCCCCGTCTGCACGGCGGTGCCGCCTCGTCGGTCATCTCAGCCTCGCCCTGCTCGCCGGCGCTGCAGCTGTCGCGGTCGTGGCCGCTGGACTCCGCCGAGGACTCGCTGCTGCCTGGCAGTCGCGGTGGCGCGAGTGCGGCGTGGGCGTACACCGTGCCAGCGGGCAGCACGAGCCATTCTACATCGGTGGGAGGAGGAGGAGGAGGATGTCTGGCGGCAGCTGCCTCGACCCCGCTGCACACAACCTCAACGCTGTTGATGTCACATGGGTTAATGCAGCCGCACTCCGCCTTCGTGACGGCGTCGCCGACGGTGCCGACGACACCGCAGAAGAGTTCGTCACTGCGTTTTCTGAGTTGGTTCAAGTCGAGTCCGACATCCACGAAGGGATGCACCGGTGGTGCGGCACACCCGCATCCGGTGCTGTCGCCAACGACGCTGATGCAGCTTAGCGCAGCAGACGGCGGCCAGCTGCCACGCCTGCTCGCCGAGGACGAAGCATGATGATAAAAAATACAATAAAAGAGAGACGCAAAATAAATGTGCGGAGTACATATTCTGGAAGAAGAGTTTGTATGTTTCTTTGTGTGTGTATGTGATTGCCACGTGTAGAGTGAAGTGGAGAGGCGGAGTAGAGTATTTAAAGAGTGTCCCTACTCTTGTCTGCGTCCTCTCCGCCTCTCTCACTCGCCGTGTCGGTTCAATTCTTGTTGCTGTTCTTTTTTTTTTTTGCGTAGCTATGCGCGTGTGTTGCGCAAGCATGTTGGTATTTTTTTTCTCCACTTCACTTCGTTTCGCCGGCGACGTACGAACCGACAGACGCACAACGAGAGAGAGGGAGAGTAGTAGAAATAGGGCAGCAGCGTGTTGTACAACCCCGCTCTTAGTTGCTCCCTTCAATTTTCCCGTATTCTTCTCTCTCTCTCTCGTATACGTACGTCGGGAAACAACCTTTCGAATTCTTTTTTGCCAAAGCTTTTATTATTTTTGTCTCCTCTTTCGTTTTTCTCGACTTACTTTATTGTTTTCTATTGTACTGTTGTGCCACATATCTTCGCTTTACTTGTGACTGTATCTTCACGCAAAAATAAGTATGACTAGCTTACCAAATTACATTAAAAGATACACCGGAATGGTGTTGTGAATACGGCTTGTTGCCTCGGCGTTGATGCGTACGAATCCGCTCTGCAGCCTCCCCATCCCTCTCTCTCTCTCTTTCTCCATCACTTCTCTGGTTCTTACTTTTTTCTAATGTCACCACCCCAAAGCAGTACAGCCAGAGGGACAACGGTGTTGCATCCGGCACAGCGCAGCTCCTCGCACTCTCTATCTCCCTGTGAAGGGTGATTCTTTGCGGTTGTTGCTGTTGTTACTCTCAGCCCCACTCATTCACACATAGACGCAGGCGAGGGCGTTATTCTTTGTTCCAAAGGTGCCTCATAATACTGCAGGTATGTTCGCTGCACGGCGTGGCGCCGTACTCCTGCAGGCATCCAAGCCTGGCAAGGTCACCTCCTACACCGCTGGCAGCTTCCACCTCGTGCCGAAGAAGTACACAGTCGGCAAGCGCATCGCCGTTCGCTCCTACCTCGACCGCAACCGCACGGAGCTGTCAGACCGCACCTACCTGCCGCAGAAGAACTGGTTCCGCCCCTATGACCAGCAGGAGGAGCGCTTCGAGCGTTCGCACGAGCGCCGCAGCTACCAGTTTTACAACCTCGAAACGAAGATGATCTGGAAGGTGTTTGACACGCCAGAGCTGGTGGGGATGCTGCTGCACGATGAAACGATCAAGGGCAACCGCAGTCTGTACAGCGAGGAGTTCCTCGACGCGGCGCTGCACTACACGCGTGAGGCGCGCTACTGGCGTTGCATCGGCATCACGAAGCCTTTCTACGACAAGGACACGCTGCGGGCGCAGTGCTGGGAGGACAACGGGTTGCAGGTGGGGACGCTCGTGGTGTCGCAGGCGATGCGGCACGCCTTGATGGACCTCGAGCGGGCCGTGCGGCGCAAAGAGTTGGGCTTGGAGCCGGACTACCTGTGGGACCGCTGGGGACCGATCGGCTTCATTGATGGCGCTCGGGCCGACTACCTCCCGCGCTTTGAGCACAACCCGTACGTCGACCCTGACGGCGTGGACGTGACGGAGCTGGATGTGATGCCGTTCAACACGCACGAGCAGATCAAGGAGCGCTACAACGAGTTCATCGACCCGGACACGACCCCCTTTGAGAACGTATTTCTTAGTCCGAGCCACGGCTCTCTCACCACACTGGCTGACCTGCCAGACAAGGACGTGGTCGGGCTGTACAAGCAGCTGAAGATGAAGGCGGGTACGCCTGTGGCACACGACAACGTGGAGCTGCCGCCTGCCGATGTGCGTGCGCTCTTCTACCTCGCTGCCGACCCGAAGTGGCGTGCACTCGCCGAGGGGAAGGAGTCGTGGGGCGACGTGCTGGACGTCCTGCAGCCCGTGCAGGCGGAGCTGGACGAGAAGATCGACGCGGCGCGGATGTTGCAGAACACGCGTCACAACCCCGAGCGGGTGCGTGCCTTTTTTGAGGAGAAGTGCGGCTTTCACGACTTCATGTACACGCCTGACAAGACCATCACCGCCGCGGTGCTGTGCTACTTGACAGATCTGCGCCGCATCTGCGTCGAGACGACGTGGGGCGTTGATCTGGCGCTTTGCCTGACGGACGTGGAGCGGGTGCGGGTGATGGGCCGCGACGCCTTCGTTGTCTACCGGCACATCGAAGATGCGATTCTCGACAAGAAGCGCCGCCTGTGGGCCACGCGTTTCGCTGGAGAGGCGCACGAGGAGGGCACGCTCGATTATCTGCTGGAGAACTTTGGCCGTCGCACCGAGCGGACGCGCAACGCTGGCACCACCGGTGTCGAGTTCGATCGCGAGCAGGAGCCGATTGGCCGGCAGGTGCAGCGGCGTGTGCTGGATGCGGATAAGGCGAACAAGCTGGCGGCGATGCGGCGCAGCAGGGGTAAGATGTGGTCCAAGAAGAAGAGCGTCTTCGACTCCCTGCACGAGAAGCAGCTCCAGAACTTCAACTACGGCGTGCGGTGACACGCTCGACACGCGCAGCGTTTATCTTTTTGTGTGTGTGTGAGTGCGAGCTTTGCGTTGTCGTAGCGTGTCGCCGTTCGCTTGCATCGCGGTCGCCAAAACCTTTTTTTTTGTCTTTTATTGCTGTTGTGGGCCAGACGGTGATGATGTCTGTGTGTTGTGGCGGCTGGCGCTGCGGTGGAGGTCGTCTTCAGGGGAAGCGCACCCTCCCTGCGAATTACACATCTTCTCTCCTAACTCAACACATGAAGCTATTCGTTGTCAGCGAAGTCTTTCTCAGCGTTGCTGTTGCTCTGCTTCAGAGACGGTGTTTGTGTGTGTGTGTGTGAGCGTGTCATCCGTGTGCGCGCGTCTACGCGTTACTTCTCTCTCCGGATCGTAGCGGCCCCTAATTGCATCAATGTCTGGCTGTGTGGGCGATTCTTCTCGAGCGACTGCAGTTACCTAGGGAGCTTAGACGCCCCGCTCCACTGGTGGCTTGTCCGGTTCGATGCGTGGCGGTACCGTTGTATCGAATCCGCGCCATTTCTCCTCACATAATGTGTCTTCTTTTTTTTCAAACGCACCACGCATCACGCGACTACTCTCTGCTTCATTTACTTCCCCGCTCCTCTTCTTTTTTCTTTACTCAACAAACGAGTTGACTGTTCCGTTACAATCGTGAGCACGGTTTGCACGAACGCACGCAACAGCCGATTGAGAGATTTGCACGCTGCTCGGCGCTTGGCCAACACCACCGCCGACTCTTTTCATACCTTTTACGAGAAAAGAAAAAGCGTTTTTTTTGTGTTTTTGTTTGATCTTACCACCAAAAGGGATTTGCACACACACGCATACACACCATCTGCTGTGGCGATGCCCACGAAAGCACGCTTCACTGCTCTCGTCTTCATACTGTGCCGCGGACAGAACTAATCTAAGTGTACTCCTGCTTCCGTTCTTTTTTTGTTTTGTTTTTCCTTTTGAGAAGGAACAGGAAAAAGCAAAGCAGCAAAATAGTCCTGGGTGATGTGGCGGACCACACCCGCCAACCCACCACGCGGGCGTGGCGTGAACGGGGCCAACGGGGGACGTCGACAGCGCCACAGCGGCAGCATCAGCGGCCCCTCCTCTCCCGTCTCCTTTGCCTCTCTTTCCTCGCCGTCGCGGCCACCGCGTCTCGCGCCTCTCGCCCACACACCAGCAGCCCGATCCTCCTACGTTTCCTCTTCGCTGGAGAGTGGAGGGGCAACGCCGTCAGCGGCGGTGTTGGACGGCGAGCGTGCGCGCACGTCTGCGGTGCTGACGGGGTCTCCCGGCGCGTCTGGGCGGTTCAGCGTCGGTCCTGCTCCACCCGGCGCGGCGCTGATGCGGCTCCCTCCCCCGATGCTGCACATGAGCGGCAGCGACACGACGAGCAGCAGCACAGCTCGATTGCGTACGTCGGGTGCGTTGTGGCAGCTGCGTGGCAGCCGCCCGCCCCCGCAGCAACTCACCGCTCTTACGGTGGGCCGTCCGGCACCCAACGCGATGTCGTGGCGCAGAAGTAAGCCTCTTACACGGCAGCTTACCACGACGGTAAACGCAACAGCAGCGCTGCCACGCACCGGGAGAGGAGGACATGGAGGAGGGAGAAGAACGCGGGGCACATCGCGAAGACAAAGTAAAGAAGAGGAGGGGCAGATACCCGTAGTGCCCCCTTCTTTCCCTCCCTCTCCACCACCACTGTCTGCAGTACCTCTGTCAGCTATAAAGCCCAATGTATCACGCGAGGTGGAGGCATCCGTGTTAGTAGGCTTTAATCGCGCACCGCGTAGCCCGGTAGCGGTCGCTTGCCAAGAAGCACGTGCTGCTGCTGCTGCTGCTGCGCTAACTATATCGGAGTCGTCTGTAGCCCCGTCCACGGCACCTGCGGATGCCAACGGCGTTGCTGGTACCGCACATCCGCTTGCTGCACCAGAGAGTAGCACAATCATGTCCCCACCCACCACAGAAACCTCTCCAGCTTCGTCTCCGTCGTCGCCCTTCCTGCTTTTTCATGCCGATGCCCCGCAGAGCGACTACGCACAGACGCATCAGTTGCCGCGTCTCTTTGCTGAGATGGTGACGGACCTCGCCAACGCCGAGCCACAGACGCGCGCACCGATAGTCGATGAAAACGTTGCTGAGGGGGAAATTTCGAGTACGTTGATGGTGGAGCAGTGGATTCAGCATTGGTTCCGCACGCGCTACGACCGCTGCGGCGGCTCTGGCGGCCACGCCCTACCTGCATCTGCTTCTTCTCCCTTTCTTAAGCGTGCCCGCCGTGGCCCGCGTCGGCCGTCTGGCGCGGGGGTTGTCGTGCGTGTGTGCTCCGGTGATCGACGGACGTCAGAGCTGCCGTCCGCCTCGCCGTCCCCCACCGCGACACTTAAAGAGGAGGGCAAAACGTCCTCTCCCGTCTCCTCCTCTCTCAGCCACCGCTTCGTGCCACTCACCGGCGTCGGTGCGACCACCACCACCACCACAGCAGCAGCAGCACTCAGCGCTGCTGCTGGTCTTGGAGAGGAAGGCATCCTCAGCGCGTCGCTCGACAGCGCCGCCAACGCGTCGGGCGGGGATAATGTATTTTCTCACTTTCCAGCGCCGCCACCACCTCCACCACCGCCGCCACATCGCGTTGCCTCCTCCTCCTCCACGTCCTCCTCGCAACGCCCCTCAGCAGCGCTGTCAGTGCCACCGCGTGCTTCGAAGTCGACGAGCCCACCGAACAGTGCCGGAGCCAACGGAAGCGAGCGACCACCGCGGCCGACGTCGCACCAAAGCCTTTCCGGCTGTGTTGCGAAGACGAGTGGCACCATCAACACCAACACGACCACAACGACGGGCGGCGGCAGCAGCGGCAGCGCGGCGGTGGCGCGAGAGGGGCGGGTGCCGGCGACGTTGACGTGTGCGGTGGAGGGTGTGCAGTTTTTGATCTCAGGGCCCGAGGCGGCGCCCCCACACACGTAGAGGCGTGGTGCAATGCGCGCTGGCTTCTGTCTTTCTTCCCCTTTTCCTTTTTTTTCCGCGCCACATGTATGTTTTTCTCCGATTGCTTGAATATCTATTTTTTTTTTTTTGGAACCTCAATAACCTCTTTTTTCCCCCAGCTTTACTTTTGGAATTCCACCCCCCTTGTATTGACCGTATGTTCGTTTGTTTGTGTTCGCATCGCGCTGCAGCCTTTCTTTTCTACCCCGCTCGAATAAGTAGCCGTGACGCAAACTAACAACAAAAAAAGCATTTATTTTACTGAGTAAAAGTGAATGATCTGCAGGGGCGGTGCGGTGGGCGTTGGCGTGTGCCTTCTATCTCCCGTAGTGTCATCGCCACCTGTGTTTTTTGCTCTATGTGTTCGCCGTTGCGCACCCTAGCGCTTCAAAAATCTTCTTTGCTGTTTTTGTTTTCCTCTTTTCTCCTTTTTTTTTGTTTTTTTTTCCAATTTGTCACTTCCTTTCATCGCGCCTGGTGCGACTGTAGACACTCGAAAACAGTAGGGTAAGGGAAGGGCGGTACAGAAAGAAAAACAAAAAGATGCGCTGATTGGCGCCGTTGAGCAGCGTGAGATGAGAGTGTGTCGAAGATGCGAATTCGTGCAGCGTGGAGGAGTTCGATGGCGAGTGTGTCTTTAGAAGTGTTTTTTTTGCTTTCTGCTTCTGCTGCCACGTCATCGATGCACTCTGCGTCTTCTCTCACACCCACACTCGCCACTTTCTTTCTTTTCTTTTTTTTCTTTCCGTGTTCTTTGACACGTGGATGTGTGTATTGTGCTGTTGAGACTCTTCTCTCTCATTTAAGTTGTCTTGCACCTTTTATTTCTCTTTTATGTATACCAGTCTGCTTTTTCAATATTAGCATTAAGTTTGCTTGTTTTCTTGCTCTTGCTTCTTCTACTAAACAATGAAACGTGGGGAAAATTAAAGAAAGAGAGAGAGAGGTAGCGCAGAGCTAAGTTGGAGTGTGTGTGTGAGTGGATTTCAAAGCACCGCCGTCAGACTGCTCCCTGAATTGAGGCCCTTCTTCATTGTAGAAGATTTGAAAGGTGTCGTGAAGTCCTTTTTAAACTCATGCTGAAGGCAAGAGAGGCTCCTCGATGCATGGTGATCCGAGCTACATCTCTGGCGGCTGGGCATTACAAGTTCTTTGTTTCTTCGTCAGCGAAAGAAAAGATATGTCAGTTTTGCGTGGCTTCCTGTGGCGTGCGTCGCACTTATACTATTCTAATACTCCTCTGTTTCTCTCCCCTATTGCTTCTGCACTACACTCTTACCTTCGCTTCTTTCCTCTCATTACAGGAGAGAAGAAAGCAGCACACTTTCTCGTTTCCACCTCGTCACGATGCACGCCTCCTCTGGCAGCCACACCAGCAGTGAGAGTACCATCGCCAACGACAGCCAGCGCCGTCAACACGCCCTCGCAGCTGGACTCGCGCCTCCCACCTTTTACGGTAACGCGCGCCTTGGCGCAAAAGTCGGTCCGTCTTCGTCCTCCTCTCCCCCCACGCCTTCCCCGCTGTCCACCTCTGGCAGTGATGGCGGCGGTGCCGGAGGTGTAAGCGATCCTCAGCAGCAGCAGCGTCATCAACGCAGTGGTGGCGGCCTCACTCCTGGCAAAGCGCCGGCACCGGTGCTGGGCAGTCGTAAAGCAGAGAACACACCTGGTGCTGCTGTAGGTGCTTCGCCTGGCAACGTCACGCGCGAGGGACGCGGTGCTCGCAAAGCTCACGGCGTTGCATCTGCCAGCATTCACGCCGCCGCTGCTGCTGCT
The DNA here is from genome assembly GCA_000331325.2 of Crithidia fasciculata. Lineage (NCBI taxonomy): Eukaryota > Euglenozoa > Kinetoplastea > Trypanosomatida > Trypanosomatidae > Crithidia > Crithidia fasciculata. The sequence continues at coordinate 585,403 of CM003420.1, read as the reverse complement.
GCTGCTGCTGCTGCCGCTGTAGATGCTGCGAGTGGTCAGGAGGCTCCGCAGAGTCTCTCCCACGCTGCACACAACGCCGCGGCTGCAGCCTCCGCCATCCCCACCACCGCAAACACCGCGCCGGCGCTCGTGATGAGTGAAGAAGACGCCGCGGTGGCGAAGGAGGTGCAGCGGCACCAGATCCTTGCCCACGCCAACGATCTGCTGACCTTCTGCGATATCAGCAACTCGGTGACAAGCATCCGCCAGTGCACGTCCAGCTTCTTCGTTCTCCTTTACCAACGCCTCTTCGACTGCACAATCGCTGGTATCGACCGCTCCCCCAACACGGCAGAGAAGCGGCGCCACAACGTGCTGTTGGTGCTGCAGCAGCTGCGGCAACATCCGTACTCACTCGAGGGTATCGAGGCAGAGGAGGTGGTGCTGCTGAACGAAGATCACATCAGTCGCCTCATTCTGGTTTTTGTGCAGATCGCGGAGGACATGCGGCGACACCAGCAGCAACAGCAGCAGCAACAACAGACAGCACTGGCACAGAGCGCTGGACTCTCCTCGCAGTCCGTCTCACCAGGCATCTTTGCACCACCCCAACAGCTGCCGTCGTCCGGCACACCGCAGCTGCTTGCTGGTGGTGGTGGTGGCGACGCCGGCAGCGGCGGTGCGTACGTGCCTGTCGGGTACACAGTGGCGGAGGTGATGCCCAACAGCTCCGCTTTTCATCATCATCAGCAGCAGCAACAGCAGAATTACTACGACTCTGGCGATCGTGATGGCACCTACGGCTACTCACACGCACCTCCGACTCCAGCAGGGGGAGCGGCAGCACTCGCTTCAACCAATGGCCACGTCGACCCTACCAGTTCCCCAGCTGTTAATGGCGTGGTAAACCCCTACGAAGATGACGAGTCTCCCTCCTCGGTCAGCTACTACCTCGACTCCTCCGCCGTGCCAGCAGATGACCTGCTCGTCGAGTGGTACCGCAATCTTGTCTACCCCGCACCACACACTCCACGCAGCGACGGCACGACGCGGAGCAGCGCGTTGCTCAAGTCCATGACGACGCCGTCATCGGAGGCGCACTACTATCAACGAGGCGGTGGTGGCGGTGGTGGTGGTGGCGTGCGGCACGCGTCTCGCTCTGATCGCCCCGCTGCGTCTGTTACCTCTTCGTCTGTCGCTGCTGCGCCACCGCACGCCAACCAGCACAGTGCACGCAGGAGTGTGCCTGGCGGTGGTAATGCGGCTGGTGGTGCCGAGCGGACGTCGCCGTATCGCAGCCCGCTGCCCACGTCGTTCCCCGCGGCAGCAGCAGGAGGGACAACAACTGCCGCGACAACGGCAGCTGCAGGACTTGGAGGTGTGAGTGGCGCTGCTGCTGCTGCTGTTGCACCGAGTCGCACTCGTGCTTCCTCTGGTCAACCACTACCAGCATCCCAGCCACAGCAGCGTCCGCAGCTACACACGCATGATATCGTGCGCCGCGTTCAGCGGCTGGAAGAGACGCTCGACGCGCAGGAGGGTCGCCATCGACAGTCCTTCGTTGCGCCGCTGCCGTCGACGTCTCCCCCGCTACGCGTTCCAGGAGGCGCAGCAACAGCAACAGCAGCAGCAGCAGGACGACGTGCAACCGCGCGGCAGCCGCACGGCGTTGCTGCAGCGTACCCACGCACTGAGGTCCGGGAAGAGGTCCGCCACGAAGATTCCAGGCGTGCTCCTGCTTCTTTGCAGCCCGCGGCATCTGCCGGTGTTGCAGGAGAGGGCCAGAGCAGGGAGCGAAGCGCTCTGTTTTTTCCCCAACAGCGTCCATCGATGCGTCCCTTCCACCACCGCCCCTCCGCCGAGCCACCGCTCACGCAGCAGGAGCGCAGCCTTCTCCTCCACCGCCCACAGCAGCACCGCGACGCCGCCCAGCGGGACCGCAAAATTGAGCGTCTGCGCACCGCCCGCTACCTCGGCGACATGCAGCAGCTGCTGCGCCGTCGCATGCGGCAGGAGTACGATCAGCAAATGCGGGAGATGCGCATTTCGCTGAAGGAGTCGATGCGAACGGCACAGGCGGAGAAGACGGATCTGATGCGTCGCGTGCGTGATGAGAACGAGCGTTACCGCGCTGCCTACGCGACGCTGATGGCGGCGGCGGCGAGCGAGGCGCAGGTGCCGGCGCGTGTGATGTCGCGACACACCGCGCAGCTGGCGGACTACTACGCCACCTCGCTGCACCACAGTCACTCCATGTGTGATGCTCTGAAGCGTGAGACAGAGCAGCGGACACGGCAGGAGTTGCTGCAGTACGCCGAGGAGGTGAGTGCGTGGCAGCAGCACTTCCTCATGTGAGCGTATTCGATAAGCGATAATGCTGGTGCCTCTTCTCTCTCTCCGCGTTGCCGCCTTCTCGTCGCGCATTCACCCACTCTGCTTCTTCACTTCTCTTATTGATTTATTATTGTTTTTTCTCGATAGAATTCCGACGTTCTGAACCGGTTTCTTTGTACCCACAAATTTTACTTTTTCTCGTTTTGACTTCTTTCACCTTCTCCTCGTGTGCCTGTGCTGCTTGTACCTCTTCTTCTTTCACTGTACACCGCGTCCTTTTTTTTTTCTCGTTTCAGCTCACCCTCATAGAATATTTTCACCACTTTAAAAAAGTAACAGCGATCTCCTGGCTTGCGTGCTCCTTCTCAGCACCGATACGAGGTCACGCAAACCCACGCAAAAGATTTTTTTCTTTTTTGATGTTTCTCTGTGGTCTTGTGCAATGACTAACAGGGAATGAGACTTCACCGTTTGAGAGAGGGGAATATCTTCAGCCTGTGCGTGGCAGTTTGAGGCCGCCTTACGCTTGTTCCGCCCGTCTCTGTGTCCGTCTGACGGAGCGTTTAGCTGTCCCACCCAATATGATAATCTCCGCTCTTTTTCCCTTCTGCTCTTTGCCCTCTCATTCATCCACACTCACTTTTCTGTTGTACCCGCCACTATGCCTACTGCTTTGTCCTTCACAGGTAGAACACAAGCAGAGCACCACTCTAGCAGCACACACCGCGACGACAAAAAAAAAAAGAAGATGCTCGCACCGCGTGTTCTTGCGTCCTCGACGCTTTTACGGCGCACTGCCGCCGCCGCCGCCGCGCGTAGCACTCTCTGTGCTCCCCGCGCCAACTCAATCGCTGTCTCCTCTTGCCTTCTCCTTTCCCATCGCTTTAACAGCAATTCGACCACCACTGCTACTACCACGGCGGCCGCCCCTCCGCAGTCCGCCGTGAACGTGGAGGCCTTCACCCTCAACGATGAGGTTGTGCAGCGCGACCTCGCGAACATGGCGAAGTGGAACGCGCTGTCGGAGGAGATGGATGCCGCACGTGGCGCGGCTGATCACACCACGCTGCTGCAGCACGTCGCGAAGGGACTGTCGATGCTGGAGGAGATCGGCGCGGCCAACGCCCCCATCCAGTGCGAGTGCCTGCTGTGCATGGAGGCGTCGCAGGCGCACTACAACCTGCAGCAGTACGACGACGCGTTGCGGTGCGCGGAGCGGGCACGTGCGTCGCTGCTGCAGGACTGCAAGCCGGAGCTGCAGGACAAGGCGCAAATCGCTGAAATTGAAGTTTTCATGGGCTACACGCTGTGCCGGAAGGGCGAGGGAGCAGAGGCGCAGGAGTTGCTGCAGAAAGTCCTGCAGTGGATTGACGTGGATGCCAAGTCTGCCATGCCGATGCAGGCCGTCGCCGCAGTGAACCTGCGCCGCTCGGTGTTGACCGGCATCGGCCAGAGCATCACGCTGCAGGGCAGTGCATTGGCACAGAAGGGTGAGATGGCGGAGGCGCGGGAGCTCTTTGCCAAGGCGCTGGACATTTTGATCGAGGGCCTGAACCAGCACATCGACGAGAACGACTTCAACCTCGTCAAGTCGACCCTGCAGTCTATCTTGACCTGCTTTGAGGGACTTGGGGATGTCGCGCAGGCGGTGACAACGTGTCGCAAGTACGTTAGCTGGTGCCGCCGTCACAAGGATGAGGCGGGTGTGACGGAAGGAGAGGCGATGATGGCGGAGCTCTGTGCGCGGCACAAGGTGGAGAACCCGCTGGAGGCAGAGAAGCAGACGAAGAGCGACAGCTAACTCTAAAAAAAAGAAAACAGAAGTTTGTGTTGTGCCGGCAGTATTCTTTTTTTCGGCTTCGGTAGCAGCGTGCTTTTTTCATGTTGTTGATGGGCTGCCAGGTGCGTTGCGGCGTCTCTCCCTCTTCGTATTCACATTTTATGCTTTTTGTTGATTAAGTACTGTTGTTGTCTAAGCGAGGTGACCCTTACCGGAGGAGGTGGTGTTGGAGCCTCGATTTGAGAGAGAAAAATGAGTTGCTAAATTTTTGGATGCGCGAATGGGATGAGGTGCGTTGGTGTGTTGCGCTGCGCTGGGTAAAACCCGCAGCTTAAGTAATTCTCGATTAAAAGAAAAAAAAGTGGAAGTGCAAAATAGCGTTTTGAGCGAGAGAAGAGCTCGAAAAGGGGCTGTGACGTCAGCCGAGGTGTCTGAGTCGCAAAGCACAGTCCATGAGGAGCTGTGCTTGTACGTGCCCATCGCATTCACTATATTCCTCCTCTCCCACTCTTTCCTCTCTTGCATCTTATTCTCATTTGTGCGCCGCAGGCCTGCTCGGGATAAATCGGGACACACCTCTCTTGTAAAGTCCTTTTTGCGTTTCCCAAGACAAGACGTGAATTTCGCAACGCCTCTGCTTGGACACACAGGCGCGCTGTACAACTGCACTGCTTTCTCTTTTTTTTTCTTTTATACTAGATCCCTTTTTTTTTTCTAGATCGCTGCACCCGCACATACATCCTACTAGCACTACTACTTAGACTTCTTTTAATTTTTTTTTTCCCTCCTTCTTAGATCCCTACTTTCTTCCTTTTTTTTTTTTCACAGTACCCACCATGTCCTCCGCGATTCGCTTCTCGCGATCGGCGTCACACAGTTCCACGCCCGTGCACAGCGACGGCTTCCAACACCTGCCCTCTTCGATCCCCTCGGCGCCATCGCACCCACCCAGTCAGCGCTCGAAGGCTACAACAGCAACAACGACGAACACCACAACTGGTAATGCCACCGCCACTACCAGCAGCAGCAGTCGAGGCCGCAGCACGAGCCGCAGTGCGAGTCGCCCTTCTCTCACGGAGGGAACCGCATCCTCTCTGCCGTACGAATATGCGCAGCCGCAGCCACCGCCTTTTCCCTTTCCTTTCCCATTTCCTTCTGCTGCCGCCGCTGCTGCTGCTGGCGGTGACCGTGGAGTGGAAAAGGCTGCTCTTCCTGCTTCCCGGACACACCAACGCCACACGCCACCAGAGGACACACACCGAGTGAGAGGTGGTGGCAGTGCAGGTGTGCCTCAGCCACCGTACGCCCCTGCTGGCTACTTCCCCTTTTCGGTGCCGAACCTCCCCTGGATTCCGCCGCCCGTTATTCCAGATGGATCTCGGTATCCTCTTAAAGCAGATGCATATCACTCTGCCCCACATACGTATGGAGATTATCTGCCACATGCTGCTGTCGCTGCTCCTTCTTGTGCTGCGCCGGTGCGTGAGGACGTGGAGTGGCCCAGACCCGACCAGCTTCCCCTGCCCTCCACCTTCCCAATGCCTCCACGCTCTCTGCCCCTCTCTTACACGCCCTTCAGCCATAACACGAACAACTGGGAGTTATTTCCACCGCCACCGTTGCCGCCGTGGTGGTTCATGGCGGCCCTCCAGCAGCAGCAGCAGCTTCCTGCCCCTCACGCCTTCTATCCTCCTTCCAAAAGTGCATCGAGTGACAGTAGGAGCAGTAGCAGTGGCTCGGAGAGCTGTGCGTCGTCGCGTACGTCCTCAGCTGTGCCGTCGCCGAGACACGTGGACGAGGAAGTACATCTTACCCCTCCTGTTCAGCGAAGAGCGCAGCACCAGCAGCAGCGGACACGGACACGGCCTGCGGCGCCGGTTGGCACCGTTGAAACGCCAACACCACTGCCGCGCGCTAACAACACCACCGCTGCAACGAGTAGCACTAACCGGACCACTTCCAACACAACAGCATCGATCAGCCGCGTGAACAATGCCGCTGCCGCCGATGCTGCAGCTGCTGTGCGTCGTCGCGCCGTCTCTTCTTCTGACAGCACCGACTCAACTTTTAAAGTACACCGCCCATCGCACGGTGGCGCAGCACCAGCTGTGAAGGCTGAAAAGGATGAAGTGCCCCACCTTCAACAACGCCAGCAGGCAGAAGAGGAGGAGGAGGCTCGTCGGCATATGCAGCAGGTCGTGTCCACCGCGGAGTCGTACCTCTCTCACATCGAGGACCTGTATCACCGGCTGCGTCATCGATACGAAGAGGTGCTGCTGTCACCCATGAAGGCACCCGTGCACAGTAATGATGAGAGGACGACACAGCACATCACTCTATCGCCGCAACAGCCAACTCCTACGGCTCAAAATAATAGAGACGACAGCTCTCCTACGTCGCGGTTCACACCAGGAGCTACCGTTGCTGCCGCTGCCGCCCCTACACGAGCACCATCGCTGACGCACTCCCCCGCACCGCAGCGACCTCCCATGATGACTACTGCCCCTTCCACAGCCTCGCAGTCGCTGAGGCACGAGTTGGCCATGCTCGAGTCGCAGTGGTTGCGTCTGGAGGAGATGAAGCAGCATGGTATCGGCGCTGCAGTTGCTGATGCGCCTTCCCTCTTGTCAGCGAGTCAGCTATCTCGGTCTGCGGCTAAAACCATGCCTACTCATGCCGGCAATGGCAACGGGGTTTCGAGTGCAACGGCAGGAAGGAATGGTGGTGGCGCTAGAAAGGATCTGTTCAGCAACCAGAGCGTGATGGAGCTCATTAACGATCGCAAACACCTCCTCGCATCCGCGGCGTAGTCTTGAAGATGTCGCTAATTCGTTGTTGTTGTTGTGTGTTGTAAGTCTCGCTTTTTTTTTTTCCCCCAACTGTGCAGTGCGTTGAGGCAGCTATGGTGTTTTAGACTTGAACATGCAGATCACACATCAGACTTTTTTTGCGCAGCGCCACGCTGGTTTTTTTTCCTCGATAGGAAGAAAGAAAGAGAGCGCAAGAGTCGGACACGTTTGTTGATGCGGGCTGATCGACAACTGCACACAAGTCCCGTACGCCGTGTACAGTATGCAACACTTCCTTCTCTCTCTCTCTCTCTCCACCCGTCCATGCTGTTTACTCCTCTTCTCTCTCCTCTCTTTTCTTTTCATCGGCAAAGGTGCATTGAGAGGGTATCACACGAGCTCACCCTTCTTCCATTTTTTTTTTTCGCTGTTGCGGGTAAACATCCCCGCTCAGTAAGAGAGACACGAGCATCGTCGAGTTCTGTTTGTTTTTCCTCTTTTTTTTTTGACTATTCCTCCCCTTTCAACGCAGTGTGCACTCCACATTGCGTTTCACAATCCTTTTTCTCATTTACCATCGTCTTTTATTTTGATTTGTGTTCCACCCCCTTTTTTTTGTCGTCCTTTTCCAGCAGTGTTGCTGTGCGAGTACACTACCCCGCGAACCCACACAGACAAGGAAACAGACACACTCACGCCTAACATTTGAAGGCAAAAGTGCATATACACCAAATTTACAGTTGACTTTCTTTTTGTGCATTGTGTTTTTTCTTTCAGTGCTCCTTTTCCCTGTCCTTACAGTTTTTTTTCTCCTTCTTTGAGTACCTTGGGTACCCACCCTAAAAAGAAGACATGTCACTCGATGGAGGAGGCATCAGCAACAGTCCTGGTGCGCAGGACACCGCCTCTGCCGTTGAGGAAGACTACTGCCTGCACGCCCGCGACCGCTTCTACCACCAGTGGGTCAGCAGCGGCGCGTTTCAACCCGGCACGCTGCGCCACTACGGCGTCACAGGGGAGCCGAACCTGCTGCGTTCGCTGAAGCAGACACGCATGTTCGGCGCGACGTTCGGCACCTGTTTCCTCGGACACCTGATTCACCCTCAGGCAGTGGAGAGTGAGCGTGACGGCCAAGATGCTGCGCTGCCCTTCGAAACACTGCTGCTGGGTCCTGTGCAACACCCAGAGTTTGCATCACACCCTCAAATGGCTGCAGAGGCGTGGCGCCGCGAAGTCCACAGTGCCTGGGTGGTGCTGCAGACGCCCTCCGAGTGGTGTCAGGCGATGAACGGTGTCGTGACGGAGCTGCACTGGTCAACAGCCCGGCAGCGGCGCCGTATTGAGGAGCAGCTGGAGCTGGCGAGCTTCATGTGTGTGCGTGCGGTGCAGGTGACGTTGCCGTTCTACACAGCAGACCAACCAACCTGTGTGGAGGACGCAGAAGAGGAGGAGGCGGAGGAGGCGGCGGCAACAGCGTTGAAAGATGGAGAGGCGCTTCTGGAAGATGAAGAGAGCCAGCGCAACACCCGTCTTGCCTGTCTCGCTGCTGATGTTCTGCTCCGCTTCATCCAGCGCGGCTCTGGTGTGAAGGTGTGGGTGCGCTGCGACGCCTGCACACCGGTGCATCGCTACCAGATGCAGCGTCTCCGCCAGGCTGTTCTCTACGGTTACACGCGTCGGACTGTACTGTTGCAAGGGACGTCGCGGCGGACGGTGTACCGCATCAACGCACCGTGCAGTGTGACAGGTACCCGCCCGTCGGCGCCTGCGAGGTCACTGTCTTCAGCAACAGCGGCGACAACGGTTCCTGGCACCGTGCATGCTGAGGCCGTGTCAGCGCTGATGACAATGCTGTACTTCTCCTCTTTGCACCCCCAGATGTTACTGCCCAGTGAGTGGCTGGGAGAGCAGGTGGTGTGCTTCGAGTGCCCACCAGCGCCGCTGCTGCTGGCCTGCATGGCACCACGCGGCATTGCACCGCCGCAACACCCGCGCTACCGCCCGAACGCGGCACGTGGGGCGGAGGCGACACACACAGCAACAGCAGCAGCAGCAGGTGCCTCGCCGCTCGAGATGGAAGGAGAGAGGGGAGGCGAGGAAGACGATGCCGACCTTTGTCAAGCAGAGGGCAACAACACACCACAACATCGACACCACAACCACCATCACTCACAGCACCGTCCCAGCCTTCCCTTTAGCACCTCTCGTCGCTCCTCGCCGGCGCGTCTGCCCGACATGATGATGACAGCCGCCGCAACAGCGGCCGATGGCAATGAGAATGACGTGAGTGGCGTCCTGAGCTCCGTGGATTACTCACTCGGCGACTGGGGCGAAGACGTTCCACTGGACGGCCAGCACACCCCGGCGGCAGCGGCATCGCAAGCCAACACGGCAACCCCGGAGGTCAGCGTGCCGCCGACGCCGTCGTCCCTCGGCGCCACATCCGCGGCGGCAGATACGCGGCGCTCCTCCACGCAACCTGCGGAGCGGTACACCTACCGCCTCCCACACGATCTCCACCCGCTTCGTGAGGCACGGTGGGCCGGTGCGTACCCACCCGCCGTGAGTGTGCTGACGTTCCTCATTGAGCTGCTGCGGCGTCGTGCGTTGCCCCTGTTCGATCGCGGCTTCTTCGACGCCTACCCGCTCGTGAACTACCTCGTCTTCAAGGCAGTGGAGGAGCCGACGCGCGATGTCTTTGCCTGCTTCGAGGGGCAGCTGCAGCTCCCTCTCCAGCCCCTCGGCCACCAACTCTCCAGCGGCGTCTACGAGGTCTTCGAGCGCGATGCCCGCAAGTACCGACAGTACCGTGAAGCGATCTACAGCTACGTGACGGACTGGTACACCGCGGGGGCGGCGCGGCAGCACGCGTGGCAGAACAGGGAGTTTTTCGATCGCCATGGTGTGATGAAGGAGGTGCCGATGCCGTCGCCGGATGAGCGTGTGCTGCACCTCGTGCTGCTCGGCTGCGGGCGTGGGCCGATCATCGACGAGTGCCTCAACGCCGTCTCTGCGCTTGGTGTGCGCTTGCGCCTCTTCGCGATTGAGAAAAATGCGCCAGCCGCGGCGTTTACGCGGATGCGGTGGGCGAGTGATCCGGAGTGGGCGCAGCTGGCCCACACCTTCGGCCACACACTGGAGGTGATCGTTGCGGATGGCCGTCGGATTGCCGAGGCTGGCGTTGTTTTGCCTGCCGACTTCGGCCTCTGTGACGTGGTGGTATCGGAGCTGCTGGGCAGTCTCGGCGACAATGAGCTGAGCCCCGAGTGCCTCGAGGACTTCTACGCACAGCTTCTCGAGGTGCAGCGCACGCGCGGCCTGCAGCGCAACCCACACCTCACCTGCATCCCGCAGTCCTACACGGCGTGGGTGGCGCCTCTCATGTCGGCCTCGCTCGAGGCGGCGGTGGCGGAGGCGGCGGTGAAGGGCTTGACGGTGTCCCCGCCGGGCTGCCGCGACCACCACGCCGCGCTCGACCACTCGCTGCTCGTGACAAACTTAAGTCGCGGCATCACCCTCGCTGCGCCGCAGCCGTGCTGGACCTTCTTACACGACTTCAGCACACGCGACCCACTAACGAGTGCGGCTGCCATGGAGAGGAGCGTGAGACTTGGCTTTCGTGTCCCACCCTGCGGGCGATGCAGCGGCGTTGCGGGCTTCTTCTCCTGCGTCTTGTACGCCTCGCCACGTTCGTTTGCGGTGACGACTCTCTCGACGGCGCCGGTCGGGCGAACAGATGACATGTACAGCTGGTTCCCGTGCACCTTCACGCTCGACCCGACGCAGCGGGCGGAGCTGTACGAGGTGAAGAGGACTGCAGCAGAGGCTGATGCTAATCATGATGGTCTGGTTTCAATCGAGGTGAACTTGTCACGCAAGACGAGCGATTCGATGCGGCAGGTGTGGTATGAGTGGAGTGTGCGCTACGGTGACGCGGATAGCGCTGACGGTGCTGCTGCGGCAAAGGTGGTGGTGCACAACCAAAATGGCTGGGCGTCGTCCATGCTGCTGTGAACGCACGTCTTACCACATGTCGGTGTGTTTGTGTGTATGTGCAGGAGTGGCAAAAGTAGTTAAGAACTCAAGAGTGTCCTATAGTTAAAGCCATGCAGGATGATCGCAGCGCGTGAGGCACCACGCTGCACGAGACCATAAAAGCCAATAAAGAAAGCTGAAAGATGTGAAAGGGAAAAAGGAGTAAGAGAGGCACGCTGTGAGTGCTGAACGGTGTGCGCGACTCGGCTGCAAAGCCAAAAAAATGTCTCGTGCAGATTTGTTTCTCTTGTGTGTCAAGCGCAGATATGCGAGCGTAGAGAGATGGAAGGCACGACAACTTTTTTTCTCTGCCTTTTTTCATACCGAGTTTCTTTCTTTTTCTCTCTGCGAGGGTGCGTACTCCTCAATCTTCTTCTCCACCTTTTTCTCTCTCTCTCTCTCCTTAGCTCTCTCCTGGTGTCTCATACACGTAGCTGAAACACACACGAGGGACACGCTCGGCACCAAACATCTCGCATTTGGCTCGTCATCACGCACAAGAGATGGCCACATCAACGCTGCGCTTTTACACTGCGAAGGAGGTCCGCGAGCACGCCTACGACGATGACGCGTACGTCTCCTTAAACGGCAGGGTGCTGAACCTCACGCCGCTCATCCAAGCCTACAAGGCCCGTCCCCGCTTTGCGCAGCTAACGAAGCCGCTCATTCAAGTCGCCGGCACCGACATCTCCCACTGGTGGGACGCCGACGCGGACGATCTTAAGACGTGTGTGGATGTGAACAGCGGGATGCGGACCTATGCCATGCCGTTAGGCCGTGTGCCGCACATGCCAACCATCTACCCCGACTCGAAAATTGATCTGGACTACGACGTGCCGTGGTGGAAGGACACGACATACGTTATTGGTGCTTTGACGAGTCGTACACGGCGCATTCGCCTCGTCAACACGCTGACGGGCGACGAGACGACGCTGGAGGTGTGCGCGGAGGAGACGTTAGAGCAGCTGCTGCAGGAGCGGTATTTGCCGCTGAATGCGCACGCGCGGAGCTACACCTGGATGCGGCTTGACCCGGAGCCGCGGGAGCTAGACATGTCGCTGACGCTGGAGGCAAACGGTGTTGTCGATGAGGCCGACTCCTTCGAGTCGCTGGGGTTGAACGCGGACTACTACGTACCGGCCATCCACTTGTACTACAACGACGACCTCACCGAGGCGTGAGAGAGCGGCAAAGGAGATGGCTGAGGTGACTGACTTTCCATGTCACCGTGCTGGTTGCCTCCGCCTTCTTTTTTTTTTGTATCATGTCATGTATAGCTGCAGCAACATGCTGCTGAGGAATCGAACGAAAAAAGGCGCAAATTGTTGGCGTTTTTTGTTCCGTAATATCCAAGTTTTACCATGAATGGAGTAGATGGAGTGAAGGAGATCTTCAGCAGATGCATCGGTGTATCGAGATGCTCTCTCTTTTGGTGTGCAAGGCACGCAACGCTGCTATGCATGGCTTCGTGTACGCTCTCGCCTTTCTCGTAAAGCGGAAGGTAAGCGGTCTATGTCGTTTTTATAGCGGTGTCTTTTTTCTTTTTCCTTTTCAAGAGCGTCGAAGCGCTGACGTGTCGATGGAAAAAAGGCTGCGACGCGCTGGAAGAAAGACTACAAACTTCCTCCATCTTCTTCCACTCCACGCTTCCCCTCCCTTTCGACCCCCTCACTCAACCTCCACACTTAAACACACACCAACATGTCGTGCAGCCATCTGCGCATCTGAGCCACACACACAACCTCCTCCGCTGTCCGTGTTCCTTGTCCTTTTTCCAACGGTTGATTATCTTTTTTGTTCGTTTTAATTTCGACTCTCTCTTTCTTCGGTTCTTCCTCCAGGTGGTGCTGCAGTGATCGACTACTTATACTATTTAGGTTTTTTTTTTGGCCTGCCGCATCTCGCGCACAACAAATTGCCTCCTGCCTGTTGACCTCATTTGTTCGTGACGCTTATTGCGTGCGTCTTTGTACAGCGGCAACACGAGCTACCACACTTCCGAGCACACTGTCAAAAGGAACAGAAGACACGACGAAGAAGTAATACGAGAACCCACACACAAATACACAGTAGCAGCGCCGAGGCATGTACCGTCTCTCGCGACTCGCCCGGTGTGACGCCCTGGCTGCTGCCATTGCCGGCCGTACCTCTCTCAGCGACGCCTTCCGTCAAGTACAGAAGGTGTGGAACTTCGACTTCAAGGACGGCCCCGTCACCACCAGCACCCTCACCTTCAACGATGAGCCCGACCCGGCCGCGCCGATCTTTCACGTATTGGACCTCGACGGCCGTGTTGTGTTGGACGACGTGACAGGCAAGAGCACTGGCACGACTGCGGGTGGCGCAGCAGCGGAGGTGGGTGACATCGAGGTGCAGAGCTCCGAGCATGGCGAGGTCTTCCGCTACCGCGTGCACGACGAGCAGAACGTCATCTCGCGCGATGTGGGCGAGCACATGCTGCGTGCGATGCTGATGCACAACACAATGGACAAGATCATGCTGGAGGCACAGCGTCAGGGCCGCATCTCGTTCTACATGACCATGTTCGGCGAGGAGGCGGCGGTGATCGGCGCGGCGGCGGGCTTGGCCAGCAACGACGAGCTCTTTATGCAGTACCGCGAAGCTGGCATCCTCACCTACCGCGGCTACACAATTCCGGAGTTCATCTCGCAGTGCATGGGGAACTGCGAGTGTGACTTAAAGGGCCGCCAGATGCCGATTCACTACGGCAGCAAGAAGCTCCACGCGCAGGTGATCAGCTCACCGCTCGCGACGCAGATCCCGCACGGCGCCGGTGCAGGTTATGCCTTCCGGCTAGAGAACGAGGCACTGCAGAAGCGCCTGCCGCCCGACACGCCGCTCTCCACGATCCCCGAAGCGCGCATCTGCGCCACCTTTTTTGGTGAAGGAGCTGCCAGCGAGGGCGACTTCCACGCCGGGCTGAACTTCGCCGGCACGGTGGGCTCGCACTCTCTCTTCTTTGTCCGCAACAACGGCTACGCCATATCCACCCCGACGCACAACCAGTACATGGGCGACGGTATTTTGAGCCGGGCCGTGGGCTACGGCCTGCCAGCTGCGCGTGTGGACGGGCTGGATGCGCTGGCCGTGTACCACACGGTACGCAAGGCTCGCGAGATGATTTTGAACTACAACAAACCCGTGCTGGTCGAGGCGCTTACCTACCGTCTCTCGCACCACTCCACGTCAGATGATAGCACGGCCTACCGCTCACGCGACGAGATCGAGCACTTCGCCGAGACCTTCAGCCCCATCGCGCGCTTCGAGCGCTTCATGACGGACCGCGGGTGGTGGACGCCTGAGCAGTCGCAGCAGATTGCCGAGGCGACGCGCAAGGAGGTGTTGAGTGAGCTGCGGCGTCAGGAGAAGCTGCCGTCGTGGCCGGTGTCGACGCTGGTCGATGACGTATTCGAGACGTTGACGCCCGAGCTGGAGCGCCAGAAGGCGGAGCTCATGGAGCACTACGAGTCGCACAAGCACCTGTACGACCAGGAGAAGCTGTAGCCGACGCCGCTTCTGCCTGCTCGCTGCGTCGTGGTCAGCCTGTCCTTCTCTGCACGGTTGATGGTTGTTTGTGTTTTGTGTTTTTCGATATTTTTCATTCTTTTCTGGTTATTTGACTGTTTGGAAGCTCGTTGGCGTTTTTTTTTTGTTGGTTGTTCGATGTCTCCTCATCTCCCCTTTCCTTTTGCTTTCTCCTTCAGTGCATCGCCGTTCTCCATTACTTACCCACTCACACACACACACAAAACGCACACGCATGCCTCTTTTCCTCTTGTCCTTTTTTTGTTTGTTTTTTTTTGTTTTTCTTACTCTCTTGGTCCGCACTTCTTCTCCTCTACTCCTTCCTTTCTGGTTTCTTGGACGCCTGTTTATGTTTTTTTTTTTGCATCTTTGCCGAAGCGTTTTTTTATTGAGCCTTAATTTTTTTTGTTTGATTGTCTTTTCTTGACGGCGCAGGGCGGAGCGGCTGGACAGGAGCGCCTCTCTCATTGGGAAGGCTGGCAACGGAAGACATCCGCGTGTGGGGGCTATGCACCTTTTTCTTTTTCGTTTCTTCAATTAGTGTTGACTGTGTAAGACGCTGTGCGTCTCAGCCCTTCCATTCCGAGGCTCCGCTCTGCACACACACACCCGCCCCCACATCGATTCTTCCTGTCGGCGCACTAATCTTCTTTTTGTGTTTTTTTTTTCCCGTTCATCTCTGTATTTTCAAAAAAAGAAAATCAACTACTTTTTCGATGTTTAAATGGCGTTCCCGTGTTTGCTTTTTCTCCATATCCTTTCTATTCGCGCGCCGTTCACCTACTGACAACGGAACAATTCGCATAGCTGCCCCGCCGCTGCGTCTTTCTCTCTCTCTCTCTTCTTCTTATTTGAACAAAGGTGACTTGGCATCGCGAGTGCCTTCGCTGCATCTCTGTGGTGCTGAATTGCCGTGAACACTGCGCTGGGATCTGTCTTTCTCCTTTTTCTTTGCCACGCAGGTTTCGCTCTCTGGCCGTTCTCCGTCGCAGTGGACAAACGCCTCGCGCACGCTTTTCACGTTTTCTTCTTCTCCTCTCTTTATTACTGTCCGTATTATCCTTTCTGAAAAAAAAAAGCAAAAAACGAAATATGTCCGAGGAGTGAACTAGAAAGTTGATGGACTGCGTCCTCTACTCGTTTCCGTGTTATTAGAGGTTTTGTTTCAGGTTCTTTATTTTTATGATTTCTTTCTGTCGATCAGAAGCCAGCGATTAACAAACAATTTAAGTTTCTTTCCCTTTAAGTCTTACCAAGAAGCAGACGAAGGTCGATAACGACCCACGAGCTCAAAGAGAATATTCAATAAACAAACAAAAAAAGGATATTTGGCGTTTTCGCTCTCAGTAGCGGTTCAGCGTGCGGTGCATAATAGTGAAATCTTTTTCTTCCCTTTCTTCATGTTTGCGTGTGTCTGTGTGTGTTTGTGCATAGGTGACTGTTGAGCATGTCTCTTCAGTTCGTCGTGTGGTGGAGAGAGAGATGAGGGAGGGGAAAGAATAAATGTGTGTGAGGAGCGCTGCCGTGTCGTGTGTGCTGAAGAGATAGTAGACGACATTTCTGATCTTGCACGCACACGCACACACACATACACCCATATACTTGTTTTTTCCTCGCTTTATAAGTATTGTATTATACAAAAAAAAAAGATGTTAAGGGTGCAGAGAAAAAGAGACAAATACACGGTGGGAGGCGGATGCGGTCGCATTAATGAAAGACAATAATGAAAGAAATACGGGAAAACTAATTTACCCACTGCGCTTTCTAGGTTAAGAGGCTGTGTTGTAGGTCACGAGAAGCAGACTCGATCGATGTGAATCGTTTGTGGCCCTCTGTTGGGTATAATTCGATCTTCTCACCACTTTGCTTTTCCTGTTAAATTTCCCTCTCTTCACGCTCACATACGCGCGTGTGTGGCATTCCACTCAGACGCGTGCGTCCTCTCAACACAAACGCAAAGGGCACAGAAATTTCCACTGGAAAGGGAGCACGTCGATGCCCGTTAAACGCTTCCGGGGCACCCACTACCGGCAGCTGCTGCAACGCCTTCCCCGCAACCTCCTCGTCTTCGATGGCCACTGCTTGATGTGCCAGGCACGCGTCCGCTACGTCGTTGAGCGCAACTTCAGCTTCTTCAGCCTCGCCAGCTACGCAGTTTCCGACGACGTGGACAGCGAGATGGCGAAGGGTCTTGACCGCCATCGAATCCACTTCGCCTCTCTTGACTCACCCGTTGGCAACGATCTGCACCGGTCTTTTTTTCAGCGCAGTGTGAAGCGCAGTGCGACGGCATCGTCAGCGACCCCTACGACGGTGCTGGCTGTTCTACCGGTGCCAGAGGACCTCGTGGTGCTGTTTGTCGAGAAGGTGCCATCGCAGACGGCCAGCTTTCTGGCGCGAATGCGTCCTGCTGGACTCGCTGTCGACGACCGCAACCTCTTTCAGTCTGCATCAGGTGCTTCTGCAGCTTCAGCTATTCGCAGTGGTGCCTCTTCGGTGAAGGCCGGCGGAGGTGGTGCTGGTGCTGCTGCCGGTGCGTCCAGTTCGCGTCTCGTGAGTGCGGAAGAGACGGACTTGTTGGTCTCCACGAACTACGCGGCGATGTGCCGTGTCGGCATGCACCTCGACCGCTTTCTTGTGCGGAGTGCCTTCCGTGCCTTGTACTACGCCGTGCCGTCGTCTGTTGGAGATTGGTGGTTCGAGCGCTACGTCTGTCAGCGCCGCAAAAAAATTTGGGGGACGTCGGAGCAGGACGCGGTGAAGGAGGACGGCATCATCGAGGGCATGCGAGAGCGTCGGTGGACGTGGCGCGGAGCGCCTGCACGTCGATAGCCACAATGGTGCGTACGGTGTGGGGAAAACTTTTTTTCTTCCTTCGCCGTGCTGAAACCGCGCAGTCACAACTTCACCAGGATAATAAGAAAACGATCGGGAAAGGAAAAGAAAAAGAAGTGAGCGCGGCTTCCATAGCTTGCTGCGGACATCGCTTGCTTTCGCTGTTATTCCTCCAGCGAGCATGTCTCGAGAGAGGTAGCGAAAGTGTGAGAGAGCAATAGTGCTATAGTTTGAGCTGCTTGTTCCGTCTGGTCATGCCGTTGTGATAAATGGAAGAAATACTCGAATCACTACGCTACTCTCTCCAAATATTCTGTTCTATCTCATGCTCTCTCTTTCTCCGCGCAACACTCCCCGCGCTTCACCAACCACGCGCTTCGCAGTAGCGCAGATCGACAAGAGCGAAGGGTGACGCGAGGTCTAAAACAAGAAAGAAGTCAACTCTCGCACGTATCTTCGTAGCTGCACACATACCGCAAAAAAAAAAAAAGAGAATTGCACAGCCTGTGGCCGTACTTGTGGTTGGTTTCCTCTTACATTACCACAAATTATTTTTCCTCAGCGATGTCTCGGCTGCGTTGCGCTCTCGCGCCAGCCGCAGCACCACACGCGCTTCGCCCCGCCCTGTGCGCCGCCACTCTCTACTCCGGTGGGCGTCTTTTCTCGTCTCTTATCCGCAGCGTCAGCGACACCGTCACCGCCAAGGTTGCTCAACTCACCGAGGACGTCTGGCTAGCCGATGAGAAGCTCGTGACCGAGCCGCGGCGCAAGATTGAGCCCCAACGCGCTCTTCAGCAGAACTTAGCAGAGCGGCTGGCCACGCAGCGGGGAGTGCGGCAGGGGCTGGTGCCGATGAGCATTCGCGTGGATAAGAGCAAACAGTACGTCGAGTTCACCTGGCCCGCATCAGCGGTGGAGAGGGCGATGGCGGCGTTTGCGGCGCAGCGAGAAGCAGAAGAGGCTGCGTCTGCACCGAAAGAAAACGTCGCTAATACCTATCCGTTAGGTGGTGAAGACAGGCAAACAGAAAAGAAGGAAGATGGGAGTGACACCCGCACGCACTTGTCTACTTCAACCTCGTCGTCTTCTTCTGCAAAATCGGCGCTCCCGCTGCTGCTCAATGAGCCTCTGCGCACACGCGCGCTCGCTGAGTTTCTGCGCGCCTACACCCCCAGCACCGACGGCGCACTCGGCGCACGCGACATCGTCATCTACGGCCGGCGCGGTGTCACGATCACTCAGATTGTCCCAATGGGCAACTACGCGCTCCGCTTCGTCTTCTCTGACGGCCACACAGGGGGCATTTACAGCTATGAATACCTCTTTTACCTCACAGGGCCAACGACCAAGTATGGGCTGATGCGGGCTTACATTGAAGACTTGCGGCGACGGCGCAAGCCGCGTGACCCGCCGAAGCGTGCGCCGTCGCGGCGGGTGGTGAAGGCGGCACAGCAGCAACAGCAGCAGCAGTAAAGGACTGACGTCGGTGTTAGACGTTTTTTTTTTGTTTGGTTGTTTGCATCGCCTTTCAAACTGTGCAGTCTTTCACAAAAAAAAAAGGAAACTAATTGTTTGTATAGAAAGTGTGCAAACAAGAGAAAGTTTAAGGATCTTTGTGTGGTGTTGGAGAGATGTCTCGTGCACCTCCGTTTCTAGAGCTGCGTCTTGCTTGCCATGGCAAAGATGTGAAACGAGACAACACAAGGAGAGAAGCACACCCGTGCAAATTTTTTTTTTCTACTGAGCGCTTAAGCGCTTCCACTTCTCTCCCTGTCTTATCTTTTCCCATTACCCAACGCTGTACCTGTCAAAATCTGTTAGCGCAGAACACGGAAGCATACTCTCGCTCGCCGTTGTGGCCGGAGATGCCACTGCTCCTCTCACCCGCTCCTACATCGCCTCTTCGCTACAGTCAACCGCTGTCGTAAACGGCAGCTATCCATTAAGAAAAGAACACTGCACTCATGTAAAGGAGAACTTTGCTTTGTTTTGCGCTGTTATCAGATTCACTGCATCACCCTCCTGCTTTAGAAGTGAAAAACTAACTTGTACATACTTTCAGAAGGAGAATACTCTAAAGCGGTGTCACAGCGCACAATGGACAACAGCTCGCTGCTAAACTACGCGCTGAAGCGGCGCAACTTCCTTGTCGCGATGTGGCTCATGCTGCAGCAGCGCTGGTTCGTGCGCTCCTTCAACGCCTCGGCACGCGTCGTTAGCTGGATGGTGATCGCGTTAGGTATGTCGCTCGTTACGCTCACCGTTGTGACGCTCGCCCGCAACGTGGTGCCGGTCCTCACCACACCCTACACGCTCCCCTACGCTCTTCTGCAGCTGCTCGTAATGATTGTGGCCTTTAACATTTACGTAAATTACCTTTGTGCGACGGCCTTCTCTCGGCGGCTTGGGGTGGCGCCGGCGGACTACGTGTACACCGACCCGTATGGGAGAAGCGCTGGGGGCCTCCCAACCGATGACTCCGCGTCCGCCACATCCACCGACGAGGAGGGAGAGGACGACGAGGGAAATTCTGCGGCTGCGGTTCGTGTGGTGGTGAACAGCGGCGATGCACACTCCCTCTCGCACACGCAGCCGCTGCAACACGCTGAGGAGATGAAGCGGCCCGACGGGGAAGAGGCAACACAGGAAGCAGCAGCGGTGGCAGCAGTAGGGCAAGCGTTGGACCTTACTCCTGCTGCTGCTCCTGCCGCTGTGTGTCCTCCTTCACCGCCACCACCACCACGGCGGTATGCAGGGATTCAAGTGGTGCGTGTCTTCGGCAGCGATCCACCCGCAGTCCCCCCAACTTCTTCGCTATCGTTACCACCGCATGGTGGGCTCTCTCGGCAGCAGCAACATCAGCAGCAGCAGCAACCAGATGGCGTGCAGCAGCGCAGGACGCCGCACTCTGTCACCTCAGCAGACGATACTGCCGCTGCCTTGATGGAGGAGGAGGCAGCGGGTTATGATGCGATGGGACGGCAGGGCAGGGGAGGGCTATCGCAGCGCGTGCTGCTGGGACGAGGCGGGGGCAGCTGGACGCGACGCTTGTGCATCTGCCTTCAGCCCATGTGGCGGCGGTTCGTCCCGCACGCAACTAAAGCGTCTCACGCTTGCACGTGTGGCCACACACCAACAGTCGCCTCGGTGAGTGTGGTGCGAGAGTTAGAGTCCATCGCGGCCACGGCAGAGCGGTACGGTCCACGGCAGCGCGGGTTTCGTGTGCTGGATGCCCCGCGCCGCTACTGCAGCCACTGCCGTCGCCTGAAAGCGCCACGTGAGCACCACTGCGCGATATGCAACGAGTGTGTCGCCAAGATGGACCATCACTGCCCGTGGATCAACAATTGTGTGGGCATTGAGAACCAGCGCTACTTCATCCTTTTTATTGCGTGGTTGTGGCTTGGCACGTTGCTGGCTTCCGCCTTTGTGGGCTATGGTGTGGCACGTCAGCAGCGCTACACCAAGCAATACGCGAAGCTTTATGCACTGTGGCTGCGTTCCCCGGCAAAGAGTGATCTGTACCAGCAGCTGCAGGCTCTGCGCATGCCCTACGGTCCAGCCGGTGTGCTGCTGACGTCGTACCCCACCATCATGGTGCTTGCCATCTCCATCACCATGTGTCTCTGCATGACCTTCTTCATCTACTTTAACCGCCGCCTCGTCTTCGAGAACACCACGGTGATCGAGTCGATCTTCGTGGATGAGCGTCGGCTGCAGGCGAACCGCGGCGCTGGGATGCGCTACCGCAACCCCTACGACCTTGGTGGGTGGTTTAATTTTCTCGACATGTTCGCGACTGCCGGCGATCCGGTAGTGCGGAGGGCGACGGAGAAGCTGGAGAGGACTTCTCCAGCGGCCGGTGCTTCTCTGCAACCTCAAGACAACGCACCAGCAGCAGCAGTAGAAGAAGAACAGCAGCAACGGCAACGTGGAGGAGGAAGTCGTTGGTTGGAAACCGCCCGAGGTGTTCTTTCACGCGTTGGTGTCGTGGTGTGGTTGGTGGGCTTTCCCACGCTGCGGCCGACGCACGGCGACGGTGTGCACTACGCCACGTTCGACGCTCTCGCCTCGGGTGAGCAGCGCTCCTTCCTGAGGTCGTGACATAATGTAGGCTTGTTCGCTGCGTGAGTTATGCTGGAATGGCAACTCTGCTTTCTACCTTCGTTGCAGACATACACATATATATTTTAAGAGGTTTGCAAACCGGAAAGGAAAAATAGAGACGTGACGCTTTGCATCTCGCTAGAAAAAAATGTACAAAATAGGGCCTTGAAGAGTGACTTAGCTAACTAATTTTTTTTTTCACTCCGGTGTTAAGAGTGGTGCTGTAACGATGAGCTTTCAGAGCGAGGAGCGGAAAGGCAGGCAAACCTTCTCTCCCTCACTCTCACTCTTTCTATGTGCAGCATGCTTCCTTTTTTCTCCTACATCCATCTGCATCTCGCTTTTCCCGCCTTTCTCTCCTCTTATTCTTCTCTCCCTTCTCACTTGATAGAATCACTGAATAGCGTCGTGTAGCGAGTCCGTCGAGGGAGCGCAATTGCGCCACTTTCCATTTTCTCCCCCTCATTGTTTGCTTTTTGTTGTTGTTGTGGTGGTGCTGTCGCGGAGGTCTTGTTAGCAGTAGTGCCGCTCTCCGCTGGTACAACACAGGTGCATTTCTTCCACTCGTAATACCGTACTTTTACACGCACTGATTAAATATCTTCTTTTTTCTCTTTCTTGCATCTCTTTTCCTTTTCTGTGTGCGTTTTTTTTTTTTCTTTCTCTCTCAGGGCCCAGCTCCTTCCTTTCCTCTTGTTGTTTGGAAAAGCAATACACCCCGCAACGCCGCATTGTCCTTTTCCTCACCTTTCGTACAACCACTAGTAATAGCGGCTGTGGCGCACAGACACAACAAGTCCCCCTGCAACACATTTTTCATTTTTTTCTCTTTCTCTTTTCTTTCCTTCCTATCACGTAATCCACTCCCACGAAAAAACGCCGTCGGTCTCATCGCCGCCGTCTCTCTGCTGCTCTTGTTGTTGTTGTTGTTGCTGACTTTGGTGTCTCGTGACTGCGAAAATTGCGCGCTGCCTGGCTTGGGTGAAGCCCTCTCTTGTCATCGAATAGAAATTCGTGTACTTGTCCTCTGTGAGTACACACACTTACACGCACACATTCACTTGAGCATCCGTTCTCGTTGTTTTCGCTGTCCTCTTTAGCATCCTGAGAAGTCTCTGCAACGCATCCCTTCTTCGGAAAAAAGTGGGCATGGATACGCGCAAAACCTCATTTAAGTATCTGCGAGAGATTCACAGATAAGCCACATCTACCGAGTCGGAGTGTCTGCAGCACATCGTGCAGGCGTCATGATCTTCCTTCTCGTGAACGCGGTGCTCTCCGCCATCTTCTTCCTTGTTGTGGTGCTGCCACCGCTGTATATTTACAACCCCGACACCTACCCAGGCGAGTCAAACGGGCCGCCAAGCGCCGGCGAGGTGATTCCGGACGACGACGTGACCCACGCCGTGAAGCAGAAGCTTTATCTTCTCTTCATCATTCCCACCTGCGCCACGGTGAACGCCATCTTCCTCTACTTCGCCTACTACCGGCCCATTCGCTTTATCCACTACCGGGTGGAGCTGAACCTGCTGACGCTGCGCCTCACCCTCGATGCGGGTCGGCAGCAGATACAGAAGAGCGGCGTCCCTCTCATGCCGAACCGCAGCGGCAACGTGCAGAATTTGTCCATCCTCGGCGCGAACACGAGCATGATCTCTCGCAACTTCTCCAAGGCACCGGGTAGGACCTTCTTGCTCGACGGCAACGAGAGCTCGCGGCAGAAGCTGGCCTCCTCGGTTAATTGGGAGTGGCGGCGCCACGCACGGCCGAAGAGTGTGCGGCGTGATGCGTGGGTGAACTCCGCCGTGTTTGCCGAGATCAGCGAGTTGAGGGACGAGATTGAGCAGCGCTTTCTGCTCGAAGGGAGTGTGGCAGATGCCAATTACGTGCGTGCCGTGGTGAAGACCATCGGTGCCTTTGTGCCCGCCACCACGTCCACCATAATGGAGACCTCCGTGCCCGTCGCGAAGGCAGAAACGCAGCAGCGCGGCTTCTACAACTCCAGCCGCCCACCGCTTATGTCTCTCGGGGCACGCACCGCGCCGTCGGGGCGGGTGAGCGGTGGCACGGGTGGTGCGATGCGTGGGCCGCAGGTGGAGCACGTGGAGATGATGCCGCAGCGTGCGGACTCCGTTGTGATGGTGCCGACGGAGAGCGGGCATCGTCGCGGGAGCGGTGGAGGGATGCACGGTGCAGGTGGGGGCGGTGGTGGTGGTGGCTCGTCGGCGCTGCGCTTTTTTAAAGGCGGCAGCCACCATCGCAGTGGCAGCAGCAGTGGCGGTGGCGGGACGGGCAACCGACTGGAGCAGAACCCCTCCGCGCAGGCGTCACCGACGCGCCGCACTGCGTTTGAGCCGTTGACCGTTAGCGGCGGTGGCAACTCGCCGCCCGAGCCGGCAAATGGGGACACGGCGGTGCGGGGCAGCCATGGCGGGGACGCGGCGTACAGCGGAGACGAGGGAGGGGCGGCAGCGGCGGCGGCAAAGCCCGGCTTCTTTGGCCGGATGTGGGGCCGAGGTGAAGCGAAGGAGGCGTGAGAGAAAAGCAGGAGGAGGAGTGGGGACGCTCTGCGCTTCTCGTGCCGCCGTGTACTCTTGCATCTCGTCGCATAATCAACCTATGCAGTCAGTGCGGTGTGTGTGTTTTAAAAAGAAACCCAGAGAGAAGCTGTTCGGAAAAAAAATGGTCGGGGCTGTGGGACGTCGTTGCAGTTGAAAGGAGCTTAAGGATAACAATGCAGCATGTGTCTTGTCATAACAGACGCACTCTCCTTCCCCTCACCAGCTCCCTTACTAAAAGAAAAAAAAAAGGCTTGCAACGTGTTTGATTTTTCTTTCCGATCTTTCATGCCATCTGCATTTGCTCATCGCACTGGCAGAGTTGGGGAGAAATATGAAAAAGACTTAATGTGTCTCTCATTTCAATATTTGTGTCTTTTGCAGCTGCGAGGCGAGAGAGAGAGAGAGGCGCGAGCGAACGATATGCGTCCGCATCCATTAACGTAGACCTTTGCGAGTAGTATCCTGTATATTGGCGGAACCAGAGAGCTGGGATGGTGATAGCCATTTTTTTTTTTAATTTGGCTGAGTTGTCCTTCATAGTCTTCGTCAAAAGAACGACGGAGAATAGCGTGAGAGGCGAGAGGGAGAACCATTTTTGCACCGGACGGACAATACGCTGTATGGTGTCACGTGATGCTGCTCGTGTAGCACTGCGTTGGATGATCAGCGAACGGGCGAAGGCGGGCCATTTCGCGAAGCCTGTCCGAGAATATATATTCTTCCAGTTTCTTCTTTTCCTTGATAGCGCTCGCTCTCGTTGTTGTTTTTCTTTTTTTTCTTTTGGGCACTATATTGTGTGCATGGACGAATCGCCGTATGTCTCAGACTTTTTCTGAATAATTCTTCTCACCGCCTTCGCTCTTTTTTTTTTTTCGCCGCAGCCTTGCGGACTTCTCAGCCTTCCTCCCTCCTTTCTCTTTTCCAACTTGTACGTTCGTTGTCAGCTTTTCGTTTTTTTTTTCTCGTGTCTCTCTCAGCTGCAGCTGACTTCGTTGCCTCCTCCGTTACTTTTGCGCTTTGCTTCTTTTGCTCGTTTCTTGCCTTTTGTTCATTGTACTGTATCAATCAACCAGATGACGCTCTTGTGTTTTTCCACGTGTCGTTCTCTAAAAAAACACAACGAAATCTTTGTACTTTCGGCGAGCATACGTCTCCGCTCCTGCGTGCTCGCAGGGGGGAAAAAAAGAAAAAAAGAATTGGTGCTGGGCGTGATGGCGGGAGTCGTCAGCGAGTCAGTTTAAAATTCGCGCGCCAATGCATCACTGTTAATGAAACAGCTGCCTTTCATTCTTTCTCTCCTAGTCTTTACCTGACCAGAAGATAAGGTTGGAGGAAAAAAAAAAGAAAGTAAAGTTTGAAATGGAGCGTTCAGCGGCTGAAAACGCCGTGATTGTGGTCGATGTGAGAGATGAGTGGCTTTTCACTGTCTATGCCTTTCCAACTTCAAAGAAAAGGAAAAGAGTGTACATGAACACCAAATCACGTATTTTCTCTTCCTCTCTCTCTCCCCATTGTCCATCTCTCTGCTGATGAACATCCCTTTTTTTAATCTTCCCTACGCAACTAAAACGAAAAAAAAGCTGTGGTGACACGTACGCTAAAAGTGGCACCGTGGGCTGCGCTTGTTCTTTTTTGTTGATGGAGGAGAGGGGAATTCGTACACGCGTTGACCCTTATTGTTGAGAAAATAATAGTAAGATAAAAGAAGCCAAACTTACCCGTTGCTTTTCTGCTGCCACTAACACTCAGAGTTGTGTTAAAGGAGCTACAGGCACGTAAACCTGTTCTGTTAGCGCTCTTGCCTTCTGTTTCTTCTTAGTCTCCTTCGGGTGCTGCAGTAGCGCCTGATATTTTTTTCTGCACTTAAACAAGCACACAATCTCTCTCTCTTGACAACACACACACACTTCGGTGCTTGTTTCACAGCACGCACTTCAGAAAAGGCTTTTCCAGGGACGATCGCACTCACGTTTGTAGAACGTCCTCCCCTCGTCTGCTGAGCCCTGCTGCACATTTTTTTGTTTTGTTTCCTTGTTTTACCCTTACTGCCTTCTTTCTGTGTAAACTTCCTATTTTTTTTTCTTCTCTGTGTACCTACCAGTTGTTGCCTCTCACCCCCTTCTCTTTCTTTCTTTCTCTTTCTCTTTTTTCAAATTTTGCAGTGCTGTTGTTTGCAGCTCCTTTGCTGTGAGTAAATTTTCTATTTTATCCGGTGCTGATTATCGCCTCTAGTGTCACCTGTTGTTCGTGTTGTTGCTTGTGCAGTGTAACCTTGCTGCTGTACCTCCAAAGGAAAGAAAAAAACATTTTGTTGTTACTGGTGCTGTTGCGCACAGCGAAAGAGGTGGAGAAGAGGACGGTTTGCCGCTTGCTACACGACTGCGACTCCTCTTCTAACGCCTTGCTGCGAGCTTGTGTGCGTGTTTCTTTATTGTTGGTGTGGTGTGTGTGTGTGTGTGTGTGTGAGCCTTGACCTTAGATACTTAGCCTCATGAAGCATTTGGGCTTCCCAAAGAAGTCGGATGGTGAGAATGACGCGGGAGAGAAGACAGCGCAGGCGCCACCATGGAAGAAGGCAACAGCAGCAGCAGCAGCAGCAGAAAAGCCTGTCGCCGTCTTCGTGCCGCGACGTCCGTTGCTCGACACCCCTGTCGCGATTCAGCGCAGCAACCCCAACTGCTGTATAACGTTGCTCACCACGGTCACCACCGCTGCGGTGCTTGGCATCTGCTTCGTTGTCGTCGCCATCCCGCCGCTCTTTCTCGACACCTGGCACGGCCAGCGCATCTTCGTCGGCATCATGATCCCCCTGCTCACGATCATCTGCACGGTGCTGCTCTACTACTTGATGCAGCAGCCGCAGCGCATCTTTAACACGGCGATGGTGAAGCTGGTGAAGGAGATGGAGCATCACTCGACATATTTGAGCACCGCGGTGGACAACGTTGAGAAGGAGCTGACGGCGCGTGGGGTAAGTCTAGGCGGCGGTGGCGTTGGCTCCTCGTTTGCCGGCCGGCAACGCAGTCAGCCCGTCACGCCAGAGGACTCCGCTCTCCCCCGCTCGCCGGGCAACGCAGGACTGCGCGCCGCCAGCAGCTTCTATACAACCAGTGCGTCGGACATCCTCCACGGCATCGAGCATTTAGACGAGAGCCACGACGTGATCATCTCCACCGTACACGTCGGGAAGGAGTGGAAGTGGTTCAAGGACACGCTCGGAAAGCTAAAGGCGACGACGCAGAGTGGGGGCGGTTTCGCCGGACTTGCCTATCAACAAGGGATGGTGCGTATGCTGTCCTTGGCCATCGCACGCGTCGAAAAGCTGATCCTCTCCCTCTACTTCTCCTCGTTCTTGTTGCAGCGGCTCAACGTCGTGGCCCCGCTGAACCTGTGGGGGGCCAATGCAACCTCGATGGGCAGTGCAGGCGGTGCGCGCTTCGACATGCACGCCCGCGCCGCCGCCGCGCTCTCCCGCCCCTCACTCGCACTGAAGAACGTCAGTCCTGTCGGTATTGCGCCACCGCCGACCCAGCGTGCCCCGCTGCGTCTACTCGGTGCCTCGTGTGAGTCGCTGACGGAGAGCAGCTTCACCATACGCAACGGACGTGGTAAAGACAGCGGCGCACAGGAGCTCGACAGCCCAGCCTTCTCGACCTCTGGCGCGCTCGACGTACACGGCGATGGCGAGACGCCAACCGATCTCACCCCGCCCAGCAGCGGGCAGGGATACCTCTTCGGAAGGAAGGTGCATCTGCCTCGGTTCACCCCTCTTATTGGCAGCGGAGAGGCATCGCCAAGCGGAGGGAACTCACCGCAGCCGCAGCAACAGCAAACCCAGCAGGCACAAACCGCACCGGCCTACGAGGCCAAGAACGTTGCTGCTGCTGCTGCTGCTGGCGACGATGGTCCGGCGGTGGTCGATCGCACGCAGCGGCGAGCCTCGGCGTCCGCCTCGATGCCGCCACCACCGCTGCAGCGCACCGTCACGAAAGAGGGTGCGCACGACGCGGCGGCGGTGCTGAGCCACCACACACTCCGATCCGCCACTGAAGACAATGATAGTGAGGAGGACGTGGATGCCGATGGTGTCGCGACGCCGCTGGCGCGCCTGCGCAGTGATCGACAGGCCGCATCGGCGCACGAAGAGGCCTCGCAGTCCGTCGTCGTGGTGCGGATGCGCAGCAACGTGGGCATGGCGGCAGGTCCGGATGCGGCCACCCCGCGGCCGGGACGGCAGCCACCACAGTCGACAAGAAACGCAGCCGCGTATGCCTCGAGTAGTCGTGTAGCGTCTCTCGACGTGTCCGCCTCTCCGCTGCCGGTGAAGCCGCCCTTGCCACCTTCTTCTTCGTCACAGCAGCAGCTGCATGGCGTTGGTGCGGTGCGTCCCCGGCGACAGGCAGGCACCGCGGTCGTGGCGAATCCCTCCCTCACGCTCCTGCGTGGTGCGCGGTTTGTCAACGACGAAGAATCCTTCTTCATGACGGCCCTCGTGCACGTTCGCAAGGCAAATCTCACCTGCTTTTCGCGCCTCTACGCGGCCCAGGCGCACGTGCGCACCGATGGCAAGGAGAAAAAGATTTACTTTTTTAATTCGGGCGACTCGAGCTTCATGCGGCGCAGCAGCTACAACCCACTCACCATTTTTCACATCTCCGACGTCGGCGGTGAGAGGGAGGGTCTGACGGTGCAGGAGCAGCGCTTGTTGAACTTCGTGTACTGCAAGCCAGAGAACCACTCCGAGGTGGACTCGCAGGGAAGGGCGAGAAATGCCGCCGCAACCGACTTGTCCTCCCTCGCGGTGAAGGACGGTGTGAGTAGTGGCGCTGCGTCTGCGGCTGGCACCGAGGGCAACCCGAGCCCGACGGGCAGCATTGCCCTGCGCACCGTCACCTCCGTCTTCTCCGATGAGGTGGATGCCTTCATTCTCGCCATGGGGCTGCTGCCCGATCGCGCCATGCGGCTCACCTTCCTCCCGGTCCACATCGAGGCCGTGGGACGGAAGGGCATGTCGCAGTCCTTCAGCGGCAGCCTCACGTCCGCCTCCCTCAAAGCCTCGGCACCCACGAAAGCGGGCCGGGAGTCGGACGTCACCGCTGCAGCTGCCTCAGACGGCGGCGTGAGCAACTCCGAGGCGGAGCATCCACCGCCGCCGCCGACGAAGACCCTGCCAGTGCTGGAGTGTGTCGTCGATGACGTGCTGTGTGTGCTGACCAAGATTGAAATCACGGTGGACCCCACCTTCCAACGGCCATCGAAGATTGTGTTGGTGGGTGTGTCGCTGGAGGACGTCTCGGAGGGGTCGGAGCGCGGCGTCGATGACGACGATGACGACGCGGACGGCGACCTTGACAGTCTTGCCGGAGCACAGGAGACGAAGCGGCCTCTCCACTCGAGTGCGGACAATTCGCCGAACGGCCGACACTCACGAAGTATGGTGACGCCGCAGACGGAGGCTTTGGCAGCGCCTGCCGCATCATCATCAGCAGCAGCAGTAAATGGTGGTATGATGGCGGCGCCGGGGTACGCGAGCGGCTGCACGCTGGGGCAGGAGTTCCGCGAGATTATCTTGCTAGAGTCGAACGCGGTCACTCCA
Source organism: Crithidia fasciculata (assembly GCA_000331325.2). Classification (NCBI taxonomy): domain Eukaryota; phylum Euglenozoa; class Kinetoplastea; order Trypanosomatida; family Trypanosomatidae; genus Crithidia; species Crithidia fasciculata. Next base: position 555,841 of record CM003420.1, on the reverse strand, counting down.
GAGACATCGCTGGGTTCAGCCTCGTAGCGTTGCAACCACGTCCGCTTTAACTATTTTTTGTTTTCTTTGCATGTTGGTTTTTATGCCAACTGAATGTCCTGGAGAGTTTGCGGGGAGGCAGAAGCGCTGTTGCTGTCTCTCTTTCTCTCTCGCCTCATGTGTCTTAGATAGTGGTGCTATTATGAATAAAAAAGAGAAGTTTGTCATCATCTGAAAACATGTGTGCCGCGAAATTCGTTTTGTGAAAATGTTTTGTTTCTGCTTGTCGTTTTCACCGTGAATGGTGTCTTTCCTAAAGCGAGATAGCAGGATGCGCTTGTATTCCTGCTTTATTTCTGGCTCAGAAGGGGGTTGATGAAACGCCGCTCACTTTGCTACGAGGTGTGCAAGCGCCATAACGGGAAAACAAAGAAGTTTAAAACACATTTGCACTGCCACAAGACTTCGTGTGACATTTCTTTCACCTTCTTTTACGCTGTTGTGGTTGTTTAAAGCACACGAGTGTCCACAGCTCTCCTTCTCCTTCTTCTCTCTCTTTCTCTCTCTCTCTCTCTTCACCGCCTTAAATAAAAAAAAAAATAGTTGTTTGCATCGCTTAGTTGCATACGTATTTCATCAGTGTCTCCTTCTTCAAGTTTGATTTGTGGAGCACAGCATTTGTGAAGTTTCATCGATTCGCACCCGTCCTTACTCATCTGATTTTTCTTACATTTTTACTCTTTTTTATTTTACTTCTGTCGATGTCGCAGCGACGCACCCGGCAGGTCCGCGAGAACGCCTCTCGACGAGGTGGCCGGTGGCCGCCGACCTCCTCTCTCTCTCCCTGTGCCCTCACGTTTCTGGTGCTTCTCTGCGTATGGGCTGGCACCACTTCAGCCGCAGCGCATCCACAGGCAGAACCGCCAACCTTCCGCTGCCTTCGCCCCTTCAGCGCGATGAACGCTTTTGTTGACGTGGCCAAAGCCGCGGCGGCTCAGAACTGCGACTTTCACTACTTCACCGTCACGTCTGCTTCGGCTGCGGTGCGCTGCGCGGCGGAAGTCGGAGCAGGTGGCGGTGGCTCTGCTGCCGCTGCTGCTGGATCGGATGCAACATCGTGCAACGTGACGCTGCGTTGGTCGATGCGACGTGCCGCTGACGTGGTGCACCGTCTGCAGCGGCAAGTAGGCACCGATGCCGACTACTTCACGCAGAACACAAACGCCAATGCTGCTGATGGTGCTGCAACGCAGAAGAAATCGTTGCGTGCTACTGCTTCTTCTCCTCCCTCTGCTCCTGGCGGCGGCGCCTTTCTGACGGAGGACGATGACGTGTGGCGCTACACGTTCGCGCTTCGTGCCAAGGGTGACTCCACCGTGCACTACAAGGGGTATCACGACGGGGACGGCTACAGCATGTGCTGCGCGTGTCTGGTGGAGGGGGATTGCGTGTGGATGGCGGCGGAGCAGGGGGACAACGACTTGGCTGTCGATGAAGAAGTGGCCACTACGTTCTCGCTGGCGCAGAGTCGTCTGCTGCGCGGCTGCCCATTGCCTTTCGCCACCGCAGCAGCAGCAGCGGACGCAGATGACAATGAGAACGAAGATGACGGCGCCTTTGGTGCTGCTGCTGCTGGTGCACATCTGCGTGTGGTGCTGACCGACCTCGACGACGTGGAAGGAGTTGAGGGCGATGGAGAAAGCGCTGGCGATGTGTTTCACGGTGAAGTGACAAAGCCGTTGCACCGCATCGTGGAGGGGCCGTGGGAGGCGACCGTGCAAATGTGGCGGAGACGGCAGCAGGGCGGGATGTCACTCGATGCATCGGCATCGGCATCGGATGAAGGCAGGGGGTCGGTGGTGGAGCCGGAGCTGCTAGGGCGGGTCGTGGTGCCCTTCGAGGTGAATCTGGCAAAGCTGCGGGCCGAGGGGCGGGTGACGGACGTGGCGAGCATGGCGCTGACGGTGGACGATGGCGGCGTCGCGGAAGACGACCGCGGCGATCTGTGAGACATTGGCGAGCTGTCTGTCACGCCCTTCCGCAATGTCTAGCTCTGTGCTGGCTGCTTCGTACTTATTTAAACGCGTGCTTTTCTCCTTTTAGGTTTTTCTCAGTTTTCTCTTTCCTTTCTCATTCTCTTCTGCTTTTCCTTCTTCTTCTTTTTTCTTCCTCTTCTCAGCACTAAATGTGGATATTGGCCGATGTCTGCTCTACCGAAAATGAAAAAAAAAAATTCACCGTGTTCAAGAAAGTCAGTTGAAAAAAAAAAGTATTAACAACTGCGGACACACAAGAAAATTTGGAAAAAAATTGAGCTGTGCTTTTTGCCCGAACAAAAGCAAAAGGAGCTAATGCTGGCTTGCTACCTCGATGAGGCATCTCTCTCTTTAATTCTCTCCCCATGTGTGTTAGTGTAGCGACTTCAACGTCGACTCTCCTCGTTGCACGCCTCAATTCTTCTCTTTTCTTCTCTACATCCTCCCTCTGAGCTCACTTAACCGAACACGTGCGCACATACACGGCTGTTCACTGTCAAGCAGCTGTTGCAGCATACTTCGTTTCTTTTCTCACCTTTCTCCCTCTAGCTACATTATTGAGTGTGCTGCAGTTCGCAACGTAGACGCAGTCGCACACACTCACAAACACACGCTGGAAGGGACTCTGTTTTCTCGCAGCTTGCAAGCGCGTCATCTTTTCCTCATTGATTATCTGCTTCTACTTGATATCATTGATTTTGTTGTTGGGTTCTTTTTTTTTTTCTGTTCGTGTATCTCGGCGAAGTGCTGCCTCGTCTTTTTTGTTTGTTTAAACCTCTCTATTTTTGGTTCACACACATTTATACAGCTCTTCTAGAAGTATTTCCTTTCTCCTTTCTCAATTTTTTTTTCCCTTTATTCGCACACCTGTACACTCGCTTGCTGATTCACCTTGTATTCTCAACTGTTTTCATTGTTTGTGTGCTCTCACCGCTTCCACGTCTATTTACCGTTGCGTCTCAACGCGAATTACGTGCGGCTTCAGATTTTTTTTTTTAGACCTTCATCATTTTTCTACACCTCCCAGACCTTTCCTTCTCTCTCCTTTTTCTCTCTCTTTCTCTCTCTTTATTGTCACTTCTGGTTGTTGTTTTACTCCTGCTCGACGACGCAAAGCCATCATCGCTTCTACTTCAAGCTCCCTTTTTTTTTTCTAGTGGTACTGCACCTTCTCGCCTTTCTCGACAGCTGCCATGAGTCGTACAGCCGACAAGCACTACACGAGCACTGCAGCCTCCGCCGGCGTTGTCTCGCCTCCGCCGTCGCTCGCTGCGAACGGGGCACGTCACCGCAGCGGCGCCAACTACGCCCAGAGCTACGGCCGCAGCAGCTTCGATCAGCAGCAGCACAAATTTAAGCAACCTCTGCAGCCCACCCCACACGAGTCGCTTCGGCCCACCCACTCCAAGTCTGGGCTGCGAGGCGGGCGACAAGCACCGAGCTCCTCTATTCTGGCAGACGTGTCCATCTCGGACGAATCAGAAGACGGAGAAGAGGGTGTGGACGTGAGCGCCATGACAACGCCGGCTCAGTCATACGTGCCAGAAGCCCGTCGGCGCGGGGTGCCTGCGACCTCTGCAGCCCTCTCTCCCTCGTCCCCGCCCCACATCGCACCAGCAGCAGCAGCGGTGAAGCCGATGGAGCGGAATGCGGACAAGGAGAACACGAACGTGGTCATCGGCCCTGCGGCACCAGTAGTAGTGGTGGAGGCGGCGCACAGCCGACCCACGCTGAAGTCTGCACCGGCGACTGCAGCCGCTGCGGCTTCCGCTTCGTCGTCTGCAAGTCCGACTGTGCTGTACCGACGCACAGGATCTGGTGTTCGCGGTGGCGGTGGCGGTGGAAGCCGTGCATTGGCACCCGGCGCCGCATCGAACACGTCCCCCACAACAGCAGCACCTGCCGCACCAGTGCTGAAGCGCACAACAAGTCTCAAGGCACGTCTCGCGACGGCTGGTGCTCGCAAGGTGAGCGCCGTCTCCCCCTCTCCTCACAAGCAGCCACAGCAACAAGAGCAGCAGCGGTCCACTTCATCTCCGCCCACCTCCTCTGCCTTGAATGTTGCCTACTCGCCGTCAGCAGCAGTGGCAGAGCCGTCCTCACCACCACCAAAGCAGCCCTCACACACCTCAGCAGCAACAGCAGCAACAAGTCCAGTAGACTGGGAGGTGCAGGTGCAGCTGGACAAGGCGGAGGCGGTGCTGCGCTACGTCAGCGAGGTCGCCCGAGCCCTGTCTGAGCGCCGCCGCTGCGGGCCGCCACCAGATTCAACCGACGACTTTCGCGCGTCTGTGGTACCGAGCCGTCGCTCTCCCGGTCTCAGCACAACGCAGCAACATGGTCCGGAGGCTGAGGGGGGTGGCCGCTCTGGGGTGGTAAGCGGGCAACACGCGGACGCCTCTGTGGCCCTCCTGCCAGATCTACACCGCACCGCCAGCGCTCTGCTGAGCGCCTTTACCCGCCTCGAATACGCCCAGCTCAGCGAGGACGTGGACCTGCCTCTGCTAGAGAGCGAGTCGGTGCAGCGCAGTGCGCAGCTGCGTCGGCTGGTGGATGGCGTGGCACGGCAGCTAGCGCTGCACGAGTCACCCGACGTGCGTCAGCGTCTTGCACAACGCCGTGATGTCTTCACGTCGTTTCATGGGCAGGTAGACTTCATAGCGCGCATGGCGCAGCAGGTGGTGCTGCTGCGTGGCATCGCCGCCCATCGCGATTTGGCTGAGGCGCGCGAGGTGCTGGACAGCTTCACGCGCAGTGTGGAGCAGCAGGAGGCAGAGCAACGGGCACGTGACAACGACGACAGCACTAACAGCACGGATGCTCATGGCGCGTCTGCGTTCCGCTTCTCCCCTCTTCGCATGCTGCAGGCGAGCCCTTTCTTTGAGTGGCTCGACGCGCGGTGGTTCCCGACGATGCGGGCGTGGCGGCAAGTCGTGTCGATGCCCGGCAGCTCGCCAGCACCGGTGAAACCGACGCCGCCCTCCGCCGCTCGCGGCAGGCTGCACTGCAGGTCGCCGGCCTGCACGAACTGCTGCGGCCGGGCGAGACGGTTGCCTCGCTGCATCACGAGGAGGTTGTGGTGCCGGTGACGGAGCTGGGGAACAGCTTCGCACAGAAGCGCGCCGTACTGGACGAGCTCCGCAGCGTGGTCAGTGAAGAGGCTGAGGGGAAGCCAGTCGATATGGTGGCGTTGGCAAAGGCATTGAAGTCAGCGCAGGCTTTTGCCCAGGTGCGCAGCGGGCGGCCCACGAGTGACAGCAGCAACGGGACAGGTAGCAGCAGTGGCCTTAGTGAGAAGGACGACATTGTTTTGGTCAAAGCTGCCGAGGATCTTCTGCGTCGTGTCCAGGAAGTAAGGCGTGTACGCGATGCTATTGCGGCGTTGCTGCAGACGCCCTCTCCAGCCCTCACTGCCTTGCTGGAGCACATCACTCGCGTAAACGAACTCGTGATGGATGGGCACTTGGCACGCGATGACGTTGCTGCTCGTGCGGCTCTTGAGGCTGGACGCCTGGCGCTTGGCCGCGGTGCTGAGACGGCGATTCCGTGTCGAGTGGCCGCACCTCTGCTGCCTCGGGTGCCGCCGCCGCCGCCGCAGCGGCTTCGTCTGCAAGAAACACGCCGCACCGCCTCACGACCCGCAGCCTGAGGTGCCCCCACTGGACTTTGATGGCTTAACACAGAGCCCGCCTCCGCCGTCGCAGCAGAGCTCAAGAGGAACCGCAAACCGCTGGATCGGAGACGGCTTCCCCGCTGGCTTCGACGTGCACAGCTTGTACATCCCGCACACCACCGCGCCGTCGTGGCCCTCCGACCTCGACGTACTCTACCGGGAATCGTGCGATGTGTTCTGCATGCTCTTTATGCAGCGACAGGCGCAGCGACAACTCGAGCTCGCACTCGGCCATTCCCCGGCGGAGGGCCAAGGAAGAAGCCTCGGGGGAGCAGCGCATCCGCAGCCGCAGCACTACACTCCCTCATCGATTGGTGCGAACGGGTTCACCACGCCCTCGCCGCAGATTACGCCGCGTCGTCCCACACGCGACGTCGGCACACCGGCAACCGCCAAGACGACAGCCACCACAAACCGATCAAGCGAGGAAGGTTCACCGGCCACCTTGACGACGGCGCGTAGCAGCGGCTGCGACGGGGGAAGAGATGGCTTCAATGTTGCTTCTGGCCTCTCCGCCGATGAGCTCCGCCGTCGAATTCAGCAAGCCGAGGACGCCGGCGTGGGCGGCTCGCTCGTCGAGGAGGCACGCGCACGCCTCCGCCGTCTCCTCACGGTGCGTCTGAAGATCCACTTTGACGCACAGACACGCGTGCTGCCGATCGCCGACGCCGCACAGGCGGACTTCACTGCCGTGTACGCGCAGGTGCACGCACACTGTCAGTCGCAGCTCGCACAGTCGCCGTCGTCGGCGTCGCCGCAGTGGGCGGAGCGGCGGCTGCGCATCCGCTACGAGGACAGCGACGGCGACTTCATCTCCTTGCTGACGCAGCAGGACTGGGACGTGATGCTGGCAGAGATGCAGGGAGGGGAAGGCACCAGTGCAGGTGGGAGGGTGGAGCTCTTCTGTGACTACCTCGTCCAGCCCAACACATCACCGCCTCCAGCGCTGCCGTCCGCTGACAACGCGTCGTCGCCGCACCGAGGCGAGGGAGGAGCAGAGGCTGGAAGTGGCCAAGACACCAGCAACCCGCATCACCAGCACCAAGGACACGAAGAGGGCAACGAGGCAGCAAACACGACGACAACGCCGGAGAAGCAGCCCGATGTGTTTGCGCGGCTTGCAGCGTCGAAGGAGGTCACACCAGTCGCACACGGCGGACGCGGCGGTGGCGGCGGAGGCAACCGCACCCCACGCGGCCGTGCGCGTCTGGGAGGCCCGTCTCCCGGCTCCTCTCCGCAGCAGGCCCTTATTCCTCGGACCCGCAACGCGGCATCGGGGATTGTTGGTGCGAATGGGAATCGGCAAGGCACGTCGAGCCCAGCCAAGCTGCGTCCGGCAGCCGATTCAGGCAAGTCACCATCATCCAAGGGACAGGCGAACGCAGTGCGACGAGGCGAGGGCGTGTCGTCAGCGACAGGCGGCAAGAAAGCGTCGCCGCATGCCGTGCTGACAGCTGAGAATCTTCGCCGCAACTTGTTCCGCTCCTCGCCATCACCGCCATCAACGGAAGGCCGTCGATCCGGTGGTGGTGGTGGTGGAGCAGCGGCGGCGGAGCGCACGGAGGGCAACGTCGGACGCTCCTCTGAAGGTCGCGGATCTGCCACGTCGGCGCACCAGGCACCGCCTCCGCCGTCATCGTCCTCTGCCGTGGCAGCCAAGACGCCACAGCAAACGCAACAAAAACAAGGAGATGCAGCCGCGAGTGTGGCGCTCGCTGCGACTGCTGCTGACGACTCCCCGACCGCAACCCGCGTGGTGGAGAAGAATCCCCCTGCGGTGCGCGATGCCTCGAGCAGTGCGGTTCGCCTCGACCTCGACGGCGCGCGGCGCTGGGTCGGCGCGGAGGGAGCGGAGGAGGACGAGCTGCAGCTGCTTGAAATCCAGACCCGTGCCTCCATCTCCACCGTTCGTTTGGACCCTTATGTGTCCACCAGCAGCTTCGATCTCCTTCCCTCGTCGAGCGCAGTGACAGCCACAGCGCGACAGCAACAGCAACAACAGCCGCAGCCGTCGTCGTCGGGACGCAACACGTTTACCACCTCGCACTGCTCCCGCACACCACCAGCCAACACGGAAATGCCACCGTCACCGACATCGCCCGCCGCTGCCGCTGCAGCAGGCGCAGCAGCAGCGGGAACACGCAAAGGACGCGTGTCACAGTCACCGCCGCGTCGCGCAGCACGTCGGTGGACCTCCGACGACTTCTCCCTCGACGAGGTGGAGACGGTGTGCAGCGAGCGTTCGCGTCTCGCGATGCAGCCCGCCGCGCCACGCGGCCCCACTACGCTCCCACCACGTCCGCAGACGTCCGCTGGCGCCAACCGCACCCCGCAGCGCGTGCGTCGCGGCGCGCGCGGGACTCCGACGCGCAGTCGCACCGACGCCGAGGGCGGGGAGGATGACGCCGCGTGGGCGGAGTCGGTCGATGACGTGTTTGCCGAGATGCAGCGGATGCGAGAGGAGAATTCGAAGGCCATGGGACAGCCGCGAAAGGCGGCGTGGCACTGAAGGGTGTGCGGCGGACCGATCCGCCTGCACATACAACGCAGCGAGTGCGTCTATCTTTTTTTTTTTTCTGAAGTAGAGTGCGGTAAAACACCGCACATGTTTATTTTTCTTATCCCTTGTACACTACAGTCACTGTCTACTTCCTTTTGTACCACCTCTTTATATCGTGCATTTTCTGACTCGCACGTTTCATTAGTTTCTAAATCTATTTGGCTACAGTCACGCTTTGCCTTTTCAACTCTATCTCATTTCCTCTTCAGAAACGAAATCAGTAGCATAACAAAAAATTGTGAGATGGCGCAGTGCTGCTGTAGCTGCACGTTCATCATCGTCTGTGTGTTGGCCTCGTGTAGATCGGCACTGTGAGCCGTATGTCGCGGTGAGAGAGTAGAAAAGGGGTGCAACGCCAACGGGTAGTTTATCTTCGGCGGGCTCCGCACCTATTCTCAACAACGAGCATATTGAATTGTACAACTTCTTTTTTTTTCTCTCTCTCTCTTTTTCTCACCCTCATTGTTGTGTACGCGATGCGCGAAAAAAAACGGGAAGCAACGAAAGATTACTAGCACAATTTAGAAGAGTTGGTCGTACCGCTTGCTACCTCTCTTCTCTTTCACCGCCTATTTCGTGTGTTTGTGCCCCGAAATCCTCAGTGGATCTTTCGCGCTAAAACTAGGAAAGGCACACCAGTATATCGTACAGCACCTCTTTTTTTTTTTTCTACATCCCATCAGACAACTGTGGTTGGAGAAATAAACCTAGAAGCGCAGGTTTTTTCACTTTTTCTTCGCTCTTTTTTTGCACGATGCCCGCCCTTTCCGCCGATGCCGCTGACACCGTCAGCCTCGTCCGCCAGCTGCAGCTGCTCGACGACCACACCATCCGGCTTCTCGAGCAGCTCTTCACGAACCGCCTCGACGATGAACTTGTCACCTCGCTCGTTGGTGGTCGCGAGGAAGCCCTCGCCATCGCTCTCTTCCGCGTTTGCGCTGGCACTCACGCGGAGCACATCCTCGGCTACGCCCTGCGCTTCCTTGCGGACTTGGTCTATGCCGACAACGCGATCGGCGTGCAGCTCGGCCGCAACGAGCTGCAGAAGCAGTTTGGCGGTCACCCCGCCTCGCTGCTGTTGCAGATCGCGACGACGCACAGCGAGACACTCGGTATTGCGAACCCGGCCATCTATTTGGCGGCGACGGCTTTGCGCTTTGGCACCTATGAAGGCAACGAGAGCGCCTTCAAGGACTTCTTCGCCATGGCGCGCCACACCTTTGCGCCTGACACCCTGCAGGTGGCAGACGTCGAGTTCACCGTGCAGGCCTGCGTGCTGCTCGCCCGCCGCAAGGAGTACCGCGCGCTCTTCTTCAAGGAGGACATCGTTTCCTGCATTCCGCGCCTGCTGACGGACATCGTGTCGAGCGACTCCGCGGGCATCATTCAGGTCATCTACGAGACCCTCCTGCTGTCGTGGCTGCTCTCCTTCGAGTACGAGGGCATCGTGCTGCTGGTCCGCGAGCGCATGATCCCGCAGCTCCACCGCGTCCTGCAGCGCGTGCAGAAGGAAAAGTGCGTGCGCGTGACGCTCATGACGCTGCTGAACATGGTCGAGGCGGAGCGCAAGTACATGAACCAGATGCTGAACCCGATGTCGAGCGAGTGGGTGGATGACAGCATTCACGTTCTGGGCCGTCTGCACCAAGGCGAGGCGACGGAGCAGCTCAGCACCTTCAAGAAGGGTCCGTCGCTCGTGGCGGAGATGGTGAGTGTTGGCATGCTCAAGACCCTTGGCCAGCTCTTCCGCCGCAAGTTCGGCGATGAGGACATCAATGGCATGGTGGATCAGCTGAACGCCGCGCTGGAGAAGTCCATGCAGGTGCTGACGAGCTTCTCGCAGTACCGCGGCGAGGTGCTGAGTGGGATGCTGGAGTGGACGCCCGTGCACACGAGCGCCAAGTTCTGGAAGGAGAACGCGGAGAAGGTGGAGGACAACAACTACGAGGTGCTCGTCGCGCTCGGCAAGACGCTGCGGGAGTCGAAGAACGAGGTCACGCTGGCCGTCGCGTGTCACGATCTGGGCGAAATCGTCCGCTACCACCCGACAGGACGCAATCTGCTGACACTCGCGGCGATGGCGGGCGTGAAGGAGCGTGCGATGGCGCTCATGTCTCATTCGAACCCGGAGGTGGCGAAGGAGGCGCTGCTCTGCACGCAGAAGATCATGGTGCAGCGCTGGGAGTACATGCAGAACGCGTAGAAGCTCACTGGTGAGTAGTTCAATCCAATGGAGAAAGGTGAGAAGGAATGCCAGAAGTAGGAAGGCAAGAGAAAAAAAACACAATTTTTTTTTTTTGCATTTGTTTTTCCAACCCGCAGCTTTTTCTGTATGCTCTCCCCTCAAGATGCTCCTGCATTTTCAATTCGCCATTTTTTACCTGGCGTGCTCTTTCGTGGTAACTTTTTTTTTTTGGTGTTTATCGTTCTGTATTGCGCTATCGACGTCATCAAATTTCCTCCTCTTTCCTTCTCTCCCACACTCTGAGTTATGGGTTCGGAAATGGTATTGAAGGAGGCAAACGGTGAAGAAGTTATAGGCTGTTTTTTTTTTTTACGTTGACCTGCAAGAGAAAGCTGTGCTCTTTCGTTGGCTCGCCAATTGTTTGTTGTTGTTATTGTTGCTTCGCATGTGTTCTGTTACTCGTCTTTGGTATGCTTGCCGTTGCGGCAACTCTGCATCGCGTGCTCCTCGCTCGGCTACTCGGCGTTGTGATCCGTTGCAATTGTCTAGCTACAAACAATGGAATTTGGACTTTACTGGTCTATGTCTGATGGTGCATACTCTTGTTCTCTTTTTTTGTTGTTCGCTGCGCCGCCACTGTTAGTTGAGATCTTTACTGTCCGCCTTTCTGCGTTTTTCCAACAAACAAACAAACAAACAAAAAAAAAACGGAGACAAGAATCGATTGCAATCGCGGAATCGACTCGGCTGCCTCCAGGCACAACAATTAGTGTGCCTGCTCGCGAGCCATATCTGCAGGTCGGTAGCTGGAGGAGATTGCCTAATCCCCTAATCTTTACTTTAAAGCGGCACACTATAAAGCAGCTAAATGCATATACCCTTTGCCATTTCTTAAAGCTGTGGTTCCTATTAGAACAGTAACCAATACAACCTCAATGGCATCAACAAACCACCGTGGCTAAACTTAAGTCCGCCTTCTCACAGGTGCGCAGTCTCCCTGGTACACTTAGTATCAACCGCTTTTGCTTCTTTATGACTTTTCCACTAATTCTCATTCTCCTTTCTTCCTTTAAAATCTCAAACCCCTTCATCATGTTAGTTTTAATTTTAAATTAACAGTATTGAAGACCAGCCAGCTCCGTGGGTGAGGCAGCGGACTCTACTATATCTTCGGTGCCGTACAACCGCCTCAATCGGGCTTGCGAGAGCTGTGCGTGTGTGTTTCTTTGTTTGTGTGTATCGGTGTGTCCCCACCCCTCCTCCCTGTCTTCTCTCCCCCCTCCCTGCACACGCCCCACCCGGCGCCGCCGACGGACGACTGCGCCACGTGATGCGAAAATCGAGGCATTTGTATGAACCCGCAACGGTGATTCGAACTCCGTGTTCTCAAGCTACCTACATTATACACGGGACTGATGTGGCTGGTGTCTGTGCGCGCGGGTGGCGGTGGCGGTGAAGGTGATTGTTATTGTGAAGGTGAGAGTGCGACGGCGATGGCGGGTGCGTTTGTGACGGCGGCAGCGTGCACGCGTGATGGCGCATCTGCGGATGCACGATTTAATTATATACCTGAAGCCGCGCGCTGCGGATGACAACCGGAACGACTGACGGTGCGTGCCGCCGCCCCCGCTGCCGCTGGTGCTTATGCTGCTGCTGCGGTGCAGTCCACCTTCCTCCCAGCCGCACCCGGCCGCCACGCGTGGCGTGCCGTGCGATGTGCGTGTGCACTGGCTTGAAGGGTGGCCGAGATGCGCGTGAGCGTGCCGTGTTGGGCCGACGAACCAGGAGTAGCACCGTTGCGGAACACGTCCCATTGATCTATCGGCGGACTTGCTCTTGGGAGAGCTGCGGCGCGTGTGTGCGCGTGGCGCGGTGGCGCACGCCTGCGTCGCCCCCTCCTTCTTTCCTTCCTTTGGTTGCTGTGCGCGTGTTTGCTTGCTTGCTTGTTGTTGTGTTGCCTGGGTGCGCACGGATGTGTAGGTGTGTGTGTGAACGTGTGTGGACGCTGCGCGGTGGCAGCGGCGTGCGTGGTCGGCGGTGTCTCCCTCTCCTCCCTCCCCACCGCTGCTGTTACTGCCGCTGCTGCACCACCAGAACCACCACCACCACCACCGCCGCGGCACTACGCCACGCTTTCAAGGTCCCTTGGCGGCAATTATATACTCTCGATGCTGTTTCACAGGATACCCAGCGGGGCAAGATCGCGGATGTGTGTGTGTCTGCTTGTGTTGTTGTGTGTGCTGCGCTGCGCGGCGAAGGCCAGCGAAAACACAGTCGAAGTGCTATTCTCTCCCATCATTTCGCCTGCACCTGTGCTGTCCGAGAGTCTGTGTGTGTGTTGATGTGCGTGTGCATGCGCGGGTGTGCGTGCGCGTGTGTGGTGCGTGGTGTGTGTGACCCAGCCAGCTCCGTGGGTGAGGCAGCGGACTCTACTATATCTTCGGTGCCGTACAACCGCCTCAATCGGGCTTGCGAGAGCTGTGCGTGTGCGTTTCTGTGTTTGTGTGTGTCGGTGTGTCCCCACCCTTCCTCGATGTGTTCTCTCTCGCCGCCCTGCACACGCCCCACCCGGCGACGCCGACGGACGACTGCGCCACGTGATGCGAAAATCGAGGCATTTGTATGAACCCGCAACGGTGATTCGAACTCCGTGTTCTCAAGCTACCTACATTATACACGGGACTGATGTGGCTGGTGTCTGTGCGCGCGGGTGGCGGTGCTGTGCTGGTGAAGGTGACTGTTATTGTGAAGGTGATGGTGCGACGGCGATGGTGGGTGCGTTTGTGACGGCGGCAGCGTGCACGCGTGATGGCGCATCTGCGGATGCACGATTTAATTATACACCTGAAGCCGCGCGCTGCGGATGACAACCGGAACGACTGACGGTGCGTGCCGCCGCCGCCGCCCCCGCTGCCGCCGGTGCTTATGCTGCTGCTGCTGCGGTGCAGTCCACCTTCCTCCCAGCCGCACCCGGCCGCCACGCGTGGCGCGCCGTGCGATGTGCGTGTGCACTGGCTTGAAGGGTGGCCGAGATGCGCGTGAGCGTGCCGTGTTGGGCCGACGAACCAGGAGTAGCACCGTTGCGGAACACGTCCCATTGATCTATCGGCGGACTTGCTCTTGGGAGAGCTGCGGCGCGTGTGTGCGCGTGGCGCGGTGGCGCACGCCTGCGTCGCCCCCTCTTTCTTTCCTTGTTGGTTGCTGTGCGCATGTTTGCTTGGTTGCTTGCTTGCTTGTTGTGTTGCCTGGGTGCGCACGGATGCGTAGGTGTTTATGTGTGTGTGTGAACGTGTGTGGACGCTGCGCGGTGGCAGCGGCGTGCGTGGTCGGCGGTGTCTCCCTCTCCTCCCTCCCCACCGCTGCTGTTACTGCCGCTGCTGCACCACCACCAGAACCACCACCACCACCGCCGCCGCGGCACTACGCCACGCTTTCAAGGTCCCTTGGCGGCAATTATATACTCTCGATGCTGTTTCACAGGATACCCAGCGGGGCAAGATCGCGGATGTGTGTGTGTCTGCTTGTGTTGTTGTGTGTGCTGCGCTGCGCGGCGAAGGCCAGCGAAAACACAGTCGAAGTGCTATTCTCTCCCATCATTTCGCCTGCACCTGTGCTGTCCGAGAGTCTGTGTGTGTGTTGATGTGCGTGTGCATGCGCGAGTGTGTGTGCGCGTGTGTGCTGTGTGGTGTGTGTGACCCAGCCAGCTCCGTGGGTGAGGCAGCGGACTCTACTATATATTCGGTGCCGTACAACCGCCTCAATCGGGCTTGCGAGAGCTGTGTTTCTGTGTTTCTTTGTTTCTGTGTGTATCGGTGTGTCCCCGCCCCTCCTCCTTGTCTTCTCTCCCCCCGCCCTGCACACGCCCCACCCGGCGACGCCGACGGACGACTGCGCCACGTGATGCGAAAATCGAGGCATTTGTATGAACCCGCAACGGTGATTCGAACTCCGTGTTCTCAAGCTACCTACATTATACACGGGACTGATGTGGCTGGTGTCTGTGCGCGCGGGTGGCGGTGCTGTGCTGGTGAAGGTGACTGTTATTGTGAAGGTGATGGTGCGACGGCGATGGTGGGTGCGTTTGTGACGGCGGCAGCGTGCACGCGTGATGGCGCATCTGCGGATGCACGATTTAATTATACACCTGAAGCCGCGCGCTGCGGATGACAACCGGAACGACTGACGGTGCGTGCCGCCGCCGCCCCCGCTGCCGCTGCTGCGGTGCAGTCCACCTTCCTCCCAGCCGCACCCGGCCGCCACGCGTGGCGCGCCGTGCGATGTGCGTGTGCACTGGCTTGAAGGGTGGCCGAGATGCGCGTGAGCGTGCCGTGTTGGGCCGACGAACCAGGAGTAGCACCGTTGCGGAACACGTCCCATTGATCTATCGGCGGACTTGCTCTTGGGAGAGCTGCGGCGCGTGTGTGCGTGTGGCGCGGTGGTGCACGCCTGCGTCGCCCCCTCCTTCTTTCCTTCCTTTGGTTGCTGTGTGCGTGTTTGCTTGCTTGCTTGCTTGTTGTTGTGTTGCCTGGGTGCGCACGGATGCGTAGGTGTGTTTGTGTGTGAACGTGTGTGGACGCTGCGCGGTGGCAGCGGCGTGCGTGGTCGGCGGTGTCTCCCTCTCCTCCCTCCCCACCGCTGCTGTTACTGCCGCTGCTGCACCACCACCAGAACCACCACCACCACCACCCCCGCGGCACGACGCCACGCTTTCAAGGTCCCTTGGCGGCAATTATATACTCTCGATGCTGTTTCACAGGATACCCAGCGGGGCAAGATGGCGGATGTGTGTGTGTCTGCTTGTGTTGTTGTGTGTGCTGCGCTGCGCGGCGAAGGCCAGCGAAAACACAGTCGAAGTGCTATTCTCTCCCATCATTTCGCCTGCACCTGTGCTGTCCGAGAGTCTGTGTGTGTCGATGTGTTTGTGCATGCGCGGGTGTGTGCGCGTGTGTGGTGTGTGGTGTGTGTGACCCAGCCAGCTCCGTGGGTGAGGCAGCGGACTCTACTATATCTTCGGTGCCGTACAACCGCCTCAATCGGGCTTGCGAGAGCTGTGCGTGTGTGTTTCTGTGTTTGTGTGTGTCGGTGTGTCCCCACCCCTCCTCCCTGTCTTCTCTCTCGCCGCCCTGCACACGCCCCACCCGGCGACGCCGACGGACGACTGCGCCACGTGATGCGAAAATCGAGGCATTTGTATGAACCCGCAACGGTGATTCGAACTCCGTGTTCTCAAGCTACCTACATTATACACGGGACTGATGTGGCTGGTGTCTGTGCGCGCGGGTGGCGGTGCTGTGCTGGTGAAGGTGACTGTTATTGTGAAGGTGATGGTGCGACGGCGATGGTGGGTGCGTTTGTGACGGCGGCAGCGTGCACGCGTGATGGCGCATCTGCGGATGCACGATTTAATTATACACCTGAAGCCGCGCGCTGCGGATGACAACCGGAACGACTGACGGTGCGTGCCGCCGCCGCCCCCGCTGCCGCTGCTGCTTATGCTGCTGCCTCTGCTGCGGTGCAGTCCACCTTCCTCCCAGCCGCACCCGGCCGCCACGCGTGGCGCGCCGTGCGATGTGCGTGTGCACTGGCTTGAAGGGTGGCCGAGATGCGCGTGAGCGTGCCGTGGTGGGCCGACGAACCAGGAGTAGCACCGTTGCGGAACACGTCCCATTGATCTATCGGCGGACTTGCTCTTGGGAGAGCTGCGGCGCGTGTGTGCGCGTGTTTGCTTGCTTGCTTGCTTGTTGTTGTGTTGCCTGGGTGCGCACGGATGCGCAGGTGTGTGTGTGTGAACGTGTGTGGACGCTGCGCGGTGGCAGCGGCGTGCGTGGTCGGCGGTGTCTCCCTCTCCTCCCTCCCCACCGCTGCTGCTGCTGCCGCTGCCGCACCACCACCAGAACCACCACCACCACCACCCCCGCGGCACGACGCCACGCTTTCAAGGTCCCTCGGCGGCAATTATATACTCTCGATGCTGTTTCACAGGATACCCAGCGGGGCAAGATCGCGGATGTGTGTGTGTCTGCTTGTGTTGTTGTGTGTGCTGCGCTGCGCGGCGAAGGCCAGCGAAAACACAGTCGAAGTGCTATTCTCTCCCATCATTTCGCCTGCACCTGTGCTGTCCGAGAGTCTGTGTGTGTGTTGATGTGCGTGTGCATGCGCGGGTGTGCGTGCGCGTGTGTGGTGCGTGGTGTGTGTGACCCAGCCAGCTCCGTGGGTGAGGCAGCGGACTCTACTATATCTTCGGTGCCGTACAACCGCCTCAATCGGGCTTGCGAGAGCTGTGCGTGTGCGTTTCTGTGTTTGTGTGTGTCGGTGTGTCCCCACCCTTCCTCGATGTGTTCTCTCTCGCCGCCCTGCACACGCCCCACCCGGCGACGCCGACGGACGACTGCGCCACGTGATGCGAAAATCGAGGCATTTGTATGAACCCGCAACGGTGATTCGAACTCCGTGTTCTCAAGCTACCTACATTATACACGGGACTGATGTGGCTGGTGTCTGTGCGCGCGGGTGGCGGTGCTGGTGAAGGTGAAGATGAAGGTACTCTTCATTGTGTTATTAATGTGTTTTTTTAAAAGCCGAGAATAGTAAAAGGTATTAGTTAGGATTTGGATGTGAAAGCTATGATTGTTTCGGAGACTTCCTTGAAATGGCAGGTGGAAGAAAAAATGCTCAGCGGAGCGGGATCGTGCCGTGCGGTGTGCGTGGCTAAGTTCCTCGTTTTTGAGTGTGTTTTCATCTCCTTCACAGTTCTCTGCCTCTCTCTCTTTCTTCCTTCTCCTAACTGCTTAATTTCTTTGTATTTAACCTCTATTGCACAGCGTAAAAGAAGGGTGGATGAGTGGTAGGAAACTTATTGTGTTTGGTTTGCTCAGTTTGTTCTTGTGAAGTTGGCGAAACAGCATTAGCATAGTCGCAGATGTTGTGCTTTCGACGCTCCCCCGCCGTAATTAGTAATGGTGAGCGCTGGCAGAAAAGAAAATAAGGTGTAGACGGGCGCTACGTGCCTGTCCAAGATCGCCGTCCTTTCTGCTGGTGCGTTTTGAAGCCTGTCGATGCGGTGAGCGGGGAGAGTTGTGGCGCGGCGCTTGGTGTCTGTTGGCTTACTCAATTGCTGGAGATTATTGGTTCATAAGAGGGAAGAATAATATTAATTTAAAAACACGAGCGGTTTGGTTGCGAGCATCGTTTATGCCTGCTTGATGCTGAAAGGTGTTGTGCTGACTGCGGAACGTATCTCTGCTATTAATTCCATTGCTGCTTGGATGGTTGTGCTCGTAGTGCTGTTGTTCCGCAGCGCCACTGCGAAGGCTGAAAAGGATATTAAATTGTCGATTTTTCTGTAAACAACGTTTCTCAATTGTGTTTCGGTTGCTGTTGGTGAAAGGCAGCGTGGAAACAAACAATAAAACTGCGTTTCATCTCTTCTTGGTCACGAAGGTGGAAGCTCTCGTGGAAAATAGAATGCCTAGTGAGAGGTGCTCGCTTCTCTTTGATTCTTTTACGTTTCACCGTGCATGGGACAATCACACTGCTGTCTTCTCCCCATCTCATCTCATCTTTCACTCTCTCTTCCTCTCTTGTATCTCCCTTAGCAGCGCACGGTCCAAGGCGATAAATTATCAACAAGCACATTATTACAGGATTGGTGATTTCTTCACTCCCCTTTCTTCACTTACTCACGAGAGAACAGATACAGTAGCACGCACACACGCACGTGCTTACTTGCACGCAGACACCAATACGCATATAGAGACGCGACAGACTAGCGCACATAGATAGACAACCAGCTCACGGCGTGTGTGCTCGACGCATCCTCTACTTCCCCTACTACCCTTTTTTCCCTTTCTTCGCTCCTTTCGTCCGCAGCGCTTTCGTGTAACCCATTTTCTCTTTTATGCACACTGACCGAAACGTTAGTAGAGAGAGCCACTCGCTACTTTACCATCGCTCTTGTTCTTGCCTTGTATCTCTCAACGATTGACATCCAACAGATATTTTCTTTTTTCCCTTTTTTCACTCGTAGAAACCACCCTGCAAAGGATGCCGCCACGCAATGGGAAAGCGGCGGCCCGTCGTCGCACTGGTGGTCAAGCTGCCACGCCCAATCCTCAAGCAATAAAGAGAGAGCAGCACAGTCAGGAGACGGAGCAGGACAACGCACCGCAGCGCCGACGCAGTGACGAAATGCCAACATCAGAAGCAGCCGCGGCGGCAACAGCACCGGTAAAGGCGGAGAAGGTAGGCGAGGCGAAGAGAGCGCCAACCCCGTCGCTGTCTTCATCTTCCGAGGCAGAGTCTTTCTCGAACGACGTTTCCGATGCCGGGGAGGGAAACAGCGAGGCAGACGACGAGCACAACAACGAGGAGGGAAACATCAAAAGTAGCAGCACAGCAGGCGTTGACGCGTCTGCCGCCTCTACGGCACACCGCGGCAGCGACACCGCCTCCCCTCGTGTGAGTGGCACCGACTTGGAACTCATTGACGCGATTCCGTTCACCGCGTCGCAGTTGGGCTTCATCGGTGGTCACCCGCTGCCAGTGAGCCATCAGCCGCACCAAAATGCTTCTGCTGCTGCTGGTTTCCATGGCAATGGCTCGAAGGATTCTCTCTCCTCTACCCCGCAGACTCGTCTGGTGATTCGCGACATCGACGTGGAGAACTTCAAGTCTTACTTTGGTCAGCATCGCATCGGCCCTTTTCACAAAACCTTCACGGCGGTGATCGGGCCGAACGGGTCCGGCAAGTCGAACGTGATTGACTCTATGCTTTTCGTCTTTGGCCGTAATGCGAAGAAACTGCGACTGGACAAGCTTGCCGAGGTGATTCACAGCTCTGCGGCGCACCCCAACCTCTCCTACGCCTCCGTCACCGTCAACTTTGTGCGCGTGACGGAGACGGCAGCGGAGGAGAAAGATCCAGACCAGCGGCAGGAGGTGCCAGACAGTGCGCTGCGCATCAAGCGAGAGGTGTACCGGAGTGGTGTCTCGCAGTATTACATCGACGGCACTCGCAGCTCGCAGAAGGAGGTGATGGAGTGCTTGATTGCCCAAGGCGTCGACCTCGAGCACAACCGCTTTCTCATTCTGCAAGGTGAGGTGGAGCAAATTGCGCTGATGAAGCCCAAGGCGGAGAAGGACGGCGAAGAGGGCCTGCTGGAGTATCTGGACGATTTGATCGGCACGAACGAGTACGTGCAGCGCATCACGGATATGACCTCGACAGCAGAAACAGCGCAGCTGGCCCGTCTCGAGGCGCTGGACAAGGAGCGGAAGCTCAAGGCGGAGCGGGAGGCGCTTGACGACGCCAAGAACTCTACGCTCTCCTTCGTCACAAAAGACAACCAGTTGCAGAAGACGCTCATCGTGATGTGTCAGCTGCGGATGCGCGGGATTGAAGGCCGACTCGAGGAGCCGCGGCGGCTGCTGACGGAGATCGACGAGCGCATCGCTGCGATGGAGGCGGCGGTGGTGCAGCGACGCGACGAGAAGGCCAAGGCGGAAGAAACGGCTGTGACCACCAAGAAGGCGGTGGCAGAGGCGCAGCGCAGCCGCGACGGTGTGCGCACCCGCAAGCAGGCCGCCGAGGCGCAGCTGGAACAGGTGAAGTCAGGAGCGGACCAAGAGGAGAAGGCACGCAAGAAGGTGCAGGACCAGCTGCGGAAGGCGAAGGAGGAGCTGCAGCGCGCGCTGCTGCACCAGCAAGACGCCGAGCGAGAGGCCGCGATTCATCAGCAGAACCACGACGAGGCGACGGAGTCGGCGACGAAGCTGCAGGCCGAGTACGACGCCATGTCGGAGCGCCTGCTGCCGCTGCTGCGTCCGCTGCGGCAGGAGCTGGAGGAGAAGAAGCAGCGCTTTGCCCCGTACGAGCGCGCGGTGACCGAGGCGACGGAGCAGCTGCGCACCGCGCAGAGCCGATTGAGCGGCCCTGCGGAGACGGCGGAGCGCAAGGAGCTGCAAATCGCAGAGGCAACGGCGTCGATCACACGAGGAGAGGCACGCGTGGCGGAGCTGGAGCGCGTCCTGCGTGAGGCCGACCGCCGCGACACCCAGGAAGAGGTGCTTCGCCTGCAGGACCAGATTGGGGAGAGTGCGCAGCGCAAGTATGCCATTAACAACGCCATTCAGGAGCTGAAGAACAGCTACCGCGACGGCGAGGCAGATGACAGGGCCATGGAGTTTTTGTTGGCCCAGCGCTCTCTTAAAGGGTACTACGGCACGCTGCGGCAACTCGGGCGTATTGATGACACCTATGACGTTGCAGCTGGTGTGGCGAGCAACGCCTGGGGCTTCCACGTCGTCGAGGACCGCGCCACCGCCACCGCCGCGCTCGAGCTGCTGAAGCAGAACAACATTGGCCGTGCCACGATGATGGTCGTGAGCGAGGTGGAGCGGGAGATGGCAGCGCGGATGGCGGCACCGTTTGCCAATCCCAACGCAAAGGCGCGTCGTCTTTTTGATCTTATTCAGCCGACGAATGCAAAGTTCCGCTCCGTTTTTTACCAGGCGGTGCGGGACACGTTGGTAGTGCAGACGCTCTCTGAGGCACGTGAGACCGCCTTCGGTGGTGGGAACGGCAACGGCCCGCGCCATCGCGTCGTGACGGTGAAGGGAGAACTCGTGGAACCGTCCGGCGCGATCACTGGCGGCGGTGCCGCCCCGCGCGGAGCCAAGCTGAAGGCCGCGCGCTCGCCGCAGGACAAGCAAGCCATCAAGGAGGACCTGCAGCGCCTCCAGCAGGACCTGGTCCACGCCGCCGAGGAAGAGCGGGCCCTGAATGTTCGCCTTCACCAGCTGCACGAGCAGGAATCGCAGGTGTCACCTGATATGCTGCGCAAGGCACGACATGAGCTGAACGGCCTCGTCGCGAAGCTCGACGGTGAGACGGCGCGTGTGGCGGCACTCAAGACAGAGTTGGCGCAGGCAAAGGAAGACTACGCTGCGAAGCGCAGCTCCTACGAAGCTGCCGTTGGCGAGTGTGAAGCGGCGCTCGAAGCAGCTGTGGCCTCGCGCACCGCGCACCACGCCGATGTCGCGGCGCTGGAGAAGGCGGTGGATGACGCCGGTGGTGCGCAGTTTCGTGACGTGAATGCCGCCTTGACGCGTCAGCAGGAGCGTGTAGAGGCGGAGGAAGGCAGCCTGCGTGCGTGTCGGCGTCTTGCCCAGAAGCACCGCGCCACGCAGGAGCGCAAGCGCAGCGACATCACCGACTATGAAGCGCAGCTCGCCAAACTAGAGGCAGAGATGCAGGACAACGTGAAGGAGAAGGTGCAGGAGTGTATTGCGGCGCTCGAGGTGTTAGTGCGTGAGTTGAATGGGGCGGAGGCGCAGCTCGCAACGGCGCAGTCCGCCGCCGAAGACGCACGCGCCGCCGTCCCCGTCATCAACGGCGCTGCCCTCACCGCGCAGAAGAAGTTGGACGACGAGCAGCGCTACCGACAGACCGAGGCCGCGAAGATTGCCGACGCGCTGCAGGAGCTCTCGAAGTTCCAGCAGAAGATCGAGGGGTGTGAGGAGAAGATTCGCGAGAATGCGGAGTTGTACGGCGTGGAGACGCTGCAGCTCGGCGGTGAGGCAGAGGCGGAGGCCGAGGATGACGAGGACGGTGCATCCCAGTCCAGTGACGACGACGACCATGACGATGACGACGACGACGCAGTGGCGGAGGAGGATGACAAGGCCGAGGGAGGCGCCGGCGGCACTCGCAAGCGGCGTCGACGAGCGAGCCGTCACAGTCACGCCAGCACAGCAGACTCGGAAGAGCGCGGGAGTCATCCTGCTGACGCTGACGATGTCAAGGAGGAAGAAGAGGAGAGCAGAGAAGGGAGGTCTCAGCGTGGCTCACGACACTCGAATACAACACGTCGCGCCAAGCGTCCACACGTTGACCTCCGTGCGATGCACTTCCGCCTCTCTTCGGCAGAACTGGACGGCTGCGATTATGACCGCTCTGTTCATCTCGCCAAGGCGCTGAGTGAGGAAACGCGGCGTCTGCACGGCGAGATCGACTTCCGCGCTGTTGCGCTCTGGCGGGAGAGGGACGTTGCGCACCGACAGGCCAAGGCGTACTACGAGGCGAAGAAGACGCTGTCCGACGCCGCCGAGCAGGAGCTGATGTCGCTGAAGGAGGCACGCAAGGCCGCGTTCACTGAAGTCTTTGAGAACATCCGCATGCGCCTGAAGGAGGTGTATCAGCTGCTCACTCACGGCGGCGACGCGGACATGGAGCTGGTGGACGTGAACGACCCGTTCGAGGGCATCAACTTCGTGGTTCGCCCGCCGAAGAAGTCGTGGAAGCAGATTTCGAACCTGTCGGGAGGGGAGAAGACGCTGTCCAGCCTCGCGCTCATCTTCTCCCTGCACTACATCAAACCCACTCCGATTTACGTTATGGACGAGATCGACGCGGCGCTT
Source organism: Crithidia fasciculata (assembly GCA_000331325.2). NCBI lineage: Eukaryota > Euglenozoa > Kinetoplastea > Trypanosomatida > Trypanosomatidae > Crithidia > Crithidia fasciculata. The sequence goes on along the minus strand of CM003420.1, from coordinate 532,991 downwards.
GACTTCCGCAACGTGTCCATCGTCGCCAACTACGTTCTGCGGCAGGCCCGCGGCGCGCAGTTCATCATCATCTCGCTGCGCAACAACATGTTCGAGGAGGCCCATCAGCTGGTGGGGGTGTGCAAGGTGAACGACACGACGTCGACGCTCGTGCTTGTCCCTCGCGCCTTTCGTCGCCTGATTGCGTCGCAGCTCACCGAGGAGGCCGCGGAGCAGCGACGGGTGCGGAGTGAACACCGCCGCCGCAGTCGTCGACTGGAAGGCGATGGCACACCTCTGACAGACGCGAGACGCGTGCAGACAGAGGCAGAAGGAGCAGTGGGGGAAGACCGCGTTTGCAGTAGTGCGCGCTCTTCTGCCTTGTATCAGCCGCGCACCCCGTCCAGCGGTGCGCGTCCCACCGTCGGCGACGCCTCGCCGCTGACGCCGCAGTCGACGCTGCGGGGGCGGCCATCAAGCGAGTCTGATGGCACGCGGGGCTCGCGCAAGAGTGTGCGCTTCCAAACTCCTGGTGATGACTCGGCAGCGGCGGAGGAGAGGCTGTGAAGCTGTGCTGAATCTGGACACCCTCTGCTCTTCTGGTTGTTTGGTGTTTGTTGTTGACTTCGTTTCCCACGTGACGGCTGTGAATGTGATAGAAGACGAAAGCCTTTTTTAGTTTTTTTTTAGCGCCACGATGAACGGATCGGAGTGTCGTGCGTGTGCCCAAAGCGGTAGTTTGGAGTCTATGTTGCTTTTATTCGATTTTTGTCTTTATAGATATGCGATAGAAAAAGAGAGAGACACATGTGGTAAAAAGTTTTTTTTTACTCTGTGTGCAATTCTCTTTGTGTGTGGTTCTTGATGGCCTTTCCATTTCTTTAGTTCTTTTTAAAAGAGTCTGAAAGGAATATCGACGCTGGAAGGGCAATTGAGGGCGGCCACACGGGCCACGAAGGGGAGGAGAAGACGTTGCGTCGCCTTCCCATGGCAACAGACGGACACAATGTCAGAAAAGCAGTTATCGCTTTTTTAAAACAGCCAAAGGTCGTCTCTTTCCGCATTATGTGTTTCGTTATCTCAATGAGTTTTGCTCCCGTGTGTGTCAATGCTGAAATCCTTTACGTTCCCGATGTATTCTCAATTACATTTTTTTTTTTCCCTCTTTGATCCCGCTGCACCGTCGCACCTGACGCATAAAACACACACACACACTTACACGCACAGAACTAGGAAAGTGGAATCCAGAAGCTGCTAGAGCAGGAGAGGGAGAATATGGCGTTGCGTATCTCTTACCGTCCGGCAGCAGTCGTCGTGCTGCTGCTCTGCTGCCTGCTGTGCAGCTGCGCTTACCCGGTGAGCGCCAAGGACTGTGCCACGCGTGCTGCCGGTGCGATGATGGCCTGGAAGCATGAGCAGGGCAGCTTTCAGTGTGTCAACTGCCTCGGTGCGCAGGCAGAGGCTGTCCAGTCTGGCACAGTACGTCGTCGGTGGCATGAGTACGATCGCGAGCGACACCTCGTGAACAGCTTTGTGGAGGAGATGCGCGACGGCACGCAGATTGTATTGCGCGATGAGGGCCGCGAGATATCGATTCTGCTCCGCACAGATTTGTGTGGCATCCGCACCGCTGGTGAGCAAAACTTCCGGCAGTTGTACGGCGGTACCTTCATGGCAGTCGTGGATTGCACGTAGGAAGAAGGGAAGGAACGAGTTTGAGTTGTGTTGAGTTGGTTTGTGTTGCATCTCTCTTTCTCTCAGTGCGCGCTTTGGGTAATGTACATGTACGCATGGCTTTGTCTTTTCTTTCTTCTTTTGTACATGCTCCGTAGTGGCGATGACTGTGCTCCTTCTCCCTGCGGCTGTGTGCTATTTTGAAACTATTTACAAGAACAGGAGGAGAAGAAAAAAACCCCGAATGTCCACGTCTCACTATTGGCCCGACAACTTTTTGTGTGGGTGCTTTTACAGGCGGAATGGTGCTGCTCGATGGTACCTTTGGCAGCACAATCACGAAGCTGGAGTGCGATTGCGCTCGCACTTTCCTGCCGTCGCGTCGCCCTCGTCAAACATGTCTTTTATTCTCTCTGCCTCCCTCTCTTGCTTTCAAACCTTTGCGGTTCTTGAAAGCCATTTTCTTTTCTCGTGCGACGTCGGCCCATCAAGGTCAGCGTCCGCGACTCCCACCAGCGCCTCTTCCTTGTCGCAGAAGCCAGTCGTACGCGCAGACAACAGTCGTCGTCATCATGCGCTGCGTACGCGTCCTCCTGCACGGCAAGCTGCGCTACCCCGTCGGCACCGGTCAGCTGACCCTTGGCACCGAGCTGCTGCCTCTCCTGCCCTCCAACGACATCTTCTACGACCCACCGAAGTTGCGCTACCGCCTCGACCAGGATGGCTACCTCTACTTCAAGAACTCGGTACCGCGCGAGGTGGTGAGTGCGGGACTCGACGACTTGGCCAACCAAATGCGCGACTGCGGGTGGACGCTGGACGCCGATCGCGCAAAGCAAGCCGCGCTGAACGGCTTCGCCATGGGTGTGCCTTATCCATCTACCGGCGGAGAGCTGCCCCCACCCATCATCCAGTACACCGACACGATCCGCAACGCGGTGAGTGGGACGAGTGTCATGGCAACCGTACGACAAGTCTTCGGCGGGGCGGTGACGCCGGCCACGCTGCAAACGCTCCACTTAGGCGCACCCGGCGAGTCCTTTGGTTTCCGCATGCCGAGTGTGACGATGAACCGCGGCACGAAGCTGGCGCTCATCGCGCTTGTCCCGCTGCACGACACCCCGCTGCACATGGGTACGCCGCTGGTGGTGCGGAGCAGCAACAGCCACGACACCTACGCGCCGCTGCGCAGGACGTACGGGCAGTGGGAGGTGGAGGGCGACGGGATCGCCGGGGACGGGTGCTACACGGACGACCCGGCTGAGTTATCCCCTGTAGGGAAGGTGGCGGGCCGCGACGAGGTCACCGGAGCCTCCATTGTTGTTGACGTGAACCCCTTTGCGTCCTCTGCCTTCGAGGCTGGTGACCTGCTGCTGACCACTGTCTACACGATGCAATCCTTCTTGACAAACCAAACCAGCTGTTGGCGCTTAATGGCGGAGGCGGTGTGGTGCATGGAGGGGGACGATGTGGGCCTCGACCCGCGCTACATGGGGCCACAGGCTGCCGGGTTGGCGCAGTGGATGGAGCATCGCGAAGACGTGACGCGGTACCCGAAGACGCTGCAGCAGGCAAAACGGGAGTGGGGGCTGCTAAAGGACTTCTCAAAGGTGGACGGCATGACGCCACCGCCCTCTCAGCCAGGTGCGTAGGTGTTGTGGGATGTTGCGCTTTTTGGAGAAGAGAAAGTCACAGAATATTGCCTTCGTGCCCCTCGCTCACTTCCTTTTTTTTGTTTGCGTGCATGCTTCCCCCATCCTCTATTCCATTCTTTCTTCTGTTCGGTTTTTGAAGTTCATTGTGCGAGTGTTTGTGTTGTGCGTGCCTGCTGTTGAGGCGCGCAATTGTGGAAGGAAGGAGTTGAGTGAACATAAAGGCTTGCATCTCGTGTAAAATAAGAACCGAATCTGCTTTTAAAAGAGGATTAAAAAGAAAGATGCGAAGATAAAGGAGGTAGCTTGCTAGTTCTGCTTCCTTGTAGTGTCGGAATGCGCGACGTGAAAGCGCTCTTGAATGACGAAACAAGATAGAGCTCTTTTTTTTACATGATGTGCCTGTGTGTGTGTGTATGTGTGTTCTTGTGTCCCTTTTCAAACTCATCTCTTTTTTTTTTCTCCTGTGTGTGTTTGTGCTTCCCTCCCACTGCAACCTTACAGGTCTTTTATTAAAGCCACCAGGCAGCTTTCTGCGTCTGTGTAGGTGTTTCTGTGAAGCGTGGCGCCGCACTTCACCTGCACTCCGCCTCTGTTTATATACACCTCAGCGCACGCCCTTCTTTCCTCCGCCTGCTTTCTCTTCTTATATCTCTCTTTTTCTTCTTTACTTCGATAAGTTGGTGCTCACGGAAACAAGAAAAACAATGTTGCGTCGAGGCACTCCTGCTGCGCCGCTGCAGCTCAGCCTCCTCACCGCCACTGCTGCCACTCCCCTCAGCACACCGCAACGCACCTTCTTCGACAAGCTGAAGAAGCAGCTGGGAGCCGCGACAGGCAACAGTAGTAGCAGCAGCACCAACAACAGCAATGCGAGCGGCAGCAGCAGTACGTCCGCCGGTGACTCAGGTGCCTCGCAGGGGATGCCCGGCTTTCCTCCTGGTCTCAACGCACAGCAGCTGCAAACCATGCAGCAGCTCTTCGCCAGCCAGCCCAAGGAGAAGCAGGAGCAGCTGATGAAGCAGGCCATGGAGATGCAGAAGATGATGGGGAAGATTCCAGGCTTTGGCAAGTTTGCCCAAAAGAACGCCGCGATGATGGAGCAAATGCTAAAAATGCAAGGCGGTAATGATGCCGCACCACCACCGACTGGAGGCGCAGGTGGAACGAGTTCGGCATCCTCTTCCTCACCACCGCAGGCACCACAGCGCCGGGATTTGTTCAGCGGCGCTGCAGCTGGCAACGCAGGGTCGTCCGCTGCGTCGCGCACACCATCTGGCCCCTCGCTCGACGACCTTCGCAAGGTGAACCTCGGCCCCGAGATCGAGGCCCTCTTCCAGGAGCTGCGTACGATACGCAGCCGCAAGAACGAGTACCGCGACAAGTACCACGCCGCGCAGTCGGCGCTCGATGCGCTGCGCAGGGAGCACAACGATCTCGTCGCACGCGAGGCCAGTGTGCGGGGTAAGTTAGCCAAAGCCGAACAGGACGTGATGCTGCTCACGTCGGAGAATATGGAGCTGCGAGAGAGCAGCAAGACGGTGAAGCAGGTCACCCAAGCCAACCGCCGCTTGAAGAGTGAGGTGGAGCAGCTGAAGGCGGCGGCGCAGGCGAGTGCGGCACCGGGCACGGCGTCCTACACGGCGTTGCAGCAGCAGCATCAAGCCGCAGAGGATGCAATGCGCTCGTTGCAGCGGAAGGTGGACCGCATGCGGCGCCGTGACCCCTTGCTGCAGTTCTCACTGGCTTGCAGTGATGTCGCACGACTCTGTGCTCCTGTGCGCGCTGAGGACGGGGCAAATGCTGCTGCTGTATCGGCGGCAGCAACGGGTAGCGCTGTTGTAGGTAGTGGGGTGGATGTGGTCAGCGAGGCTGCGCAGGAGGCGGCTGATCGCGCCTTCGCTGCGCTGGAAAGCGCGTACCGGACACGGCAGCAGGCGGCGTGGGAGGCCGCAGCGCACGACGACGGGGCGGCTGCGAAGGCGTACGTGGCGGTGGTGCGGCGCTACGTGATGACGCGTGTGCCGCACGCCAATTACGACGCCGTGGTGTCGTTCACGGGCAGTGTGGCTGCCCTGCGCGCTGCGTTTGGCGAGTTGGGTTTTAACGTGGAGGAGGTGCCAGGCGAGAGCGCGCGTGTGCATGTCGTCGCTGCTGCCGATGCGGCGCCGTTCGCGGAGGCGCCAGGGCCATTCGGGTACGCGGTTGCGTGGAGGCTGGCAGCGTCTGCTTCTGCACCCGCTGTCGGTTTCACCGTGACCGGTGCCCACCCCTTCGTGTCTGCCACGCTTGTCGACAACCCGAAGCGCAGCACCGTGCAGTACGAGACGGCGCGGGCGAGCGGCCCGGGTGGGCAGGCGACCAACGTCACCGAGACGCAGGTGTACGCCAAGCTGAGCATCGACGGCGTCTTCGCCGTCACCGCGGAAGCGCAGGACTCGCGGAGTGCCTTGAGTAACAAGGAGGCTGCCTTGGCGAAGCTCCGGCAGCAACGCCGGCAGCACCTCAATGACATGCTGGCGAAGCAGGAGAGGGCGGAGTCGGTGCAGGCGCAGCTGGTGTCGGCGATGGCGCAGCAGCGAGGCTTCGTTGTGGAGGAGAAGGCGGCGACGGTGGTGGCGGAGGCGGCGGCTGCCAAGGTGATCGCGGCGGGCGATGCGGCGTTGGTGGCGATGTTGACGGAGGTGAGCCGCACGGCAGCAGCCGCGGCAGCAGAGGCGTAACGATAGGAATAGACAAGCAACATCTGCGCCGGTGTTCGTGCAATTTTTTTTTGCTTCGCCGACTGAAGGAGTTTGTTTCCCGTTTTCTTTTTTCCAAACGCTGTTTACATCCACACACATATTTCCTCGAAAAGAAGTATTTTTCCTCAAAACGCAAACGGGACTCGTTGGCGCTTGGGTTGCTTCACGGGTGTAATGCTGTGACGTGCCGCAGCAGCTGGAGCTGCTTCAAGCCCTACCTTGCAGGCGGCAGTGGAGTAGAAGGAAACAAACAATCGAATATGAAGTGTAGCAGATGGAAGTGCTTCATGCGCGGCGGAGCGTTGGGAGAGCATGCAGTTTACAAGATGCAATGACTGCTATGTGCTGTCGCGTAGAGCTCGCACGTCCTTGCATCGCATCTCCTTCAACTGCGACTGTTCTACCTGAACTCTCTTACTCTTTGCTTTTCGGCCTCCCTGCTTTTTTATTTATTTTGTTGTTACTGTTGTTGCTGTTATTGCTCATACGTGTGCACTCGATGCTGCAACACTGCCACCGCGCGTCGTCTGCCAACGCAACAAACAAACAAACAAGAAAGAAAAAAAAGTAGTGCCTTTAATTTTAGCTCAGCAACTCAAATCGCCACGAAGATCTTCACGCCTTTCTCCGCTCCAGCTTCTTCTTCTCCTCTTTCGCTTCTTCTCCCCTCGTAGTTGCGGGTCACGTCAGTCTGTCCCGCACTTTAAGAGGAACACAGGCGCGTCATTTTGAACGTGCGTTTGTATAACGCCGAAGCATAAGAAGGAAAAAGAAGAAAAGGAGGATGGGCTTTTGTGGCTTGAGCATCAGCAACGAATAACAACACAAGACAGCGAAGCATACCACTCTTTCTCCCACTGTATTATTTCTGTTCTTGTGTGTGTGTGTCGTTCCTTTAGCTGTCTATTGCACTATTTTCTCATTTTTTTACAGCTGTGCATAGAACAGAGAGAGAAAGAAGTATCTGCTGGCCCACAGCAACACTCTTTTTTTTTTTTTGCGTGGGTCACAACGATTGAGCTCAGGTTACGCTGGCCTTCTCTCTCTCTCTCTCTTTCATAGTCACTTGACTGCGTAAGCGTTTCTTTCATATTCGACGCTTCGCTGGGTCTGGACAGCTCCTCTCCTTCCTCGTACACGCTGTACGTCGACCGTGTATGTGAGCGTGACTGTCTTTCCACAGCACCTGTTCTACGGGAAAAAAGAAGGCACCACTTCTCTGTTCCTTTCCCACTTCTATTATTATTATCATTCTTTTCCTGTCTTCTTTTATACTTGTACTTCTCCCTTTCTTCGCGCGCTGTAAAAGATATAGACAAAAAAAAGTGGTGTCCGGATTCATTTAATCCCCTTCTGCCATCATCATCACCTTTCCTCGCTTCCCGCTTCCTTTTCACTTCCTCTTTCCTGTTTCTTCGTGTCGTCAGCGGCACACCACTTCTTTACTCATTTTTCTTCTTTTGCACTTATTCTGTTTTCTCTCTCTAATCATTAAACCTACCAAAAAAACGGAAAGAGAAGCGAAAAGCCCCATTTCTCTTTGTTGTCTTTCATCGTTTTTCGGCGATTGTTATTTAACGGTGCCAGAGTTGTTGACGTCTTCGTTTTTTTTTTTCTGTGTGTGTTTGTGCATCTGTCCGTTTCAGAAGTGCGAGTAGATTGCGCGTGTCTGTGTCGTTGTTATTTTGCTTTTCTTTTTTTCCGCATTGGTGAGAAAAAAAAAAGGCTTTTCGAGCCTTCCCTTCCGCTTTACTTCCATCCGCTATTTCATTTTTTCTGTTTGTCTTTTCTAAGTTTGAGGTACACTACGTCGCCATTGTTCGCTCTTGTGCCTCTAATTTGTGTCGATCTTTGTCGGTGTGAATACCTCTGTCTAAATTTTATTTTATCTTTACTCAACTAAAACTCTAAAAAAAAAGTCCCCAGAACCAAAAACAAAACAAAAAAAGAAAAACTCAAACTCTTTTTGTTTTCTTTTTACCTTATTGTTGCCCTTTCTCTTGTCATATTTCGTTTTTTTTTTCTTTTTTTTTCGCTGTTTATTGTTGTTTCTTTCTCTCTTGACTGGTAGTGGTGGTTGACCTCAACAACTCCCCAGTCTTACTTCTCGTTGCATAGACGTCTGTGTGTGTGTGATTGTAAGTATTTGTGGGTGCGCGCTTTCTACTTCTGCTTCTCTCTCTTTCAAAGTGCGCTTCGTCACATTGCCGCTCACCTCCACATATAATACACTGTTTCTTTATTAAGATTGGGCTTTTATTGAGGTGTTAGAGGTGTCGGCAAGGAGAAGACGTTGTCTTTGCACAACACACACGAGCCGTCCGCACGCATTCTCAAGAAAACTTTTTTTCTTTCCTTCTCTTCTTTGCCCCTACAGCCTTCTCGGCCCTCATAAATAGTTTCAGATACTGTGTCTTGGGTCTTTGATACAAGCAACTTCTCGAGTAACTGCTGGGGTTTTTCTCTTGCTTTTGTGCGGCAAAAAGAGGCATACGATAAAGCTGATGCCGAAAATGCCGTGCGAGCATGGGCTGACAGCAGCGAGCATGTCGCTAACAGAGGAGAAGAGCGCTGTCGCTGCTCCTCAGGACGAGGCAAAGAGCACAGCCACCGACGGTGCCGCAATGCTTTGGACGGACGACACGACTGCGGCAGCAACACGCGTGACGGGTGTGGATGACGTAGAGCCCCGCACCACCGTCACCACTCTCACCACTATTGTCGTAATTTCGAAGGTGGGCGTGGCGCGCAACGCGACGACAGCGTACACATCGCCGCCGTCAGCGGCATCGCTGAAGCAGCATCAACGACTGCTGGCACGGCGGCATTTGAATCAGTCTCGCCGCCAGCATCCCCGCATGTCCCCGCTGGAGGCAAAGGTGGTGGTGCGCAGCTTTGCAAACCAGCTGAGTGGGTTCACAACAGAGGCGCGGATGTTGGCTGATGAGGCCGCCTTTTGGGCAGAGAGTGTCGCCTTCCTGCGCCATCAGTAGTGCTCATTGCGTCCTTGTGTATGTGAAAGTCGTGTGTTATTATTATTACTTTTTCTACTTGTTTGCTTCGCAGAGTTCCCTCCTTGCCTCTCTCTCTCTCCCTTTTCAGACTTGCGGTGAAAAAGATGGATGAGATGCACAACAGCGTATAGTGTGCATTTCTTTTCTCTTTTTCCCACCTTTTTTTTTTTTCCGAGAAGCAACGAAAATTAAAGAGTCGCTGAGTGGAGGAAGAGAGGAGGACGGAGGGGTTGAGGTGAGTGAGTTGAGTCTGCCTTGTGCGCTCTGTGGTGCTGAGACGTCGATAGCACAACGCCACCTCGTCAGGCACGAAGCACTGGAGAAGACGGAGAAGTTCGCATGAGCAAACTGCATACAATCTCTATTATTATTATTTTTTTGCGTGTGTGTTTATGTTTCATTCACTGCTGCTCGAGTCTCTCTCCAATTCACGGTGCTGGCTCTCTAACCGTGGGAACAGAAATAAAAACCCTACACGCAGCGTCATCTTATTTTTTTCTTTTTTTCTGTTGTGTGTGTTTTCCAACCACTCTGGTGGTCTAAAAAGGAAAGTTGCAGCCAAATACACACCTGTGGCTTTCCTGAGCAGATGTGAGTACAACACACATCATGTATGAGCTGGAGAAAAGCAATCAAGAGAAAAAAAAAAGAACATTAATAAAGCAGCGGATGGAGTACGCGCTATAAATGACAAGCAGGTTTAAGAGTCGTGATATGATCAACAGGTGTCGAACCACAAACGCAGCCGTGTTTCACCGGACTGGCAAGCAGAGTTTCTATTGGTGTTGCTGCTGTTTTCTTCTTTCACCCCACTTACTTCCGCTTTGATCCATTGTGCTCTCTCCTACACGCCCCAGCGTCCCAGCCACCTCTTTTTTTTTTTTCTGATTGTCGTCGTCGTTTCCTACTGCCGCACATTGAAGGGAGGAAAACCCCACCGATTCAGGTAGCGCACCACCATCAGCTCGCTTCTTCTTCTCGGGCAATGTTCTCCTTCACCTTTGGTAGCGCCAGCGATGACTCGGGCAGCCAGAACAGCAGTAGCAGCAGCACTACCTCTAGCACGTCTACGTCCTCCTCGACATCCACGCGCGGTGTCAGTCAAGCCACCACCGCACCGCACGAAAACCACTTCATCTGGTCCTCGCCTTTCTCGCAGCAACGCGGCTTGAACACCAACACTCGCAGCGACAACAGAGAGCGCATGCACGTCCCCTACGTTGAGATCACGGGTGCTGATCTGGGAGAGATGCCAGAGTTCGTGGCGCGTCTTCTCGGCCTCTCAGCGAACGCCTCCACCTCTCCTTCTACCACGACTGCTAACACTTCTCAAACGAGTACTCCTGCGCAGAACGGTGGTGGGAGCAGCAGTGGACGTGGGAGCGCGACGGTCTTTGAAGGTGTGATGAACGTTCCCGTCACGCTGACACCACCAGCAGCAGCACCAGCAGCAGCGGCGTGGCCCTTGCGTGGCTGCCCTCCACTGAGTGCTGAAGATGTCGTGTCTACCTTCACCGTTGTTGAAGTCGATGACGGCGATGGCGGTGCTAGTGCAAGTGGGCGTACAACAGCAGCGCAGCAAGCAAAGTTGGCGACGCCTGCAGAGGAGCCAGAGTGTTCGATTTGCCTGGAGCTGCTGAAATGGGAGGCGTCGCGCTCCTCTCGCGTACCTCAACAGCAGCCAACATCAGCAGTGAACAGTGGCGGCTCCTTCAACACTGAAGGGACGTATTCACCGAGTGGCAATGCGAATACGAAAGAAAAGCCAACTCCTTTGCTATACAACACGCAGGCTCAGTCCTTTCCTGCGCAGCAAGACGCGCCAGCCTCGCATGCGGCACGTGCGGTGGTGCGGGAGGTGTACTGCGGCCACCGCTTCCATGAAGGCTGCATCCTGGACTGGATCCGTCTTGGGCACTACACCTGTCCACTGTGCCGTGCACCTTTTCTCTACGAGTGAGGTCGGCAACATCACGTGCTCGTAGTACACATGTACGCGCGCGTGCGTCTTTCCTCTTCCTTCTCCTTTTTTTCTTACATATCTACCTACTAGCCGCTGTGTAAACCGCCGCTACTTGTTGTCTCCAATTCTCATTATAACAACGCATGGGTCAGTAAACTCATTGAGGACTTGTTGAAAGGATGCGGATAAGCTTGTGCTTGTTTGTTTCGCCTTTGTTGAAAGGTATGCAGCCTTTTGCATGTCTGCTAATGCGTGTCGACATGTCTCATACTTGATGAATGCATTCGCTGGAGCTTCTACAACATTTTCTCTCCTTCTTTGTTCCCTTTCTCAAAATCTCTCCTCGACATATCTAGTTTGCGTCATTGATTATCAAAGAGCGCATTCATCTCACTACCTCCCTTTTGTTTTCTTTCTAAAGATCTGCTTCTCTCCTTATCGCCTTCCTGCTTCTAGTGTTTTGCCCACTTTTCGCCACACACACACACACACACACACACGCACGACACGATGTCCAACCCTGCCGGCAATGCCAACGCCGCCGAGCCGCACGCGCTCTACGGCGCCGTCGTCGTGCGCCTCGTCGACCGCGTGATGCTCAGCAAGACGCCCGGCGTGCCCACCGACGGCTTCACCATCCCTGGCACGGCCTGGGCAGATCTTGTCAGTCGCTGCAGCGCCCCGCACTTCCGCACGTCTGCCTTTCTCAACGTCACCGCCGACCGCGACCCAACCGAAGAGGTCGCGCTGTCGTACCACATCATGACGGACGACGCACTCGGCTACGGGATTATCGGCGCGAAGGCGGTGAGCCGCCGCGAGGGCCACGCCGCACTGGATGAGCTTGCGGCGTTGTTCAAGAAGATGTTTGTGGAGCCGCCGGTGAAGCTGAACCCGAAGCTGGTCGATGTGTTTGCGCGGCCCGGACGTGATCTCTTGATCAAGCTGAGCAGTGGCGCCTCGGGGGAGTCAGGCGAGAACAAGGTGCGCAAGGTGAAGCTGGCCGTGGATGAGGTGAAGAACATGGCCCTCGATAACGTGGAGCGCGTCATCCAGCGAGGTCAGCGCATCGACGACATTGTGCAGGCAACAGATGATCTGCAGTTCCAGGCCGAGGGATTTCAGCGCAACAGCCGCGATCTGCGCAATCAGATGTGGTGGAACTCGATGCAAGGAAAGCTGATGATTGCCGGTGCGGTCTCGTTCATGCTGCTCATCGTGTACTTTACCTTCTTCATGGGGGGAAAGAAGACAACGACAACAACAACAACGTCGACAACGACAACGAAAGCCCCGTCGCTTCTGTAGTAAGTGACACAACGTCTTTTTTTATTTATGCTCGCTTGTCATCTGCTGCTAGTGATGATGATGACGAACCTGTTGTGGACGGTGATAAACTTTTTCACGCGCAAGACCGCCTTTCTTGGTTACAGACCTCTTTTTTATTTTGTCCGTCTCTTGTTGTTCTTCGACGAAGGTGTAGATCACCAGTCTAAAGTGGAGCATGATTACTTTCTCCCCTTGCCGTGTCTCACGTGCAGCTTTCCGCTGTTATTTAAGGCTCTTTTCACCGCAATCCTCACTTCTCTCTCTCTGCATAAGTGTGTGTGTGCGTGTTACTCTCTTCTTATTTCGGATCCATCTCTGTTATCGTTGCAGTATGAGGCGCGGGATCCTCTGTCTCTCTCCTCCCCATGGAAGAGAGCGCGTGCATGCGTGTGTGTGAGCGTGACACCACAGCCACTATACCGTATCGAAGTTCCCCTTGTTGCTCTCTTTGAAATCTGTCTTTTTGTTGCCTTGCTGTTGTCTTGCTTTGCTGTATGCTCACTCTTCCTCCTATTGTTTTTCTGGCTTTTCTGAACTTGTATTCGCTCTCTGATGCTTGCCTTTACACCACAGTCGCCAATTCGGCAATACCCTTTTTTGTGTGACGGGAAGTACGAAAGGAAAAAAAAACAAATAAAAGGCTGGAATTCGTTCTAGTAGGCAGCGCCGTCTTCATGATGGAGCATAACTGCGGTCTCTGCCGTGAAGTCTGCCGTTGTGAAATCGAACTAAATGATGTGTGTGTGCGTATGTATGTTTTGCAGGTAGCTACCGTGAAGCAGCAGGAACAGGATAACGTCACAGACACACACGTGGAGAGTCTGTTTCTTTTGCCATCGTCACCTTCCTCACCTCCGTATCTCTACCTTTTTTTTTTTTACTTCCTTTTCGCATTGATACTTTCTGATGCCTCTGCTGCCTTTAGAGTGGCTGTGCTGACGTATCCAAAGAAAGAAGAACTTGCTGCAGCACATCATCGTATCTGTTTTGCTCTTTTCACCTTTTTCTCTGGCTCCTTGCTACTGCACCGGCTCCTCTTGCTGGGTGTGTGCGTGCTTTTTGTTGTTTGTTCGTGTCTGCGTGTCGTACGTGAAGCACGAAAGGTTGCTTAATCCTCACCATGTCCAGCAGCCGCCTCGGCTCCTCCGCTGAGGCCCGTCCGGTGCTGCCTCCGCGGCGCAATCTGGCAGCTGGAAAGCGCCTCGCTCCCCTCCCGCCGAGTCTCCGCAGCCGTCTTCGCGGTGGTCCCATCGCAACATCCGCGTCCGCGGCAACCGTCACAGCTAATAATAACGGCGACACTGCGCAGGATCTTGCCCGTACTGCCCCTTCGGTTGCGCACCCGTCTCCCCCGTCCTCCGCACAGCAGCCGCAGCGTAGCTCGAGCAAGACGCGCCACGCAACTAACCCACTGGCCAATTCAGCCAGCCCACGTCTTGGTGGCGGGAAGGACGGACGTCGCTACCTGCCACCAGTGGCGCAGAGTAATACAGCGCAAAGCCGCTCCAGTGCCTCCTCGCTCTCCTCCGTATCGTCACCGCCGGCGAGCGGACGGCTCAGTGCCCCGGCAGACGCAGCGCACAGTCGTCGCGCCAGCAACGATGGTCCTGCCGTGCCATCGACCACCACAACGACAACAAACCTTTTAGTAGCTCGCACTGGCCCGCGTGCGTCAACGTCGGAGGGAATGCGACGACCCAGCCCACAGCGAGGGCGAGAAGGCCTCGTCCGTCCACCAGTCGCGTCGACGCGTGTTGCGCAGCCAAAGCCCCGCGCGCCAGGGCTGCCCCGTACGTCAGGAAGCTCATCCGTGAGTACCGTTGCTGCTGCGGCGCCGGCGGACGGTGCGAGTGCGCGTAATGGGCGAGTGTCAGCCGTGGTGGTGACCTCGAAAAACTCGGAATTGGATGCTGTGGCGGAGAAGGAAACGCCGGCTGCTGTACCGAAAGATGTACGAGCAAGCATCGCGATGCCGGAGTTACCGCTCGCGCCGCATGACATGGACGCTGCTTTTTACACCAACACAGCACAGTGGACTGCCGCGGGCGACTTGCCACCACTCGTCCACACACTGCTGGAAGGGACAGCGTTGGAGGCACCCTACACGACGTCGCTCTGGACACAGGCGTACCCGAAGCCTGCCGAGCTGCTGCCCATCCGCGCAACAACGACGACGCAGTTTGTTCCGATAAACGCATCTTTTCCCAGCCATGACGACAGCAGCAACGTTTTGCCGCTTTCCTTTCAGCACCGCGAGGCAGAGCGGCGGCAGGGCGGCTTCTACGCCTGTGTGCGGTGCGCCACACCCGTTTGCAGCCCATCCTTTCAGGTTGTCCCGGCAGCTGCCGCAATGCGTGGAACGGCCGCCTTCAGTCGACTGAACCTCGATGGCGTGGAGCTGCGGGTGAAGATGCCAGGGCTGGAGTCGCGCCGCCGCTCTCTACCCGCTTCCTCTATTGGTGCGTCGAGCCACAGCAGCAACGCCGGTGGAGTGGAGCTGCTGGTGCACTGCAAGCACTGTGGCGGCTGCCTTGGTGTGATGCTGATTGCGGACGTGGCGGTTGCCGCTGCCGTGGCGTCACGCACTACTCACCAACCTGCCCTCACCTACACACAGGAGCTGCTCTGTGCCAACAGTGCCTGCTTGAGGTACCTGCACTACAACACGCGTGCGGCGTTGGACGGTGAGCTTCTCGGGGCGTCGTCGTCGTCCTCCTCATCCTCGGTGCGCAATGGGATAAGCGGGGCTGCTGCGTTTACCGCGCCACAGGTGGGCGGAGGAGCGACGATGGGAGCTGCATTCGCGCCAGCACGACGCTCAGCATGGGGACTGCCGCCGTCATTGCAGCAGCAGCAGCTGGAGAGCAGCGGCGGTAATGGAGACGGTGCAGACGCGGGTGACGACGACGACGATGACAGCGCAGAGAGCTCGCTCGGTGATCTGCTGGATGCGCTGAACCCGTATAGTGGTGGTGGTGGAGGCAGTGGTGGCTACGACTCGGACTGATACAGCAAAATCTTGCTGCTCTTGAAGCCTGCGCGAAGAGCGCTGTTTTTCTTCGCGGAGGAGAACGCAGACAATTTGAGCATCACTGCAGCGTCCTCTGCACCTACAGACTTGCGTGCCGTCGTGTAGCCAGCATCACTCACAGCATCGCCGCCACCGCATTTCCCCCCTCCCGATCTCTCTCGCACGCAGTGTAGTCTTCTTTTTCCTCTCTTATACTTGCCAGAATGCATGGTGATTCGCTTCGTGCATTTCAAGATGTACAGCACCTCTTCTTCTTCTTTTTTAATTCTTTGCCCTTTCCGGTGTGTTGTCGCCTCGCCGCTCTCTCTTCACCAAAAGACAAGCAATTTGCTATCAGACTCTAGAAGGGAGAATAAAGATAAGTAATAGCGCCAGCGTGGTGCTTCGACAAATTGGAAACAATACCGTCTGTTGTGGTGACCGGCTACTGCTGCATGCATTGTTGTGTAATATCTGTTCTCTTTTCGTCTTCTAGTGCTTTGCGCCACGTCGCCTTCTAGCGCTATCAACGTCTTTCCTGATGCATCACTCGTTTCTGCTTGAATCCACCGCTGCTTTTTCTTTTTCTCGCTTCTCTCCTTCATCTTGCGCATCCATGTGTATGTGTCTGTCTGTGTGTGTACGCCACAACACATAAACTTCACCTCGTCACCATCCATACAACCTTGCACCACAGGGAATTACTACTATTTACTCTTTTCTCGACCACACTCTCTTTTGAAAACTCTACTTTCTTCTTCTTTTCTTTTCTACTTCGTTCATCATCTTTTCTTTCTGTCTCCCCTCTTTCACAGCACACGACGTCAGGCCACCAAACAAGCAGCACGTGAAGCGTTCCTGAAGCAACAACAGCAACAAAATATTCGAAAGAGAAAGGATCAGTACATTGCACGCACACACACGAACGAACCTTGTCTTTTTTTTTTCCTCTTTTTTTATTCGCTTTGGTAGGTGTTCACGCTGGCAGCCCGCGGCCGACCTCTGTCTCGTTCCTAGGCCCCTCCCTGCACGCTCCGTACGCCGCTGACCAAGTGCCTAGGCCCTCTTGCCCTCGTTGCTGTCTTCTTCTTTGTGTTGTTGCCGTTGTCGTGGTTCTCCGTTGGCATTCGCGTTCGATCTCTCTTGCACGCCGACCTACGTTTGTTGACTGCCGAGATCGGAACGCGAGGTAAAAAAAGGGAAGAAAAATACGGTACCATCTTCTCGTGGCCTCTCTTGTTTCGCTGTGTGTGGCTCTCTCTCGCTCTCTTTCTCTGTGCGTGGGTGTGTCTGTGAGTGCAGTCTCGATCGAGAAGGCCGGTTGTGTTGCTGCGGAACGTTGAACCCTTTCGTGTGTCTGTGTGCATCAGCTCCGCGTCTCCTCTTCTTACATTTTTTTCTCCAGTTTTGTTGAGAGGTGGTCGCTTCGTGGGGGTAAAGCAACAGCAACAAAAACAAAGAAGCGGCTGAACTGCGTTGGTGAGCTGAAGCCGTGTTCACGGTGAAGGGTTGCCACGAGTGCGCTGCTGTCTCTCTCCCCCTCTTGCTTCCCTCTCTCTCTCTCCCTGTACTCAACTGAGAAGCACGCGTGGTTGGATAACATTGTGAACACTGGGTGCGGTGTGCTGGCGGCGTTAGCTTCCAGACGCGCTTTTCCTTTCTTCATTTTGTTTGTTCTTCTTTTTTTCTTCTTTCCACACCGTTGGCCAGCTCTCATAATACTCTTTGTTGCACACGCACGCGCATACTCTGTCCCTTTGGGTACGCACACACCTGTCGGCGTTGCTGTCTATTATCCCTTTTTTTTTTGCTCTCTCCTCGTTCGCTGGTCCTTTTGGACTTCCGATAGAATTGGCCCTGCGCATCCTCACGGACATCCACAAACACGCACACACGGAGAGTGCTCTCAGCGCATCGACGTCCCCCTGTTTTTCTTTTCTTTTCTTTCTACATTTCTGGGTGAAAGCTGGAGGAGCCGAACAACGTGACAGCAACACGCACACAATCAAAACAAAACAAAATAACGAAGAGGACGCTTGCGAGCACACCCATACCCCCACTTACGCCATACCAAACCTACACGAATAGTCGCACCTGTGTGCGAGAGTGTGTGTTTGTGTGTGTCGCTCCCATCTTCTTTTTTACCACTCATGGCATACAAGTCTCATGATGAGGACGAGGTTGCCGACCCGGCGATCCTTGAACTGGCCAAGGGCGTGCAGCACCTGGCAACGGACATCAGCGGCCCATTCCGCAAGGAAGAGTTCACAACGGTGCTGCAGCAGTTCGACATGCTCATGGCGTCTCCATTGATCGAGGAAGCAGCCGCACGAGCTCTGGACTGCCGAGATGAGATGCGGGCCCTCGACACGCTGGGCAGCTCGCTCAACCTGCTCGATCCCGATTTTCTGCACTGGCGCTTAACGACACCGCAGGGTCGGATGATCGGCGTGGAGGGCAACTACGCGCTGCCGCGGCCGCCAACTGTGTCGGCAAACACGTATCAGGTCTTCGAAATGGAGCACCGCACCGAGGAGGCGTGGGGGCAGGCGTTGCTGGCTGCGATGCGGCTGATGCCGGACGAGCAGGAGCACCACGAAGAAATCGTAAACGACTTCGAACGCCTCTTTGAGCGCTGCTCCGACTACTTACGTGCTTTACTGCAGGAGACGACGGACGCGATGCAGCTGCTCGACGTGGCGGTGATGGACTCCAGTGAGGTGGCGGCGCAGTACGTGGTGTGCGCTGCGCTGCTGAAGCACCCGCCGGGTGACGTGCAGACACTGGCAGCGCTGGTGGCGTACCTGAAGGAACGCGCGATCCCGTTGTCGATTGCGGCAGCGGAGCTGATGGAGCGTATTTACACTCGTTTCATGAAGGGCCCTGCGGCAGCGGATGTCTTTCGGCAGCTGACCTCCGTCGGGATCATCCCCCTCTCTGCTCGCCCCTTTGCCATGCTCTTTAACAGCCTCACCGACTCCAGCGCTGTGCTAGATGCCTACGACTTGATGCTGGACTACGGCATCGCCCCGGAGGCGTCGACACTGCGCATCTTGTGCAAGCAGTCCAGGATGGAGTACGCGAAGCTGCACTTCACCACCGTGTTGAAGAACAAGGCGAGCCCGATCGCCGCCGATGCTGCGCTTGCGGTGGTGCCGGGCAGCGTATCGCAGACGCCGTCGCCGTCGCCACCCCCACGCTCGCCGCTGGCGAACCTGACGAGCGGCAGTGGTGGTGGTGGTGGTGCTGCTGCTGCAAACACGAGCGGCGCGAACGCAGCCGCGGCAGCCGCAGCCGCAGCCCACGCCGTCTCTCGCCGCCGTGACGAGCGGTCGTACTTCGCGCAGCGTCTTGAAGACATGATCGAGAAGGACCCGCAGGTGTCGCTGCTGGAGGCGCTGAAGGTGCTGCACCGTGCCGAGGTGGAGGGGACGTCGTTGCAGGGGGACACTTACATCATGTCCGCCCTCCTGCGCCACTACTGCCGTGGCACGACGCCGCGCGACCTTCTCGTCCTGCCCTTCACGGCATCGCTGGCGTACCGCCCAGGGAAGGTGATCCATGACACACAAGTCACAGCAGCGAAGAGTCTCGAGGAGGAGCGGGCGTCCAAAAAGTTTGAGGTCACGAACGCCTTTCAGTTCGGGCTCGAAAACGCAGACGACGACCTGCTCGAGGCAGAGGGAGAATGCACGATCTACGACGAGTCGCTGCAGCCACCGACGGGCTCAGCAGGGCGGCGCGGCGGCGGCGGCAACAACGAACACGACAGCGAGAAGGGCCGCCGTCCGCAGCGCACTGTCCCGCGCGATGCCGCGATTGCCGACAGCGGCGAGGAAGGCGATTACATCGTGGAGGTGCTGAAGTCGTACGGCTCCTATCCGGACAACAACGTGCTGCAGGCGCTCTCAGCGCAGTACGAGGGCCGCATGCCGGAGATGGAGATTGTCGCCAAGGCGGCCGACGCCTTCTTTGAGGGCTGCATGGCGTCGCAGGGGACGATGGAGCCGGTGAACTGCCGCGTACTGCACGCGCTGGGCTACTACTACATCGACAACCGGTGGCGTGAGCGTGCGCACCAGCTGCTGTGCCAAGTGTTGGAGCTGTACCACGCGTACCAGGTTGTTTTTCACGCCGATCTCGCCGGGACGGAGAAGTGGTTCTGCTACTTTGCCGTGATCGTTGGCACCAAGACTGGGCCGCTGGATCTCGGTATTGGCCTGTTTACGGTGTCACTGGCTCTGAGTGATAAGGTGATCAACCCGAAGGTGCAGACGAAGCTGGCGGTGAAGCGCGACTCGTCTGAAAACGTGATGGAGGTGATCGAGGAGCTGGAGCGCTGCGGGTGGGATCGCAACCGTATCCTGTGCTGTGACGCCCTGATGCTGGACCCGCAGGAGCGTGTGCTGGCGGACAACCACAACGCCGATGGTGTGGCGGCGAGTGGCGCTGGTGGCAAGGGTGGTGCGGGTGATCTTGCGGGCGGTCGTGCTGCTGCGGACGATCTTGGCAAGGACAGCATCTACACGAACGTTGTGCAGGGCCCGAGCTCGTTCGCGAATGCGCATCTCGTGTCTGCGCGGCCGAGTCTCGCAACTTACATGTCGGTGACGCTGCGGGAGTTGGGGGTGGAGAAGGCGACGATGAACTGGCTGCGGGAGCGGCTGCGTGCGGCACGGCAGGAGGCACTCGCCGCGGCGGGGCGTGGACAATAGAAATGATGAGAGAGAGTGCTTGAGGGGGAGGAGCAGTGGCATTGTATGTGTGCGTGTGTGTGTGCAAGTGTGTGTCTATTCGGTGTTTTCACTCGTCGACGTTTTTGCGGAGCCGCCACTCTCTCTCTCTCCTCGTTATCCTTTCGTTGTGTTTGTTTGTTTTTTCTGAGTTTTTGTGTTCTTCTTGCTGATGCCTTCTCGTGTGATCGGATTCAAATTTTTTTATCTGCTGTGTGACATACAGAGTACGCGTTGTTTTTTTCGTTTTTTGTTTTCCCTGGTATACAGTCATACATGTTTATACACCTTTGTGTCGGGTGGATGTTGTGCAGAAAAAAGGATCCTGGCTTTTTCTCTGCGTTCTATTACTATTATTATTATTTTCGTGTCATTGAAAGTCTGTGCTGAGTATGCGTTCTTTCTCTCTCTCTCTCTTAATGTGCGTAGGTGCGTGGGTCGGAGCAGCAACAAGATAAGGGTCAAGAGAAAACCCTTTCAAATTCAAGCAACACCTCTCACGCCTTCTTGTGTTGAAGCCCTCTCGTCGTTATCCTTTTTTTTTCCACCGCTTCTTGTTTTTCTCTTGGGTTAATTATATATATATATGCATTTTTTTGTTGTTTTACCTTCCTGTGGTCAAATTCGTCGAATAACCGATGTAGGTGATTGAAGGTCGGAGACGCAGCTTTTTCATTTTCCGCACTCTCGTCTCTCTCTCTTACTGTGTGGGGTTCGCTTCGGGTGTCAACAACGATAAATGCGTACCTTTATTTTCCATTTTTTCTCTCATCTCTTTTGCCCCGACGTGCTCCTACTCTATTTTTTGTGTTCAGATCTCTCCCATTTTTCTCTGATGCTGGATTTTGTTGTTGTCGTTGTTGCGTATCCGCTTGGGGTGTTTCAAGCCCCGAGCCGACTCTCTCGACATTTCATTATCCTCTTTCACGATCGGTGCCTCACAAGGAACACTTTTATGGGTTGTGCATGCACACCGCGAGTGAGCAGAAGCGCGATGTCGAGGTCTCTGCTTGTTAATGTGTGTGTTTGGGATTGTTTTAGGAGGGGTCGAACGGTTACGACGACGCGCGACGCAGCAGCAGCAGCGAAATTGTGCAGGGTGCCAGTGGATGTCAGGACGAAGCAACACGTGTCTTGGAAAAAGGGGAAAAAGAAGAAAAGCAGTAAGTTTTAAAAACCAGAAAAGAGGTTTTCTGCCACGAACTGTTTGGCTGTGAGGGAAGAAGCACAAATGTGAGAGTTCGGGAGTCGAAAACAGAGGCCGCGGATGCTGACACTGTCGTCGCCAATAAAGGTTTGGCGCCACAGCTTTGTTGTGGCGAGTCGCACGACGAATTCCCCTTCTTGCTGTGGTATTATACCCAGGTCTTGCCTTTCTGATCTTCTTTCTCTGATAGTGGTGACGTGCGGTACATCATCTCAACACATCTGCCGCGTTGCTGACCCGCACTTCAGGAGTTCCGAATTCTGACGAAAACCTTTTCTTCGTCTCTGTTCGCTCGCAATTGTCCTTAGCATTGCCTCACTCTTCTTTCTTCCTTCTCCTCCCTTCACCCTGGGAAAAAAAAAAAAAACAAGAGACCACACCTACGTGACTACAAAGGGAGGCGGAAAACAACATTTTCTTTCTGATCTGCCCCCTTTGCACACATGACCTCTCTGCTGCCCATCTATGAAGAAGGCTGCGAAGCCTCTCACGTGACGCCCAATTCCGCTCTCCGCACCTACTGCGCCGCCAGCAGCATCACCGACCCCCCACACGTCTTGTCGCTGAGCACGAACCTGCTGGGCCCACGCGGCTTGCAAGCCCTCTTCCCTGTGTGGCGTGTCTGCCGGCACGCGCTGCACACGCTCGACCTGAGCTACAACAACCTCGATAACGCAGCGATTCGAAATCTTGCGCGGTGGCTGCTGACGGCGACCGACGACGGCTTCTCCGCTTTGCGCCGTTTAGAGCTACGCAGGAACCCGTTCACCTATCAGGCCGGCAAGTCCCTCGTACACTGCTGTGAAGGTCTGCGGCCTGCTGCCGGTGCATCAAGCGTTGGTGGGACGGACGCGAGTACGAGCAGTGGGAGCTGCTGGGAGGATGTGCCAGGAATGCAGGTGGACTACGTCGGGGTGGCGGAGACGCTGATGCCTGCTGGTCTGCTCGCGGCGTTGCAGAAACGCATCGCGGAGGCCATCGCCAATCGCGAACGGCGCCGCCGCCGCCGCCGGCCGTCTGCCGCGCGGTCATCTGTTGCCAGTGACAGCAAGCGCAGCCAGCGCGGTAGCGAAGCGGAGCAAAGCAAGAAGGACGAGGACGACGTCCCCTCCTCTTTCTCTGCGCCGGCAGTGCCACCACCAGCAAGCGCCTACAGTCCTGCTGCTCTCTTTGACGAGTTGGATAGCGGCGTGGTGGAGGTGGAGCTGCAAAGCGCACCGCCACCGCCACCAGAGCCCACCGTTGAGACACAAGCACAACAGCTCAACAACAACGTGGTGTTCACGGTGGACGAGGAAGCAGAGAGAGACGAAGCGCAAGTCGACACGAGCGGCGAGGACGGTGCGGCGTCGTCGAAAACGGAGGTGCCGCACATGCGTGGCGGACAAGATTCCACCGCGACGCACAGCTCCTTTTCCCATGACGACTCCGAAGCCTTCTCGAGCCATTTGAGTATGTCATACGCGACCTCACGCGTCGATACCGAGCACACCGTGCGGCCGCCCCATCGACTCTCCACCAGCTCTAACCGCGTCGGTGCTGCGAGTGTCAGTGTGAGTGGCGTTGGTGGCCGCGGTGGGAGCAGCAGCCTGGCGCGGCGAGACGAGGACGAGGGTGCGGAGGGGAGTATGAACTCTGCCCTTCACAGCGTGATGGACTGCGCGGTGACGGAGGAACGCAGCGTGACCGCTGGCAGCACTGCCGTACCCGTACCCTCTCCTCCGCCACTACCTGCAACGTCGTCGCCATCGCCATCCCCACACCACCAGCAGCAGCAGCAGCAGCAACAACAACAGCACGCACCTTTTCCCGTACCGTCGCCACCGCCACTGCCGAAGGAGGCGTCTGCGCAACGGCCTGTGGTGCCTCCTCCGCCTCCGCCACCAACACCTCCTCCGTCATCCCCGCCAAAGACAGCGTCAGACATTTTAGATGAACTCGATCTGACGCCGCCTGCTGGAGCTGGTAAGGCGGTTGACGATGAGGCGGATGGCCCTCCGTCGTGGCTCGATGAGATGTAAAAGAGAGAAATGTACGGAGGGAGAAAAGAGTTTGTGTGCGGAGCGCGCATGGATGAGGTGTTTCCCAAAACCTGTTCAACTCAACTTTTCTCCCTTTTTTAGTGATGTGTATTATATTTGTTTGCTTGAGTCTTTTGCATGATGTACACTAGGATTCACTTTGTCAAAAACTTTAGCAGATCGCGAAGCTTTCGCGGATGAGAAGACACACAAAAAAAACTTAACGCGCTGTATTTAAATACTCCAACTTAGTGTTGCCCGCCGCCGTTAGCAATCATTACTTCGTATTCCATTTCTCCCTATTTTTCCGTACTCTCTCTCTCTCTCTATGTTGGCTCTTTCTTGCTTGACGCGGCACGCTTCTGTACCGTCGCGCCAGCAGCCGACTTACCCACCTCTCAAGTCCACACAAAACCCCACACACCTTCTCTTCGCATACACCGCCAACTCTACCCACCCCAGCTCGTCGAGTCCCGTCCACCCCTTTCCTCCCCGGAAATTCGAACGGTTCACTTATACCCCTTTCCTCTCAATATACACACACACACAAACAAAAAAAAATGACAAACGCCTCTGAGAACACGCCGGCGGCGCGCGAGCAGCAGCAAAAGGCTCAGCAGCAGAAGGAGCAGCAGCAGCATCAGCCGCTCGTCATGTCCTCGACTGATGGCCTCTCCGAGGACTCTCTCAAGTACATCAAGGAACACCACATCGCCCAACTCATGGAGTTTCTCCTGCGCAACATCCTGACCGAGAAGCCCGCGAACCCCTTAAAGCACCTGCACGCCATCACCGGGCAGGCGCTGCCGCCGCAGCTTGTGCTGGCCGGCCCGCCTGCGAGTGGCAAGGGCACCCAGGCGCATCACATTTGCGCCTACTACGAGAAGCGGGACGGCAAGAAGCCCGTGCACGTCTCCTCTGGTGATCTTCTCCGCGAGGAGGTCAGCAAGGGCACCCATATGGGCAAAATTGCGCAGGACTACATGACGAAGGGCGATCTCGTGCCGGACAGTCTTATCATCGGCATGATCCGCAACCGCCTCTCGCAGGATGATGCCGTGATAAACGGGTGGCTGCTCGACGGCTTCCCCCGCACCCGGGCACAGGCAGAGGAGCTGGACGCTGCGGGCTTCTGCCCCCGCGTCTTCCTCGTTCTTGAGACGCCAGAGGACATTCTAATTGAGCGTGTTGAGGGGCGACGCACCGATCCGGTGACGGGGAACATTTATCACATGAAGTACAACCCGCCCCCGGCGGACGACACGGCGTTGCTGGAGCGGCTGCAGCAGCGCGAAGACGACTCGCGGGAGATTCTCGTGCCGCGTCTGAAGCGGTATCATGAAATGCTGGACGGTCTCGTGGACTTTTATGCGCCAGTGTTGGTGCGCATCGATGCGAACCGGGCAGAGGCGGCCATTACCACGGATATTACCAACTACCTCAGCAACCACCTGCTGAGCTGAGGAGGAGAAGGGGGAAAGAGAGGGAGCGCGCAGCATATTCAAAAAAAAAAGTAGTAAAAGAAAAGGTGGAAAAGGAGAAAAAACAGAGAAGCTGAGCTCTGATTGCGTGCTCTTCTATGTTTTTCTCCTTTTTCTCTTCTCTTTATTTTTCCCCAAATTCGGTCGTGCCTTCTTCTCCTTTTATGCCTTCCACCGCTTTATGTTTTTAAGTTTTTTTCTCTGCAAGCGTGACGAGTGACGGGAAGTATCACCAGCTTTTTTTTTACTGAGAATTACGTGTTTCTTCTCGAAAGCTGGCCTCATTTTGTCTTCCACTCACCCCAAATGCATAGCCAAGCAAAGACATCACACACAAACACACACACACACACACACAAACACACGTGAGCGTTAAGGATTACCTCTTCTGCACCATTGTACATCACCACTCAACTTCGTTGTCTCTTATTCCCCGCTTGTAGCAAATAATATATTTTTTTCTCTTTTTTTCCTCTTTTGTGTTTGTGTGTATATGTGTGAGTCTGTGTGTGTGTGTGTGTGTCTCTGCGCGCAGCGCATGTACAAATGGAGTGCGTGTCTTCCCACTCTCTACTCGTCTTCTTCTTTCCGTTGTGTTCTGTTTTTCTCCCTCATGCTTAAGGGTTACATCTGCATTGTTTTCTCCCCTTCGATCTCCAACTGTTTTCACGCACACACCCACACAAAAACACACGCATACTCACTGTAGCTCTCTACTATCTCAATCTCAATTTCAATCTATACATGTATTTTTCTCCTTCTTTTATTTGTTTCCTATGTATGCAGTGGTGTGTGCGTGTGGGTTTGTGAGAGAGCTCTCCGTCAGCAACGTAGCCTCTTTTCTTCTTCTTTTTTCTTCTCCCCCTTTTTCGATTCGTTGTTTATGTGATTGAACTACCGATACATATTCATCGGCGTGTAAGTGTGGAGATGTTTCCATTTTTTTTTCTCTTTGATGCTTCACTCATCTTCCCTCCCCGTTGTTTAGTTTTATCTCTTCTCCTTATCTTCCTCTCCTGGACTCGTGTGCACGTGTACGCCGGTGTGTAGGTGAGTGATTTACAGATCGTCCAGGCAGATTTCAGTAAGAGCCCAGCAAAAACAAAAAAACAAACTATGTGCTAAAAAGTGAAACAAACAAACAAGCAATTGCCTTTTATTGAGAGGCTTTGTAAAAAGCACCGTCGACGTTGTACAGCAGCCTATAAGAGAGAGTAAACAGAACACAAACGTCGCTTTCACTCTTCGTGTCACGGCTGACCGTGTCTCCATCGACTCAAGAATGCAGTAAAGAATACGTGGGTGAAAACAAAAAATAGTGTAATGATGCTCGCCTTCCCCCGACTCCTTTCCGCTTCTAAAATTTCTTCTCGCTTTATCTGTTTTCTTTTTTATTTGCTCGCTCTTCCCTGCTTCTCTTATACAGTCTCGAATCGACAAGGTTACACACTCCCTCCCACAAACACTCCCACAAAGTCTTTACCGTAACGATAGCACTTGTTCTCTTCCCTCAATTATTGACGCTCGCGTCTCTTTTTCTTTCTTAAAAATTTTCCTCCCACTTTATTCTTCTTCTTCTCTCTATTTATCATCGTTGGACTCGTCAGTGTTCCGCTTGAGCACCACTATTTGTTTACTGTTTTTTTTTTCTTCTTTTGCGTCAACTCTAGTGCTAGCCACCTAGTGTCCATTATTCTTGTGGGCAAACTATACCCACTTTTTTTTTGTTTTACCGCTTCATCTATCTTTACTTTCTCTCTCTCTTTCCGCGTGGCAGTGTACGGCACGCTACTCAGCCTCTCCATCTGCGGTTTGTCTTTTCTGATTCCTCTCTCCGGTTGTTGTTGTTTTTTTTTTTTTTACCGAGACCTTTCCCTCTTTTCTTTCCCTTTCTGTGCTAGCGCATCGGTGTAGAAAACAACGAAGAAGAAGTTGTGTCCGTCAAGATCTTGCTCCTATCGACATTGCTTCGCTATTTTGGCCAATTTGGTTTTGATACTGCTTTGATTGTTGTTGTTGTTGTTGTTGTTGTTTTTTATTTCTTTTGAATCGATAACGACCAGTGTGCAGCACGTGCCTTACTCAACCGTCGCTCTCGCCACTTCGCTCTCTTTCCGTCTCTGTCCACTAAAACATCTCACGCACACACACAGCACGTGAAAGATTGCTTATTTTTTCATTTATTTCCTATTTTGAGTAGTCCTCTGACTCCCGCTTCGTAGGTGTGTGCCGGCAATTAACAACAACAAAAAAAAAATAGTAAACAGGCTCACAGTGTCCTCTTGGTTATTTTCTTTGTTTTCTCTTGCGGTCCAGGAAGCTCGAGCAACGCGTCACGTAACGTCGTTTTTGCCTTTTCTCCCTCTCGCTGCGGGGCCAACTCTTCTTCTCCACCCTTCTCAGGGCATCCGCTTCTTTCTTTCTCGTCGCGTGTTTTTTTCGTTTTACTCCTTCCTCCCCTTTTCCCCCTTCTTCGTTTTTTTTCTCTTTACTTTCTCTCGCTGTCATTCGTACTTAAATATAAGCAGGAAAACTACCATAGGGCTCAAACATCCACGTGCCCCCATACACATACACTCACAGAGAGAAAGAGAAAAAGACAAAATAAATCGTATAGCGACGCGCAGAAACGTGCTGTGTAGCGCGCTCTCACCCCTCGTCCAATTTACTCTTTCTCCTTTCTTATTTTTTTCACGAACGCTTTTGACCGATTTTGACTTGTGGCTTTATTTTTATCCTTTCCTTTTCTGCGTAAAAGAAATCAAACAAACAAATTATTTGCCCCTTCTCTTTCCAGTGCGCACTTAGACCGCTGCCTTCGTTTTCTGGCCCTGAGAACACAAGGAAAATAAATAAAGTGGGTTGTTGTTTATCTAAAAAAAAAATAAGACATACAAGAACATTCATACGCGACGCATGCAGCCCTTTCGCTCTACTCCGCGGGCAGACTCGCCCACGCACCAGCAGCTGTACAAGCGTAACGCGTCGCCCTCGACGACACGGCGCCGCAGCTCCGTCACGCCGCACCGCAGCGGCCTCGCACTCGCCGTCGTCCCACCCGGCACCTCGCCCCGCCGCACCTCTCACCAGAACAATGCTGCAAACGGTGGCGAGGACGCGATGGTCTACGTTGCCGATGTAAACCCCGTCTACTCCATCACGGCAGCGGTGCGCTGCTTCGTGCCGGTGAATGATCGTGTGATGTGGAGTGGGGAGTACGACGGCACGCTCTGTGTGCGGGCGCTACCGAAGGGGACGGCGCTGAAGCGGCTGCCGGGTCGTGAGGGCACCTGCTGCATCTCGCTGCTGCACGTGCCAGAGGAAGGCACGGTGTGGGCCGGCTTCCAGGATGGCTACCTGCACGTGTACGAAGCACGCACGATGGAGCTGGTGCAGGAGACGATGGCGCATGGGGGAGGGTTAAGCTGCATGACGCTCGTCGAGGACAGCGTTTTCACCGGCGGCGCAGATTGGAAGGTGTCGCAGTGGGGTGTGCGAGGCGAGAGCGGGGAAGGAGCGGAGCTGCTCCGCACCCTGCACGGCCACCGCGGCGGCGTGCGCTGCGTGAGCGTGTACGACGGACCTACAGGGGCTGTGTTATTTTCTGGCAGTGACGATGGCACGATCCGCGCCTGGGACCCCTACATCTCCGCTCAGGGCAGCACCGGCGACTCGCCCAACATCCACACCTTCACGGGGCACAAGCGCGCAGTGCTGTCTCTCGTTGTGATCTCCCACGTGAACCAGCTGTGGTCCGGCGGTGAAGACATGACAGTGCGGGTGTGGGATCTGTTGACGCTCGAGTGCCTGAGTGTGCTGCGCAGCGGACACACCGCGCCGATTGCGAATTTGATGGTGGTGGAGTCGCGTGTGTGGTCGGCTGACAAGCACGGACATGTCTTACTGTGGGACATCACAACCCGCTCGCTGCTGCAGGATCTGGCCGATCGTGTGCCGTACTGGGGCATCGGGCAGGGCATGATCCACGCGATGCAAAAGGTGCAGCCGACGACCGCCTACAAGGTCTGGACGGCGTCCTCGAATGGCGTGCTGCAGTGCTGGAATGCGGAGACGATTCCCATTGTCTTCGATGATATCCCGATCGCCGCCGGTGTTGCGCGACCCGCTGCGGCCATAACAGCAGGAGGGAGTGCGAGTAACGCGCCAGCACGTGGCAGTGCCGCGAGTACACCTAACGCACAGCACGCAGGTGCGGATGCGACGGACATTTCCGCGCTCACCGTGTCCACGCACCAGAATGGGAGTACCGGTGGTGATGGGACCTCTCCAGCACAGGCAGCGGCGGCGGCACGCATGCAGGACTTCGTGCGTCGTCTGCAAGATGAGTTGCAGGCGGCACAGCGCGACGCACGCATGAATTACGAGAAGTACCGGCTGGAGGTGCAGCTCGAGATCGAAACCCAGCAGCTGCTCGCACAGGAGAACGCACGTCTCCGCGACCGCGTTGAGGAGCTGGAGACAAAGGCTGCTGCTGGTGGTGACGCCCCACTGTCGAGTGCACGCGCTGATGCCCCTCCCTCTGCGGCAACGTCGCGACTGCCAGCCGGCACGGTACACTCCGCCCGCCGCCCCGCAGCACAAAAGCAGAGTGGCCCGGCCGTAGCGGATTTAGAGGCGTGGAGGGCGGAGGTGGACGACCTGCGCCATCAACTCGAAGTCGCGCACCAGGAGCTCGACGAGGCGCAGCAGCGTCAGCAGGAGCTGGAGGAGCAGCTGGAGGCGTCCAAGGCTGCCGCTGCGGCTGCCATTTCGACGCGGCGCAGCAGCGAGGAGAGCGCCGCGGAGCCGTCGCCTGAGATCGACGTGGGCGACCGCATCGCCGACCCCGCTGCCTCGCGCCAGTTTGTTCGACAGGACGACATGAAGAAGCTGCCGAGTGTTGCGAACGGTGACACCGAAAGCGCAAAAGATGCTGCTGCTGCTGCTGCTCCGTACGTGTCTGCGATGGTGGCCAACCCGCACGATACGCAGTGGGGCGGAGGCGCCATCACCCGCTCCTCTCTCAGCCGTCACCTGTCTGGCGACAACTGGGAGTACTTGATGAACGAGAAGCCCTACGAGCTGCACAGCACCTTGACGGCTGAGCTTTGCGCAGGCCTCGGCGTGGCGCCGACGCAGCTGGAGCGTGTCAGCCTTGAAGACAGCGGACGCACCGTGGAGGTGGATGTCGTGCACCCCGTTGCCGTGTCAACAGAGGAGCTGCGGCGTCGTCTGCGTGCCTATCCTTTCCCTGGCATCTCACGCCTGCACGCAGAGGCGTACACGACGACCAAGACGGGGCCGGATACTGCCGAGGCAACTATTCTGGACCTGCAGGAGCAGCTGGCGAATGCGGAGCGGGAGCTGGCCGAGGCGCTGGAGGAGCAGCAGACACGGCATGCAGAGCCCTCTCCTGAGCCACAGCAGCCGTACAGCAATGCGCGACCCAACTCCAGCGGTGTTGGGGACGATGCCGATGCGCACGCAGCGCAGGAAGCCGCTGCACGTGCTGCTGCTGCTGCTGTGGCTGCGGCGGAGGCAGAGCAGGCACGCCTGAAGGACGCAAACGCCGTCTTGAAGGAGAAGGTGCTCGACCAGCAGTGCGCCATGCAAAAGCTGGAGAGCGCCGTCGACGACACGCAGCGGCAGCTCGCCGCCACACGCACGGAGTTGGAGAAGGCCGAGGACGCACTCGAGCTCGCACAGCAGCAACTGGAGCAACAGCAGCAAATGCAGCAGACTCCCAACGCACGGGGTGTACGCGACAGCGGAGAGAGCGCCGACCTGCACAGCCCTCAACCGTACGACAGCGCTGCCCCGCCGCCACCGACGGTGCTGGACGGGACGGCACGCAAGCCGGCCGGCTCAGAGTCTGGGCGGCCCACCGAACTCGTCGCCGTACCGCTTGCCCAGGAGATGAACGACGCAGCTGCGCACGCAGTGAGGGGCACCGAGGCACAGGAGCGCGTGGCGGCGCTGCAGCAGCTGCTGGAGGAGGCTGCCGAGAAGCTGGAGGTTGCACAGCAGGAAAAGAAGGACGCTGAGGATGAGCTCGCTGCTCTGCGCGCCGCCGCGTCGGCAGAGAAGCTGCGCACGGCAGAACTGGAGCAACAATTGCGGGCGGAGCGACAGAAGTTAGCCGCCGCTGCCGCCGCATCGCCGTCGGCGCTGACAAGAAGCACTGCGTCGTCGCCGCACTCCCCAGTGGCCTCTGTGAAAGGCAGCGAGGAAAACGTCCAACAGCTGCGTGAGGATTACGACGCGCTGAACGCGTACCTCCACGACCAGTTAAAGCCGATGATCTCTCGGTTAAAGCGTGCCCGTGGCGAGCTGCAGCATGACAAGGATGGGCTTCTGCTGCGGCTTGAAGCGGCGGAAAAAGCGTCCGCAGCCCTTGATGTGGAGCGTCAGGCAGAGCCATTTTCGAAAGCCAGTGAGGCCGCCCCTGTATCCGACGGACCGGTGAAGGACGAGAAGACAGATTCGAACCAGCAGCTGCGTGAAGATTATGATGCATTAAACAGCTACCTCCAGAACCAGCTGAAGCCGCTGATCTCACGACTGAAGCGCGCGCGTAGTGAGTTACAGTACGACAAAGACCGCCTTCTCGAGCGCCTGGAGGCAGCGGACAAGGTCATTGACGCTCTCAAGATCGATAAGGCTCCGATGAGCGAAGAGTCAGCCGAGAAGAACAGGGAACCACTGCCAGCAGCATCGCAAGCAGCGGCACTACCCGAGGAAGCCGCATATAATCAGCTCCGCGAAGACTACAACGCACTGAACGACTACCTCCACGACCAGCTCAAGCCAATGATCTCCCGCTTGAAGCGTGCCCGCGGTGAGCTGCAGTACGACAAGGATCGTCTTGTGGAACGCCTGGAGGACGCGGAGAAGGCGCTGGAGGACGCTCGCAGTGCGGAGGCACAGCCGGAAGGCGATGCACCGCCAGCAGCAGCTGCAGCACCAGAAGCTTCCCCGTCATCCCAACACGCTGCTGTCCCCGATGAGCAGCTGCGCGAGGACCACGAGGCGCTGGACAGCTACCTGCAGAACCAGCTCAAGCCGCTGATCTCACGACTGAAGCGCGCGCGTAGCGAGTTGCAGTACGACAAGGACCGTCTTCTCGAGCGCCTGGAGGAGGCACAGCAAACCATCGAGGCCCTCGAGAACGACAATGCGGCGCTGAGCGAACGGGCGGCTGCGAAGGAGAGCGAAGCGTCTTCACCATCCCCCGCAGCCGCAGCACCACAGCGTGCCGCCGACCAGACTCGCTCTCCGGACGAGCAGCTCCGCGAGGACTACGACGCACTGAACGCACCTCGCAGTGCGGAGCACGCAGCTCAAGGAGATGATCTCGCGCTTGAAGCGTGCGCGGGACGAGCTGCAGTACCACACTCAGCGTCTCGTGGAACGCCTGGAGGATCGCGGAGCTGAGCGCTGGAGGCACGCTCGCAGTGCGGGGACACGGCCTGGAAGGAGCAAGCGTCTTCGGCCTCCGCGACGCAGCACCAGAAGCTGCCCCGTCATCCCAACACGCTGCTGTCCCCGATGAGCAGCTCCGCGAGGACTACGACGCACTGAACGACTACCTCCAGAACCAGCTCAAGCCGATGATCTCGCGCTTGAAGCGTGCCCGCGGCGAGCTGCAGTACGACAAGGATCGTCTCGTGGAACGCCTGGAGGATGCGGAGAAGGCGCTGGAGGACGCTCGCAGTGCGGAGGCACAGCCGGAAGGTGAAGCCGGCAACGGGAAGAGCGACGCAGCACCAGAAGCTGCCCCGTCATCCCAACACGCTGCTGTCCCCGATGAGCAGCTGCGCGAGGACCACGAGGCGGACAGCACTCCAAACCAGCCAAGCCCTGACCACGACTGAGCGCGGCGAGCGAGTGCAGAAGACAAGGACGATTACTCGAGCGCTGGAGGAGCAAGAAACATCGAGGCTCAAACGAAATGCGGCGTGGCGAAGGCGGCGCGAAGGAGAGCGATTCATCCGCAGGCAGACAACGTGCCACAGACCGCTCCGACGAGCAGCCGCAAGACACGACGCACTGAAGATACTGCAGAACCAGCTCAAGCCGATGATCTCCCGCTTGAAGCGTGCCCGCGGCGAGCTGCAGTACGACAAGGATCGTCTTGTGGAACGCCTGGAGGACGCGGAGAAGGCGCTGGAAGAGGCTCGCAGCGCCGAGGCACAGCCCGAAGGTGAAGCCGGCAACGGGAAGAGCGACGCAACACCCACAGATGCCGCCGCAGCCACCGCTCCGAGCGAGCTTGCATACGAACAGCTGCGCGAAGACTACGATGCCTTGAACGACTACTTGCACGACCAGCTAAAGCCGATGATCTCGGAACTGAAGCGCGCTCGTGGTGAGCTGCAGCTGGATCTGTCCCGCTCCCAGGAGGAGCTGCAGCGCGTGTACAGTATGTATGATGACGCCGCGGCCGCCCTTGACGAGGCGCACGTCCGCGAGGAGAAAATGGGCGAGACGATGGAGGCGCTGCGCAAGGCCCTCGAGGCTGAGCAGCACAAGAACCAGGCAACCGCAGCATCTGCGGCCTCGGGTGACACCACGCCGACCGCAGGGCAGCCGGCACGCAACGGGCGGCAGCAGTCGGAGGCCAATGCAGGACGGCCGACGCAACCCGCGCAGCTGAGTAACGGTCGCAGCGCTGACGAAGCGCAGCCACCGAAGTCGCAGGGAGATGAAGAAGAGGAGGCATCACCAGCAGATGATGCCGACGCAAAGTTGCACGGCGCTATCGATCGTCTGGCGGCGCAAAACCTCGACCTCTCGGTGCGGCTGGCCGATGCAGAAACGGTCATTGCCCAGTTGCAGGACTCTCTTGCTCACTCCTCTGCGCAGCTGACGCAGCAGTGCGGGGAGACGCAGCGGCTGCTGGGCACGATCGAGAAGTACAAGCAGGGTGGACGCAGCCACAGCGACAACACGCCGAGTGTGTCGACGTCCGACAGCCTTCCGTAAGATATAAGAAGCAGCGGATAGATTCTTCTTTTTTTACGTCTTTTTTTCCCCTGTACCGACATCTCTTTTTTTTTTCTCGCCAGTATATTTCTTTTTTTTTTTCCTTTTAACATTCACCTGTCGTCTGTTTTTCTTTCTGTTGGCTCCTTCAGTATTTTATTTTACCATAAACCGAAGTGCTGCTATGAAGGTTTCGTTGCGGTTGTTGTCCGTGTGGCGCCTATTATATAGAAGGTGATGGACGTCGAGGAACGGCGTCCTTTTTCACTCTCTGCATTTTTTTTTTTTTTGCAAAGCATTGTTGTGTGTGTTTTCCTGTTTGGTGATTCCCAATCTGTGTAAGCTTGTCGTTGCGCAACGCATTGTCATTGTCTCCTCCTCTTACTGCATTGTATTCTTTTTTTTTTAACTACTTGTAGACGTACGCGACACCCTCTCGTGATCTGTTGCTCCTCAGCTCTGATCCTTCGAGACCAAAAAAAAAAACCCCCGCGGGGCTAGAAAAGATATGTGTGCTGTCTGACAATGTACCGTCTTGAACACGTGGTCTGTGCTTGTAAGAGCACAAGGTGTCGTGCTCGTTGGTATGGGCCGTTTAGCACTCACAAACACGCTTCGGCAAAATGCTTTATTTAAATCCTGCATCTGCCTTTTATTACTGTGATCCTGCGCTGCAAAAGTTAGCCTCTGCCTCATGATGATTCGAATAGGTACTTCTGCCACGTGTTTTGCCATCCTCACTCCCTTTCTCTCCCGCACACTACACAGAACGATAGAGCAAAAAAAAAAAACACTCACCACCACCACTACCGACATCACCGTCTTCACCCCTTCTTAGCCTTGAGCAGCGTCGTCTTCTCATCACGTTCACCCTCTCTTTCGCTCTGACAGCCATCCATCCACGTCAGTGAAACACGCACACACCACACACATACATATAAACCCAAAAAGATGCCGCCGATCACGAATGGTGACCGCCCGTCGGCTCGCCCCTCCACCCGCAAGGCCGCCGCACCGAGCGCCTCTGCCACGCACAGGCCACGCACCGCGAAGGCTACTGCTGGCGCTGCTCCCGCCACTCCTGCCAAGACACCCACGAAGGGAAAAGTCGTGCGCAGGGCTGACCCGGCAACGAATCGTGCCGCTGCTGCTGCTGGTGCTGCCGGTGGCGAGGAGAGCGCGCCGGCGAACATGCGTGCGCTTCCGCGGCGCAACATCACCGCCGTGTGCGACGCAGTGAGTGTGGCGAGCCGCTTCCCCAGCCAGTCGCGCTGCTCCGCCGTCGCGCCGGATGCCACCGTCTGGACTGGCGAGGCCGACGGCTCCATCGTCATCCGCCTCGCCCCCAGCGGAATAGAGGTGCACCGCCTCAGCCCGATCGGCCGCTCCGTCGTGCTGACGCTGGCGAACGTGTCGGGTCGCATGTGGGCCGGCTACTCGGACGGCGCTCTGCGTGTCTTCGACCCGGCCACCCAGGCCGTCGTGGGCGAGTCGACGCAGCACACGGCGGCTGTCTACGCCATGTGCGCCGCGGACGGCTTCGTTTACACGGGCGGTGCCGATTGGAAGGTGTATCAGTGGGAGGCGGAGGACCTGCATTTCTGCCGCATGTACCACGGCCACCGCAACAACGTGCGCTGCCTGACAACGTACCGTGACCCGGAGAGCGGCCGCCGCTACGTCGTCTCTGGCAGCGATGATGGCACGGTGAAGGTGTGGGACGCCTCGTCCGCCTTGACGCCGATGAAGCGTTCCATTGCCGGTGGTGCGGGCAGCGACAAGGATACAGGCTGCATTGCGACGCTTGATGGACAGGGCCGTGGTGTGCTGAGTGCCTTGGTGCTGGAGGACACGGCGGAGCTCTGGGTCGGCAGCGAGGACACTGCGATTCGCGTGTGGGACCTCTACTCCATGACCATCACCTCAGTCATCACGGCCCACCGCACGCCGGTCGTGACGCTGCAGCGGGTGGAGGAGACGATCTGGTCTGGGAGCAAGGACGGCACGGTGGTCATCACGAACCGCTTCTCAAAGGATGTCGTGCATCAGGCCACGCAGCCGCCGGCGAGCGTGGTGAGCAGCAACGGCACTGGACCAAAGACACAGCAACGCTTTAACATGTCCATCCAGCCCGTCACCCGCACCGTGGTGTACAACGTGTGGACGACGAGCGTGGACGGGTCGTGGCAGTGCTGGAACTTCGCAGCACCAGAGAGCGCCACCGCGCCGTCGGCGGCGGAGCGGGACATCGAGGCGGAGATGATCGGCTACCCCGAGGGTCACTACCTCTCGCAGAGTCGCCAGCGCCGCTCCTCGCACACGAGCCAGCGGCGTGGCAGCAGCGCACGTGGTGCTGCAACCAACGACGCGGGTGCTGCAGCGGCCAGCAGCGCCTGCCCACCGCTTTCGCATGACAACGCCAGCGCAGGGGGCGACGGCGAGGATGCCGAGCTGCGCGCCAGCGTGGCGCGGACGCGGCGCTCCGTGGCGGAGCTGCTGACGGAGCCGGCGGAGGTGCGCCGCAACGGCAGCCGCAGCGCCGCCAACGCCGATTTTGCTGCCGCGGGTGCGGATGGCGAAGGCACCGCAGCGGCGGAGGAGCAGGAGGACGACGCTGCCATCGACGCTGTTGCCGAGTCGATCCGCAACGACCGCGCCGAGGCGACCAAGAAGGAGGTGGAGCACCAGCTGGCCGCGCTGAAGAAGGAGGTGCAGCGGACAGAGAGGCTGCACGCGGAGCTGCGCCGGCTTGGCCAGGACCCCGACGCCGTGGAGGCTGCTGCGGTTGGGGATGAAAGCACGTCGTCGCTCGGGCAGCGTGGCGCGACGGATAGCCCGAGCACGCAGGCGTTGGAGAGCGTGTCGGCGAAGCTGGAGGCGCAGCGGGCGGAGAACGTGGCCCTGGCGGCCGCCATTGTTGCTGCAAAGAGCTAAGGCGATGTGTTTCCTCTTCCGTATTTTTTGTGACAAGTGCGTGTGGCGCTTCCGTCTTCTCTGAACGCATCTGCTCATCGCCGTCTGTAGCTGAGTCTCCCTACTGCATGTTCTTTTTCTCCCGGCACCTTTTCTTTTTTTCGTTTGTGGTTTGTTCCCTTCCGAAAAAGAAAATGTGGCTCTGCTGATTTGTGCGCTCTTATTTTTTCCTTCTTCCTGTCCCTCGTGTAGAGTGTGGAGAGAGAGAGGAAACCTCCTACCGTGCGCCGCTCTTCGCGTCGTATTCTTTCCTCTGGTGGCGAACTTCTTTTTCATCGCTTGACTCTCGCCCTTTATCGCTGGGCGTACAACACCGCAGCTCTTGCTGCGCAGCATCGTTGGTTTACATTGACTTCTTTTCTTCTCGTTCCTTTTTTGTTCCTTTTCCTCTCGCCAGCATCCATTGTTCTCCTCCTTATTTGTTTTACTTTCTTTCTTTCTTCAGTGCCCTTCTCACTTCTTTTCCATTTTCAACCCCCTTTTTGTGACGACTTTTAGCGGTGATGAGCAGCGCACGAATACGCTCACAAACGCACACCCACACGCACATGCTTCTGCGACCAGTTCCCTCTCACCTTTAGTACGCTCTTTTATATGTTTTTGCTTCGCGTTGGTGTTTGTGAGGAGAATCAGTCTCGGTCGGCGTCGCCTATTGTTGTTGCTGTTGTGGTGGTGGCTGTCCTAAAATATCGTTTTTCTTGGCTGCTATGCCGTGGGAGGGGCTTCTACTCCTGTTGCTTCCGAATATGCCTCTCTTAGAGC
Organism: Crithidia fasciculata; assembly: GCA_000331325.2. Classification (NCBI taxonomy): domain Eukaryota; phylum Euglenozoa; class Kinetoplastea; order Trypanosomatida; family Trypanosomatidae; genus Crithidia; species Crithidia fasciculata. Next base: position 495,464 of record CM003420.1, on the reverse strand, counting down.
ACGCGTCGCCCCCTTTTTATTTTATTCCTTACCTCCTTCTCGTTCTTCTTATTCGTTTCTGATCGTCTTTTTCTTTCTGTACGAGAGGACGGGAGGCGGGCCGAGCACATGCCCACGCACACAAATACACTCGCCAACACATGAAACACTATCGCTGCTACTCGCGTCAGTGAGGCAATGTAGCTTACATTTTTTTTTCTTTCCGGTTGCTTGAAAACGGAGGTTGATGGAGACAAAGAGAGCTGTGATGGACGCAACGTGCACTGTGTGTGCTCTCGCCATCCTTCTCCCTGATTCTTCCTTTGACATTCTCTCTCCTTTTTTTTCACTCGCTGTTGTGTTTTCGTCTCTCCCATACTCCAGCAGCCCCCACAGGCTTGAAATAGCGCTTTTTTTTTTCGTCTGTTCTTCTTCTTCTTTTCTTACTTCGCGTCTCGTGATGATGCACGATGAATGGTGTCGGCGGCTGCAGGTAGATCCTCTATAGTTGCTCTTATTGTTCTTTGCCCTGTATTCGCAGAACAAAGGCCGGTCTTGTGTTTTGCCCTCCGGCTCTCTTCCTCTTTCTGTCGAGTCACCTCTACTCCGCCAATTAATAAAACAAAAACACAGGTTTAAGATGCAGTGACAGTAGGAAAAGAGAGTGAAAGGAGGACGTTAAGAAAGCCGGTTCTGCAGTTCTTCCTTGTGATTTGCGTTTTTTTTTTGTATGTGTCGGTGCTCCTCTTGTGCGTCTTGTAGTGTGCTTTACTGATGTGAGGATGACTTGGTGCCTTTTTCTCAGCGCTCTTAGTTGTGCTACTCGCACCATTCTCTTTTTCTCTACCTCTGAAAGTGTTGCGTGTCGAGTGACGCTGCGTGCAGCTGTACGGCTTCTACTTAAATAACACTTTTTTTTTCTTTTCAGCGGATGTGCTCGATTTAGTGTCGCTCTCTGCGCGTGCGTGGTGTGTTTTGGTTCCAAGTTTTTTTTTTATATGAAAATCTCTCACCTGTTCAGGTAAAAGAGGCGAGGACAACGCTGTTCAAAAAAAAAAAAATAGAAAGATGGGTCACTGGAGATCAGCCCGCACTCCGTTGCTAGCATTTGGTCGCTATGTGTATTGCCAGAAGCCAACTCTGCAAGAGAAGCAAGAAGAAATGAGAGATCTTTTCGATTCTTTAAACTTGCAGTTGGGCGCAACCAATGACGGTTCAACGTCTCCATGCAGCTCTGCTTCGCAAGCACATCCACACATGCACCCACTACACGCTACTTTCTGCGTCGTCTTCAATCAGTGCAAACCTTTTTCTTCTCCACTCTTACTTCTTCTCTCTGTTTCTCCATCTTTCAGCACCGAAAAAAGCAACGCATCTGCGCACAGCCGCGTGAGAGACTCTCTTCTCGAGGTGTCTTCTCTCTCTCCCTCTCTCACGTCTCTCTCGTTGGCGCGCCAAATTTAGGCTGTGAAGTGCGTCGTGGTTTGGAGTTCTTGACAAGATCGACAAGTCTAGATTGAATTTTCCATTTCTCATCTCTTCTTCTCTTGAACACCAAAAAGGAAGGGAGATTTGAGTATTGAAGGAAAAGCACAGCCATCACCAGCCATCTCTCTTATCTCTCCTACCTTTTTTCATTTTTTTCTATTAGATTTTCATATTACGCGTTGTTGTTCTTCACTGTATCTTTTTCTTCTCTCCCCTCTTTTTGACTGGAGAGGGAGCTGAACGGTTCTTTTTAGCCTGCCTCTCTCTCTCTCCTTTCCTTTCCTTTCAACCACTTGTACTTGTCTCTCTCTCTCTTTACTGATTTCATTTTCTCTGAACTTTTTCTCATCTTAGATCGCAGTCTTATATATTTTTGCCTTTTTTTTTCCTAGATCTATTTTCTGTTTTTTGGTTCTTCACTCTTTCCCCTTTCTCCTCCACTTAGCCATCAAGATGGAGAGCCGCAAGCTGAAGCGCTACGACTCGGCGCCGATTTCCTCGGGAGCATCGGCTTCAGCCTCTGCAGCCGCTGCTGCTCGTGCCGCCGCCGCCCACGTCACGAACCTTCCTCGCCCACAAGCCGGCATCACCACCACGACGGCCACCGCGAAGCCCACCATCAACGCATCGACGGCTGCTGTCAACACCACCGGCCATGCCGTATCCGCCGCGAGCACGGCGGCCAGTGCGGTGAACGCATCGGACCCCTACGAGAAGCAGCTGGAGGCGTACTACCGCTGCATGGAGGAGGACAATCAGTCGCTCCTGACCTACTACGAGACACACACCATGGACATCGCGTCTCTCAAGGTGCTGGCGCAGGAGCGCAAGTACAAGGAGAGCGTGATGCGGTCGATGGAAGCGAAGGTGGCGGCGATGGACGCCTTCCTGGTGGACGTGATGGACGCCGCGGCGCCGGCGCGTGGGTTGCGTGCGCGTGGGGACGCGAACCTGCGTGAGTCCGGTAAGAGCTCTAGTGCAAAGAACAACGCTGCGAACAGCACGGCTGTTGTACCGACAATGCAAGCTGTGCGGGAGGCGGTGCTGAAGCTGCAGTCCACCCTGCAGGCGACCACCGCGAGTGAGGAGAAGCACCGCATCGCCATCGAGGTGCTCGAGAAGGAGGTTGCGGAGTGGAAGGAGAAGGCGCGTTCACGCACTGCCCGCACCCGCTCTGGTGCTGCAGACAGTGCGCAGGTAGAGGACGACGGTGTTGTGCTGCCGGGCACGGCGAAGGAGCTGCGCGAGGCACAGCGCAAAATACGCGACCTCGAGCGCCGTCTCTCGACCGCGACCAACGAAGCAAGAGATGCGGCGGCGGCAATACGGCAGCTCGAGCAGCAGCAGCGTACCACCAACGAAACGCTGCAGCGCCGCGATGAGGAAGTGACCGCGATGCGCAGCCTCCTCAACACAAAGGAGCAACTGCTGGCCTCGTATGAAGCCGAGATGAAGACGGCGCGGTCGACTGGTGCGTCGGGTGTGGTGGGCCCGCGTGGTGGAAGTGGCCGCTACGTCCGCACGAACTCTGCCCCTGCGGGTCAGCAGCAACAACAGCAGCAGCAGCAGCAGGCGCACTTCTTCGGCGGCGAAACGAGCAGCGATCGCCTTGTCGTCACGCACCACTACCGCCTTCTTGGTGGCCAGCGCTTCGTGGACGGACGCAGCTTTTCCCCTGAATCGTTCAAGGATGCGCTGCTCCGTTCCATCTCCACGATGCTTCACGTCCCGTACGGCTACTTGACCAACGTCGAGCTCCGCACCCACGCCGAGGCGGTCAGCATTGAGCTCGACATTCGCCACTCCTCTCGCCTATCAGACGACGAGATCGACTTCCGCCTCCTCAGCCACGACTACCCTGAGGTGATGACCTACCTCGAGAAGGTGGCGACGGAGCTGGCGGCGCAGACGCCGTTAGACCCGAACGCTGCACGTGTGCGGGAGCTGCAGGCAACGCTGGCAGAGCGGGACAACGAAGTGGCGCACCTGCGCCGTCGCCTGCGTGGACTCGAAGCCTCGCTAGAGCGCCGCGACGCCGATCGCGAAGGCATTGACAAGGACGTGGACGCCGCGCTGCAGGAGACGGAGAACACCGTGCAAGACCTCTACGCCGCACTGCAGGCTGCACAGCAGGAGGCAGAGAAGGCAAAGAAGTCTCTGTCAACAAAGGCGCTGCAGGCGCGTGTCGCCGAGCAGGCAAAGGACGCCGTAGTGAACGCCGCCGCCGCAGCTGAGCGTTCGTTGCAGGAGGAGGTGGCGCGGCTGACGGCGTTAGTGGCCGCTGCCAAGGAGGACGCCGCACAGGCAACCGCGCTGGCGAAGGCAGAGGCAAAGGGGGAGCTTCGCGTCGGTGCATTTCAGCTAGATGTGCCGCTGCCGACGAGCTCCACGCAGCGCGTTGCGGCACAGGTGCTGTCGGAGGCTCCGCAAACCCGCATCGTGCACGCCCTGCTGCTCGCTCACGCCGGCCGCACCGGTGGTGCCATCCCAATGCAGGTAATGAGCTGCGTGTTGGGCGACGGTGTGTGTGGGGAGAAGCCCACGACCAGCGCCATTCGCACCGCTGCATCGGCTGCTGTGTTGCGCGTCACGGTAGAGCTTGCCTACTTCGCAGCGCAGCACGAGGCAGACACGTTGAAGGCCGAGGTGCAGGAGAAGCTGCGTGACGGTGGCGCCTGCGGCGTTCTCGTCGAGTACCTCCGCCTGCGCGACGACGCCGCCCGGCGCGAGGCCGCCGCCGCTGCGGAGGCACAGCGGGCCGTCAGCGAGGCCGAGCAACGCGCAGCTGCCGCCTTCGCTGCCGTGCGCAGTGAGACGCAGCGCGAACACGAGACGAAGCTGGACGCGGCGGTGCGGCAGCTGCAGGAGGTCGGCTTGCGGGTATCGAGCGTGCTGCCCGACACGTCATCGAGCAGCAGCAACAGCAGCAACAGCAACGTGAGTGTTGTGAAGCGGGTGGAGGTGTTGGTCACGCGACTGACGTCTGCCGAGGCCGCAGCACGCCGTCACGAAGAAGCCAGCCAGCGCGCCGCGCGTCGTCTCGCCGAGGCGCAGCAGGAGCGAGAGCAGCTGCAGCAGACGCTGAGTGAGTTGACGGAGCGCTGCGCTGAGGTGCGCGTGGCGAGGGAGCAGCTCGAGTCACGCCTGTGCACCGCGGAAGGAAAGCTCACCGCGGCGGGTGCGGCAGAGGCGGCGCTGAGTGAGGAGGTGCGGCGGCTGGAGGCGGCGCTGCGCTCCTCAGCGGCCACTGCCGACGCTGAGCGGGAGCGGTGGGCGACGGAGACGCGAGCGGCGCAGGTGCTGACGGACAGCCTGCGGACTGAGCTCTCTGCAAAGGAGAAGGAGTTGCAGCTGACAAAACAGAGTGCTACCTCTGCTCCTACTGCTAGCAGCAGTGGCGGGAAGGGATCGACAAGCGAAGAAGCCGCCCTGCGCGAGGCGCTGCGCATTGCCAAGGAGGATCGCACCGCCCTCGCCCGCCAGGTGCGTGAGATGGACACAGACATGAACGACTTGTCCAACATTCAAGCCGCCATGCAGCGCGAGCTCGAGTCTGCACAGCAGGAGCTGCGGGCGAAGAAGCACGACTTCGACCTGCTGGTGAAGCAATTGATCCGCATGGAGGAAAAAGAGAAAAAGTGGCAAGCGGACCAGCGCATGAAGCCCGAACAGCAGCAGCAGCAGCAGCAACAGCTGAGCTCTCCCGACTCCCCCTCTCGCCAGCACGACGAAGAGGCTGAAAAAGACGACGTGGCGCGCGAGTCACTCGTTGTGCTGACAAACAGCAACACCAACCTCCAGCAGTGCCTTCGCAAGATGCAGCGGACGATGAGCGCGATGGGCATGAACGTCCGCATCGCACCGTCTGCGCTGAGCACCAGCACAAATGTCAGTGGTGTGGAGGAGCAGTCCGGCAGCGGGCGGACGCGCCGCAGCGGTCACCGTAAGGGAGCCCTCTCCGCCACCGTGTCGCGCGCTGCCATGGACCACCAGCAGCTGTCGAGCCAACTCGCCGAGTTGCTTTTTCCGATGCTGAGTGAGCTGGAGCGCTGCGCGGGTCAACCTTCTACGCACGAAAACGGTGAGAGGGACAGTGGGGCGGCATTTGCGCGTACGTCGAGCTACCAGAGCGTGCAACAACCCGGCGGTGCGCCGGTGCGGATCGTCAAGCAGCACCTCAGCAGCTCGCCTTTTGCCCGGACACGATCCACACCGGTTGTGCTGGAGAGGGCGATTCCGAACAGCAGCAGCGGCACCGACGCCGCAGCTGCGGGTGCTGCGATGACCTCGCAGCGCAACACACCCAAGAAGGAAAGATGTGCCTCTGATGCTGCCTTTGCCAGCCCCACCGTGGTGGGCTCTGGTGGAAAAGCCACGGTAGACGCCGCGCCACGGCTCGACTTCCACCGGCAGGGCAGCGGGCGTGCCTTCATGCGCAGCAACACCGCCACCACAGCACCGGCGATGGTGGTGATAAGCAGCCACAACAACAACAGCAACAACGCGAACACAAGCGCCGGTCTGCCTCCTGCGTCGAGTAACACGGCGAATTTGTCCGATGGAGAAAAGGAGAGCCGCAGTAAGGAGTTGCCGCACCGACGCACCGGCAGCGGCGCTGCGGGGTCGGGTGGCTCGTACGCCAACGCGCCGCGTCGTTACAACGCGAATGCGGCAGCCGGGGCGGCATCGACGACGACGGCGAAAACGAATCCCTTCCGCCGCAGCAACACGGCGACGGTGAATGCTTCAGGCGGACCAACAACAGCAGCAGCAGCAGCAGCTACAGCGTCGTCGTCTGCTACTGCTACTGCTGGTGGTGGCGTTGGTGTCACGGCCCCGGCGAGCAGTGGCGGTGGCGCCAGTTTTGTGCGTGTCAACAGCGGGTATCGGCGGACGCCGACGAGCACAACGCTGTTGGAAAGCGGTGCGGCAACAGCGGGGGCCTCGCAGACCCACAAGCCTTATCGCATGCGTTTTTAAGTGTGCAGTTGGAAGAGGGAGACGGCGCCGTGAGGGTTGTCTTGCGCTTCTTTTTTTTTTTTGTATTCTGTTCCATGTACTAGATTTCTTTTCTTCTTCATTTAATTTTGCGCTTCATTGTGTTTGAGCTTTAACCATCGGCGCAGCACAATTACACCCACTCCGCACTCTTTTTTGAGATTGCGTGTTGAGAATGAGGCCGCTGAGTCTGCCGAGCCTCACATCACGCTCTCTTTACTTTCACCCTTTCTTGTACACCTTACTAAAGCAGCTTATAGAAAAGGAAAATAAATGAAGAAGAATGAGAGCAGGTTGAAACGTTTCGATCACGTCGTGTTTGTGCACAGGTGGGAAACGACTGTTTTCGACAACGTGGCAAGTGGAAAAAAAAATAGGTGAGACACTTCACATTATTTGCAGAGTAAAATATTTTTGAACCTTTTAAAAGCCTTGAGAGCCACTTGCCTTTGCGCGTTTACCCGCTTAGCGAAAATGTTAGAGCATCACAGCAGCAGCTGTAAGTGATGCGTGTCAGTAGAGAACTTAAAAAGGCAAGAGGAGCATGCCTGTATGTTCGCTCCCCCTCTTTCCCCTCTTCATCATCTTCACTTCATCTTTCGCTCTTCTTCTGCCTCCCTTCTGCAACCCTTGCCACGTGCACAGGTAACGCACCGTGTCGCTCTCCACTAGGTCAGTTCCCTCCTTGTCTCTCATCGCATACAACTTCATCATACCCATACACTCCCTCTTTTCTCGTTTTTCAACTAATACTGAGTTGCCGTTTTTGTTCTTTTCTCTTTATACACGCACACAGGACACTCTTCCTCATTGCCGTCTTGACCCATATACACTCCGTTACACTCCAACTCACACTATCCAATAGAAGCGTGTAAGCGGGCTCTAATATTATCTTTTCCCTTTGCTTTCTCTTCGTGCCTTGACGTGCCTCGTAGAACCGTTGACCTCCACTGAAGCCGTCGCTCCCTCTCTCTCTGATAGACCCAAACAGTCCGCATTTATCGAGTTTTTTTTTTGGTGTTGCTGGTTCTTTCTCTCGCCCCTCTCTCTCTTTCTCCTTCTCTTCATTATCATTTTCTATTTGGCTGTGTCTTTGCTGGTTTTGGTTGCTGCGGCCGCATACACGCTTTTTCATATTCTTCTCAGCGACTCTGCGTGCTTTTCACAGCTTTACCTTGCTCTTTGTCACTCAGCGTTTCTGCGAGAAGGTATAGTGCGAAACAAAGGAAATTAATCTAAACCCGAATACAACGAAGAAGCGAAGATGTTTCGCGGACGCATTGAGCTTGTGATCGGCCCGATGTTCGCCGGCAAGACCACCGAGCTGATGCGCCGTGTCAAGCGCGAAATCCACGCCCGTCGCAGCTGCTTCGTGATCAAGTACGCCAAAGACACCCGCTACGACGCCTGCAACGTGGCCTCGCATGATCAGCTGACGCTGCGTGCGCAGGCCGCCGTATCACAGCTTGACGAGGTGAAGGAGCAGTGGCGCAAATTCGACGTGCTCGCGATCGACGAGGGGCAGTTTTTCAGCGACCTGGTGGACTTCTGCAACACCGCAGCCGACGCGGGGAAGATCGTGATGGTGTCCGCGCTCGACGGCGACTACCGCCGCAAGCCGTTTGGACAGATCTGCGAGCTCGTGCCCTACTGTGAGTCAGTGGAAAAGCTGACGGCGGTGTGCATGATGTGCCATGATCGGCCCGCCTGCTTTACGCGTCGCACCGTAAATGTCGAGCAGCAGGAGCTGATCGGTGGCGCCGACATGTACATCGCGACGTGCCGCGAGTGCTACATGAAGCAGCAGGTGCCATCGCTCGATGAGATGCGCAGCCAGCAGCAGGCCATCAAAGAGATCGAGCGCAGCTACCTCGGCGTGGCGAGCAAGAAGCCGCTGACGAGCGTCACGACGCCGGAGAAGCCCGCTGGCAGCGACAGCAGAAACGAGACGACGTCGCCGGTGTCTGCGGCTGCAGTAGACCCTGTGGCATCGGACTTGAAGAGCACGCGTGTGGAGAGTGTAGGTGACTTTGTGCTCAGCCCACCGCCGAAATTCGGCAAGGTGGAGAAGATGCTCGTCAACGCATTCCACTAAGTTGGAGAGAGAGAAAGAGGCAAGAGGGAGGAAGACACTTACGCGTAGTGCCGCATCAATGATTGCGTGTGACAGTCAGCTCCGACAGTCAAGCGCTTTAGTCTCTCTTCGCGAGCTGCCTCCCCGATGTTTGCACACGTCTGCGTATCTGCTGCGACCCCCGCTCACGCACATTCACACATGAACATAGAGAGAGACCATGAGAGTGGAGATGCAGAGGAAAGAAGAAGCTGTGCCAAATGCGCATCGTTATGTGTGTGCAAGTGTGCGTGTTTTTGGGTGTTGCCTGGAGAGACACACCACATACACGCCTCGTAGACACATACGCACTTCTTGCTCTCCCACCTGCTCTCTTCGAATATATATAGAAGCCCTTCTTTCTTCCTTTTTTTTCTTTGAATGTTGTTGGGTGACATCCCAACTTCCATTACAGCGACGATGCTGTCGAGCTCTTCCTTCTTTTTTTCTTCTCCAAGGGAATGATAGAGTGCCGTCTTTGCACCCTTACGACGGCTCTCTTCTTTTTTTTTTTAAATGCTGTTTGCCGTTTTGTGAAACGTGCGCGCTGAAATGATAACACCAACAAGTAGAAGGAGAAGCTGCAAAGATGAGTTTGCCTGAGCTTCCGTCGAGTGGACAAAGCGGTGCGCCAGCTCAAATGTTTCAGCGGCTGCGCCTACACACACAAGAAAAGGGGGAAAAAGGGGGTACGCGAAGAGAGGGCAGTGCAACTCTGCCGAGTGTCGCAGCGAACGGATGCTACGACACAGAATTACGAGGATAGAAGTAATTCTAATGCTCCGTTCTCTTTTAATTTCATCTTGTTGCTGATATGATGCCGCATCCTCGCTGTGTGCGAACGTCTAAAAAAGATAGCAAGCTAAACATCAGCTGTCAATTCTCTCCATGTTGCATCCGCTCTGACCTCCCCACACTCCCTCTTTTTTATTTCGCTTCTCAAAATCCCTCATCTTCCCAAGAACAGTTATCTTTTTTTTACCAATCCCACGAATGTTCTACCGCGGCCGCATTGGCCCTCGCCGTGTCTTGCGCACGTGGCCACACAACGGAGCGCTCACAGCCACCTCTGCTTTCCTAAACACCCCTCTTCGCTGTTTTCACAAAGCTGTGAGGCCCACGCAAACGGGCAACGTGAAGCAGTCAGTACGTGAGTCAGCGCACGGGAAGTCACCAGCGTCAGCAGCCACTGGCACTTCTCCATCCACCACCACAGCAGCCCAGTCCTCGGCGACTTCTCACCGCTATGCCTCCCAACAACTCCATACTTCAAACTCCGACTCAGAGAGTTCCAGCGTGGCATCAGCGACGGCAGCGGCGCCACCTCCCGCTGAGAGTGTTGAGCAAAGGAGGCTCGGTAGCCCATCACCGCGTCGCCAACGCGTCTACACCGCCTCCGCGGACGCGGTGGACCAACAACTGCGAGAAGTCCAGCGTGAACTCCTGCACACTCGTCTTCGACTGGCCAAGGCGGAAGCCACGCACGCCGCCCTTTACGAGGGCATTCTCGCACGCCTCGGTGACACCGATCGACTTGCACATCACACGGCATCGAGCCTGCGATACACCGGTATGGCACTGCGGTGCTCACACGACAACTTGGAAGTGGAGCTGCGTCGGCTCTTGACGATTGGACTGACGGCAGCGGAGGTGGACGCCGCGGCGCTGGAGGCGGGTGCGCGGCAGTACGTGCGGCAGAACATTGGCTACTACGCGCAGCACGTTGCGAGTGCGCCGTCAGCGGTGCCGAACTTGGTGGCGGCGGCGCGTGGTACTGCTGACTCGAAGTTTCAGCCTCTGCGCTGATCACGACTGCTCCTTTTTTATTCGTGGGCATTCCTTTCTTGTTTCAATCACCAAGCATTGAGTTTTTATCGTGCGGTGTAAAAGACGGCCAGCCAAAAAAAGAAAAACAAAATACCACTCGCAGGTAATAAACAACCATTTACCATCACCCACTACCATGCTGCTTTTCTTCCTATGAGGCAAAGCCAGCGCCACTACTGTACTGCGTAGTATCAGCGCTCTTTCCGCAACTCCCCCCCGCTATCCATCACAGTGTCCCTCTTCGTTCTCCCCGCCTTTTCCTCCGCACAGATAAAAACCCACTCTCGAATCTTAACTCACTAACTAAACAGCCACAAACACACAAAAAACAATTATAATATTTTCTCTCTCTCTCTCCCTCTCCCTCTCTCCACACTCACACTCCCACACCCCTTCCTGCACCGCGATGCCGCTGGCGGAGAAGACGATCAAAGTGGTGGAGGCGACGGCGCCTGTCGTGGCTGCTGCCGGCCCCCAGCTGACGGCCGCCTTCTACAAGCGCATGTTCAGCAACAACCCCGAGCTGAAGGACGTCTTCAACATGGCGCACCAGCGCGACCTGGCGCAGCCCAAGGCCCTCTTCAACGCCGTCGTCGCCTACGCCACGCACCTGCGCGACCTCGGCGCGCTCGGCCCCGCCGTGGAGAAGATCGCGCAGAAGCACGCCTCCTTCAACATCAAGCCGGACCAGTACCAGATCGTCGGCTACAACCTGCTCAAGACCATCGAGGTGGAGCTGAACCCCGGCCAGGACGTGCTGGACGAGTGGGGCAAGGCGTACGAGCAGCTCGCCCAGATCTTCATCGCGCGCGAGGAGGAGATCTACGCCGAGGTGGCGGGCCGCCCTGGTGGGTGGCGTCCGACCCGCCCCTTCCGCGTCGCCGAGAAGGAGGCGGTCAGCGACCTCATCACGCGCTTCCGGCTCGTCCCGGCGGACGGCCAGCCCGTCGTCGCCCACGTCCCCGGCCGCTACCTCGCCATCTTCGCGCGCCACCCCTCCATGCCCTACCAGGAGATCCGCCAGTACTCCATCGTGTCGCCGCCCAACGACGCCTACTACGAGGTCGCCATCAAGCGCCACGACCAGGGCCAGGTGTCGCGCTACATGACCGACGTCGTCAACGTCGGCGACCAGCTGCAGCTCGCACCGCCCTACGGCGACTTCTTCCTCGACACGCCCGCCGACGCCGCCACGCCCATCGCCCTCATCTCCGGCGGCGTCGGCCTCACGCCCATGCTCAGCATGCTCCGCAGCCTCGCAGCCGCCAAGGCGCCGAACCCCATCTTCTGGGTCCACGCAGCGCACAACAGCCGCGTCCGCGCCTTCGCCAGCGAGGTGCGCGAGATGCAGGCCGTCGCGCTGCCGCAGCTGCGCACCTACAACTGGCTCTCCGAGGTCACCCCCGCCGACAAGCACGGCGTCGACTACGACTTCCAGGGCCACGTCGACCTCGCCAAGGTGCCCGACCTCTGCGCCAACCCCGCCACGCGCTACTACTTCGTCGGCCCCGACGGCTTCATGCACAACGTCGAGAAGCAGCTGCAGAGCCACGGCGTGTCCGCCGACCGCATCCACTACGAGTGCTTCGGCCCCTTCAACCCCGTCGCGTAGAGAAGAAAAAAACACATCATAGCAGGGGTGTAGTTCAAAGTTTATTGTTGCTGTGTTAAGCAGAAGTGGAATGAGTTGGCCTTGTTTTATGTCCCTTCTCCCTCTGGTAATCGTGAAACCGGTCCGTCTTCAGTTAAAAAAGTTGTGCGACAAGGTGACGTGCTCGTAGCATTATATATATCTTTTCTTTTATATTTTATTTTACTTTGAACTTGGCTCTTGTATCTTATGTCTTTCTTTCTCACCGTAGCGATCAGGGGTGATCCTGGGGCGGGTATGTGTGCGTTTGTAAGGGTTTTTTTTTGTTCTTTCCTTTTTTTGGAGAAAAGAGGTCACAGTACAAAACAAGTCTTCGTCGAAAACTAAAGAAAAAGAAAGTCAATTTAGGTGACGTTCTTAAATCTGGGTTTTGAGATTCTGTGAGGTTTCCCACGAAGTCTGTTTTTTTTCTTCTATCGCTACCTTCTTTTCTCCTGCCTCATCATCGCTTGATTCTGAACCCCCGCTTACTCCGTCCCCCTTTTTTTTCTCTTTTCTTGTATTTTCTCTAAGTCTACCCATCGAGAGGTTGGTTCTCCTTTTCTCTCTCTTTTCCGCTTCGCTATTTGCGGCAGTCAGCTGCAACTGAAAAAAGAAAGAAATAGATTAAAAACGAGAAAGAGAGAGACGCAATTATTAGGGTGACGCTTAAAATTAATGCTCTCTATCTTCCTGACATTTATCTTTCTATCTAGTTTTTTTTTTCCTTTTGTACTGGGAGGCTCTGCTAGAGCTCTCTTTTTCTCTCTCTCTCGCTACTGGTTTATTTCTTTCCCTTGGACTCACTGTTCAGCTTACGATTCATGTATTTTCAAAACGCTTTTTTTTTCCTTTTTCGGTTTTTCACCACCTCTCTTTCCCTCTCTCACTCTTCGTCACATCTTAATGGAGGCACAGTCACGGCATGGCTCGAAAAGTAACTCGCGCTTCCGTTTTTGAACCTCTCTTTTTGGAATGGGGAAGTTGTGCGGATGTACTTGCCGAGTTTATGTGTATGTGTATGTTGGTGGGTGAGTGTACAGCGACGCAGCACCGCCTTCTTCTTCCTTTTTTTCCCATGCGCTGCAAGTGTACGCAGCAGGAAATACAGGCGCGTCGACATCAAAAATAAATATTAAGGTATTAATGCAGAGAAGAAAGAACTCGTACCTGTGTCTTGCCTCTCTCTCTCTCTCTCTCTCTCTCTCTCTCTCTCTCTCTATCTTCCTATTTGGTTTTCCTTTTTCCTCGGGTCTCAGGTTTACGGGCATTCCCGCCTCGTCACTTGATGAACTTCCTGATTTAGCTCCCCCTTCGTTTTTTTACTCTCCTTTGCTGTTCTATGTGCTGTTCTTCTTGCCATGTATGTCTTTTGTCTGCCTGCAATAAACCTTACTACTTCCCCTCGCTTACGCTTTTTTTTTTCTTTTGCTTCTCCCTCGTGACGCGGTGATAATTCGATATTTTATTTATTTTTAATTTTTTTCTTTACATCTTGACCACCTCGGGATATTAATTCAGTGTGATGGAAAATGGGTGCATGCCCTCCCTGCGTGGACGAGAGTGTCCGTTGTGATCGTAACTTCTCTTCTATTTTTGAGGTTTCTCTTCTATTCCATTAAGTAGTACTTTTCTATGTGTGTGCGCGTGTGTGTGATTTAGATACGCGTAGGCATCTAGGTAGCCGTGAGGGAGTTTTTGGTTAGTGTGTGGTGAGTGTCATTTCACCTCACTTTCGCTTTTTTTTTCCTCCCTTCTTGTTTGAGCATCACTTCAGCTTCAGTGTGTCGCACAGACAGGTTCTTCGTGCTGGCAGAGCTGCGTTGGACATGCGCACTGTCGCCGCAGCAGGTACGACTCTCTTTCCATGCGGCTTCTTTTCTTTTCTTTTCTCTTTTTTTCTTTTCTTTTATATTTCTCCTAATAAAAAGGAGTCTAGTTCTTCCTTTCTTGCCTTCGTCTTTCCCGTTTCACGTAGTTAGTGCGCTTTCTCTTCATATATTTTTTTTATTTTGACGGAGTGAAAACAGCAAAAAGAAAGGAGTTTTTACTTTTGCGCCTTAGGAGGTGAGTTTAACGGATGTTGAATTCCCCTCCCTCCTTCTTTCTCTCTTATTTTTTGCCCCTCGTCCCACTGTCAAACTGCGAGTGAGCCTTTGATTTTTCCCCCTTTTTTTTTTCTGAACTTTGATGCATCTTTCTCTCTCTCTTTCTCTCTCTCTCTCTCTCACTGCCAAGATGTGAGGAAAGGGGGAAGAAGAAGAAGCAGACGAGTTTTCAGAAGAGTCACACGCTGTTGATGTATGTCGACTTCACCGTCGATTGCTCTCTCTCTCTCTCTCTCTCTCTCCTTCTCTCTCTCGTAACGTCCGAGCTCACCTCTCAGTGGAAGGCGGGTTGGAGATTGCTGGGGGATTTTGCTGCTTGTGACTTCTGTGCGAAGCGCAGTCGAGGCATACGACGCAGCACGTCTCTCTCTCTCTCTCTCTCCCTCCCGCTCTGTCCCTTTTGCCTATTCACAGTGGTGGTTTGGTTCACGTTTTAGTGAAGAGGCTGCGTGGTCTCTCCCGAGAAGCTTAATAGAAAAAAAAAGAGTTTGCCGTGCTTCTCACACATGTCTGGAGTATTGATGAGGTCGAACGGCCACGTAGCAGCACCCGCACAGCGAAGGGCCAATACCTCAGCCGTGTAGTGACTCTCAAGCGAGTGTAAGTGAGACTAGCTCACTTTAGGAACTCACTTTTTTTTCTCTACGCGTGTGGTTGCTGAGCTTCGCCTCGCCCTCTTTCACCGCTGGTGTTGAAGAATAATAACAATAACGAACGGATATGAACGTCAAACGCAGCATAATTGACGACTATCTGCGTGTGTTGATGGCTGCTCTGCATGCTGTCTCGTCTACCTGTCTTATTAACTCTCTCCGCTACCTTTTTTTGTTATTATTATTTTAATTCCCCTTTTAGTATTAGCACTGAGACACAAATAGATAACTAAAAAAAAATTATTAAAAGCGCAGAGCTACTCGTAGATAGAGGTGCTGGTGTCGTGGAGAGATCCCTGTTTGAGAGTGCCAGAGAAAACGGCGGGTCTTTGCCCTCTCACACTCTCTCCCTCACCTCCTTCAGTAAACACCATAGAAGCCACCTCGGCGCACACACATAGACACGCACACCGCTTCGGGAGCGAAGCGAGGGAAACACGCAGAAGGAAGCTTCCCCTTTAACGAAAAAAAGAATCAACATATTATAGACGCAACGTACAGCAAAGAATGGCAGCCGTAGCAGTGCGCTTGCCAAAGCCCAAAATGACGGTCAGCGCTGTCCAGGGCCGCATACTTGTCTACGCCGAGGATGGCGAACGCATCGGGCAGTGGGGCGGCACCGAGTGCTTTCTCTCCCGCCAGAGCAGCCTCGGCCCCTGCCTTGTTGTCCGCTCCGCTCGCCACAAGAAGCACGAGGGCACCTTCTTCCGTCTCGCTGGCCTGCAGCGCGTCCTCTCCACCCACGTCGCGCTGGGCAAGCTGACGGTGCTGGTGCCGCATGAGAAACGTGTCTGCAGCGTGTACATCGAAACAACCGAGGACTTGGATGCACTGCGGATGATGGCGGGGGTGTTGCAGGACAGGTCACGATGGCGGGATATGGAACGCAACGTGGCATCGCGCTCGTCGCGCCAGCAACAACAACAACAGCAACAGCAGCAGCAACACGGAGGACGGTCAGGTGTGGGGGCGGCAGATCTGCGTGATCCACTGCGGGATGCGCTGACTGGCGCGGGTGCCTTTGATGAGGATGACTTCGATGACGAGGACAGCAGAGAGGGACATTACGTGTCCGTGGCCAACGACAACAGTATTGACAGTGGTAACAACAGGAAGGCTGATGCTGCAGAGGCTGTGGTGCCTGGGGAGACACGCAGCACGATGCAGCCACCTCCGTCGCAGACGACGACGAGCACACCGTTAGCCTCCGTCTTCAACACCGCCAGTCCCACTGCTGTTGCCTCTGCTACGCGCGTGTCGTCTGGCGGCTCTCTGGTGCCGAACTCCTTTGCGCCAGAGCAGCGCCGCGCCGTGCAGCTGCTCGAGGCGGGGCACAACATCTTCGTCAGCGGCGCTGCCGGCACGGGCAAGACGGAGTGGCTGCAGCACGTGCTTCAACATGTCTTACCTACCTGGAAGGTTCCCCATCAGTCACCCATGAGCGCGTCCGCAACCGGAGCGGGGGTGGGTGGCGACGGCGAAGAGAGGTGGACAGGCCGGGTTGCTGTCACGGCAGCCACCGGCATCGCAGCTCGCCTCATCGGTGGCAGCACGGTACACGCTTTCGCTGGCATCGGCCGCGGCGAAGGCGACGAAGAAGCCATTCTTCAACGGGTGAAGAGTCGCCACGACGTGGTGCGTGCCTGGCAAGCCTGCGAGGTGCTCATCATTGACGAGATCAGCATGTTGTCGGCGCACACCTTCGCGCTGCTAGACCGCGTTGCACGGGTGCTGCGAGCACCACTGCCGTGCACGAAGATGCCGCGCCGGTCAAATGCTGATCTCCCCTTCGGTGGGTTGCAGCTCGTCGTGGTGGGCGACTTTTTGCAGCTGCCGCCGGTGTCTTGTGGGGCGGGCGAGGAGGCGCAGCCGGCCTTTGCCTGCGCGGCGTGGAAGGCCTGCCACTTCTGCTCCGTAATCTTTCAGAAAGACTTCCGCCACGCAGATGACGGCGCCTTCGCACAGTGCTGCGCCGATGTCCGACTCGGACGCTACACACCCGCCGTGCAACAGGTTGTAACTGCCTGCCTGGACCGCCCACTGGACGAGCGATTTGGTGTCGAGGCAACCGTGGTGATGGCACGCCGCAAAGACGTGGAGCGGCACAACGCGCAGCGGCTGCAGCGGCTCGAGTCCCCCGCCTTCCACCGATACGCGTCGGAGGACTACGCGGCCGTCCCAGGCAGCGACATCGACAGCGAAGTCTCCCTTCCTGCTGTGCTGACGCTGAAGGACGGCGCACAGGTGGTTCTCCTCGCCTCCCTCCCCGACGCAGCGCAGCTCTCCAATGGAGAAGTTGGTGTTGTCACGGGCTTCGTGCAGCAGGCGCATGGCCCGGCGCTGCCGCGGGTGCGCTTCACCACCGGCGCAGAAGCTGTTGTGCCGCCGATTACGATGGAGGTGTACGGCCGTGACGGACGTCTGACGCTTAGTCGGAAGCAGGTGCCGCTGCAGCTAGCCTGGGCCCTCACGGTGCACCGGGTACAGGGGCTGACCTTGCCGATGGTGCGTCTCGCACTTGACCGCTCCCTCTTTGAGGCAGGGCAGGCGTATGTGGCGCTGTCGCGTGTGCGACGCGCGGAGGATCTCTGTTTGACGGCCTTTGATGCTGCGGTGATCGCGAATGTGTCGCAGGCGGCGATGGAGTTTTACGCTGCCACGTGCGGCGGTAGCGGTGGTGGTGGCGCTGCGTCTGCTGCTGCGACTTCTGCTGGGTCTGCAGCTGCCACTAACGGAGAAAAAGAGGAGAAAGTGGCTGCCACCGACATCTCCTCTCAACGGCGGCGGCCACGTGAGGGGGGAGAAGAACACGCGTTGCAGCATCCTCGAGTCACCTTGTTTGGCGCGGATGACGAGTGATGAACCGCAACGAGGTAGTGAGCATCCACACTGTCTTTTCCTTCGTGAAGATTGTTGTTGTCTTTTCTCCACGTGTATGTGTGTGTGTGTGTGTGTGTGTGTCCATCGACACGCATGTTCTGTGGAATGCGCAAAAAAGAAAGATGCAAAAGATGTCAACAAGAGTTAGAAAAGCGAAGCGGGCGATGGTTGGGATAAACGTGGGGTTTGGTTATTGTTGCTCTTCTTTATGATTAATTTTTTTCATTTCAGCACCTCCATCACGCTCGGGTTTGACGAAAATGACCAGGCATGACACATTTCCTAAAATGTGTCATGCCTGGTCATCTTAGCCCGAGACACGCACATCGGGTTGGGTAGGGAAATGACGTTGTCCTGCTGCTCATCCCTGTCATCTTTCATCTCTTCCCTGCCTTATTCTCCAAAATGTTGCCTTTACACACCCTCACACACACAACGCAGCAAGCCATCTATTACTGTCTACCTCCCCTATTTGTTAGCCTTACTTTGCACACTTTTCTGTCTTTTTTTTATTGTTATTTCCGTCTGAAGCCACGCCCATCTAGCTTGTCGAGCGATGCCACAGGACAAGCGGCTCATCATCGCCAAGGCGGTCGTCTACAAGCTGCAGCGCGTCTGCGGCGAGAAAGACAGTGGTAAGAGTGCAGCGAGCAGTAGCAGTAGCAGCAGCACCGACCCTGCTGCAGAAGAAGGCGTCTACCTCGAGTTTATTCTCCCATCGGTGGTCATTGCGCAAACACCTGAGCTCGTCCAGGGACACCGCTTTCACCTTCCTCACGCCGTGTACGTCCGCAATGGTCGCACCACCTGTCTGATTGTCCCCAAGGTCATCTCCCGTGATTGCAACAAGATAAACAAGCGGCGCGGTTTTTACGACGCGGTGGTGACGGCAGAGGCGGTGTGCAAGCAAGGCGATCCGGAGGCAGCGAAGCGTGCGCTCCGTGTGGCTGCCACCTTCAGCCACTTCGTCGTGGATGCCCGCATCGCTGGCCGGCTCCCGGTATGTATTGTAGATGCGGTGAAAAAGTCGATCAACGGCCCCACAGTAGCGCATCCGCGAAACTCTGCAGCTGCAGCCGCGACGCCGAGTACGGTGGTGCGGTGCCCCACGAAGAACATTACCACGCTGGACCACCTGGATGAGCCCGAGACTCTCGCGGTCCGCCTTGCCCAGGGCTCCACCTCGGGGCTGCTTCAATCCAAGCAGCAGGGACAGCTCCTTTTTCGCGTCGGACACGGCGGCATGACAGGCGGACAGCTGTGTGAAAACGCGAAGAGCTTCATCTTTGCACTAAAGAAGGAATTTCCGCCGGTGTGGAAGTACATTCACGAGTTTGCACTGGTGTCAAACAAGACGGACCGTATTCGTTTCATGGAGGTGCATATCAGTAAGTAGACAACAGGCGCGAATGATTGTGCGGGTATCTTTGTGTATCCAAATTGCATAATAAAATGGCACATTGACGCTGCTGAAACGTCTATGTGGCATTTAACCAGATAACAAACAATGCGATATTTTATTTTTGGCTTTATACGGCTGCGACAATCCTAACATAATTGAGTAACTACCTACTTTTGTTATTAAAGCTGCAAAAGCACTAGAAAAGGAAAACGAACCATGACACTCAACACCAAAGAAAAAAACAGTTTGAAAGAGAGCAGTCCGGCACAAATTGAGACCATCACTCCAACCACTTTCTTAACACCCTGCATTAGAACAGAAGATTTAAAAACTCTAACAGTCCATCTAAACATAACAAGGTAAGAATGACAAAGTGACTCCACAGTGTCTTCGTGCTGTCTGCGCTACGCCCTGTCGCCGGAGCGGTAGCGTCACCTTCTTCGCCACTCTGCTCTCCTCCACACCTCCTCTCCTCCTCTCCTTCTTTCTTGCTTTTTTTTCCTTTATTCTTTCACCAACGCATAGCACGACCGCGACCTCAGTTCCCTTCTCTACCAACTCCGTGTCAAGTCCTCCGAGTTTTCTCACTGCCAACCACCCTACGCTAAACGCCACTATAACAAGCATACAAAGGAACACAAGCGAAAGCCGCATTCCCGCCATGTCTTTCACACTTGCCCAGCTCGTCCCAAAGAGGCGCGCGGCGTGGCCGGTGGCCACTGCTCTGCTCCTGCTGCTCGTGTGCGCCATTCTCGCAAGCAGCGCGTCCGCCAGCGCGGACAGCAGCAGCGCGGCAAAGCCGCCGCCGCCCAGGCCCACCACCAGCGGCGACAGCAGCAGCGCGGCAAGGCCGCCGCCGCCCAGGCCCACCACCAGCGGCGACAGCAGCAGCATGGCAAAGCCGCCGTCCGGCACCACCACTCGCCCGTCCACGCCCGCCGCCACTTGGTGGCCCAGGCCCACCACCAGCGAAGGCAGCAGCAGCATGGCAATGCCGACGCCCAGGCCCACCACCAGCGGCGGGAGCAGCAGCAGCATGGCGATGCCGACGCCCAGGCCCACCACCAGCGGCGGGAGCAGCAGCAGCATGGCGATGCCGCCGCCCGGCACCACCACTCGGCCGTCCAGGCCCGCCTACACCTGGTGGCCCAGGCCCACCACCACCCGGCGTCCCACCACCACCCAGCCTCCCACCACTACCACCACCACCACCACCACTACCCGTCAGCCCACCGCCTCGGAGTGGCGCGACTCCGATCCGTCGTACTTCTACACGCCGCAGCAGATTGAGGCTACGACTGCGGTCATGAAGGCCATGCGCGCCGCCTTTGCCGATCAGCTGGCCGACCAGTGGCAGGGCGACAACTTCTGCTTGTGGGAGGACGTTTTCTGCGCTACTGCTGGTCTGTGGATCTATCTCTTCTTCCGCGACCTGCAGGGCGTGATGCCTGCCATCCCGGACGGCGTCTCGGCGAGCGACGTGGTCATTTGGAAGTTGTTCCTGACGGGCAACCCGGGCATCACCGGCACCTTGGACCAGCAGTGGTACTCGATGCCGACGCTGGAGAGGCTGGACCTCCGCGGCTCCGCGGTGGAGGGTGTGCGGCCTGACATGTGAGCTACCCGGATGACGTTTTCCTTTTAACTGTCTCTTTTTCTTTTTTCTTCACTCTCTTTCGTCTGCATGTGTATAACGCAGCTCACACCTCTTCTACGTTGGTTCTCTTTCTTTCCTTACCGGCACCGGCACCGGCAACAGCGTGAAGAGACACCCACGTCGTCGCGAGGAGAACGGCGCAGGGTGGTCGCCTCACTCGCCTCCTCTTTTCCAATTCGTCGTGCCTTGCTCATCCTCGTGCTTGTTGTTTTCGACTCGGCTCTTACTTTTCCCCCGCTTTTGAGGCATTGTCAGTGCAGCATGCCGTGTATGGTCCGAAGAGAAGCAACACGAAGCACCAGTGGAGAGAGTGTTTTTCTTTTCTGTTCTTTTTGTTTTTCTTGTACTCCCCCCTTCTACACTTTTCTTTGTGCCACCTCTCTCAGCTCCGTTCGCTGCCGTTTTCCATCGCGTTGTCCTTTTCTTGTTAGCGCTTGCCGGAGGCCAGCGCTCCGCCCTCGGCTGCTTCCCTCCTTCTGTCTGCCTGCCTGCGTGTGCGTGCAGCAACGGCTGCCCTGTCGCTTTGCGTTCCCCGTCCTCTCTCGTGTTTTGCCATCGCAAGCGACGGTGCCTGCCCTCTCCTGGGGAGAGTCTCCCCTTCCCTTTTTTCGGTACGCCGCCACACGGCAAAAGAAGAGGTGGCGCCGCGGTGGTCATAACGGTGCATCGGCGCACCGCTGTTTTTGTTGCCTCTGCCTTTCTCTGTTTCTCTCTCTTCCCCAACACGTCTTTTGTCTTCTTGTTTGTCCTCTTGAGATCCGCAAATCGGCTGAAACCTCTCTTTTTGTCTTCTCTTGATTATCTTTCTCTTTTGTTTTTTCTTCTCAAGTCTGCACGGAAAAAAGGGTGTGCGGTGAAGGCCGTTCCACACTCCTGCCCTGCCCGCAACTTGGCGAGCGCGTTGTCCAAGCAGCGGCAGAGGGCAGTGCTTCCCGTAGCACGTCGCAGGACATACACACGCGCTTGTAAATCGTTGATTTGTGGGAGGAGGCGTACAGCGAGTCTCGATCCTCGCCTTCTCTTTGGATTGTTTCTTCGCTTCTATTCCCCCGCTCGTTTTGGTTCTTGATTAACACTCTCTTTTTCTTTCTTTTCTCTCTTTTTTCCCGTACTTGTTGTTCGCCATTTCTCTTTCTTTTTCTCGTCTCCCTCTCTCTCCCTCTCTGATCCCCTAATACTACTATGTTCTTTTTTCAGAGCGTTATGCGCGTTCTCACGCAATGAGAATGTGACGGAGAGGCGCGCAAGTGTCGCGTGCGCTGTGGACAAGGAGAGGCGTCACCTCCTCGTACACCCGTGTTTCGTTTCCCTCGGTGCTTCGGCCTTCACTTTCCTTCAATACACAGAAGAGAAAATAAGGGGATCACTCTTTGGAGGCTGATCCGTGGTACGTGAGAGGTCGACGTCGCAATCCTTGTCCCTTCAGCGCTGTTTGCCACTCCGTCGCTGCCTCGCTCTCGTCGTCGCCTTCGCTCTTTGTTTTTTTTTTTTTAATTTGTGTTCTGTTTTGTTTCGTTTTTTCGCTTCTATTCTTTTCCGGGTCTCTCTTCCGTGACACAAATGGGTGAAGCGTGCTGTACACGCTTCCAAGGGTAAAAATGAAAAAAAAAGAAAAAAAACAGGAAAAGAGTGTCTTCGTGCTGTCTGCGCTACGCCCTGTCGCCGGAGCGGTAGCGTCACCTTCTTCGCCACTCTGCTCTCCTCCACACCTCCTCTCCTCTTCTCCTTCTTTCTTGCTTTTTTTCCTTTATTCTTTCACCAACGCATAGCACGACCGCGACCTCAGTTCCCTTCTCTACCAACTCCGTGTCAAGTCCTCCGAGTTTTCTCACTGCCAACCACCCTACGCTAAACGCCACTATAACAAGCATACAAAGGAACACAAGCGAAAGCCGCATTCCCGCCATGTCTTTCACACTTGCCCAGCTCGTCCCAAAGAGGCGCGCGGCGTGGCCGGTGGCCACTGCTCTGCTCCTGCTGCTCGTGTGCGCCATTCTCGCAAGCAGCGCGTCCGCCAGCGCGGACAGCAGCAGCGCGGCAAAAGCCGCCGCCGCCCAGGCCCACCACCAGCGGCGACAGCAGCAGCGCGGCAAAGCCGCCGTCCGGCACCACCACTCGCCCGTCCACGCCCGCCGCCACTTGGTGGCCCAGGCCCACCACCAGCGAAGGCAGCAGCAAGCATGGCAATGCCGACGCCCAGGCCCACCACCAGCGGCGGGAGCAGCAGCAGCATGGCGATGCCGACGCCCAGGCCCACCACCAGCGGCGGGAGCAGCAGCAGCATGGCGATGCCGCCGCCCGGCACCACCACTCGGCCGTCCAGGCCCGCCTACACCTGGTGGCCCAGGCCCACCACCACCCGGCGTCCCACCACCACCCAGCCTCCCACCACTACCACCACCACCACCACCACTACCCGTCAGCCCACCGCCTCGGAGTGGCGCGACTCCGATCCGTCGTACTTCTACACGCCGCAGCAGATTGAGGCTACGACTGCGGTCATGAAGGCCATGCGCGCCGCCTTTGCCGATCAGCTGGCCGACCAGTGGCAGGGCGACAACTTCTGCTTGTGGGAGGACGTTTTCTGCGCTACTGCTGGTCTGTGGATCTATCTCTTCTTCCGCGACCTGCAGGGCGTGATGCCTGCCATCCCGGACGGCGTCTCGGCGAGCGACGTGGTCATTTGGAAGTTGTTCCTGACGGGCAACCCGGGCATCACCGGCACCTTGGACCAGCAGTGGTACTCGATGCCGACGCTGGAGAGGCTGGACCTCCGCGGCTCCGCGGTGGAGGGTGTGCGGCCTGACATGTGAACTACCCGGATGACGTTTTCCTTTTAACTGTCTCTTTTTCCTTTTTCTTCACTCTCTTTTGTCTGCATGTGTACAACGCAGCTCACACCTCTTCTACGTTGGTTCTCTTTCTTTCCTTACCGGCACCGGCACCGGCAACAGCGTGAAGAGACACCCACGTCGTCGCGAGGAGAACGGCGCAGGGTGGTCGCCTCACTCGCCTCCTCTTTTCCAATTCGTCGTGCCTTGCTCATCCTCGTGCTTGTTGTTTTCGACTCGGCTCTTACTTTTCCCCCGCTTTTGAGGCATTGTCAGTGCAGCATGCCGTGTATGGTCCGAAGAGAAGCAACACGAAGCACCAGTGGAGAGAGTGTTTTTCTTTTCTGTTCTTTTTGTTTTTCTTGTACTCCCCCCTTCTACACTTTTCTTTGTGCCACCTCTCTCAGCTCCGTTCGCTGCCGTTTTCCATCGCGTTGTCCTTTTCTTGTTAGCGCTTGCCGGAGGCCAGCGCTCCGCCCTCGGCTGCTTCCCTCCTTCTGTCTGCCTGCCTGCGTGTGCGTGCAGCAACGGCTGCCCTGTCGCTTTGCGTTCCCCGTCCTCTCTCGTGTTTTGCCATCGCAAGCGACGGTGCCTGCCCTCTCCTGGGGAGAGTCTCCCCTTCCCTTTTTTCGGTACGCCGCCACACGGCAAAAGAAGAGGTGGCGCCGCGGTGGTCATAACGGTGCATCGGCGCACCGCTGTTTTTGTTGCCTCTGCCTTTCTCTGTTTCTCTCTCTTCCCCAACACGTCTTTTGTCTTCTTGTTTGTCCTCTTGAGATCCGCAAATCGGCTGAAACCTCTCTTTTTGTCTTCTCTTGATTATCTTTCTCTTTTGTTTTTTTCTTCTCAAGTCTGCACGGAAAAAAGGGTGTGCGGTGAAGGCCGTTCCACACTCCTGCCCTGCCCGCAACTTGGCGAGCGCGTTGTCCAAGCAGCGGCAGAGGGCAGTGCTTCCCGTAGCACGTCGCAGGACATACACACGCGCTTGTAAATCGTTGATTTGTGGGAGGAGGCGTACAGCGAGTCTCGATCCTTGCCTTCTCTTTGGATTGTTTCTTCGCTTCTATTCCCCCGCTCGTTTTGGTTCTTGATTAACACTCTCTTTTTCTTTCTTTTCTCTCTTTTTTCCCGTACTTGTTGTTCGCCATTTCTCTTTCTTTTTCTCGTCTCCCTCTCTCTCCCTCTCTGATCCCCTAATACTACTATGTTCTTTTTTCAGAGCGTTATGCGCGTTCTCACGCAATGAGAATGTGACGGAGAGGCGCGCAAGTGTCGCGTGCGCTGTGGACAAGGAGAGGCGTCACCTCCTCGTACACCCGTGTTTCGTTTCCCTCGGTGCTTCGCCTTCACTTTCCTTCAATACACAGAAGAGAAAATAAGGGGATCACTCTTTGGAGGCTGATCCGTGGTACGTGAGAGGTCGACGTCGCAATCCTTGTCCCTTCAGCGCTGTTTGCCACTCCGTCGCTGCCTCGCTCTCGTCGTCGCCTTCGCTCTTTTTTTTTTTATTATTTATTTGTGTTCTGTTTTGTTTGTTTTTTTCGCTTCTATTCTTTTCCGGGTCTCTCTTCCGTGACACAAATGGGTGAAGCGTGCTGTACACGCTTCCAAGGGTAAAAATGAAAAAAAAAAAAAGAAACAAACAGGAAAAGAGTGTCTTCGTGCTGTCTGCGCTACGCCCTGTCGCCGGAGCGGTAGCGTCACCTTCTTCGCCACTTCTGCTCTCCTCCACACCTCCTCTCCTCTTCTCCTTCTTTCTTGCTTTTTTTCCTTTATTCTTTCACCAAACGCATAGCACGACCGCGACCTCAGTTCCCTTCTCTACCAACTCCGTGTCAAGTCCTCCGAGTTTTCTCACTGCCAACCACCCTACGCTAAACGCCACTATAACAAGCATACAAAGGAACACAAGCGAAAGCCGCATTCCCGCCATGTCTTTCACACTTGCCCAGCTCGTCCCAAAGAGGCGCGCGGCGTGCCGGTGGCCACTGCTCTGCTCCTGCTGCTCGTGTGCGCCATTCTCGCAAGCAGCGCGTCCGCCAGCGCGGACAGCAGCAGCGCGGCAAAGCCGCCGCCGCCCAGGCCCACCACCAGCGGCGACAGCAGCAGCGCGGCAAGGCCGCCGTCCGGCACCACCCACTCGCCCGTCCACAGCCCCGCCGCCACTTGGTGGCCCAGGCCCACCACCAGCGAAGGCCAGCAGCAGCATGGCAATGCCGACGCCAGGCCCACCCACCAGCGGCGGGGCAGCAGCATGGCGATCCGACGCCCAGGCCCACCACCAGCGGCGGGAGCAGCAGCAGCATGGCGATGCCGCCGCCCGGCACCACCACTCGGCCGTCCAGGCCCGCCTACACCTGGTGGCCCAGGCCCACCACCACCCGGCGTCCCCACCACCACCCAGCCTCCCACCACTACCACCACCACCACCACCACTACCCGTCAGCCCACCGCCTCGGAGTGGCGCGACTCCGATCCGTCGTACTTCTACACGCCCGCAGCAGATTGAGGCTACGACTGCGGTCATGAAGGCCATTGCGCGCCGCCTTTGCCGATCAGCTGGCCGACCAGTGGCAGGGCGACAACTTCTGCTTGTGGGAGGACGTTTTCTGCGCTACTGCTGGTCTGTGGATCTATCTCTTCTTTCCGCGACCTGCAGGGCGTGATGCTGCCATCCCGGGACGGCGTCTCGGCGAGCGACGTGGTCATTTGGAAGTTGTTCCTGACGGGCAACCCGGGCATCACCGGCACCTTGGACCAGCAGTGGTACTCCGATGCCGACGCTGGAGAGGCTGGACCTCCGCGGCTCCGCGGTGGAGGGTGTGCGGCCTGACATGTGAACTACCCGGATGACGTTTTCCTTTTAACTGTCTCTTTTTCCTTTTTCTTCACTCTCTTTTGTCTGCATGTGTACAACGCAGCTCACACCTCTTCTACGTTGGTTCTCTTTCTTTCCTTACCGGCACCGGCACCGGCAACAGCGTGAAGAGACACCCACGTCGTCGCGAGGAGAACGGCGCAGGGTGGTCGCCTCACTCGCCTCCTCTTTTCCAATTCGTCGTGCCTTGCTCATCCTCGTGCTTGTTGTTTTCGACTCGGCTCTTACTTTTCCCCCGCTTTTGAGGCATTGTCAGTGCAGCATGCCGTGTATGGTCCGAAGAGAAGCAACACGAAGCACCAGTGGAGAGAGTGTTTTTCTTTTCTGTTCTTTTTGTTTTTCTTGTACTCCCCCCTTCTACACTTTTCTTTGTGCCACCTCTCTCAGCTCCGTTCGCTGCCGTTTTCCATCGCGTTGTCCTTTTCTTGTTAGCGCTTGCCGGAGGCCAGCGCTCCGCCCTCGGCTGCTTCCCTCCTTCTGTCTGCCTGCCTGCGTGTGCGTGCAGCAACGGCTGCCCTGTCGCTTTGCGTTCCCCGTCCTCTCTCGTGTTTTGCCATCGCAAGCGACGGTGCCTGCCCTCTCCTGGGAGAGTCTCCCCTTCCCTTTTTTCCGGTTACGCCGCCACACGGCAAAAGAAGAGGTGGCGCCGCGGTGGTCATAACGGTGCATCGGCGCACCGCTGTTTTTGTTGCCTCTGCCTTTCTCTGTTTCTCTCTCTTCCCCAACACGTCTTTTGTCTTCTTGTTTGTCCTCTTGAGATCCGCAAATCGGCTGAAACCTCTCTTTTTTGTCTTCTCTTGATTATCTTTCTCTTTTGTTTTTTTCTTCTCAAGTCTGCACGGAAAAAAGGTGTGTGCGGTGAAGGCCGTTCCACACTCCTGCCCTGCCCGCAACTTGGCGAGCGCGTTGTCCAAGCAGCGGCAGAGGGCAGTGCTTCCCGTAGCACGTCGCAGGACATACACACGCGCTTGTAAATCGTTGATTTGTGGAGGAGGCGTACAGCGAGTCTCGATCCTTGCCTTCTCTTTGGATTTTTTCTTCGCTTCTATTCCCCCGCTCGTTTTGGTTCTTGATTAACACTCTCTTTTTCTTTCTTTTCTCTCTTTTTTCCCGTACTTGTTGTTCGCCATTTCTCTTTCTTTTTCTCGTCTCCCTCTCTCTCTCCTCTCTGATCCCCTAATACTACTATGTTCTTTTTCAGAGCGTTTATGCGCGTTCTCACGCAATGAGAATGTGACGGAGAGGCGCGCAAGTGTCGCGTGCGCTGTGGACAAGGAGAGGCGTCACCTCCTCGTACACCCGTGTTTCGTTTCCCTCGGTGCTTCGCCTTCACTTTCCTTCAATACACAGAAGAGAAAATAAGGGATCACTCTTTGGAGGCTGATCCGTGGTACGTGAGAGGTCGACGTCGCAATCCTTGTCCCTTCAGCGCTGTTTGCCACTCCGTCGCTGCCTCGCTCTCGTCGTCGCCTTCGCTCTTTTTTTTTTTATTATTTATTTGTGTTCTGTTTTGTTTTGTTTTTTCGCTTCTATTCTTTTCCGGGTCTCTCTTCCGTGACACAAATGGGTGAAGCGTGCTGTACACGCTTCCAAGGGTAAAAATGAAAAAAAAAGAAAAAAACAGGAAAAGAGTGTCTTCGTGCTGTCTGCGCTACGCCCTGTCGCCGGAGCGGTAGCGTCACCTTCTTCGCCACTCTGCTCTCCTCCAACCTCCTCTCCTCTTCTCCTTCTTTCTTGCTTTTTTTCCTTTATTCTTTCACCAACGCATAGCACGACCGCGACCTCAGTTCCCTTCTCTACCAACTCCGTGTCAAGTCCTCCGAGTTTTCTCACTGCCAACCACCCTACGCTAAACGCCACTATAACAAGCATACAAAGGAACACAAGCGAAAGCCGCATTCCCGCCATGTCTTTCACACTTGCCCAGCTCGTCCCAAAGAGGCGCGCGGCGTGGCCGGTGGCCACTGCTCTGCTCCTGCTGCTCGTGTGCGCCATTCTCGCAAGCAGCGCGTCCGCCAGCGCGGACAGCAGCAGCGCGGCAAAGCCGCCGCCGCCCAGGCCCACCACCAGCGGCGACAGCAGCAGCGCGGCAAGGCCGCCGCCGCCCAGCCCACACCAGCGGCGACAGCAGCAGCATGGCCAAAGCCGCCGTCCGGCACCACCACTCGCCCGTCCACGCCCGCCGCCACTTGGTGGCCCAGGCCCACCACCAGCGAAGGCAGCAGCAGCATGGCAATGCCGACGCCCAGGCCCACCACCAGCGGCGGGAGCAGCAGCAGCATGGCGATGCCGACGCCCAGGCCCACCACCAGCGGCGGGAGCAGCAGCAGCATGGCGATGCCGCCGCCCGGCACCACCACTCGGCCGTCCAGGCCCGCCTACACCTGGTGGCCCAGGCCACCACCACCCGTCCCACCACCACCCAGCCTCCACCACTACCACCACCACCACCACCACTACCGTCAGCCCACCGCCTCGGAGTGGCGCGACTCCGATCCGTCGTTACTTCTACACGCCGCAGCAGATTGAGGCTACGACTGGCGGTCATGAAGGCCATGCGCGCCGCCTTTGCCGATCAGCTGGCCGACCAGTGGCAGGGCGACAACTTCTGCTTGTGGGAGGACGTTTTCTGCGCTACTGCTGGTCTGTGGATCTATCTCTTCTTCCGCGACCTGCAGGGCGTGATGCCTGCCATCCCGGACGGCGTCTCGGCGAGCGACGTGGTCATTTGGAAGTTGTTCCTGACGGGCAACCCGGGCATCACCGGCACCTTGGACCAGCAGTGGTACTCGATGCCGACGCTGGAGAGGCTGGACCTCCGCGGCTCCGCGGTGGAGGGTGTGCGGCCTGACATGTGAACTACCCGGATGACGTTTTCCTTTTAACTGTCTCTTTTTCCTTTTTCTTCACTCTCTTTTGTCTGCATGTGTACAACGCAGCTCACACCTCTTCTACGTTGGTTCTCTTTCTTTCCTTACCGGCACCGGCACCGGCAACAGCGTGAAGAGACACCCACGTCGTCGCGAGGAGAACGGCGCAGGGTGGTCGCCTCACTCGCCTCCTCTTTTCCAATTCGTCGTGCCTTGCTCATCCTCGTGCTTGTTGTTTTCGACTCGGCTCTTACTTTTCCCCCGCTTTTGAGGCATTGTCAGTGCAGCATGCCGTGTATGGTCCGAAGAGAAGCAACACGAAGCACCAGTGGAGAGAGTGTTTTTCTTTTTCTGTTCTTTTTTGTTTTTCTTGTACTCCCCCCTTCTACACTTTTCTTTGTGCCACCTCTCTCAGCTCCGTTCGCTGCCGTTTTCCATCGCGTTGTCCTTTTCTTGTTAGCGCTTGCCGGAGGCCAGCGCTCCGCCCTCGGCTGCTTCCCTCCTTCTGTCTGCCTGCCTGCGTGTGCGTGCAGCAACGGCTGCCCTGTCGCTTTGCGTTCCCCGTCCTCTCTCGTGTTTTGCCATCGCAAGCGACGGTGCCTGCCCTCTCCTGGGGAGAGTCTCCCCTTCCCTTTTTTCGGTACGCCGCCACACGGCAAAAGAAGAGGTGGCGCCGCGGTGGTCATAACGGTGCATCGGCGCACCGCTGTTTTTGTTGCCTCTGCCTTTCTCTGTTTCTCTCTCTTCCCCAACACGTCTTTTGTCTTCTTGTTTGTCCTCTTGAGATCCGCAAATCGGCTGAAACCTCTCTTTTTGTCTTCTCTTGATTATCTTTCTCTTTTGTTTTTTCTTCTCAAGTCTGCACGGAAAAAAGGGTGTGCGGTGAAGGCCGTTCCACACTCCTGCCCTGCCCGCAACTTGGCGAGCGCGTTGTCCAAGCAGCGGCAGAGGGCAGTGCTTCCCGTAGCACGTCGCAGGACATACACACGCGCTTGTAAATCGTTGATTTGTGGGAGGAGGCGTACAGCGAGTCTCGATCCTCGCCTTCTCTTTGGATTGTTTCTTCGCTTCTATTCCCCCGCTCGTTTTGGTTCTTGATTAACACTCTCTTTTTCTTTCTTTTCTCTCTTTTTTCCCGTACTTGTTGTTCGCCATTTCTCTTTCTTTTTCTCGTCTCCCTCTCTCTCCCTCTCTGATCCCCTAATACTACTATGTTCTTTTTTCAGAGCGTTATGCGCGTTCTCACGCAATGAGAATGTGACGGAGAGGCGCGCAAGTGTCGCGTGCGCTGTGGACAAGGAGAGGCGTCACCTCCTCGTACACCCGTGTTTCGTTTCCCTCGGTGCTTCGCCTTCACTTTCCTTCAATACACAGAAGAGAAAATAAGGGGATCACTCTTTGGAGGCTGATCCGTGGTACGTGAGAGGTCGACGTCGCAATCCTTGTCCCTTCAGCGCTGTTTGCCACTCCGTCGCTGCCTCGCTCTCGTCGTCGCCTTCGCTCTTTTTTTATATATTTATTTGTGTTCTGTTTTGTTTTGTTTTTTCGCTTCTATTCTTTTCCGGGTCTCTCTTCCGTGACACAAATGGGTGAAGCGTGCTGTACACGCTTCCAAGGGTAAAAATGAAAAAAAAAAAGAAACAAACAGGAAAAGAGTGTCTTCGTGCTGTCTGCGCTACGCCCTGTCGCCGGAGCGGTAGCGTCACCTTCTTCGCCACTCTGCTCTCCTCCACACCTCCTCTCCTCTTCTCCTTCTTTCTTGCTTTTTTTCCTTTATTCTTTCACCAACGCATAGCACGACCGCGACCTCAGTTCCCTTCTCTACCAACTCCGTGTCAAGTCCTCCGAGTTTTCTCACTGCCAACCACCCTACGCTAAACGCCACTATAACAAGCATACAAAGGAACACAAGCGAAAGCCGCATTCCCGCCATGTCTTTCACACTTGCCCAGCTCGTCCCAAAGAGGCGCGCGGCGTGGCCGGTGGCCACTGCTCTGCTCCTGCTGCTCGTGTGCGCCATTCTCGCAAGCAGCGCGTCCGCCAGCGCGGACAGCAGCAGCGCGGCAAAGCCGCCGCCGCCCAGGCCCACCACCAGCGGCGACAGCAGCAGCGCGGCAAGGCCGCCGCCGCCCAGGCCCACCACCAGCGGCGACAGCAGCAGCATGGCAAAGCCGCCGTCCGGCACCACCACTCGCCCGTCCACGCCCGCCGCCACTTGGTGGCCCAGGCCCACCACCAGCGAAGGCAGCAGCAGCATGGCAATGCCGACGCCCAGGCCCACCACCAGCGGCGGGAGCAGCAGCAGCATGGCGATGCCGACGCCCAGGCCCACCACCAGCGGCGGGAGCAGCAGCAGCATGGCGATGCCGCCGCCCGGCACCACCACTCGGCCGTCCAGGCCCGCCTACACCTGGTGGCCCAGGCCCACCACCACCCGGCGTCCCACCACCACCCAGCCTCCCACCACTACCACCACCACCACCACCACTACCCGTCAGCCCACCGCCTCGGAGTGGCGCGACTCCGATCCGTCGTACTTCTACACGCCGCAGCAGATTGAGGCTACGACTGCGGTCATGAAGGCCATGCGCGCCGCCTTTGCCGATCAGCTGGCCGACCAGTGGCAGGGCGACAACTTCTGCTTGTGGGAGGACGTTTTCTGCGCTACTGCTGGTCTGTGGATCTATCTCTTCTTCCGCGACCTGCAGGGCGTGATGCCTGCCATCCCGGACGGCGTCTCGGCGAGCGACGTGGTCATTTGGAAGTTGTTCCTGACGGGCAACCCGGGCATCACCGGCACCTTGGACCAGCAGTGGTACTCGATGCCGACGCTGGAGAGGCTGGACCTCCGCGGCTCCGCGGTGGAGGGTGTGCGGCCTGACATGTGAACTACCCGGATGACGTTTTCCTTTTAACTGTCTCTTTTTCCTTTTTCTTCACTCTCTTTTGTCTGCATGTGTATAACGCAGCTCACACCTCTTCTACGTTGGTTCTCTTTCTTTCCTTACCGGCACCGGCACCGGCAACAGCGTGAAGAGACACCCACGTCGTCGCGAGGAGAACGGCGCAGGGTGGTCGCCTCACTCGCCTCCTCTTTTCCAATTCGTCGTGCCTTGCTCATCCTCGTGCTTGTTGTTTTCGACTCGGCTCTTACTTTTCCCCCGCTTTTGAGGCATTGTCAGTGCAGCATGCCGTGTATGGTCCGAAGAGAAGCAACACGAAGCACCAGTGGAGAGAGTGTTTTTCTTTTCTGTTCTTTTTGTTTTTCTTGTACTCCCCCCTTCTACACTTTTCTTTGTGCCACCTCTCTCAGCTCCGTTCGCTGCCGTTTTCCATCGCGTTGTCCTTTTCTTGTTAGCGCTTGCCGGAGGCCAGCGCTCCGCCCTCGGCTGCTTCCCTCCTTCTGTCTGCCTGCCTGCGTGTGCGTGCAGCAACGGCTGCCCTGTCGCTTTGCGTTCCCCGTCCTCTCTCGTGTTTTGCCATCGCAAGCGACGGTGCCTGCCCTCTCCTGGGGAGAGTCTCCCCTTCCCTTTTTTCGGTACGCCGCCACACGGCAAAAGAAGAGGTGGCGCCGCGGTGGTCATAACGGTGCATCGGCGCACCGCTGTTTTTGTTGCCTCTGCCTTTCTCTGTTTCTCTCTCTTCCCCAACACGTCTTTTGTCTTCTTGTTTGTCCTCTTGAGATCCGCAAATCGGCTGAAACCTCTCTTTTTGTCTTCTCTTGATTATCTTTCTCTTTTGTTTTTTCTTCTCAAGTCTGCACGGAAAAAAAGGGTGTGCGGTGAAGGCCGTTCCACACTCCTGCCCTGCCCGCAACTTGGCGAGCGCGTTGTCCAAGCAGCGGCAGAGGGCAGTGCTTCCCGTAGCACGTCGCAGGACATACACACGCGCTTGTAAATCGTTGATTTGTGGGAGGAGGCGTACAGCGAGTCTCGATCCTCGCCTTCTCTTTGGATTGTTTCTTCGCTTCTATTCCCCCGCTCGTTTTGGTTCTTGATTAACACTCTCTTTTTCTTTCTTTTCTCTCTTTTTTCCCCGTACTTGTTGTTCGCCATTTCTCTTTCTTTTTCTCGTCTCCCTCTCTCTCCCTCTCTGATCCCCTAATACTACTATGTTCTTTTTTCAGAGCGTTATGCGCGTTCTCACGCAATGAGAATGTGACGGAGAGGCGCGCAAGTGTCGCGTGCGCTGTGGACAAGGAGAGGCGTCACCTCCTCGTACACCCGTGTTTCGTTTCCCTCGGTGCTTCGCCTTCACTTTCCTTCAATACACAGAAGAGAAAATAAGGGGATCACTCTTTGGAGGCTGATCCGTGGTACGTGAGAGGTCGACGTCGCAATCCTTGTCCCTTCAGCGCTGTTTGCCACTCCGTCGCTGCCTCGCTCTCGTCGTCGCCTTCGCTCTTTTTTTTTATTTATTTGTGTTCTGTTTTGTTTTGTTTTTTCGCTTCTATTCTTTTCCGGGTCTCTCTTCCGTGACACAAATGGGTGAAGCGTGCTGTACACGCTTCCAAGGGTAAAAATGAAAAAAAAAAAAGAAACAAACAGGAAAAGAGTGTCTTCGTGCTGTCTGCGCTACGCCCTGTCGCCGGAGCGGTAGCGTCACCTTCTTCGCCACTCTGCTCTCCTCCACACCTCCTCTCCTCTTCTCCTTCTTTCTTGCTTTTTTTTCCTTTATTCTTTCACCAACGCATAGCACGACCGCGACCTCAGTTCCCTTCTCTACCAACTCCGTGTCAAGTCCTCCGAGTTTTCTCACTGCCAACCACCCTACGCTAAACGCCACTATAACAAGCATACAAAGGAACACAAGCGAAAGCCGCATTCCCGCCATGTCTTTCACACTTGCCCAGCTCGTCCCAAAGAGGCGCGCGGCGTGGCCGGTGGCCACTGCTCTGCTCCTGCTGCTCGTGTGCGCCATTCTCGCAAGCAGCGCGTCCGCCAGCGCGGACAGCAGCAGCGCGGCAAAGCCGCCGCCGCCCAGGCCCACCACCAGCGGCGACAGCAGCAGCGCGGCAAGGCCGCCGCCGCCCAGGCCCACCACCAGCGGCGACAGCAGCAGCATGGCAAAGCCGCCGTCCGGCACCACCACTCGCCCGTCCACGCCCGCCGCCACTTGGTGGCCCAGGCCCCACCACCAGCGAAGGCAGCAGCAGCATGGCAATGCCGACGCCCAGGCCCACCACCAGCGGCGGGAGCAGCAGCAGCATGGCGATGCCGACGCCCAGGCCCACCACCAGCGGCGGGAGCAGCAGCAGCATGGCGATGCCGCCGCCCGGCACCACCACTCGGCCGTCCAGGCCCGCCTACACCTGGTGGCCCAGGCCCACCACCACCCGGGCGTCCCACCACCACCCAGCCTCCCACCACTACCACCACCACCACCACCACTACCCGTCAGCCCACCGCCTCGGAGTGGCGCGACTCCGATCCGTCGTACTTCTACACGCCGCAGCAGATTGAGGCTACGACTGCGGTCATGAAGGCCATGCGCGCCGCCTTTGCCGATCAGCTGGCCGACCAGTGGCAGGGCGACAACTTCTGCTTGTGGGAGGACGTTTTCTGCGCTACTGCTGGGTCTGTGGATCTATCTCTTCTTCCGCGACCTGCAGGGCGTGATGCCTGCCATCCCGGACGGCGTCTCGGCGAGCGACGTGGTCATTTGGAAGTTGTTCCTGACGGGCAACCCGGGCATCACCGGCACCTTGGACCAGCAGTGGTACTCGATGCCGACGCTGGAGAGGCTGGACCTCCGCGGCTCCGCGGTGGAGGGTGTGCGGCCTGACATGTGAACTACCCGGATGACGTTTTCCTTTTAACTGTCTCTTTTTCCTTTTTCTTCACTCTCTTTTTGTCTGCATGTGGTATAACGCAGCTCACAACCTCTTCTACGTTGGTTCTCTTTCTTTCCTTACCGGCACCGCGACCGGCAACCAGCGTGAAGAGGACACCCACGTCTCGTCGCGAGGAGAACGGCGCAGGGGTGGTCGCCTCACTCGCCTCCTCTTTTTCCAATTCGTCGTGCCTTGCTCATCCTCCGTGCTTTGTTGTTTTCGACTCGGCTCCTTACTTTTCCCCCGCTTTTGAGGCATTGTCAGTGCAGCATGCCGTGTATGGGTCCGAAGAGAAGCAACACGAAGCACCAGTGGGAGAGAGTGTTTTTCTTTTCTGTTCTTTTTGTTTTTCTTGTACTCCCCCCTTCTACACTTTCTTTGTGCCACCTCTCTCAGCTCCGTTCGCTGCCGTTTTCCATCGCGGTGTCCTTTTCTTGTTAGCGCTTGCCGGAGGCCAGCGCTCCGCCCTCGGCTGCTTCCCTCCTTCTGTCTGCCTGCCTGCGTGTGCGTGCAGCAACGGCTGCCCTGTCGCTTTGCGTTCCCCGTCCTCTCTCGTGTTTTGCCATCGCAAGCGACGGTGCCTGGCCCTCTCCTGGGGAGAGTTTCCCTTCCCTTTTTTTCGGTACGCCGCCACACGGCAAAAGAAGAGGTGGCGCCGCCGGTGGTCATAACGGTGCATCGGCGCACCGCTGTTTTTGTTGCCTCTGCCTTTCTCTGTTTCTCTCTCTTCCCCAACACGTCTTTTGTCTTCTTGTTTGTCCTCTTGAGATCCGCAAATCGGCTGAAACCTCTCTTTTTGTCTTCTCTTGATTATCTTTCTCTTTTGTTTTTTCTTCTCAAGTCTGCACGGAAAAAAGGGTGTGCGGTGAAGGCCGTTCCACACTCCTGCCCTGCCCGCAACTTGGCGAGCGCGTTGTCCAAGCAGCGGCAGAGGGCAGTGCTTCCCGTAGCACGTCGCAGGACATACACACGCGCTTGTAAATCGTTGATTTGTGGAGGAGGCGTACAGCGAGTCTCGATCCTCGCCTTCTCTTTGGATTGTTTCTTCGCTTCTATTCCCCCGCTCGTTTTGGTTCTTGATTAACACTCTCTTTTTCTTTCTTTTCTCTCTTTTTTCCCGTACTTGTTGTTCGCCATTTCTCTTTCTTTTTCTCGTCTCCCTCTCTCTCCCTCTCTGATCCCCTAATACTACTATGTTCTTTTTTCAGAGCGTTATGCGCGTTCTCACGCAATGAGAATGTGACGGAGAGGCGCGCAAGTGTCGCGTGCGCTGTGGACAAGGAGAGGCGTCACCTCCTCGTACACCCGTGTTTCGTTTCCCTCGGTGCTTCGCCTTCACTTTCCTTCAATACACAGAAGAGAAAATAAGGGGATCACTCTTTGGAGGCTGATCCGTGGTACGTGAGAGGTCGACGTCGCAATCCTTGTCCCTTCAGCGCTGTTTGCCACTCCGTCGCTGCCTCGCTCTCGTCGTCGCCTTCGCTCTTTGTTTTTATTATTTGTGTTCTGTTTTGTTTGTTTTTTTCGCTTCTATTCTTTCCGGGTCTCTCTTCCGTGAACAAATGGGTGAAGCGTTGCTGTACACGCTTCCAAGCGGTTAAAAATGAAAAAAAAGAAAAAAAAACAGGAAAGATGTTTTCGTGCTGTCTGCTCGCTAGCGCCCTGTTGCCGGTAGCGTAGCGTCACCTTCTTTCGCACTCGCTCTCCTCCACCACCTCCTCTCCTCTTCTCCTTCTTTCTTGCTTTTTTTCCTTTATTCTTCACCAAACGCATTAGCCGACGCGACTCTCAGTTCCCTTCTTCTACCAACTCCCGTGTCAAGTCCTCAGTTTTCCTCCACTGGAACCACCCTACGCCTAAACGCACTATAACAAGCCATACAAAGCGAACACAAGCGAAAGCCGCATTCCCGCCATGTCTTTCACACTTGCCCAGCTCGTCCCCAAAGAGGTTGCGCGCGGCGTGGCCGTGGCCACTGCTCTGCTCCTGCTGCTCGTGTGCGCCATTCTCGCAAGCAGCGCGTCCGCCAGCGCGGACAGCAGCAGCGCGGCAAAGCCGCCGCCGCCCAGGCCCACCACCAGCGGCGACAGCAGCAGCGCGGCAAAGCCGCCGCCGCCCAGGCCCACCACCAGCGGCGACAGCAGCAGCATGGCAAAGCCGCCGTCCGGCACCACACTCGCCCGTCCACGCCCGCCGCCACTTGGTGGCCCAGGCCCACCACCAGCGAAGGCAGCAGCAGCATGGCAATGCCGACGCCCAGGCCCACCACCAGCGGCGGAAGCAGCAGCAGCATGGCAATGCCGACGCCCAGGCCCACCACCAGCGGCGGGAGCAGCAGCAGCATGGCGATGCCGACGCCCAGGCCCACCACCAGCGGCGGGAGCAGCAGCAGCATGGCGATGCCGCCGCCCGGCACCACCACTCGGCCGTCCAGGCCCGCCTACACCTGGTGGCCCAGGCCCACCACCACCCGGCGTCCCACCACCACCCAGCCTCCCACCACTACCACCACCACCCCACCACTACCGTCAGCCCACCGCCTCGGAGTGGCGCGACTCCGATCCGTCGTACTTCTACACGCCGCAGCAGATTGAGGCTACGACTGCGGTCATGAAGGCCATGCGCGCCGCCTTTGCCGATCAGCTGGCCGACCAGTGGCAGGGCGACAACTTCTGCTTGTGGGAGGACGTTTTCTGCGCTACTGCTGGTCTGTGGATCTATCTCTTCTTCCGCGACCTGCAGGGCGTGATGCCTGCCATCCCGGACGGCGTCTCGGCGAGCGACGTGGTCATTTGGAAGTTGTTCCTGACGGGCAACCCGGGCATCACCGGCACCTTGGACCAGCAGTGGTACTCGATGCCGACGCTGGAGAGGCTGGACCTCCGCGGCTCCGCGGTGGAGGGTGTGCGGCCTGACATGTGAACTACCCGGATGACGTTTTCCTTTTAACTGTCTCTTTTTCCTTTTTCTTCACTCTCTTTTGTCTGCATGTGTATAACGCAGCTCACACCTCTTCTACGTTGGTTCTCTTTCTTTCCTTACCGGCACCGGCACCGGCAACAGCGTGAAGAGACACCCACGTCGTCGCGAGGAGAACGGCGCAGGGTGGTCGCCTCACTCGCCTCCTCTTTTCCAATTCGTCGTGCCTTGCTCATCCTCGTGCTTGTTGTTTTCGACTCGGCTCTTACTTTTCCCCCGCTTTTGAGGCATTGTCAGTGCAGCATGCCGTGTATGGTCCGAAGAGAAGCAACACGAAGCACCAGTGGAGAGAGTGTTTTTCTTTTCTGTTCTTTTTGTTTTTCTTGTACTCCCCCCTTCTACACTTTTCTTTGTGCCACCTCTCTCAGCTCCGTTCGCTGCCGTTTTCCATCGCGTTGTCCTTTTCTTGTTAGCGCTTGCCGGAGGCCAGCGCTCCGCCCTCGGCTGCTTCCCTCCTTCTGTCTGCCTGCCTGCGTGTGCGTGCAGCAACGGCTGCCCTGTCGCTTTGCGTTCCCCGTCCTCTCTCGTGTTTTGCCATCGCAAGCGACGGTGCCTGCCCTCTCCTGGGGAGAGTCTCCCCTTCCCTTTTTTCGGTACGCCGCCACACGGCAAAAGAAGAGGTGGCGCCGCGGTGGTCATAACGGTGCATCGGCGCACCGCTGTTTTTGTTGCCTCTGCCTTTCTCTGTTTCTCTCTCTTCCCCAACACGTCTTTTGTCTTCTTGTTTGTCCTCTTGAGATCCGCAAATCGGCTGAAACCTCTCTTTTTGTCTTCTCTTGATTATCTTTCTCTTTTGTTTTTTCTTCTCAAGTCTGCACGGAAAAAAGGGTGTGCGGTGAAGGCCGTTCCACACTCCTGCCCTGCCCGCAACTTGGCGAGCGCGTTGTCCAAGCAGCGGCAGAGGGCAGTGCTTCCCGTAGCACGTCGCAGGACATACACACGCGCTTGTAAATCGTTGATTTGTGGAGAGGCGTACAGCGAGTCTCGATCCTCGCCTTCTCTTTGGATTGTTTCTTCGCTTCTATTCCCCCGCTCGTTTTGGTTCTTGATTAACACTCTCTTTTTCTTTCTTTTCTCTCTTTTTTCCCGTACTTGTTGTTCGCCATTTCTCTTTCTTTTTCTCGTCTCCCTCTCTCTCCCTCTCTGATCCCCTAATACTACTATGTTCTTTTTTCAGAGCGTTATGCGCGTTCTCACGCAATGAGAATGTGACGGAGAGGCGCGCAAGTGTCGCGTGCGCTGTGGACAAGGAGAGGCGTCACCTCCTCGTACACCCGTGTTTCGTTTCCCTCGGTGCTTCGCCTTCACTTTCCTTCAATACACAGAAGAGAAAATAAGGGGATCACTCTTTGGAGGCTGATCCGTGGTACGTGAGAGGTCGACGTCGCAATCCTTGTCCCTTCAGCGCTGTTTGCCACTCCGTCGCTGCCTCGCTCTCGTCGTCGCCTTCGCTCTTTGTTTTTTATTATTTGTGTTCTGTTTTGTTTGTTTTTTTCGCTTCTATACTTTTCCGCGTCTCTCTTTCCGTGGCACCAATTGGGTGAGCGGCTGTACACGCTTCAGGGTAAAACATGAAAAAAAAGAAAAAAACAGAAAGAGTGTCTTCGCTGGCTGATCTGCGCTACGCCCTGTGCGCGAGCTGGTTCGCGTCACTTCCTTCGCCACTCTTCTCTCCTCCACACCTCCTCTTCTTCTCTTCTTCTTGCTTTTTTTTCCTTTATTCTTTCACCAGACGCATAGCACTGACTGCGACCTTCAGACTTCCTTCTCTCCAATTCCGTGTCGAAGTCCTCGCGAGTTTCTCTCCTGCCAACCACCCTTACTGCTAACGCCACTATTAACACTCATACAAAGGAACACAAGCGAAAGCCGCGATTCCCGCCATGTCTTTCACACTGTCCCAGCTCGTCCCGAAAAGACCGCGCGGCGTGGAAAGCGGTGCCACTGCTCTGCTCCTGCTGCTCGTGTGCGCCATTCTCGCAAGCAGCGCGTCCGCCAGCGCGGACAGCAGCAGCGCGGCAAAGCCGCCGCCGCCCAGGCCCACCACCAGCGGCGACAGCAGCAGCGCGGCAAAGCCGCCGCCGCCCAGGCCCACCACCAGCGGCGACAGCAGCAGCATGGCAAAGCCGCCGTCCGGCACCACCACTCGCCCGTCCACGCCCGCCGCCACTTGGTGGCCCAGGCCCACCACCAGCGAAGGCAGCAGCAGCATGGCAATGCCGACGCCCAGGCCCACCACCAGCGGCGGAAGCAGCAGCAGCATGGCAATGCCGACGCCCAGGCCCACCACCAGCGGCGGGAGCAGCAGCAGCATGGCGATGCCGACGCCCAGGCCCACCACCAGCGGCGGGAGCAGCAGCAGCATGGCGATGCCGCCGCCCGGCACCACCACTCGGCCGTCCAGGCCCGCCTACACCTGGTGGCCCAGGCCCACCACCACCCGGCGTCCCACCACCACCCAGCCTCCCACCACTACCACCACCACGCACCACATACCCGTCAGCCCACCGCCTCGGAGTGGCGCGACTCCGATCCGTCGTACTTCTACACGCCGCAGCAGATTGAGGCTACGACTGCGGTCATGAAGGCCATGCGCGCCGCCTTTGCCGATCAGCTGGCCGACCAGTGGCAGGGCGACAACTTCTGCTTGTGGGAGGACGTTTTCTGCGCTACTGCTGGTCTGTGGATCTATCTCTTCTTCCGCGACCTGCAGGGCGTGATGCCTGCCATCCCGGACGGCGTCTCGGCGAGCGACGTGGTCATTTGGAAGTTGTTCCTGACGGGCAACCCGGGCATCACCGGCACCTTGGACCAGCAGTGGTACTCGATGCCGACGCTGGAGAGGCTGGACCTCCGCGGCTCCGCGGTGGAGGGTGTGCGGCCTGACATGTGAACTACCCGGATGACGTTTTCCTTTTAACTGTCTCTTTTTCCTTTTTCTTCACTCTCTTTTGTCTGCATGTGTATAACGCAGCTCACACCTCTTCTACGTTGGTTCTCTTTCTTTCCTTACCGGCACCGGCACCGGCAACAGCGTGAAGAGACACCCACGTCGTCGCGAGGAGAACGGCGCAGGGTGGTCGCCTCACTCGCCTCCTCTTTTCCAATTCGTCGTGCCTTGCTCATCCTCGTGCTTGTTGTTTTCGACTCGGCTCTTACTTTTCCCCCGCTTTTGAGGCATTGTCAGTGCAGCATGCCGTGTATGGTCCGAAGAGAAGCAACACGAAGCACCAGTGGAGAGAGTGTTTTTCTTTTCTGTTCTTTTTGTTTTTCTTGTACTCCCCCCTTCTACACTTTTCTTTGTGCCACCTCTCTCAGCTCCGTTCGCTGCCGTTTTCCATCGCGTTGTCCTTTTCTTGTTAGCGCTTGCCGGAGGCCAGCGCTCCGCCCTCGGCTGCTTCCCTCCTTCTGTCTGCCTGCCTGCGTGTGCGTGCAGCAACGGCTGCCCTGTCGCTTTGCGTTCCCCGTCCTCTCTCGTGTTTTGCCATCGCAAGCGACGGTGCCTGCCCTCTCCTGGGGAGAGTCTCCCCTTCCCTTTTTTCGGTACGCCGCCACACGGCAAAAGAAGAGGTGGCGCCGCGGTGGTCATAACGGTGCATCGGCGCACCGCTGTTTTTGTTGCCTCTGCCTTTCTCTGTTTCTCTCTCTTCCCCAACACGTCTTTTGTCTTCTTGTTTGTCCTCTTGAGATCCGCAAATCGGCTGAAACCTCTCTTTTTGTCTTCTCTTGATTATCTTTCTCTTTTGTTTTTTCTTCTCAAGTCTGCACGGAAAAAAGGGTGTGCGGTGAAGGCCGTTCCACACTCCTGCCCTGCCCGCAACTTGGCGAGCGCGTTGTCCAAGCAGCGGCAGAGGGCAGTGCTTCCCGTAGCACGTCGCAGGACATACACACGCGCTTGTAAATCGTTGATTTGTGGGAGGAGGCGTACAGCGAGTCTCGATCCTCGCCTTCTCTTTGGATTGTTTCTTCGCTTCTATTCCCCCGCTCGTTTTGGTTCTTGATTAACACTCTCTTTTTCTTTCTTTTCTCTCTTTTTTCCCGTACTTGTTGTTCGCCATTTCTCTTTCTTTTTCTCGTCTCCCTCTCTCTCCCTCTCTGATCCCCTAATACTACTATGTTCTTTTTTCAGAGCGTTATGCGCGTTCTCACGCAATGAGAATGTGACGGAGAGGCGCGCAAGTGTCGCGTGCGCTGTGGACAAGGAGAGGCGTCACCTCCTCGTACACCCGTGTTTCGTTTCCCTCGGTGCTTCGCCTTCACTTTCCTTCAATACACAGAAGAGAAAATAAGGGGATCACTCTTTGGAGGCTGATCCGTGGTACGTGAGAGGTCGACGTCGCAATCCTTGTCCCTTCAGCGCTGTTTGCCACTCCGTCGCTGCCTCGCTCTCGTCGTCGCCTTCGCTCTTTTTTTTTATTTGTGTTCTGTTTTGTTTCGTTTTTTCGCTTCTATTCTTTTCCGGGTCTCTCTTCCGTGACACAAATGGGTGAAGCGTGCTGTACACGCTTCAAGGGTAAAAATGAAAAAAAAAAAAAGAAAACAAACAGGAAAAGAGTGTCTTCGTGCTGTCTGCGCTACGCCCTGTCCGCCGGAGCGGTAGCGTCACCTTCTCGCCACTCTGCTTCTCCTCCACACCTCCTCCCTCTTCTACTTCTTTCTTGCTTTTTTCCTTTATTCTTTCACCAACGCATAGCACGACCGCGAACCTCAGTTCCCTTCTCTACCAACTCCGTGTCAAGTCCTCCGAGTTTTCTCACTGCCAACCACCCTACGCTAAACGCCACTATAACAAGCATACAAAGGAACACAAGCGAAAGCCGCATTCCCGCCATGTCTTTCACACTTGCCCAGCTCGTCCAAAGAGGCGCCGCGGCGTGGCCGGTGGCCACTGCTTCTGCTCCTGCTGCTCGTGTGCGCCATTTCTCGCAAGCAGCGCGTCCGCCAGCGCGGACAGCAGCAGCGCGGCAAAGCCGCCGCCGCCAGGCCACCACCAGCGGCGACAGCAGCAGCGCGGCAAGGCCGCCGCCGCCCAGGCCCACCACCAGCGGCGACAGCAGCAGCATGGCAAAGGCCGCCGTCCGGCACCACCACTCGCCCGTCCACGCCCGCCGCCACTTGGTGCCCAGGCCCACCACCAGCGAAGGCAGCCAGCAGCATGGCAATGCCGACGCCCAGGCCCACCACCAGCGGCGGGAGCAGCAGCAGCATGGCGATGCCGGCGCCCGGCACCACCACTCGGCCGTCCAGGCCCGCCTACACCTGGTGGCCAGGCCCACACCACCCGCGTCCCACCAACCACCCGGCGTCCCACCACCACCCAGTCCCACCACCACCACCACCACCACCACCACCACCACCACTACCCGTCAGCCCACCGCCTCGGAGTGGCGCGACTCCGATCCGTCGTACTTCTACACGCCGCAGCAGATTGAGGCTACGACTGCGGTCATGAAGGCCATGGCGCGCCGCCTTTGCCGATCAGCTGGCCGACCAGTGGCAGGGCGACAACTTCTGCTTGTGGGAGGACGTTTTCTGCGCTACTGCTGGTCTGTGGATCTATCTCTTCTTCCGCGACCTGCAGGGCGTGATGCCTGCCATCCCGGACGGCGTCTCGGCGAGCGACGTGGTCATTTGGAAGTTGTTCCTGACGGGCAACCCGGGCATCACCGCACCTTGGACCAGCAGTGGTACTCGATGCCGACGCTGGAGAGGCTGGACCTCCGCGGCTCCGCGGTGGAGGGTGTGGCGGCCTGACATGTGAACTACCCGGATGACGTTTTCCTTTTAACTGTCTCTTTTTCTTTTTCTTCACTCTCTTTTGTCTGCATGTGTATAACGCAGCTCACACCTCTTCTACGTTGGTTCTCTTTCTTTCCTT
This sequence comes from Crithidia fasciculata, assembly GCA_000331325.2. Lineage (NCBI taxonomy): Eukaryota > Euglenozoa > Kinetoplastea > Trypanosomatida > Trypanosomatidae > Crithidia > Crithidia fasciculata. Next base: position 451,460 of record CM003420.1, on the reverse strand, counting down.
ACCGGCACCGGCAACAGCGTGAAGAGACACCCACGTCGTCGCGAGGAGAACGGCGCAGGGTGGTCGCCTCACTCGCCTCCTCTTTTCCAATTCGTCGTGCCTTGCTCATCCTCGTGCTTGTTGTTTTCGACTCGGCTCTTACTTTTCCCCCGCTTTTGAGGCATTGTCAGTGCAGCATGCCGTGTATGGTCCGAAGAGAAGCAACACGAAGCACCAGTGGAGAGAGTGTTTTTCTTTTCTGTTCTTTTTGTTTTTCTTGTACTCCCCCTTCTACACTTTTCTTTGTGCCACCTCTCTCAGCTCCGTTCGCTGCCGTTTTCCATCGCGTTGTCCTTTTCTTGTTAGCGCTTGCCGGAGGCCAGCGCTCCGCCCTCGGCTGCTTCCCTCCTTCTGTCTGCCTGCCTGCGTGTGCGTGCAGCAACGGCTGCCCTGTCGCTTTGCGTTCCCCCGTCCTCTCTCGTGTTTTGCCATCGCAAGCGACGGTGCCTGCCCTCTCCTGGGGAGAGTCTCCCCTTCCCTTTTTTCGGTACGCCGCCACACGGCAAAAGAAGAGGTGGCGCCGCCGTGGTCATAACGGTGCATCGGCGCACCGCTGTTTTTGTTGCCTCTGCCTTTCTCTGTTTCTCTCTCTTCCCCAACACGTCTTTTGTCTTCTTGTTTGTCCTCTTGAGATCCGCAAATCGGCTGAAACCTCTCTTTTGTCTTCTCTTGATTATCTTTCTCTTTTGTTTTTTCTTCTCAAGTCTGCACGGAAAAAAGGGTGTGCGGTGAAGGCCGTTCCACACTCCTGCCCTGCCCGCAACTTGGCGAGCGCGTTGTCCAAGCAGCGGCAGAGGGCAGTGCTTCCCGTAGCACGTCGCAGGACATACACACGCGCTTGTAAATCGTTGATTTGTGGGAGGAGGCGTACAGCGAGTCTCGAATCCTCGCCTTCTCTTTGGATTGTTTCTTCGCTTCTATTCCCCGCTCGTTTTGGTTCTTGATTAACACTCTCTTTTTCTTTCTTTTCTCTCTTTTTTCCCCGTACTTGTTGTTCGCCCATTTCTCTTTCTTTTTCTCGTCTCCCTCTCTCTCCCTCTCTGATCCCCTAATACTACTATGTTCTTTTTTCAGAGCGTTATGCGCGTTCTCACGCAATGAGAATGTGACGGAGAGGCGCGCAAGTGTCGCGTGCGCTGTGGACAAGGAGAGGCGTCACCTCCTCGTACACCCGTGTTTCGTTTCCCTCGGTGCTTCGCCTTCACTTTCCTTCAATACACCAGAAGAGAAAATAAGGGGATCACTCTTTGGAGGCTGATCCGTGGTACGAGAGAGGTCGACGTCGCAATCCTTGTCCCTTCAGCGCTGTTTGCCACTCCGTCGCTGCCTCGCTCTCGTCGTCGCCTTCGCTCTTTTTATATTTATTTATTTGTGTTCTGTTTTGTTTCGTTTTTTCGCTTCTATTCTTTTCCGGGTCTCTCTTCCGTGACACAAATGGGTGAAGCGTGCTGTACACGCTTCCAAGGGTAAAAATGAAAAAAAAAACACAGTGTGTATATAATCTGTTTGTGCTGGTGAATGCAATCATTCGACAGGTGCAGTTGTAGCGGCGTATTCGCATCGAAGTATTCGTTAAGAATAATAATAGTAAAAGTGCTAGTTTAGAGTGTCGCAAGTGCACCGGTGAAGCCTTCCTGTTTCTGTGGTGCTCTCATCAGTGGCCTTTTATTTTTACTGACATCAACGCAATGGGGTTTGCCACCGTCTTAAAGAAGACCATTCTTTCTCTCTCTCTCTCCTTCTCTTTCTTTCTCCTTTAACTGCTTTTAATGTTTGATCTTGGCCTTTCTCATATTGGTGCCTTGCATGTGTATGTCGTCGGCATGTTTATTTTACTCATATTGCGTTTCTCATGTGTGAAATTGCTGGCTGTTCCTTCGGCGCAGAGACAATTTTTTAATTAATTAAATAACTCTCCTGTTGCTTGTGCTTTTTTTTTTTTGCGATTTTGAGCTGCCTTCTCACGCTGAAGGCACACGCACACACAAGCTTTGGCAGAGATACACACCGCCCACGCACACGATCAGCCTTTCGCTGTACCAAGTCGTTGTCACCGCATTGTTCTTATTGCGTCACTCCACAACGCTTATTGGATCTGTGAGACGACTGCTTCGTTTTTTTGTTGTTGTATTGTAAACAGCGCAGGTTGGTGAGTACAGCGGAGTTTCCTTCACTCTTATTCTTTATTCGTGTATTCTTTTTCTTTTTTCCATAGGCGGTTTTCTCTCTTCTCGTCTCCCTCTCTCTCTCTCTCTCTGGTACCCGATAAAGCAAGGCAAGAATGGCAGCAACGTTCACAGCGCAGCGGCGCTGGCGCCTCTCATGGACAGCCGCCGTCCTGCTCGCTGCTCTCGCCCTCTTCAGTACAGCCGCCTGCGTGACGGCCACCGGCTCCATTACGTTTTACACGCCCCTGCAGCAGCAGCACACCCTTGCCTTTCTTCAAGTCTTTGCCACGGCGATGCCGGGGCTGGCCGCGAATTGGACCGGGAATAATTTCTGCCTTTGGGACGGCGTTGCTTGCCTGGCCGATGGCGTCAGCGTCGGCGCGTCGAGCTGGTCGTTGTTGGTGGGGACGGGCGGTACACTGCCGGAGCTGCCACGCGGCGTGAACGGCGCGCAGGTGATGGTTTCCACCCTTTCCCTCGGCAGCAACGGCCTGAGCGGCACGCTGCCCGCGTCGTGGGTGCGTCTCTCCAACATCCGCAGCATTGGCCTCTCCTCGAACGCGCTGAGCGGCACCGTGCCGGCGGAGTGGTCGGAGCTCAAGTCGCTCTCAACGTTGACGCTGACGAGTAACCAGCTGAGCGGCACGCTTCCGGCATCATGGCTGGAGATGACCGCCCTTGCTGGGCTCTATGTGCACCGCAACGCCTTTACCGGTAGCCTGCCTTATGCGTGGGCGAACCTGCCGGCTCTCTATTACCTCGCCGCCTACGCGAACGCGATTAGCGGTACACTGCCCTCGCGGTGGTCCGAGATGAAGAGCCTGCAGACGCTGTACCTCAACACGAACCAGCTCACCGGCGCAATTCCCGAGTCGTGGGCTGCCATCACCACTCTCACGAGTCTCAACCTGCTGGAGAACGCGTTGTGTGGCTGCAAGCCCGCTGGGCTGACGGCGAACTTCTTCGCAGACCCGGAGGTGCTGGCGGAGAGCTGCTCGGTGGACAACGCCTGCCCCACCTCATCCACCAACCCCAGCTGCTCCTCTGAAGTACCGAACCTGACCACAGCGCAGGTGACGAACACTCGCGCCTTCTTGCTGGCCTTCGCTGCGTCTATACCTGCCCTCGCAGCCGAATGGGCCTGCCCGAACTTCTGCACGTGGAAGTACATCGCCTGCACGGGTGACGCAGTCGAGGTGATTATGCCGAGTGACGGTCTCACCGGATCGCTGCCGCAGGTGCCGCCGGACGTGAATGCTGCGGACCAGGTACGCGTGACGACCATCGACATGAGCCACAACTCCGCCATCACAGGCACCCTGCCAGCCACATGGGGCTCGCTTACCGCCCTCGAGAAGATTGCCCTCACCTACACGAGTGTCTCCGGCACGCTGCCGGCGACGTGGGGCTCGCTGCCGCAGCTTCGAACCCTTCTGCTGGCCAACACGGCTGTTTCTGGCACGCTGCCAGCGAGTTGGGGTGGCATGACAGGCATCCAGATGCTCTACTTGGATCATAACCAGCTGAGCGGCACGCTGCCCGCCACGTGGAGCTCCATGGCGTCTCTGCTGTACCTCCGCCTTGACACGAACAAACTCTCTGGTTCCATTCCAGCCGAGTGGGGAGCAATGCCGCTGATCACGCGGGCGGCGCTGCGCAGCAACACGTTCTGCGGCTGCCTGCCACAAGCCTGGCTGCAGGTGCCCGTAGAGGTGAGCGGTGAGGCGGCGCTGACGGCGGCAAATTGCGCGGCTGCCAACTCGTGCACGCCGCCCTCCAGCAGCAGCGGCTCGTCGTCGTCGTCGTCGAACGTCGACACGGACTGTCATATGGCGGTGCCCTACTACACCGCGACGGAGCAGCTCCACACACGCCGCTTCCTCCAGACTCTGGTGGCCAGCATCTACGGTTTGTCTGATGTGTGGTCGTGCGAGAACTTCTGCGCGTGGCCGATGCTCGTCTGCTACCCGGACCACGTGGAGCTGGAGATGGCGAACAGCGATCTCTTCGGCACGCTGCCCTCGCTGAGCGCGACGATCGACCCTGCGCAGGTGGTCGTCACCCGCATGGACTTCTCGAACAACATGGAAATGCAGGGTGTGCTGCCGCCGTCGTGGGGCACGCTGAACCGCGTCACCCACATCGTGGTGGCCAACACAATGATGAGCGGCGAACTCCCCGCGGCGTGGTCGGGCATGACGTCTCTCCAGGTCTTTGACGCCGGCTCCGCGCTGCTGCTCAGCTCTATTCCCGCCTCATGGGGTGCGTTGAAGAACTTGCAGACGCTGCGTATTAACAGCCTAAACACGCTCTACGGCTCTCTCCCGTCGTCGTGGTCGTCGATGGTGAGCTTGACGGAGCTGGACATGTCGGGCAGCTCAATCCAAGGCACCGTGCCGGCCGCTTGGAGTGATCTGAAGAACCTATCCATACTCTACCTGAACAACAACAAGCTGTCTGGCACGCTGCCGGAATCGTGGAGCGGCATGAGGAGTATGACACACCTGCGCCTTAACACGAACGCCTTCAGCGGCACAATTCCAGAGACGTACGGCAGCTTGCCGCGGCTGCAGGTGGTGACGCTGCGTCGCAACAACTTCTGCGGCTGCCTCCCGGCACACTGGCTCGATGGTGGCATTGCCATTACGGCGGATCCGGCGCTGATGGCGTCAAACTGTGCGGTGATCAACTCGTGCACGCCAATTATACCGACACCCGCGCCTCCGAGTGCGTCGTCCGCTTCGTCGTCCTCCTCGCCCTCGCCGTCATCTTCGTCATCGTCGTCCTCCTCGCCCTCGCCGTCATCTTCGTCATCGTCGTCCTCCTCGCCCTCGCCGTCATCTTCGCCGTCGTCCGCGTCGTCCTCGTCGCCGTCCTCGTCGTTCTCGTCATCTTCGCCGTCGTCGTCTTCCTCGTCGCCGTCCTCGTCTTCAAGAGTTTATCCCCCCACCAGCTCCACCTCCAGCTCCAGCTCCAGCTCCAGCTCCAGCTCGAGTTCGAGTTCGAGTTCGAGTTCGAGCGAAGATGCGTGTTATGCTTCTGTGCCGTACTTCACTGCCGCGCAGACCGCCGCCACCTTCAGCGTCCTCTCCGCCCTGCGCAGCGCCTTCGCGATGCAGCTGGGCAGTGCGTGGGTGTGTCCGAACTGGTGCACGTGGACCCACGTGACCTGCAGCGCGCAGGGCGTGAACATCGATCTGCACGCGCAAGGACTTACCGGGACGATGCCGCGCGTGCCGCCTGTATCAGACAACGCGGATATCATGATCGCTCGCCTGGACGTCAGCTACAATGTTGGTGTGACAGGTACGCTGGACTACACGTGGATGGTTTTGCCCAAGATGATCCGCTTCGACGTGAAGGGCTGCTCTATGTCTGACGGACTCCCCAGCTGAAGAAGGCGCGCCAATTTCCTCTCCCGCAAAGAAACATTGTACTCGCAAGAGGGCGAGGAGGAGGATGGGTCCATCTCTACCCAAACTAAAGACCAGACGAGCGGAAAAAAAAAGTGAATAATAATACAAAAACGAAGTCACTCCCACGTGACGCTGCAGACTGGCAAGGGACCGCTCTCTCTATTATTTTGTTTTCTTCTTATCCCTTTATAATCATCGCAGCTGAACCCTCACACCCCTTACTCTACTTGTTTTCTCTTTCTTTTCCTCTGACGCGTACGTGTGTGTATGTTTTTTTTTTTTTTGCTTGTTTGATTGTTCTGTTTGTATTCTCTGGGCGATTCGCCTTCATCACCAGTCAACACGCTACTCTTTTTAAAGCAGCTGCCGCTCTATTTCCATCTTTGTCTTTTTGTTGCTGTTCATCCCCCCTTTTCAACTGCGTTTCTTTTATTACTTTTTTTTACTTTTTTCTTTGACCCCATAGTGTCTGATTGCGTCACATCGAAGTGGCAGCAACAAACACACACAGAAGAAAAAAGATACACTCACTCTACTTCTTTCTTCGCTGGGGTTATTTATTTATTTTCTACATTTCTTTTTTTTATTTATTTATCCATTTTTTACCTCACTTTGATACCGCACGTTGTTATTGTGGGGTGTTTTATCTTTTCTTTTCTTTCTTTTCCGCCTTCTCCTTTCTCGTCTCTCCACTTTTGTTTTTGTTGCTAGTTGCTTTACGTATTTTTTCGTTTCTGTCGTTCTTTCAAAGCACGTCGCTCATGGCCACGTCCACTTCTCGACACCCTCTCACACTCACACTCACACCCGCAAAGACACCAACACACACCCGCACACGGAGAGAGATAGAACATGTCTTACACATCTTCCTTTCATTGCCATACATGGTGTTATTCGCCATTTGTGTTTTCTTTCTCTCTCTCTCTCTCTCTGAACATGTCCAAAAACGCTCTCAAATCCCTTTCATTGACTAATGCTCTGGCATGAAGTTTTTTTCTGTCTCATATAAGCGATCCTTTTTTTTTTTCATTTCCTTTGACTTCTGCGTAGGTATTGGAGATGGTCGATGCGTTCTTAGCTCTTGAGCGCACCGGTGCCCAACACGCTTCCTATTCGGTTTTTCTCTCTCCTTCGCAGATCTCTTCTCACCATTTTTCCTCAGTATTTTCTTTCGCTTTTGCTTTTTTTCCTATCGTGTGCGTTTGTGTGTATAAACGTGTGTTTGTGCGTGCGCGTGTGTGAGTTCACGACATTAGACAGCAACTACGTGCTGCTCGCGTGCAAGAACAGTTCGACCCTTTCTCATTGATTCTCTCTCCCTCACCCCAACTCCACCCTTCTTTGTTCTCCTTCACTTTTTTTTATTGTTCTATATCGAAAAGAATATGTCAACCCAATGACTGGACAACAGAGAGATTCTTTCTCAATTTCGCGGCGCGGCGCAGTCATCCTGTTTTTTTCTACCTCCTTTTTTTTTTTGGCTTACTACGCGAGTGAATGACAGACGATGTTCCGAACGGAAATTCCTTTTTCTCTTCGTTTCTCCTCCCAACGCGTTTTCCTACGCTGATGTCATTCTCGTTAATTTGGCTGGTGACTGCCGCAGTGAAGTATGTGAATGAGCACGTAAATGGCTGATTCCACATTGACTTCCTTTCCTTCTCTTTTTTTTTGTGATTCAAGTATCACGCGCGCCTCTCTTCCATTTTCCATCTTCCTCTTCGTTCCCCTTTTTCTTTCCTGCGATCGAAAAATCTTTCTTTTTTTTGACCTCTTCATGCTTCGTCTTCGTTCACCATCGCGTACACGCTAATTCTGCTTTTGAAGAGACGGTGATAGGCGGCATATCTTTCTTTTCCGTTTGACTTTCTCGAGACCTCCTTCCCACTCACGCACACACACACACGTACACACATAGCAGCACTCTGACTTTTTTTTTCTTTTTTTCTATATTATTGCGTCTGCAGATATGTCATTTGTGCATTTGTTTGTGTGTCTGCGTGTGTGGCTGCTCCTCCCTTCTAGAACTGGAGGGTAAGCCAACAAGAGGGAATCTTGTTTCTCTGTTTGTTTGTTTCTTTTTTCTTTCCTTTCCTTTCTCACATTGATCTTCTTTATTCGTGTTAGTTCCCCTTTCTGTTCCACCTTCTCCCTCTGCCGAAGCAGTGTAGATCGATTTGTGGACAGCTTTAAAACAAAAACTTATCCTTATTCTCCCCGCTGCCGTGGCTAATGAGATGTCAACGATTTCTTTCTATTTTTTGCTGTTTGTTGTGATTCTATTCTTTACTCCACACATCCTTCGTCGTAACTCGTTTTTCCTTTTTTTTTTGTGGGTAGAGCCTCTCGCACTCTTCACTCTTTCCCCGCTGGCTCTTTCTCTGTATGTGGCTCGGCGGGCCTTTCTGTTTGTCTCGCCTGGTCGCTCGTGTTTCGGTGGGTTTTGTTCCTGCAAAACCCCAGTTATTCTTTTCTGATTTTTTCTGCCTCTCGTTCGCCACGTCTTTCATGTTGTTCTTACTTTTGTTGTTTTTTGTTTTTGCTCCTCGACGTGTAAATGTTTGTGCGCTGCGTCTTTTCTTCTCTTCTCTAACCTGTTGCTTGCCTGTTCTCCCCCCTGCATTTTTTACACACTTCTTGCAGCCTTCGAACAACGCCGACGCGAGTGCGTGCACCGCACATCTCCGCCCATTTCAATACTACTAGGTTCTTCTTTGTTGTTATCTTTTAGCACAGACGCGAGCATTTTTTTTTTTTTACTCCACTTATCTTTTTTGGCTTTCTCTGTGTTCCTTGCAACCAACTTTATGTGTTTCTTGCAACATATTATCCCTTCAATAGCAGTGGGTGCAAGAAAAAAACTTAATGTTTATTCTTTTCCGATGCAAACCGCAGATATTGTTGCAATACGCACTGCCACACACGAAGACACGCTAACAGAACACACTGGCTCTTGCATGGTGATAGGAATGAGAGAGGCCCTTTAAGCAGCATTGTATAGCCGTTTTCATTTCCTTTTTTCTTTTAGCTGTCTCCACTCTACTTTCCTTTATGGATGCTTAAAGTGAGGTAAGAGGAGCAGGTTATAAAGATAGGAGAGGATGTCGTGGGACGCAGGAGGTGGAGAGGGAGTGCGAGACTTGATTGCCGCTGCGAGACTCTGCAGTGTACAACCCGTGAAAGTAGATGCATGGGGCTTTTTCGCTTCTCTGTCGTCCCTCTCACTCTCTGTATCCAATTTTTTTTTTGTATATCTTATATATTGTATTATGTTTTTTCTTTTCTCTTTTTTTTTCTGATTGCTGAGTGTCATCTCTCTCGTTCCCAGTTTATCTCTTTTTGAGTGAGATTCTGTGCCCTCTTTTTTTTTCTTTTTTCTCCTTAGGAAAAGATCGTGCGATGGCCTAACACAAGTAGTCAAAGGGAAAAGAAAGGGTGAAAAAGGATAAATCTATTAAATTTCAGTATGTCGGTCATCAACATTCTTCGAGCAGTGACAAAGAAAAGCGGGAGAGAAGAGGTCGATGAGGAGGATACGCCGACGCTACAGGGCCCTCTTATGCCTTCTCGATGGTGTGGCGTTGGTGAAATTGTGCGAGTGTTCAGGTTGCTGTAGCGTAGTGTGTGTGCGGTGAGAGCAAGTCCGCTGGCCCTCTCGCTCTTTCTCTTGTGTGTGTAGCAGGATGTGTGTTTGCAACACCTGCTCCCACTATTTCTCCTGCACAGAAGACGTATTAAACGCATATGCTTTCTCTCCTCCAACGATTTTCTTAACCTCTTCTCTCTGCTGCCTCTCTCTCTCTCTCTCCATCTGCCTCCTTTCACTCTTGCAAGTAGTGTCCGTTCTAACCAATTACAATCACCTGGTCGCTCTCCACGCGACAAAAAACAACAAAAAAAAATAAGCAAACAGAGCACACACACTCAAACACACGAGTACACCACTTTCTGGTGTGTCTGTATCTTCTTTTTTGCCTTTCTCACACAAACAGAAAAAAAAATAATCTGGCCCTTTGTGAGTCGTACGCTCCACAACGGAACACGAGTAAAAAAAAGCATTCAGAAGTGGGAGAGACACTCAAGAGCCCATTGAAAAATACCGCAAAAATAAAAGGTGCCTTTATTGTATTTGGCGTTTAACTTTTCTCCGCTCTTTTCAGGTTATTTGTTTTTGGTGTGGCTACCTCTTCTTTTTTTTTTTCTTTCTTCATTCCCTATTGTGTTTTTTCTTCCTCAACACAGACTCGATACAGTGCGGCAACAGCGCATACCACTCACGCACACATTTTGTTGTCGTTTTCGTTGACCCTTTGGTCCCATTCCAAAACTTTTGTTTTCTTTTCTTCTCCTGTGTTTCCGCTATTGGGTCTTTGCGCCGCCCTCCCTCTCAAACTGGTGCTGTTTTTTTTTTTCACTTTTCTTCCTTCTTTTCTGTCTAGGTGCTGCGCTTTGCGTGCTGCTGAATCGACGCCTCTCTCCCCCGCACTTGTGAGCTCACTGCTGCTCGAGGAACTTCGTGAGTTTTGTGTGTGTCTTCTTTACTTTCCTTCGATTCTTCTTAAGCACTGTGCCCCAAATAGCGCGGAGTACCTCAAGGAAAAAACTTGCTTTGCACCTGACGTGTGAGTGCACCTGTGTGTGTTTTTTTTTCTTTTTTTGCTATTGTTGTTGTGTGTGTGCGTGATTGTCGTCCCCTCTTTCACTCTCTTGCTCGTTTCCTCCTTACTTTCTTTTTTCTGTGATCTGGAACTCAATCTCATTTTATCTTTCTTATTTACGTCGACTTTTTTTTGTGTTCTGTTTGTTTTCTCGCTTAGTGTCACTTTCTGTTGCTCACTGCTCTCCCTCACTGTTTTCCTTGCTCCCCCGTGTTTTTTTTTTCTCTGCGAACTTTGCGTGTCTTTTGGTCTCTTTTCACCCGTACTTTCAACTCCCATTTCCGCTTCTTCATTTTTCTTTTTTTTTTCCCGGGAGCTCTCACGGGTCTACGATTGCCACCACTGATTGGGTAGTCAGCGCAGAAGCGGAGCTGCCATCCTCATTCGCACGCCGTCTTCTTTTCGATACCATTGTAAATCGTTGTTCTCCTCTGTGTGTGTATATTACGTGTTTCTTCTACTCCATTGTCAGCGTGTTGGCCATCTCAGCACGCCAAACACAACCTCTTTTTCTCTCCTCCGCACTTCTCAGCAAGGCATTTTCCTTTTCTTCTTTTTTTTTTGCTTATCTCACTGCGTCTTGTTGACGGCTCCACGCTTGCTCTTTTCACATTGCCATCTTGCTTTTGTGTTTCTATTTCCTATCCACTACCATTTTCGCTTTTACTCTGTACTTGAGCAGACAAGCAAAGACGGCGAGATTGCCGCGACCAGTTGGTATCGACGAGCGACCTTGTTTCAAGGTGTGCAACGAGCTCCGCAGACGCCTTCCCCCTCCTCTTTTTTCTTCTGAGACTCCAACCTTCTGTGCCGCCTCAGCCAACCCCCTTTGGGTCGAATGCAGGCACGCACACGTGCGGCGATCACGCGGCCCCTGCCAGTTGCTCCGGCCAGCGGTGCCACTGCTGCCCGCCCCGCATCCACCTCCGCCTCCGCACTGCCCACACCTGTGCAGCCACTGCGTCGCCGGCAGACAAGCATCCACCAAAGCCAAACCAGCCGTCCGCCGAGTGGTGTGACGCCGCTGACACAGGACGTCTTCGCGAGCGCTCTGCCTGCTGCGCCGGGCACGAACACCACCAGCACTACGACTCACGCGCTTGGCACAGCCGCGGCCAGCCGCAGCCCGCACAGCCACCCGCAGCCCACATCACCGACGACAACGCACATGCCGGCCCTCCCCTCCGCTGCCACGACGCCGACGGCGCGACAGACGCCGCTGACATCGCCGTCGCAGCGGCAGAACGTGACGACGCACCGCGGCGCTACTCTCTCCCCAACACGCGCGGAGCGTCCGGCGCGTCTGCGCAGCCTCAGTGACGCGAACAACGAGACGGACGAGCACACAGGAGGCGACAACATCGCGTCCGTAACGTCAGCGGGGAGTGCGTCTGACGGCGTGAGTGAGAGTGGCGTGGCGCAGCGCGCACGGCGCCACAGCAGTGGCTCGACCAGTCGTCTTCCCGCGATGCTGCAACCGAGCAAGCTGGCCTCCGCCCCCACTGCCACGTTGCCGTCGTCGGTGCTGACGTCGCCAGCGCGCATGGCCTCGCAGCCCGATGTGCACGCCCTTGCAGTGTCCTCTCCGGCGCGGCGAAACGTACTGACGGGCGGCTCGCTGCGTGAGGAGGCGGAAGGCAGTAGCAGCTGCACGACCGGCAGCGAGGACGCGTCTGACAAGAAGACGTCCACAACCACAACGGGTTCACCAACGATGACGGCACCCGGCAACACGGCGAATACCACCGCAACGACGACTGCCTTCACGAACACTCGCTCACCGCCGTCGCAGGCTGGCAAGCTGGTTGGTGTGCCGGACAGCCGCGAGTCGTTGCCGATTCCCCCACCACCGCCCGCCTCGGCCACCGCGACGCGACGCACACGCAACGACAGCGGCCGTCGCCACACCTTTTCCCCTGACGTCGAGCCCAGCCGCGGTGAAGCCTACCTCCGCGAAAACCCACGTGTGCGCACACTTGTGAACAACTTGTATCAGCAGGTCGTCACTGCGCAGCCGGAGGATCCTCTGCACTACCTCGCCAACTTTTCCACAGCACACACAGTGGTGGGAGCTAACAGCGGAGGTACGGAGACGGTGAGCGGGACGCTGGCGGGGCGACACAGCAGCACCTACCCACCGCACGAACACGCCCGCGACGCCACCACCACTACAACTACTACTTCAACTGATACGCGTCGTGTCAGTGACGGCAGCGAGCCGAACGCGTGCCATTCCCCTGCACCAGCGTGTGAAGTTCCACCACCAACACCGCAGCGGCAGCAGCAGCAGCAGCAGCAGCCACCACTGAGCCGAGCGGGACGTCTTGTCACCCCTCGCGCGATGCATCTTAGCACCGCCAACACCGTAGCGACAGCCTCAACTGCTGCTGCTGCTGGTGGTGGTGGCGTCATTCTACCCGTGCGTGGTCACTCCAGTCCTGTGCAGAGCAACCAAAGCCGTCGGCCGAGCCTTGACAGCGGCCTCAGTCTCGTGAGCGGCGGCACGACAACTGTACAGCCAGCGGCCTCCATACCCGTTGCCGTGCCGACCGCTGTGCCGACGCCGCATGCCATGACGGTGCCAACACCCGCGATGATGATCAACACGCACGGTAACGCAAACAGTAGAGGGAGCGGTGCGGGCGGCCTAGCGGCGCACCACAGCGCGCGTGCGAGTGCGGCAGGAGGGAGTAGCAGCAGCAGTGCTGTCACGAATAGCCGCACTACGCGGGCTCCTCCGCCCTCCGCCCCCACGACGTCGCTCGTCACGCGACTCGCCAGCGCGGGAAGCCCAGCGATGGCGGCCAGTCTGCGCAGCAGCACCCTCGGCTCCGGCAAGCTCGGCTCTCCCTTTCCCACCTCACGCGCCAACACGCAGATCGGCAGCTGTGGTGGCTTTTCCAGCAGCACCTCGCGTGTCATGGCGCATCAGACATCGTTTGTGGGGAGCCTCACCGGAGGAGAGCGTGGCGATGTAACGCCGAGCGACGCCAGCTCCCTCTTCAGCACGAACTCGGTGGACTTGCAGGACTTCTTGACAGAGTTCCGCATGGCCAAAGAGGAGTGCTGTGGTGGTGGCATCGAAGCTCCTCGCATGAGCCTCGACGACCTCGCGATGATTCTCGAGAGCGTTGCGTTTCCTTTCTCAGACGCGACGGCACTGATGGATCTGTTCGATGAGCTGCAGCCCTGCGCACACTACTTGACAGAGGCCGCGTCTGGGGTGGTAGGCGGCGCTCAGGGCCGGAGTCAGCGCGACTCGGCGGCTGGTGCGGGTCGGCGCGGTGCAGAGCCCAGCGCTGCGGCGGACACGGTGCAGCTCACGTCGTGCAGTGGAGGCGTGACTGCGGAAGAAGAGGGGGAGGGAGTTGCCTACGCGGCTTTGGACACCCACAAGACCAACACCAGCACCGGCATCGCCGCCACATCGTTGATTGCTGCGAATACAGGCGCAGACGAAGCGAGCGCGGTGGTGGCGGCTGCCGTGCCGGGCCGTTTGTCCGCAGCTGCCGCAGGGAGCCGCGGCGCCGCAGCCGGCGCTCATGCCTCGACGTGCACTGCAATAATTCCCCTTCCCCCGCCAGCAAAGCCCACAGGCAACGGCGGGGTGGCCGATGAACATGCCGCCGGCACACCGCACGCGTCCAACTATGAGAGGGCGGCGGCGGCTACGGTTCCCTTTGACACATTTGTGGCGCGCATGGCGTACAAGATTCAGGGTCGCTACACCGCTGAGGCCATCCGCATTGCATTTTACGGGATGGTGCTGGACGAGGAGGCCGCCACCGCCGGTGACGCAGCAGGCACAACAGCAGCAACGTTCTCTGGTCACAACGCCGAATCTGTTGGCACGCGTCGCCTGTCGAATGTGTTCTCGACTGACTCCTTGGCGCCGTCGGAGCCTGCGGGCACCTTCAGCACCATGACAACGATGAACGAGGCCGGCATGCCGGCCTGCACCGTTCCACTGCTCCGCTGCCTCTCGGAGGGGTTGTACGGCCGCCTCGGCATGGTCGATGTGACAGCCAGCGATGTGCAGCGTGGGGTGCGCAGTGCGGGGCTGCCGACCTCACTGGAAGATCAGCGCGTGTGTGAGTGCCACCTCGCGGACTTTGCGCGACTGGTGCGTGCTGTCACGACGGTGGCGGATCGCGGCTTTAGCATCAGCCCCGGCAACTTTTGCCTGTCGAGTCAGCGAGGGAGTCCGTCTGCCACGTCGTCGTGGCGGGAGGAGCCTGCTGGTGCGGGGGCGTCGGCGGGGGGATCGGCTGGGAGGACGGGTGTTGTCCCTCCTCCCGTGCACACGATCCGCTACTTGTGAAGGTGAGAAAGCAGAGCCAGAGAAGCGTTTCGTCTTTCTCTCTCTCTCTCTCTCTCTCTTTCTCTTTTTATGGTCATGCTCTGACTGTTGTGTAACCAGTTGCACACCGCACAAGCCTCCTTCTTTCCCCTGTGAAAGTCCGTGCTTGCTAAATTTCATTGAACTCGATGTATGTTTTTCTTTTTTCCTTCCCCCTTTTCGTAGGTGCGAGAGCGTATTGCATGCGCGCTTTTCAGCGCTGCTTACTGGATACGCGCTTCGTCTTCGCTTTTTCAAATGAATGGCGTCCTTTTTTTTTACTACTCCTCCTTCAAGTGTTTTTTTTTGTTTGTTGCCCTCCTCCACTTTTGAATCCGATCTTTCGGTCTCTTCCCCTCCCCATTCCGTCGTGACTTTCCTTCTCCGTGTGCGATTGTGTGTGTGTGTGTGTTTGCGTGTAAGTGTGCGTACCCTCCATTATTGATTGAACGTACTTCCGTACTTTCTTGCGCGTCGGCGCCTTCTTTCTGTTGTTTTTGTTTTTTGTTTTTTTCCCTCCACCAGTCTGTTGTAAACCCTCTCTGTCTATCTTCCTCTCCCTCTCTCTCTCTCTTGTTTAACAATCGCCATAAATACTCGAGCGCCTATTTCCTTCTTTTCTACTTCTATCCTCTTCTGGCTCTCCACCACGCGTCCTTTTTTTTTTTCGACTCGTTGGCTCTCTTTCTTCTCATCCTCTTTTCACTGCGCTTCTTTCACGCCATCGCAGCGCGTCCGCGTTAGGCACATCCTCCGCTACCACACGTGCTGCATTCGCGCCTTTTCTTCTTCTTTGCTAAAATGCCGCTGGACATGTCTTTTGCACGAGGCCCAGAAGTGATTGTTTTTCTTTTTTTTTTGTTTTTTCGCGTAGCTTTCCTCATATATACACAAAGAGAGAGAAAGAGGGAGGCGCGCTTCTGCTGCTGCTGCTGCCACTGTCGTGATGGCTTGACGCCGTGCTCTCACAACCTTTGATGTTTGGATGGGCAGTGTGTGGTTGGTGTGGGAGGAATATGGGTCGATGTATCCAGCACCTGCGCCAGTCGAAGTAGTGCTACGGCCGCTTTCTCTTCTAGTTATTTTTCATTTCTCCGGCCTGCATGAGGGTGAACTATTTGCTTGCTTGCTTGTGGTGTGCGACATCTTTCCTTACTGCCTTCTTCCTCTCCCAATACCGAAGCGCGTGTGACCGTGCATGCGTGTGTGTAGGGGTGTGTAAATTGTGTCTCTTGTGGTAATCTGTGATTGCTTTTTTGATGAGTCATACACCTAACAACTACTGCACACCTTCCTGAGCCAATTCAATCCAAAAAAAAAAAAGAAGAGGATGAGCGACCTGCCAATGTATTTACCTTTTTGTGGTCTGACTATCTGGCGATATCTCCCATGCGCTTTCTGTCGGTGTTGTTGTTGTTTGTTAGGTCGCTACCGCTGAAAGGTTTTTCTTTTCCCTCTCTTCTCCTGCTCTTTACTCTCAGGATTTTCGCTTTTTCTTTCTCCCACGCATACGATACCTTCTCTTATTATCTTCTTTTTTTTTCTTCTGGCATTTTTTTTTGTCTTTCTCTCCTTCACCCACCCCCTAACGCACGTTTCGCGCGGACTTACCGCGACGGTCGTTGTGTGGACGGTGAATCGTGTTCTCTCCTGCCTTCCCTCTCTGTCTGAGTGTCTCTGGTCACGCCTACTTGCGTGTTTGCACTCAAACTTTCTTTTTTCTTTTCTGTTTTCCTTTACTATCCTTATTTAGCTTTATGTTTTGTTTTTGTTTTTCTTGGTTTCAGCATTTTCATAACTTTACTTCTTTTCCGTTTTTTTTTCTCTTTGAAGGTGCTCCTCTACTCTCTCTTTCTCTTTCTTGCTTCCGCCACACGCACGTGTTCGCGCCGTCGCCTTAGCCGCACGGCAGTCGCGGTGTGGACGCTAATTTCTCTCTCGTTCTCTCTCACTCTTGATTTTGGTTATTTTACGTGTTTTTCCTCTCAGCTCTCTTTCTGTTTGGCACTGTATGCGCTCTCTCTCTTTCCGCATGTGAGAGGGAGAGAGAAAACTGGGCTACAAACCAACTTCTGCCCCCTATTGCCTTTTTTCATCGCGTTTCTTGTTTTCTTTCCCTGTTGTTTTCCTTCCCCGTGTCTTGTTTTTTGGTTGTGGCGTCTTTCTTCATGTATCACCTACTGGGTTGCTGACCGCCAACACTTTCCCCTTTTTTCCGGTTTTTCTTATACTTTTTTTTTCTTTCTCGCTTGTCCTGTTCTGTAGGTGTGCAAATACATTTATGTGTCCATGCTTGCTTCTTTTCTACCCTGTGCCTTGATCAGTATCGCTGACCGCAGTAGCTCTCTGTGAGAGCGAAGGTGACACATGGTTTTTTTAGGGAGCTGAAGATCCCTGATTTTTTTTTCATTCTTCGTCCCTCGCTTACGAGAACTGAGCGGCAGCGTCTTCTACTGCGTCCTTTTGCCCTTTCCGGCCAACTCCCCTGACGAAGGTGCATGCCGAATAGCCATGCGTTCATCGTAGCCGACATTTTCTTCCCTCCGCCTCCACCGCTGTTCACGCTCCGCTGCTACTTACCAATCTATCCTCAGTACGTCGTGTACTTCCGTGGATAAAATTTGTGTGTTTTTCTTTTTCCTATGATTATTTTCTTTTTTCGTGGCCACCCTCGCCCACCTCCTCCACGGCCTTCATTCTCTTGTGACTATCGTTTTCTGGTGGATCAACACGTTCTTACCAACTGTGCACCGACGAGAAAAGGGGAACTGTGTTTGTGCGTGTGTGTGTTTTTTTTTTTTTTCATCTTCGTTGCTCTCAACCTCTCTCTCTCTCAAACGCATTCTTATGTGCTTCTTTTTTCCTCCTTTTCGTGTTCTCCTCTGTTCACCTTTATTCCGTGTATTTGCTTTTATTTTGTTTGTTTGCTTGTAGACAGCTTTGTCGCACGCGTCTGTGTGTCTATGTCTCCGTGTGTGTGCGTGTGTGAAAGCTGAGTGATTAGCATCGTCATCTCTCACCGTTGCTGTGCCGCGTCTTGTACGACGTGGATGTTGCGCCGCGACTTCATTGTTTTCTTCTTATTTTACCCCCATTTCTTTTTTTGCTCTTTCTCTCTCTTTCCCTTTGGGAAACGTTAGTGTGCATACCCGGTCTCTCAGTCTTGTGGGTGCTCGTCTCTTCTGGACACCAAAAAAAAAAATGCAAGGTTATGCGAAAAAAAAAAGTGAATTGAGGAAGACGCACGTCGTGACGGAGAGACGACATCGTGGGAAAAAGAAGCTCTTTTATCTAGTGAATCGTTTCCTCTTTGCGTGATGGGTGGAAAGGCGAACGTGAAATGACAAGCAGAGGCAGCAAGATGCTCCCCCTCCCACGTGCACCTCTTTCAGAGGCTGCCGTCATTGTAAAGCCCGATAAGGTGTTTTAAAAAAAAATCTTGTGGGTCTCCTTCAACCATCTTTTGCGCGCGTGTTGTTGTTGAGTAGTGCCGGCGTCCACGGCGCATGATCCCGTCACCACTTCTTTCACCTCTCGTTTACTTCCCTCACTATCTCTTTTTCTTTCTTTCTCTCTCTCCCAAAAGACTGCGTCGCATCTTTTCTTCCCTTCTCAAGCAAACCGAAAAAAAATAACTAAAAGCACTGACGCAGCCTCCTACGCGCACTCCCCATTCACGCAAAAAAAAAAAAGTACGGAACTACCCACTCGTAACCTACGATGCGGTCCAACGGCCGCTACGACGACGCCGAGGCGGAGGTGGTGATGAACGAGAGCAGCGGCTCCACACCCGACGCCGCCGGCGACGCAGCGCACCCCTCTACCGGCCCGGTTGCATCCAAGGACGAGGACTACATCCATCCCTCCTCCGTCGGCATCGCGAACTGCGCACCAGGATTCTTTCGCATCCCCTTCTACGGCCGCAGCGTGCAGTACCTCGGCCCCAAGGTGCCCAGCGTCCTCGGCATCTGCAACTTCATGTCGCGCGGCATCGCCAACAACCTGATGAGCTACGCCAGATTCGCCATGTTCCGCACTCGCTTCGGCATCTCAGCGGAGCGCTTTCAGCGGCTGGCCGGCGTGACGGCGCTGGGGTGGTCGCTCATGGCCTTCACCGCGGTCTTCACCGACACGTTCGCGTTCCTGCATCACACGAAGCGGTGGTACTTGGTCATTTCCTGCCTCTTCGGCTTCGCCTTCGCCCTGGGTTTTGGCCTGCTTCCCGCAGACCCGTCCTCCGCCGACACCGGTGCCGCCTTCATGTTCCTCACCATTTGGAGCATCGCGAATGTGATCATCCTCGTTGCCAGTCAGTACAGCCGTTTGCTGCGCAAGTCGCCCCGCGCCGGGCCGCCGCTGGTCGGCGTCGCGTACAGCTGCATTATGATCGGCGGCATCATCTCCGCTGGTGTGCAGGGCCCGCTCTCCGACCGTGGGCTGCAGCACGTGGGCATGTACATCGCCGCGGTGGCCCAGCTTGTGCCGGGCATCTTCTTTGGCATGAACTGGCTGCAGGAGAAGCCCAACGCGGTGGAGCGGCTGGAGGACTGCGAGAACAACTATCAGCAGGCGCTGGAGGAGGCGCGGCGCTGGGATGAGGAGCACGGCCTCGCGGGGGATGAGGCCGGGGCGAGCGGGAAGGGCGGCGTGGTGGCGAAGAGGCTCGAGGAGAGCGACGACGACGACGTGGCTGTGGAGGACAGCAGCGACCGCAACCCCCAGCAGGCACCCGTAGTCGGGGATGCCTTGGTCGACGACCTGGACCAGAACTCACCCAACGCCGCTGCCGCTGCGTCGTCGCAGCGCCGCGTGCATCAAGTGACGAAGGAGGAGCCACACATTACGAGTGTGCTCTGCGGTGTGATTGAGATCAACCACCGTGTGGTGACCAGCAACTGGCGCATTGTGATCTACTGCGTCGTGATGACGGCGGGCGTGATTGCCATGACGGTGGTGACGGTGCTCGGCCAGAGCTACGACCTTCTTTACTGCTCCGTTGCCGTGTCGGTGGTGTGCATCCTGCTCGCCTTCTACTCGCTGCCTCTCGCGATCGCCAAGGCCAATGTCTACATCTTCCTGCAGCAGCTCCTCTACCTCCAGCTGCCCGGTGCGCTGGACAGCTTCTACATGGCACCCGCGGCATGCCTGCCGGACGGGCCGCACTTCACCTTCACCTTCTACACCACCGTGGCGGCCATCATCGGCAACGTTGGCGGTCTTATCGGTGTCACGCTCTTCACGTACGTCTTTTCCAAGAAGAGCTACCGCTTCACGATGGTGTTCGCCACGATTGTGCAGATCATCGCCTCCATCTTCGACCTCATCATGGTGAAGCGGTGGAACGTCGCGATCGGCATCCCCGACCACGCCATGTACATCTGCGGTGACGCCATCGTCTACCAGGTGACCTTCTACATCTCGTACATGCCCATCGTGCTGCTGCTGTCGCGTCTGCTCCCGCGCGGGACGGAGTGCATGGTGATGGCCGTGATGTCGAGTCTCGGCAACTTTGGCGCCGCGCTGTCAAATTCCGTTGGCGCGCTCGTGATGGAGCTCGGCTGGCCGGTCGTCGCCGACACGGTGAACAACGTCTGCGACTTCTCCAACGTGCCGTGGCTGATTCTGGTCGGCCACTTTGCGTGCCCGATGCTCATCTTCCCGCTGACGCTGATGCTGCCGGCCGCGAAGATCTCCGATGACATTGATATCGACGGTAAGGTGATCCGCAAGCGCGTGCACGCCGCGGTGGTGGAGGAGGAAGAGGCTGGAAAGAAGGGCGAGCACACGGGTCCCTCGGAGCCGGTGCGTGAGGACCGTTAGTGTGGAAAAAAAAAAAAACGAGTCTCTCTTCCTTTTTTTGCATCTCCGAAACGCAAAAAAATAGAAAATACCAGAGCTGCAGCAATCGAATCTCTTAATATATATTTTTTTGCCTTTCTTTGACTTCTCTTCTCTGCTAAATTATCGAGAGTATCTCTTTTTTTCTTTTTTCTTCTTTTTTCTAGTTGGCGCGGACTCATGTGCTGTGTGTAGTAAACGCCGTATTTCTTTCCTGGTGGTCGTCTCATTAAGCTATACTTGTACTTCACTAAATACTTGTTTCCTTTTTTTTTACTTTTGTCATTGTTGTTTCTTCGTCCACGAACATATCTCTCTCTCTCTTCTTGTAATTATATAAAAACGATTGTGTCCTCAACACTAAGCCTGAAAAAAAAAGACGCACAAAATAATGACAGCGCACCTCAACGTGCAGACAAGAAAGGGCTGGTCTCTTACCCTCTCTCACTCCTCCCATTTTTCCCTTTTTTTTAGCCTCTCTTCACCACGATTCTAAACCCTTTATCTGAATGTTTTTTTTTATATATATATATTATTCTTGCTGTTGTTTTTTATTTTATTTCCTTCTTTTGTCTTGTTTCAGGAGATTGTGCGGGTGTGTAGCAGCCACCTCACTCACTCATGTCCAGAACACCCGCAGCAACGCCCTCTCCTCTCTCTCGCTTTGAGCAACTTCGATGTAGAACACCCACACGCACAAACACACACAGACGGTGTCCAAACGTAGCTATCTGTGTGTTCCATCACGCTCTTCCCGGCCAGCAGAACAGCTACGTACCAGCTTCTACTACATTCTCTTCAATGCGCTCCTTTTTATATTTTTCTTGTTTTGGGAGGCCATAATTTATTTTTCTCCTCTTACTCTCCCAAAGGCCCTTCGCCTCCTCCTTCATCATCGTCTTCCATCGCTGCTTGTTGTGAATTCCGATGCGGCGTTTGTCTGTGCGTGTGTACGTTTTTTTTTTCTCTAGCTTTTAACGCCCTGTCTCGTAATTATTAGTTTTTTTTTCTTTTTTTCTCGTTGTGTACTTCTTGTCTTTGCTTTATTTTTTCTCTCTTTTGCTGCTGAAGAGGAGAAGAGAGACATAAGCAGGATGAAGGCATCCTTGCCACTCTCTATCTTTCCGTCTTCTGGTTTCTCGAACGTACTCTGTTATACCGTTAAATGTGGCTGCGTGAATGCCTATTTGTGCCTGTGAGTGTGTGTGTGTCGTGTTTGTCCCCCTTAAATCGGTGCCTTTTAAAGCAAAGCACGCAATATTCAAACGCAAACAAAAAAAAACGGTATTTTTTTCTTTCTCCTAATTTATCTTTTCCGCGAAAAAGAAGTTTACGTCGTCTTTTTTTTTTTCGTTAATGCTCCCTACCTTCCATGGTTATCGTGCTGCAGGTAACGATACAAATTCTCATTTTTTGCTTTGTGTGTTTGTGTTTGCTCTTTTGCTTGTGCGTATATTCTTCTCTTGACTTCTCGGCTCTTTTAGTCTTCCCTTCGCTTGGTCTCACCGAGAGAGCGACGGCAGCGCATCACCGCGCACAAACACACACACACACACACACATCTTTTTGAGGATATGGCTTTCTCTCTTGTTGTCAAAACTTCGAAAAAACCATAAAAAAAGCGCGCAGACGCACATGCATACAACTGCATCACAGGCTCGTCGATGTTTGACACGAGAGGAGCCTTTGGTAAAAAAAAAAAACGGCCCGATATCTAGTGGTGTTTTTTTGTTTTTGATTACTTTTTTTTTGGATCTAGCTTTCTTGGCTCCTGACAAATGCCCTTTCCTCTCCATTAGATCGCTCTTTGTCTTTTTTTTTTTCGTTTTTTTTATCTTCTTGTTCCCCTGGCTTCATCTCCAACTCTGTTCTTCATGTCTCTTGAAGGTGTAGAACTGCGTTCGTGGCGTATTTGTACCGGTTTTCCCTGGTGATTTGCCTTTGACTCTATTTTTTTTTCTTCTAGTGTGGTGAAGTCCTCTGTTTCTCTTCTCCCCCACTTTCACTGTTTTATCATCTTTTTCTTTTTTTTCTTGAGCCTGAAGCGCCTCAATGGCAGAGGTTGAGAGGTTGTGTTTCTTTCTCTTTATGGGATTATCCGCTACCTCCTCCATCCGCCCTTCCCGTGCGCGTCGCCAGAATTACCTCAATTCGAACTCCACTTTTTGTTTTCTTCTTCTTTCTCTCTTTCTCTTCTTGTTCACCTTTCCACTTCTATTTTGTTTAGTCGCTCAGATGCAACAACGAAAGGGGGAAAAAAGTAAAAGAAAAACGAGCTTAAGGAGAGACTGCTACTGTGAAAGAGAGGAGAAAATAACTCATAATTTTCCCTTGCCGTTGCCGCTGTCTCTCTCTCTTTACCACGTTCTTGTTTCTCGTTACATATATATATGTGTGTGTATGTGTGTGTGTGTGTGTGTACGACTGAGTGCATGTCGACGCCACTGCTTCTTGTCTCCTCCACGGCTTCGTTTTGATCTTTTCTTTTCCCTCTTTTTCTCTTAAACTGAAATGTCCAGTTGTTGTCCATTTGTTTTTATTGTTTTCTTTATATTTTTTGTAAAGCTCTCTCGCACGTGTTGTAGACTCAATTTTCTTTTTTGCGAGATGACAGCGACCCTACTTCATTTGTACTTCTTCTTTTTAATTTGTCCTTTGTTCTGCACACCTTCCCCCTTTCTCTTTCTCTCTCTCTCCCTCTCTCTCTCTCTCACACACTCTCTTTATAATCTCTTCGCGCATTAGAAAGCTGACGAACCAAATCGCATTTCCATTCTGGATCCGCAAATCATTTTTTTATTACCTTTTCCACCATTAGATGATTGTTGCTGGTGGTGTGGGAGGGGCGAAGGAGAGAGAGAGGGAGGGAGAACAGGTGTTGCGCATCGCGTACAACAAGCGTAGCGAGGGAAAATGGGCGAGACACACTCACTGGCATCGATTTGAGACTACTTCTAGAGGAAGGAAGGAAGAATTGCGTTGCTTTTCCTCGTTCCGATCAACGGCAAAGTGAGAAAAAAAAAGCGAAACTCCTCTTCTTTTTTTCGAACTTGTGCTTTTGTGTTTCTGTCTCATGCCCCTCGTCAACGTCTGCTGTTCGTCTCCGTCTTCTCTCTTCTTGTTGATGCACCTTTGCTGGGTGATCATCAGCGAAGGTCGTCGTGCATCACGCGCGGCGTACTTCTTGCGTGAAGGTAAGGCAAAAAAAAAAAAAGTGTTTTAGCAAACGTAACGTCTTTGACATTTAATAAGATAAATGGAAAAAAAAAGAAAAACAGCAAAAAGTAGAGGAGTGTAGGCGAAAGAGTATAGATGAAGAACTATATGTGTGCGCGTGAGAGGGTACGTTTGTGTGAGAGAGTGAGAGTCAATAGTAGCGAAGCGTTTGTGCAGTAGTTAAGCGAGCAATAGGTGAACATGGACGATAAGCTGTAATACGAGGAAAGCAATTTGTGACAATAAGTGTTCTATATCTGCCTCTACTCTCTCTGCCTCTACTCTCTCTGCCTCTACACTCTCTTTCGCTTTCTCTTTTTCGGCCCACATCTGCTGCCTCAGACGGAAGGGGGAAAAAAAACATTATTTGCAACGGTAAAGACGTTCCACGCACCTTTTTTTTTCTCATTTCCCCTTCATCTACATTTAAACACACCCGCAACACTGCACACTCGCGGTAATAGACACCACTGCCTACTTGCACTCATAGATTCGATAGATTCGATAGACCCTTCCATATAATACCAATACACACCATTCTTTGTGAGTTGTAGAGTCGAAGTTCATCCTTTTTTAGTGTGGCCGGTCTCATCCATTCTCTCTCTCTCTCTCTCTCTCCCTTCCTCTGCGAGAGATGTCGCACGCCTCACCGCCACCGCTGCGCAGGCCGCTGCCCCTCTCCACACCCAACCTAGACATCGTGGCGAACATCCATCACGCCAACGCACGCCTCAGCGAGTTCGCGGCGGCCCGTGCCCGTAGTCGTGACGGCAGCAGCGTCAGCAGGGACGCGTCGCGTGCAGACGAGGCAGCCGCAGCGTCCTTCTCACCATCGCCGCAAGCACAGACACCTTCTTTCGCACGACAACGTGCACCAGCGACAACAACTGCGGCACCCTCGTTGACGACGTCCACACACGACTACAGCCGCCACAACACTGCTGCTGAACACTCCCGTCGCTCTGCATCTCCGCCTGCTCGCCTGGGCACGGACACCCCACCGCCTTTGTTTTCTACGAGAGCGTCATCTTCCGCTCTATCCCCGTCTATGGCGACGGTGCAGCGTGTGGAGCTCTCACCACCCGACGCGAAAGTCGTGAGCGCAGCCGTCTCACAGCGAGCCGATACACACGTCCGCACGTCACCTGCTGCTACTGTTGCCGCTGCTGCTGCCGCTGTTGGAGCGTCTCACATCGTGCCTGAAAGCAGCGGCGAGCTGCAACGCACCCGTCGTCAGCTTGAAGACCTTCAACGGCGCTACGAATGCGAAAAGCGTGCCCAGCTGCAGGAGCGTACGCGGCAGCTGCGGCAGGAGGCCCACCAACGCGAGAGCGAGGAGAGCGTGGTGGAGCAGGCCGCACAGCTCCTTCACGACTACGAAGCTCTTCTTCGCTTCCGTGACGTGGCGAGTGCGGAACACCTCGACGCGGTGCTGCAGCGCGTGGCACAGGACTGGCAGCGCAGCGCGCAGGCGCTGGAGCAGACGCGTGAGGAATGCGAACGGTCTGCGCTGCAGAAGGTGGAGGTGGCGTGCCAGGAGCAGCAGGCGAAGCTTCAAGCAGCACTCCAGCAGCACCTTCTCACTACAGCTCAGACGAGTGTGAACGCGGAGGCCCGCCAGTTCGAGCACATCGCTACCGCCGTGCAGGAGCAGGTGGAGTCCTTCAAAGCCGAATACCGCGCACTTGTTGAGCAGGACATGGAGACGCGAAGTCGGCTGATGGAGGAGCAGGCGGCGCGACGCGAGCAGCAGTGGGTAATCTTCTTAAGGGAAGAGCACGCGCGGGTTGTGGCGGCGGGCGAGGTGGCCGCACGAGAGGCGAGTCGGCGCCAGCTTGAAACCCTTCGCGTTGCCCTCCGCGACGTTACGGAGCTGCGGGGGACGTTGATCACGCAGCAGGCGGAGAGGCAGGTGCAGATCAGCAAGGAGTACGTCGCTGCGTATGAAGCCGCAGCGCACGAATACGCGGTGGCGGCGCAGGATAGCGCCGACTTCGTGCTGCAGGTGCAGCAGGCGTGTGCCACTGTGATGCGCAGCCTTCACGCAGAAGCGCAGCGCGCACAAGGAGAAAAGCATCGCACAGAACGTCGTTTACGGCAAGTAGAGACGGAGAAGGACGTGGCCATCGCGCAGGATCGGCAAGCAGCAGAAGCACAGGCGGAGAAGCACTGGACTGCAAGAATGGCAGACGAGCGGCAACAGCACCGCGCCGCCTTAGCGGCACTGGTCCACCAGCACGAAGAAGCCGCACAGGAGCTGCAGCGTGCACGGGACGCGCGTGCCGTAGAGGAAGCGCGCCGCTACGCAGCTGAGATCGCCACCTTGCAAGAGAAGCTTTGCGATGCGCGCTGCGAGTATGAGACACGTGCGAAAGAGGCGAGCGATGCGCTTTCTGCAGAGGCGTCCCGCATCGCCACGGCAAAGGACGCCGCGGTGCTGGAGGTGGCGGCGCTGACGGCGCAGCTACGCGACGAGCGGGCCAACCACGCCGTCGCGCTGCTCGCTGCTCGTCGGGAGTACGAGGCCCACTTTGAGGAAAAGCTAGGAGAGCTGGATACCCAGTACGCAGCAGCACTGAAGCAACACGAGGAGCGTGCCGCCGCTCTTGCAACTCAGCACGCACAACAAGGCGGAGGCGGCGGTGGCGGTGTGTCACACGTGCTGCGCCGGGTAGCCGAGCTCGAGGACGAGCTGCACACCGTACAACAGCGCCACACCGCTGCTCTGCACGACGCAGTGGATGAGGCGGCCAGGATGTGGTCCGCACGTCTGCAGGCTGCCGAGCAGCATCACAACGAGGAGAGGGACGCGTTGGCGGCGCAGCATCGTGACCTGCGAGAGAAGCTGCTTGCGGAGGTGCGGCAGCGCGAAGACGATGCCGAGAGGCGTGTTGCTGCGCAGCGGGAGGCCCACCAGCAAGAGCTGCACAACGCCCTTCTCACAGAGCGGCAGACGGCGCAGCGCATCGCCGCTACGCGTGAGCACGAGCGCGCGGACGAGCTCGCCCACGTCACCGCCGACACCGCGGCGCGTGTGCGGCTGCGCGAGGACGCGGTGAAAGCACGGGAAGAGGCCTTGGCCGCCGCCACAGCTGCATGGCAACGTGCACGGGTGGCCGAACGAGGCGAGGTGCTGCAGCAGCTGCTGGAGGAGGTGAATCAGAACTGCGCCGAACAGCAGCAGCGCCTGCAGGGGCGAGAAGACGCGCTACAGGCTGCGCAGAAAGCCTTTGCGCAACAACAACGCGAGGCGGATGTAGAAGTGCTTGCCACAGCACAGCGTGAAGCAGCTGAACACTTCGCGGCAGAGTTGCAGAAGGCACAGCAGACGTGGGTCGAGTTCCTTGGCACTGCACTTCAGGAGCGCTCTCTCGTCTGGCAGCAGGCACGTCAGCAAGAGCTCGACGCCGTCAACGCCCTTCATCGCGAGGAGGTGCGTCAGCTTTGTGCCTGCCACACGCAGCAGCTGCAGGGACTCCGTGACGAGCAGTCGCGGTGCCGCAAGCAGCTGGAGGAGGAGATGACCGCGCGGGAAGCTGCCTGGGAAGAGGCGCGCGCGGCATCGCTGGACAGCTACGCGGAGGCCGCAGCTGAGCGCCTTCACCGTGTGGCGGAAGGCGAAAAGCAAAAGTGGGACGTTGTGCAACGGGAGCAACTCTCGGTTGCAGCAGCGGCACACCTCCACGCGGTGGCGGAGCGTACGGAGCGTGTGCTGGCTGCCACAGACGAAGAGCGCCGTCGCATGGAAAGCGAGCTTCGCGACGTCTACTCTGCCGTTATCGAGGAGCATGAAGTAGCGACGGCGACGCGCCTGACGGAGATTCGTGCAGAGCATGAGCACCACGTGGCAGAGCTGCGACGGGAGTGGGACAGGCGCTTGAGAGAGCAGGCACGGCAACTACACGCCGAGTACACCGCCCACGTAAAGCGGCACGAAGAAGACAGGAAGAAGTCCTCGCAGTCCTACGAGGCTCAGCTGGCGGCGATGCGCGCCGAGCATGCGGAGCAGCTTGCCCGACAGCGCACGGCAGCGCAGAAGGCACTCGCAGCGGCGCAGCAGGAGGCACACGAAGCACAACAGGCACACAACACGACATTAGAAAAAGAGCAGCAGGAGGCTGCAGCGGCGCACCGCCGCCACATCGATGCGCTGCAACAACAGTGCGACGCGCAGGCAGCCGAGCTGCTGCGGCACGAGGCGCAAATGTCTGCGCAGGCGCAGGAAGTGCGAGAGGCGGCGCAGATGGAGCTGCGGCGTGAGTATGAGCAGAGCATGTCGGAGCTGCGTCTCGCGCTGGAAGAGCGCAATCGCGCCTTTGCAACGCTGCAAGCCTCCCTCTATGAACAAGTGCGTGTGGAGGTCGCGAAAATCCAGACAGCCTCGGCGGAAGCCTACGCTGACTTCGCAGAGGAGCAGCAGAAGAGCGCCGCAGAGCGCATTGCGGCGCACGAAGCTGAACTCGTGCAGGAGCGTCAACGTCAGCAGGAGCAGCTCACCCGCCTGCAGCAGCAGCACGAAGCGGCCCTCACAGCACAGGCAACGAAGCTGCGCGCTGAGCACGCAAAAGCACAGACGGAGCTCACGACTGTGTACGACGCGCAGCAAACAGAGTGGCAGCACATGTTAGATGCAGCGCGCTCCGACGTCGCCGCCGCGGAAGCCACGATCACCTCCCTCACTGCGCAGCTGGCACAGGCGCAGGTAACACAAGCCGAGCAACACGCCGCCGCGTACGAGAAATTGGACAAGGCGTACCGGCATGTGCTGGAGGCGGCGATGGCGCAGGTGCAGGAGGAGCGAGAGGAGGTAGCTCGACAGGCGCTGGCTGACGCTGAGCAGCGTTTTGTTGCCTCGCTGCTGCGCCACGACCACAGCAACCGCGAAGCCCCGTCACCGCTACCTGCAACGGCCACCGCTGCTGATGACGGCTTCGATGCCGCGGCGGCGGCGGTCTTTCCGACCCCGCACGCGCGTCGCACTGCCGAGCTCACGGGCAGAGGTGTCACCACCCCCGCAGCGCCACGCACCCCGCGTCCCTTCGTCGTTAGCCCTCCACCCCTCTCCCCTGCTGGTCCGATGGAGCTTGCAGACGTCCCCGCAGCCAACAATTTGCCTCCCAATCATCCCTCGTCTGCTACTTCTCAGTTTCCTTCGCCTCAGCACACCGTGGCGTCTCACGAGCAGGGAAAGAGGTATTACGACCGCCTCGTGCAGCTGTGGGACGTGCTTGAAGTGCCTCTCGCAGAGCGCCATGCCTTCCTGGACCACGTCAGTGAGCTGGACGGAGCGCCGGAGGCGCAGCAGCGGGCGTGGGCGGCGGAGCAGGCACGGCGTGAGGCGCAGCTGCCGCTGCTTGAAGCTCTCACACGCCGTGAATACGTGGCACGACAACTGCGCACCCTTCCCCCCTCTCCAGAGCTGGTGGTGGGCGGCGGTAATGTGTCTTCGCCGCTCTCCGCCAAAGCAGTGAACAGTACTCTGAGTTGTGGATGGGAAAAGGGCAGCGGGAGTGGTTCGCCGCCGCAGCAGCTGCAGCAGCCTTCGAAAGCGTTGTCAAGTCGTGCGTCCGCAACGGCAGACGCGGCGCAGGTGCACGAGCGTTTGGCGGTTGAATTGGAAAGGCTGACGGCGCAGCTGCGGCGTGACGTGACAGCGCATGAAGCCCACTTTGGTCAACTCTTCCACTACAACGGTCGGCGCGTGATGGAAACACTGTGAAGGATGGTGAGGAAGTAACAGCCGCGCTGCTTCTCTGTCGATGTCACTCTTCCCCTTGAGGTGCGATTACGTGTGGTGAGAAGTGGCCTAGCAATCGGTTCAGCAAATAGAGATGGAATACACTTTATATAACATCGACAAAACGAAGAGAGTGTCGCATCAACGCATCCGTGCTTTTTTTTTTGACTGTTACCTTCACGGTTGTTCAGCCCGCTAACACACCTGCAGCCGTCTACGCATGTTGGCCAGCATGGCGGAGCACTGCAGCACGCTGCAAGTGGTGCACCGCGCTCTGCTGCACGCATCCTTCTGGAGCTACACCATGTACGTCTGTCTTCTGTGTTTGTGTGTTCTTTTTCTTCCCACTTCTCATCTTCTCTCGCAACCATTTTATTCCCTCTTCGACCGCGAACGCGTATCTGGGTTGTATCAACAGGATTTTCCTGTTTCCTCCCTTCTATTCCTATTCCTTGTAGTGTGTGCGTGTGTGAGACTGTGCGTGTCTGCTTCGTCGGCGAAGCCCTGCACTTCCCCTTTTTTCCCCCATTTTTTTAGCTCTCTCGTTTCCCAGAGATCCGCCTTCACTACGCTCCAGGACACACTTCCAGTGGCACGCATCTTTCCAGCCTCGCCGCGATTCCTGCTACGCCGCAGCGGCCAACATATCCTCGCAGCATCACACCATTTCAGAAAAAAAAATTAAAGGTTATCGAAAACTTCAAGCACGTCACCACTTCTCTCACTATCTGTGCCGTTCACTAAAGGTGGAAAGATGAACGGCTTTGACCGCCATCAGCATCCCCCCGCTGCCGCACCGATACGCGTGCATGTCGAGATCAAAGGCTCTCTTGACATCCCCCTGCAACTCGGCCTCCTCGCCGAACTCGGCGACCCAGTGATGGAGCAGGAGATTCTCAAGGAAGCTGTGCGCATCGCCGTGAGTGAGAAGCTGGGCTGCTTCGACGGCGTCGACGTGCGGCTCAGCTCCAGCGGTGGTCGTGAAGCCGCCCCGTCACAGCCAAACGGCGCGCAGTGTCAACAGCAGACGGCGGCCCCGTCGACGGCAACAGCAGCAGCAGCAACAGCAACAGCGACACGGCGTAGCAACGCGCAGCGCTACTGCGAAGCCGATGTGGATCTCCAGCGGCTTGGCGGCTGTATAGAGGCGATTCAGGGTGCCTACGAGCACCTGCTGGTGCACCTCCACCTGCTGCACGACGTGCTGCACGGCGCCGCGGCACCCTTGTCAAGTGCGGAGTCGCCCGCGACGTTGCTGGACGCAGATGGCACGAGCGTCGTCACGCCGCTGAGTGTGGACGCCCCCAGCGATGCCTCTCGCGCAGTGCTGGAGGATGCTGCAGGACCTGCATCTGCCGCTGCGGGGAACAGTCCCAGCGCCAGCATGAACGGCAACAGCCGCATTAGTGGTGGATGTGCTGGATCCCCGGCCGACCTCTCGGCTGCCTATGCGGACGCGCTGCAGCGACTCGCAGCTGCCCAGCGTCTCGTCGACACCGCCCTCCGCGACCGCCAACCCGATGTCGTGCAGGAGGCTGCGGCACACCACAACGCGGAGGGGCTGCGACGTGAGGGTGACATGCTGGAGCAGGAGCGTGACTGCAACGGCGGACGTCACGGCAGTGGGAGCGTCGAGGAGGAGGATGGTTGTGTGAATGGGCTGCGGCGTGTGCGGCCGCGCATGGACCACGAGGACGGCGTCGACGCGGAGCTGCGCCGTGGGCTGCTGGCTGACGAGGATGAGAGCGACAACGCCGGTGGCTCGCCGCTGGACAACGAAGACGAGCGCGATGACGACGACGTGGATGAAGAAGCGTTGCATGAGCGCTATGTCCGGCAGGGTTACAGTCCCTTGTGAGGCTGATATATTTTAATTTAGTTTTATATATATATATACCTGTCTGCTGTCGAAGCGTTTTCTTACTTTCTTTCTTTCTTTCTCTTTCATCTTTATCGAGCGCCTGTGCTACCATTTGCTGCCGTCTGCTGTGAAGAGCAGAATTATCCTTGTTTTGCGCACCACCCCCCATAAATTTGAGGGCCCCCTTGTTTTGTTTTGTTTCTTCTTCTATTTTTCATTCCTTTTTTGGGAGGTACGTTTCTTTTCCAATTACGGTCACTGTATTCGTTTGGGTCCCACACACACACTCACCTGCCCGCCCCTCTCATCCCTTTTTTTTTTCTTTTCTGACCTCGTTCTTGTTCTATCCCCCTCGCTGCCTTTGTCTCGCGCTCCAACCGCAATCTTACTCGTTCATCAAACTTTTTCTATTTTTTTCTTTTCGCTCTGACCTTTTTCTTCTCTCTCTCAAATCACCTTTCGGTCATTTTCTCTCTCTCTCCATCCTCATGTCTGTTACCCTCTTCTTCACGTCTGCTACTCCCTCTCGCGTGGTGTCATTCCAAGAAAACTTGCAGCGCTGTCAGGTATCGCCCTTGCAAAGGTCTTCTTTTTTGTAACTCTTTGCTCCGATGCGGATACTGCACGGCAATCTGCATCTTTTTGCTTGTTTGTTGTTTTCTGTTTGTTTCTACTCTTGCATGCACTGTATCACACCCTTTGGCACGATGTGGCCTTTTCTTTGTGTAAGTTGTTGTTGTTGTTGTTGTTGTTTTATAGTAAGTCTTGTTACGGGTGAATCCATTATTAGTTGTGTGCACCGTGCTTTAAAACATTCTCCTTTTTCTTCGGTTATTGTGCTGCTGCTGGTGTGATGGAATCTAGATCAAAATGTCGGTGCTGGAGGCGCAGCGAGGGAAGAACAGCGAGAGAAGGAGAGCTGAAGAGATACGCGAGGAAAGTGTGGAGAGGGAGTAGAAAACGATGGGGAAAAAAAGACTGCGTTTTAGCAGCACGAGTCACGAATGCAGACGGCAGTACCTGTCTCGCACTTGACCCTCTCCGTTCCCTCCACACATAAGACCACAAACAAACACACACACTAAATCTTTCTTATTTTTGACTACATTTATTATTCTTGTTTTCAAACTAATGCACGCTGCCGATGAAAGTGAAGTAACAGGCATCCAATAGTTTTACTTTTTTTTTCTTTTTTCCTTCTCCCGTAGTGCCACCGGTGCTTTCTCTTTTCTTTTTCTCTCTCTCTCTCTCTTTCTCCTCTTTCTCCTTGTGATCTTTATGGTAGACATGCGGTATTTTATTTACCCCTTGGTATCAATCAGTGCAATTTTTTTTTTGTTTTGTGATGCCGCTCGCTCACAAGTGTTCTCTGTCGCTGTTGTTTTCGTCTTAGTCTTGTTCTGCTTGTTTTTTGTGCTCACCGCGGTATTCGTCTCTTATTGCGTTCGTGTGAAACGGATATGTATGACTGTTCTTAAGAGCATCCAAGAGAAGATACGTGTTTTTAATTCACATAATGATCCCTAAGTGTGTGTTTTTGTGTAAAAAAAATCTTCTCCTGCCAAATGGTGAACAGTGAAAGAGATCAAAGGAGCATTAAAGTAAATTGGGTGGCACAACAAAAAGGAGAAAAAAAAAAGCACAATTAATGTGGGGCTTCACGAAGGCCTCCGGATGAAAAGTGAGAAAATATCAAAAAAAAAAAGGGGAGGCAAGCGTACACCCTTTAGGAAAGACTGGAATTTTTTTTTGCTGCATGTTATTGTTTTTTTTTTTCTGTCACTAGTGATTCGGTCTCTTTATCTATTTGCACAGTTGCGTGCGTTGTATATCCCTGCCAACAGCTGAAGAATCGCAAACGGTCATCATCATAATAAAAATAATAATCGTCCGCCTTAACACCCACAACTGCAAGATCAAACGCCGTTACTCGCTTTTTTTACTAGGGTTTCTTTTTTCTCTCTCTTTCTGTTTCTCCTCTTTCCATTTAAAGGCTTTTGAAGTTTTTGTTTTTTTTTTCTGCTGCTGCTGTGGTCGACTCTGGCACCCTCTTTGTCCAGTTTCTGACGAAAAGAGGAGAAAAAAGCGTGCAACTTGAGACATATTTGTCTTCTTTTCCCCTTTTTTCCTCCTTTTTTGTGTTCGTGCTGAATGCATCTGACACACGCACACATATAGTGAGAAACACACACGCGTTCTTTTTTCTCTCGCTCTCTATTTCTTTTTTGAGGATCTGTGTGTTTGTGTCTGGAGTCGGTACCGGTTGTTTGTGTCTTTGTGGTGTTGATACCCCGCAAGCTTTTAAGGGGTCTGTGCACGGCAAAAGGAAACAAAGTCTTCTTTTCATTGAATGCTTGCTTTTGGTCCTTTTTTTTCCAGCTTTTTCTCGTTTTTTTATAGCTAAAATTGTGAAGGGCTGGTGCGTTGAAGCTGAGAAAAGAATTGAGCGGAGGGTGACTGTGAATAGTATCGTGCTGTGCAAAGTTTGTCGTCTCTATCTTTTCCCTTAACCTCTTTTTTTTTTGTTGGTGCTGAAGGCTGCTGTGATTTTGTTTCGTTTTGTTGCGCGTGACGTTCCTCTGTCCCATACGCAGGAAGCTCAACAACTATTCTCTTCTCTTTCGCGTTGCGTGTCACTTCTCACTTGCTGGCATCGTGCTTCGCCTGTCGTCCCAATTGACTTTTTTTATCCCTCTTGCTTCAGTTTGAAGAGAAAATTTAAAAAAAAAAAACACGCGACGACAAGTTGCTCCATCTCATGTCGAACGCCTTGTCCGCCTTGAATCACGAACGCCTTCCGGTGTATGGGGACGAATATGTATATTTTCTTTATTATTATTTTTGAAGGCCTCGACGGAGACGGAGTGATCGCAGTATATATGTAGGTGCGTTTGTGTGCGTGTACCCAGTGAACCTGCATCGGGCACTGTCAAGAAAGCACTGAAAGCCACATCACTCAAACATCAGTCGTCACCAACATTAGTTAAGGGCATCGTTTCTCATCTACCCTTCAACTCTCCCTCTCTCTCTCTCTCTTTCTCTCTCCCTGTCGCTTCAATTCTTGTATTTAGCATGTCACCTGGGCGGCATCAGCAGCTCAACTCGTCGCTGCACGGAGTCTCTCGATTTTAGCAGCACTCAACAACAACAACAACACACACAAACATACGCTAAGAGAGAGTGAAACATGTTCAATCGCGTGAATGCTTTTTTGGAGGCCATCGACAAAAAGTCAGAGGAGATGGCCGACGCGGCGGCGGAGGAGGACATTGTGCAGTCCCTGCAGCTGCGCCAGCCACTCGAACACGACGCACACCACCACCTGCATCACAGCAACACGAGCAGTATGAACCACAACATCACTGGTGCGGGCGTCAGACCTAGCAGCTCCACCGTCCCCTCTTCCTTCCACGCCGTGGAAGGGTGGGCTGGGGACCAAAAGAACGTTTCCCACAGCTCGACGGCAGCAGGATCAGCAGCATCCACCACTGGCACGAGTAGTGCGTTAGCCTTCGCAACGTCTGCTGCCCTCCGCGCCTCTGCAGGGCCGCCTAGCCACGCAGGGCGGAGTGACCACTCCTACGCTACGCATGCAGCAGGACCGCGTGTGGCACCGCTTGCACTCCCCACGAAGCTGCCTTCCTTCCGCTCGTCATTGTCTGACACGGATGCTGTCGCCCGTGGTGGGCTACGACATGCCTCGGGACAGGTGAAAGGTAGTGTTGATGCCAGCGGGCTACGTGCCGTCGATACTTCAAGTAAGGCGCACGACTCCGCTATTCTTCTCTCAGCGACACCGGCTAGCAGCACCGCACGCGGAGACGTGTTGAGCGATGCGAACGGGTCCAGTGCTGCTGCTGCTGCTGACGCACTCGAGCGCCTGCAGGCACGCTGCACAAAGCTTGAAGCGGACAATACAAAATGGCAGCAAGAAGCCGCCACTCACCGTGCCCAAGGTGGTGCCGCTCGTGATGCGCTCTGGAAGGCGGAGCAGGACGCGCGTGCGAGTCGTGCCGCGCAGCGAGATGCCGAGCAGGCGCTGGCGGCGTACAAGGAGACAGCGCAGCGGCTGCTGGAGGAGGCACAGCAGGAAGTGCGGCGAGCACAGGCGGCAAGTCGCAGTGGCATCAATAGTGCAAATGAAGGTGACGCAGCATCACAGCAGCAGCAACAGCAACAGCTGGCAGAAGAGGCACGGGACGTGCGCCAGCGGTTCGAGTTGCTGCAGGCGGAGCACACCGCCCTCCTCTCTGACGTCGACCGCTACCAGCACGAAGCCGCCAAGGCAAGCGCGGAGCTGCAGCAGCTGCAGGCGACGTGCCGCCGCGCCGAGGACCGCGTCGATGCCCTTCAACTCGACGTGCACGCCACGCGAGAGTCTCTCGCCGGCGAGGTGGCCGCACACGCCGACACGAAGGCTGCCCTGCGCAAGCTGTTGACGCAGCAGCAGCAACGCGCACCACAGCAGACGACGGAGGTGACAACGTCAAGCAGCGAGGCGGCAGGCAGCGAGGATGTGGCGCAGCTCCAGCGCGAGGTGCGAGAGGCCCGCCAGCGCCACCAACTCCTCCTCCTACAGGCGAGTAATCGCCAAACTGCCCTCGACGCAGCGGAGCGTGAAGTTGCAGACCTAAAAGCTCGCTACAACGATCTCGCCCGCCAATTCGATGACGCGCAGGTAGAGGTAGACGCGGGATTCCGTGGCGCGGGATACGCGTCTGCTACGCCGGGGTTTGGTGTGAACGGAGGAGGCGCGAGTGGTGGTCAGCGGCCTCGTGGTGCTGGTGCTGTGGGTGGTGCGGACCACGCCGGAGGTGGCGCTGCTGGGCTGCTGTCAGACAAGCCGTCGTCTGCAGCGCCGACACTGCTGCTGAACGCAGCACCCGATGCCCTGCGACGTAACCCGGTGATGGTGCAGCTCGCTCGCAGGTACGGTGCAGCGGGGCGGGCTGCCGTGTCGGGGTTGGCTGCGCTGGACGCCGCGGCGCTGCGCCTGGGCCGCGTGCTGATCCAATCGCGGTGGGTGTGGCGGGTGATGTTGGTGGGCTACGTCTTGCTGCTGCAGCTCTGGGTGGTGCTGATGGTGCTCGCCAGCCTGGCAGGTGACAACTGAAAAAAAAAGGGGTGATAAGAGCGGCAAGCAACGATGCTCCTTCTCCTCCTCTGTTTGATTTTTCCCCCTTCTCATTCTTCTGTTGCTGTTGTGTTTCTTTTTTCTCTTTTGCTCCTCCCCGCCACCGCTCACATGGGCTTTCCAACAACAAAGAGAAAACGAAGGATGTAAATTAGGTGCAGATGTGCACGTTTGTGGGTCTAAGTGGCTACGCAAATTCAAGCCATTTTCTATTCTCTTTTCGCGCTTTTCCCCCCGCACCTGATGAGACGTGTCGTCTCTCTCTCTCAAATTACTCTTTGTCAAACGTCACTTCTGCTGCTTCCTTGAATGCGTTTTTGTAATATCTCTTGCTTCCTCTCCGCCCTCTCCTCCTCGTTCGCTCTCCTCCCACTCCCCATGCAGGCTATTCGGTGCTTAAAACAGAAATTCGGCTTCTCCCTATCTCTCTCCCTCTCTCTTTTCATAATCGCAATGACTTCGCAGAGCACTTACGTTTCCGTCGCGCCATCACCGCGGCTGCGCGACACCCAAACCACCGCCCCTGCCGAGCTCGTAAAGCTGCGCGTGCAACACCTTCTCCCGCACACCACGCGTCGCGCCAAGGCACGCGTCGACGCGCTGAAGCGCCTGTTCGCGATGCCTACGGCGACGCTGCTGGCGGAGCAGGCAGACGCAGCAGCCGCAACGCTGCACCGTCTGCGTCTGGTCAAGTCCGTGCGCAACCTCAAGGTTCAGGGCAGCGATGCTTCAAGCACCAACGGTGTGGTGGGTGCTCTCTGTCTGCCTCTGCATGCCTGCGCCGCGCTGCCACAGCTGTCAGCAGAAGGCACGGCGACGCCGCTGTCGGGGGTGTTGACCGGCTCCGTCGACGGCCTTCTCACGCTGTGGGACGCCGAGCAGTGCACGCCGCTCTGCAGCCAGTCGACCTTTCCAGAGGGGCGTGCGTGGGGGCGGGTGAAGTCACTTGCTGTGTACCCCACGAGCGGCGGTGCTGCAAGTGCGGTGAGTTCGGCTATTGCGTTCACGGCGAGCATGTTCCAGTCGGAGGTGCGCGTGTGGCGCGTCGCTGCAGACAACGCCAGCGCGCGAAACGAGGAGGAAGAAGGTTCAACGACCGCCGCTCCGTCCGCGTCGCTGCAGCCGCTCACCACCGCACCCACGGAGGCGTCGGCAGAGCGACAGGGCGGGCTGCAGAGTGTTGCCGTGGACGCCACGGGTGCTCTCCTCGCCGCGACGCATGACAGCGGCGCCGTACACATCTGGGACGCTCGCACCGCCGTCGAGGGCACCGCGGCACCGCTGCTGCACCTCTACGCACAAGACGGCTACGAGACGGCCGGCGCAACACACGGCGTTGCCTTCCACCCTGACGGCTCTCTGCTCACCACCACCGACGCCGGCGGGCGTGTCGTCGCCTTTGACACGCGCAGCGGGCAACTCGCCTTCCACACGGGCGGCCGCGTCGGCGCGCACCTGCGAGCGGCGCGGTGTCTGGCGTGGTCTCCATGTGGCGTGCGCCTCGCCTCTGGCGGCGATGATGGCGTGGTGCAGATTTACGACGCGCGCAGGCTAAGCCGGGCAGGTCCTGGCGTGCACAAGGACGGTGGAAGCAGCGCTGCGCCGTTTTTGTTGCTGGGCCATGAAGACGCCATCACCTCGCTAGGCTTTTACACGAACCCGCTGTGTCGCAGGGCTGGTAGTTGCCCGTCGCTGCTGCCCGTAGGCCTCATCACAACCTCGCTGGACCAGACGATGCGTGTGTGGGACGCCAACACCGGTCTCTGCGTCAAGGCACTCGACGCGGGGATGCCGCTCTACAGCCACTGCCGCCCCGCGCTCCAGCCGCTCTCGGCGACGCGCTTCGCGGAGTCCACGGCGGTGATGGTGGTGGGCCACGGCAAGAACTGGCTCCTGTACGATGTTGGTCTGCGCGGTGAAGCACTGGACGATGACCCGCACGTGAAAGATGCATCGCGCCGTGGTCCTGAAGGAGAGGAGGCGGTTCAGGTCCAGGAGACGGACATCGTTGCCTCTCCGCATGGTGCTGCGGGAACGATGAAATTTTCAGTGGCAGCGAGTGCGTCGGCGCAGGTGGTGGCAGCAGCAGCTGGTGGTGGTGATGCTGGTGACAGCTCCAGTGACGAGGAGGAAGAAGATGAAATGGTAGCGCTGATGAAGCCAACGGCGGTGGTGGTGGCGCCTCCTTCAGCGTCCAACAAGGACGACGAAAACGAGGAGGAGGAAGAGAGTAGTAGTGAGGACGAGATGGAAGCGCTGAGGAAGAAGGCGTCGACATCGTGAGGAGCGAGGTAAATTGTTTTGTTGGTTGAATCTATTTTGCGTTTGTCTGTGCTCAATACAACTGTTTATCCCCTCTCTCTTTCTCTATTCCTCGTGTAGAGTGCGTGAGTGCAGTTCTTAGTCGTTACTCAAGGCTGCGTCGCCTTGACTTTTAAAAACTCGCAACTAAACAAATGAATGATTTAAAAAAGACACGTTCCCCTTTTGTCAGTGCTTCTCTCTTCTCTTCTCTGTTGATTTAAATCTAAACTTTTTTTCCTTAAAAAGCCGTCCGAAATTTCGACATGGTACCTGCGCAGCGGCTTGCAAAGGAATTACTATCTCGTATGGCGGCAACGCGTGCAGAGGCAGCTTCTCCTACTTTCCCTCCCTTAACTCCCTTCCTTTCATCTCTCTTATAGGTAAGGCTCATCCACTGACGTACACCGTCGACACACAGAGAGAGTCGTGGTAAGAGTCGGTACTTGAGTACATACCTCTTTGTTAAGCCTTTCTTTCTTCTTCTTCTTTTTTCACTGCGGTAATGAAGTCCTCCCTTCTCCCCAGCAGTGGGGCGGTAACACACTGGAAGACGCCGCCGCTGCCCTCCTCTTCTTCATCACCTCGTGCTGCGCAAGCGGCACGTGATCAGGTGATGGCCAGCAGCAGCACTCCCGAGGCACTTCTCTCGAATCTCACGTTTCTCCAGCGCATGGCGGACGTCTTTGAGGAGCAGGGCAACTACGCCGAGTGTGTGCGCAGCGCCGAGTCCGCACTGCTGCTGCGACAGGCCAACGCGCCGGTTGTTGCCGCCATCCTTGCCGCACGTCTACAACAACAGCAACAGCAACAACAACAGCAAGTGGTAAAGAGGACTAATGGCGCCACTGCTTCTCGCCCGGCGCCAGCAGCCGCAGCACCACGAAAGATAGACGTGGGAGCCGACGTGTTGGAGGGAGGAATGGTGGTTCTTACCGATAAGGGCGATGTGCAGCTACCGCTTGACTTGGCGCAGCAGGCGACGGATCTTGTGCGGCGGTGCAACAGCTACGCGGTGGCAGCGCTGCGTCACGACCGCCTCGACAGCGCTGCCTTTTTCCTGAACCGCGCGATGTTTTTGACTGACGGCAACGGGGAGGAGGAGATGCACGACGTGCGCAGTGGTGCCCATGGCGGTCTCGTGCTCCGTGACGGTGACGGTGGTGCGAACTTTGCTGGTACTTCTGACCGGTGGTGGTGGCGCGGCGTCATGCAAACGCACCACCAACAGCAGCAGTCAGGTAAAGCAAGGAAGGGCAGTGACAGCAGTGCCGACGACGGGGATGACGATGCGGAGAGCGACGTGCTGGATCTCTCCAGCACAAACGCAAATGTGGCGGGAGGTGCGACCAACACCGCTGCTGCGGCACTGCGTGCGTGCTTTCAGGACACGTCGCGTGACCAGCAGCGCCGCCTCACGCTGCGCGCCGCCACGCTGAACCACCTCGGGTGTTTGGAGCACCGCCGCGGGCGTCTCGGCGCCGCCGTCATTTTCTTTCGCATGGCGATCCGCACGGCGACGCAGCTCGAGTCGACGACGCTGACAGATGCCAGCGATGACGTGGACGGTGCGGAGACCAACAAGGCAAACATGGCCTCGACCTACTTGAACCTCTGCACCGTGCTGAACGCGATGGGGCGGCACGCAGAGGCGGTGCAGGCGTGCGAGCGGGTGGTGCCGCTGCTGCAACAGGCACTGCAGGAAGCAGCAGCCGCAACACCCAACGCTGCTGCCGCTGCTGCTGCTGGTAGTGCTGCTGCACGCAACGCCTCTGGTGCGGTGGACCGCGTAGAGGAGATAGCAGCACACGCCAAGGATGAGGTGCGGGTGGCGACGATGCTGGTGGTGGCCTACTACAACCTTGGCGTCTCTCTTGAGCGGCGTGACGCTGGACGGACAAGCGATGCTGCACCGCAGCGCGCCTTTCAGCAGGCGGTGCACGTCAGCCATGGCTACCACCTCGTCCCTCCGTCCTGCCGCGGCATCGAAGCGGTGATGGCGGCGCTGCGGCACCCACACAGAAGTGGCGAGCAGACGGAGTCTGCTGTCCGTAGTGGCGCTACTTCCTCTCCTCCTCCTCCGCAGGAGTTACCAGCTGCGGCTGCGGTACTCACCACTGCGCCGTTGGCGGTTGCAGCGCAGCAGCAGCCGTCGTCGTCACAGCCACAAACGGAGCGGCGCTTCTCCTCTCAGCCGCCAACGCACGCGCTGCCGCGCATCACGGCCGTGAGCAGCACCACCGACCCATCGACTGCCACGCGGCGCCTGCCTTCGTCACCACCACCACCACCGCCGTCGTCGTCGTCAGCAGCGCTCATGCCCTCCCGACCCGCCTCACAGCCGCGCCAGCCGATGTCCCCGGTCAATTCAAACAGCACCACGCTGGCGCCGACCACGGCTGCTGCCACGGGTGCTGGTGGCGGAGGCAACAGCGGGAGTACGGCAACGGCGTCTGTTGTCTCCGTCCACGCCGCTCGTCCCCCGCTGCGTCACCGGGTGAGCGCCGCCGACGCACGGGTTGGCAGCGCCAGTGTTACCGCTTCTCCCTCGTCACCTGCGCCGCCGTCCACCGCGTCGAACTTCACGGTGAACAACGCGTGGAGCTCGCCGTTCGCTCCGCGCCTCCGGCCCTCCTCGCACCCCTCCCACCCAGCCTCCTCGCATCCACAACCACCTCCTCGCGGACGCCACCGCCACCCGTACCGCCGCCCGCCATCTTTGCGCGTGCGAACGGCGGCGCTGCGACGTTCGCGGCGACGGCGCCACCGGCGCTGACACGACCCACAGGAGCAGCGGTGACCATGACGGCAGCAGGTGCCACTTCCGCGTCGCAGCCCCCGTCAAACCCCTTCGGCCGCCGCACCTTCGGCAGCACGCTGCCCCTACCGGTGGGCCGCACAGCTGGTATCGCTGCTGGCACTGGTGCCCTCGCTGACAACTCGCGCGTGTCATCGGCACGTGATGCACAGCCACGCGGTGCTGCAGCAGCAGCGGGTGCGCTGACGAGCGGCGGCACCATCGCGTCGGCACCCGCAGCCGCCGGTCGACTGAAGAGTTTCTCATCGCGTGGGCCGCGAGATCGTCTTGCCGCCGCCACGGAGAGCGGGCGTGGCAAGCAGCAGCAGCAGCAGCCGCGCTCGAAGCGGCAGAAGAGCGTTGATCGCCGGCAGCAGCGCGAGACGGCCGCGGTCGACGCCGTCCTCGCCGAGCGCATGTACCAGCAGCTCGTCAGCGAGAAGGAGAAGACAGAGGTGGAGCGGTGCCGCCGCGCCGCCGTGCAGATCCAGCGTGTCTGGCGCGGCGTGCTCGCGCGCACCTGGGTCGCCACGCTGATCCGTGCGGCGGTGTGCCTGCAGCAGGCGGTGCGCCGCTTTCTCGTGAAGGCGCGCATCGAGCACGCCCGTGTGGCGGCGGAGCAGGCCCGCCTTCGTGCCGAGGAATCCGCGCGGCAGGAAGCTGCCTGCCGTACGCTGCAGGGACGCGTGCGGCAGTTTCTGCGCCGCCTGCAAATTCGCCGCGAGTTCCGCGCGCGAGAGGCGCGACTCTTCTACGCCGCCCGGACGATCCAGCGTGGCTACCGCGCCTTCTGCGCGCAGCGGGCGGCGCAGCTGGCGGCGCAGGCCGAGGCGCACCGTCGCGAGGATGCACAGCGCTGCTTTCGCGAGAAGGTCGCTGCCCGGCGCATTCAGCACGCCTATCAGCACTACAAGACGAAGCGGGCGGAGCTGGACGCGTACCAGGTGCGGCAGCGTCGCATCCGCTCCGTTGTGCGCATTCAAGCCGTCGTGCGCGGCTACCTGACCCGGGCCTGGTACGCCTACTACCGGGTGTACCGCCGTGAGCAGGAGGTGC
This sequence comes from Crithidia fasciculata, assembly GCA_000331325.2. NCBI lineage: Eukaryota > Euglenozoa > Kinetoplastea > Trypanosomatida > Trypanosomatidae > Crithidia > Crithidia fasciculata. The sequence continues at coordinate 408,900 of CM003420.1, read as the reverse complement.
GCTCTGCCGCGATGCAGGCGCGTCTTGTTGTGATCCAGAGTGCCTGTCGTGCCATCTGCTCCGCCTACTACGGCCAGCAGCGGGCCCTGCAGACTCTCTTACACTTGCGCGAGTCGCAGCGGCAGCGGGCCGCCACCACCATCCAGTGCATGTGGCGCTGCCACGTCGCGAAGATCCGTCGCGAGCGCCTGCAGGCCGAGCATGACCGCGACGTGCGCCACGCGACGCGCATCCAGCGGTGGTACCGCATGCGAACGCAGCGGCGCGCCTTCCTGCTGTGGCGAGCGGAGCAGCAGCGGGCACGAGCCGCGGCGCGGCTGCAGCGGTGGGTGCGTGCATGCTGGCAGGCGGCGAAGGCGCGCGAGTTTGCTGCGTACCACGCCGAGACGCTGCGCCAGCAACAGCTGCAGCGGCTGCAGGCTCGTTCGATTGTGCTGATGCAGGCGTGCGCGAATGCGTGGCTCAGCGGCCGCCTCGTGGCGAGCGTGCGGGACACCTTCGACCGCAACGACGGCATCGCGCGGCGGTGGCAGCGTGTGGGTCGCGGATTTGCGGCTCGCCGGGATATGGCGCTGGAGCGCCGCGCCGCCCACGAAGTGGCGCTCAAGGAAAAGGTGTTGGCGCGGCGTACGGCGGCAGCGCGGGTGGTGCAGCGTGCGTGGCGGAGCGCAGCCGCGAAAGAGAAGGTGGCCTCGATGCGGCGGGAGGCGGCGGCCGCGAGTGTCGTTGCACGCGCCTACCGCGTCTACCGTGCGCGTGTCCTCCTTTCTGAGCTGCGGGCAAGGCGTGAACAGCAGCGGCAGGACACTGCAGCGCGGCGCATCCAGCAGGCCGTGCGCGGCTTCCTCTACGGCCAGCGTGCGCGGGAGATGGACGCCTACTACCGCGCGGAGCACCACAAGACGATGCGACGTCTGCGCCGCGCCGAGGCGGCGGTGATGATCCAGGCGCAGTGGCGCGGCTACGTTACGCGGCGCGCGGTGCACGAAGAGCACACCGAGTGGCTGCGGCTGTCGACGGCGGCCTCACGGATTCAACGTGCGTGGGCGGCGCGGCTGGCACGTCGGCAGCTGCGGCAGACACTTGCCGAGCGCATCGTGGAGCGTGCGCAGGATGGCCGCGCTGCCTTGAAGCTGCAGTGCTTCTGGCGGAAGACGCTGGCGGCGCGGCGGGTGGCGGAGCTGCGGATTACGACACGGCAACGCACGGCCGCTGTGTTGGCGCTGCAGTCGTGGTGGCGGACGCAGCTGGCGCGCCGAGAGTTCGCGCGTCGGCAGCAGCGGCGGCGTGAGGAGGCTGCGTTGGAGGTGTACTACGCCATGCAGTGGGAGTCGCACGCGACGCTCATCAACGCCTTTGTGCGGCAGCGTGCCTCGCAGGTGGTGGTGCTCAGCCAGCTCCGGCAGCAGCTTATCAACCTGCTAACTGAAGAGGGCCGTCGCCGCTTTCTCTCGCGCCACGAGGCGGCCACGAAGATCCAGGCGCTCTTCCGCGGGCACTACGAGCGTTACTACGTGCGGGGCCTGCGGGCACAGCTGCGCGATGAGCAGCGACGTGCGGCGGAGTTGCTGGCCCGGCAGCAGCGCGCCGCCGTGATGATCCAGTGTGCCTACCGCTCTGCACAAGCCCGGCAGGCGCTCGCGGAGCTGCGGCAGGCTGAGTTCGATCGCGTGCAGGCGAGCCACGCCGACTACCTGGAGAGCGCAGACCCGAGTGAGGTGGTGCGCGAGCTCTTCTGGCTCAACTCCACGTATCAGCAACGCGAGGCCGCGCTGCGGCGCAAGAAGGAGGCCGAGCGCCGCCGTGACGCCGCCGCGCGCATCCAGCGCCTTTACCGTCGCCACCGCGCTCGCCGCGTCGTGGCTGCTGCCTTTCAGTCGCACCAGCAAGAGCGGGCGGCGCGGCTGCTGCAGGACTACTGGCGCCACCACCGCGACGTCCGCCGTGTCAAGGAGAACCTTCGTCGGCAGGCGGCCGCGACGCGTCTGCAGAGCCACATTCGGGGCTGGATGGTGCGCCGGAGCTGGCCGCTCTACCGCGCGTCGATAGAGGCGGAGCGGCAGGAGCGGGTGCTGGTGCAGGATGTGCTGGACCACGCCGCGATTGTGCTGCAGTGCTTCTGGCGCCGCATCCAGGCCCAGCGGACGGCGGCGCGGCTGCGGGGGCAGCGTCTTGCAGCGAACGTGGCGCGGGCGCAGCTCGAAGCTGCCAATGTGATCCAGGAGACGTTCCGCAACTATCAGCGGCGGCGGAAGATGACGGGTGCGTTGTGAGCGCTGCTGGCTTTTTTGTGGGTAAGACGCGACTCAGTGCTGTTGTAACTCCCATTGATGTAAGTGATGCTTTTCTTTTTCCTTTTTCGCCTAGATTGCTCTGTTATGTTTGGTTTTTTTTTTCTGTGGGTGGTTGACAGACGACGAATTTTATCTTTGTGCCTTGAGTTGTCACCTCCCTCTTTGGTAATTCTCATGTATTGTAGCAGCACAAATCTTGTTCTCGTAGTTGTTGTTGTTGTGCTTTTTCTTGTTCAGTTTTTTTTTCGTCCTCATTCTTCGTCTTTTCTTTTCCGTTTACTTTAGTGTACATAGCTACTTGCACGCCTCTTTGCGAAATGCTTAAAACAACAAAAAACAAACGATCAGATTTGTGAAACGTCGGCCGCATGAAGTGGTCTGCTTCTTATCCTTCGTGTGCGAAGCCGGTGTGAATCCTCCATTAGGTGAAGAAGAGAGGAAGCGGTGGAAGGGGAAGGAGGAACGCACGAAACCGTGTCCGCCGCTGAAACACAGCTGGTGTGAGTGCACGCACACTTACCAACAAACCCTGCGTGAATATGGCCTTCGTTCTTGTCCTCTGTGTTTCTTCTGCTGTTACTGTCTTCTGTCTTCTGCCTTTCTCTTCTTTTCTGAAAGTTTTTTTCTTTCCGCCTCTCTCACTACGAGATTCCGGTGAAGATGGACCCGCCGGCGGCGCGAAGCACGGTGCGGCGAGCCATCGCGACGCCGGACTTCCGCAACTTCGTCACCGTCGAGCTGCCTTTCACTCTTACCCCGGAGTCCGCAGACGTCACGCAGCACGTCTCCAGCTTTTTGCCACCGGCTTTCGTTGTGGACTTTGTGCAGCGCGCCGCCCCCAAGACGTTGCCGACAGTGCCTGCCGACGACGCGTGGCTGCGCGAGACAGCCGGTACGAAGCTGGCGCGGGCGTCCCACACCGCTGCCTCTCCCGAGAGCGACGCCTCATCGTGCGAAGACGACGCGTCGGACCACCACAGCAACAACAGCGGTAGTAGCAGAAGGAGCAGCAGTGGCGATTCGAGTAGTGATGAAGTTAACGATGGCACGGCAGCAACGGCGAAGGCCAGCCCTGAGCAGCGGCGCCGTGTACTGCAGCTTCAGACGAGTCACCGCCGCACCTACTGCGCTGAGCCCATCTTCAGTGGGTGGCGAAGCACAAACTGGGAGGGCGTGGAGCCAACGGCACAAACAGCTTCACCAGCCGCAGCAGCGGGGCGGAGAGGCAACGCGGTAAGAAGCTGGGACGTGACGGAGCAGTTGGAAGGCGGCCTCGCTGACGCCGCGGACGAGCACCAGCAGCGCGTAAAGCAGCAGCGTCGCGAGAACTTCCCCTCCATAGAGCCGCAACTTCTCATTAACGGCTACTACCGCAATGACTTGCTGGTACAGGTGCGACGGAGCCGGCGCATTCGCCGCTATCGGGACGTCACGACAGACGCCATCCTGCAGGAGGAGGTGCTTGCAGAGGAGACGGGAGAGGACGGGCAGTCGAACACGTCAGCTGAGTTGTCAGCGAGTGTGGTCGGTGTCGTCTCGCGTGAGTTGGAGTTGGCCCGCCCCGCCGACTTTACCTTCGGCCTCTTCGCACCTACGCAGCTGCAGGCGTCGCCATCGCTCTGCGGCGCCGACGTCTTCCCACCTGCCCACTACATCACGGAGCGGGCCATCTTCGAGGTGCGCTACGAGCCCGGCAGGGAGGTCAACACGTCGGTGCCGCTGCACGAGGCTGGCGCGTCGGAGCAGCCGTCGCAGCAAAGCGGTGACGCCGCTGCCGTGCAGAGCACGCTGCTGGTGTTGCCAGCCATCGCCGTGAAGCCGGAGGAGACGGTGGCGGCGCTGCCGGCGCGGCTGCCAGCCCACGAGCACTACCTGCGCAGCCTGTCGAGCTCGCTGGACGGCAGCCGTGAGGACGACCCGCCGGAGGTGCGCCACCTGGTGCAGCTGCTGGCAGAGCGGCCGGCGTGGACGGCGTCGGACCTGGTGGATGCGATGCTGCTGTCGGGGTACTGCCCGCGCAGCTTTCGGAACCGGCAGGTGATTGCGTGCTTCACGTACCTGATGCCGACCGGCCCCTTCAACCGCATGCGTCTGCGGCTCGGCTACGACCCCTACGCAGACTCCAGCAGCGTCAAGTACCAGAGCGTGACGGTGTACCTGAAGCGCCGCTCCGAAGTCGGGATGCGGCTGCGCGACATTTGGCGCTCGCCCTACACGGAGAGCGTGCTGCGGCAGCTGCTTGAGCGGGAGCGCGAGCGCCGCGCCGCCTACAAGGCGCAGCCCGGGCACGCACGCTGCGCGACGCTGCTGGAGCTGCAGTGCCGCGCGATTCGGGTGGGCATGCTGTACATGCGCTTCCAGCTTGTCGACGCGATGGACGACGCCGTCATTGCGGACCTCGTGGGGCACGTCGCGGCTGTGGAGGGGCCGATGCCGGCGGAGCGACGAGGGCAGCGGAGCGGGTGGCTGAGTGAGGCGGCCTACACGCGTGCCGCGACGTACTGGACAGAGGCGCTGGAGCGGCTGCTGACGGAGGAGGTGGAGCCGCTGGTGCGTAAGATGAAGCAGACCGACGCCGCCGCCGCCCCGTCGCACAGCCCCAAGAAGCCGGAGGAAGAAGAAGAGGACGACGAGGAGGACGCTGACGACGACGACAACGATTCCGCCATGTCGTCCGCCACCGCCGGTGATCTCTCCAGCGACGGCGAGGTGGACGACGAAGATGGCGAGGGCGACGCGTAGGCGAGCAATCTGGTGTTTGTACGTCTTACATCTCTTGTTGCGAAATAGACAACCATAAAAGGAAGAAAACAACAATCATGCGCGAGGTAAATGCGGAGAGCAACACAGCGAGGCGAGACATCCATGCTGCAAATTGTGCCGAACGAAGATGCAACGCAGCGGCGACAACCCATTCAACCTAAAAAAAAAACCCTCATTTTTTTCTCTTTTTCCATTCCCTTCCCTCATCTCTTTTAAATCTAACCTTTCCGATACTAAGCTAGGTAGAAAGAGGAAAGAAAAGCTGCCTTTCTTCTCTCTTTGCCCCGAACTCTCGAATCATACAAAAAAGCGCACTCCGTGGGGATCGAACCCACGACCACACGGTTAAGAGCCGTGCGCTCTACCGACTGAGCTAGGAATGCTACAACCACGTCGGGGCAGAGAGGACATCTTTACTGCCAGACGACATCTCAAAGAAAAAGTACGCAGTTCGGGACTTGAACCCGAGACCTTCGCCGTGTTAAAGCGACGTCATAACCACCTAGACCAACCGCGCTTGTTTGCCGCAGCAGACTCCTTGTCCAGACAGACTCCAACTGCAGTTGCAAGCAAAAAGGGGTCCAGCCGGGAATTGAACCCGGGACCTCTCCCACCCTAAGGGAGAATCATGCCACTAGACCACTGGACCGACGGAAATGAGGAGGCAGCAGCCTGTATCACGTACTAGGAGAGCTTAGTCTAAAACAGAGAGGAGAAACCAATAGGAAGCTGATAAAAGCCCAAATTGGACACCCGGCCACTGCAGAACAAAAAGAAAAAAAAGGAAGAGGAAATAAAGAGAGAGTTGCGCTGCATTGCGTCTTGTGCGCTCCTTAGCTCTTTGTCCTCGTGCAACGTGCGCCTGCTCTGCGACTGTTGACAGTACTTTCTGCTTCTTATGTCGTACCCGCCTGATCTCGCCTGCATTTTTGCAAACGCGGCCGCGGTGCACGCGTCTCGAGAGCCGTAACAACCCCCTTCTCTATTGCTTCTATTGCTTTCCTTGTTTTTTCTCTCTTAGTGACGCACTGTTACGCCTTACATACACACAAACATGAACACACTCAATAGATCAAATTCCGTCCGCCTTGGCATTACAACCCACGCAGTCCTCTCAACGAAATACGAAAAAAGGGGCAGACAAAAAAAAAAAGAAGTTTAACAACTTGAGAGACGCCACCACAGCAACTGCTTTGTGTGTACGCCTTGTCACCTCTATAAGCGGCGGAGCGATGGGAGACGGCAAAAGAGCGAGAGAGAGAGAGAGTCGAGCTGACGAGAGAGCGAAAGAGCGCGACAAACGCAGTCCTCCATCTCGTTTCTCCCACGTCTGCCTTCTCTATAAAAATCAACTTTTAAAACCCCTCCTGTTCTCCCACTCTGCCGCTCTGCTACACCCCGACACCCGATACCACAGCACCCATTTCCCTCCTCACTTCGCACCGTCGCACTACAGGCGGGTCATGATGATGTCGTCGATCTTCAGAATCATCATCACCGCCTCCGACGCGAGCCGCACCGCCGACGTGCCAACAAGCAGCGGCTGCACCACGTTCTCCTCCACCATGTCCGTCACGCAGCCCTTCCGCACATTCACGCCGCTGTTCACGTTGCCCGAGGCGTGGGCGTTGCGCAGCTCCGTGACGATCGAGATGGGCTGCAGCCCGGCGTTCTCGGCCAGCGTGTACGGAATAATCTCAAAGGCATCCGCGTACGACCGCATGCAGAAGGTCTGGATGCCCTCCGCACGCTCGCGCGCGTACTTGCCGAGCCGCATGCACACCTCGATCTCGCCCGCCGCACCGCCCGGCATGATGGCGCGCTTCTTCACAATGGAGCGGATGACGCACAAGGAGTCGTGCAGCGCGCGCTCGGCCTCCTCCAGCATCAGAGAGTTGCTGCCGCGCAAAAAGAAGCAGATTGTCTTGCCGAAGAGCTCGTGGTTCAGCGTCGACGGCGGCGGCGGCAGCACCCCGCTCACCTTGATCACCTTCCCACTCGGCGTGCTCTCCTCGACCACCGTCTTGGCGTGACCAAACTTGTCCTTCGTCAGGTTCTCCAGGTTCGCGACCGGCATGCAGCCGAGCGTCTTGGTGATGAAGTCGATGTCATTGCGCTCGATGTCCGTCACGACCATGATCTTCATCTTGGCAAGGAAGTCGAGCGACTGCGCCGTCACGGCGTCGCGCAGGACGGACTTCTGCACCAGCAGCACGTTCACGCCGGCGTCCTTGATGGCCTTGCACATCCCCAGCAGGTACTTGCGCTCCTCCTTGAGCGCGCGGTCCATCTGGGTGTAGTCGGTGATCGTCACGGTGCTCTCCATGTCCGTCTTGGGTGGCGACAGCTGGAACTGAATCAGCGCGATGGTGGCGTCCTGGATGCGCACCGGCCCACCCGCCACACGCGACGCCTTCTGCTTAAAGACCATGCCGTTCTGGAACAGCTCCGTCTCATCGATCGTCCCGCCGAGGGCCGACGTGATGCGGATGTCGCGCAGGTCGACGTCGCCGTTCGCACGGATGATCTTGCGCACGGCGTCCACCGCCATCGGCGCCAGCAGGTCGCTGTTCTGCGCGATCACCTTCGAGTTGAGCGAGGTGATGGCGGCCTTGATGAGCGTCTCGCGGTCGTCGATGTCGATCTTGATGCTCATGTCCTCCAGCACCTTCTCCGCCATCTTGGCGCACTCGTTGAAGCTCTCCGAGATCTGCGTCGGGTGGATGCCCTTGTTCAGCAGCTCCTCGACGGCGCGCAGGAGAGCGCCGCACAGCACGACGACGGACGTGGTGCCGTCGCCCGCCTCGATATCTTGTGCCTTGGAGAGGTCGACCAGCATCTTCGCACACGGGTGGGTCACCTGCAGACGCGACAGAATCGTGGCGCCGTCGTTGCTGATGATCGTCTCGCCCTTGGGGTCGATGATCATCTTGTCCATGCCACGCGGCCCGAGAGAGGTGCGAATGCAGTCCGCCACCGCCTTGGCCGACGTGATGTTGCTCAGCCGCACATCGGCCTGCGCGTTGCCGTCCTTCTTGCTCTCGTTGCCCTTGCGCTGGAGCGCGGCAGGACGCTTCACGACAGCCGACGACATTTTTCTTGTGAGGAAGAAAACACAAAAAAGCTTTTCTTTTCTCTTAGTGAGATGAAGAAGACGCAATAAGCTTTTTTCTTTTTTAATCGGGCCTCTACTTGATGTTCGGGCGTCGATTCGTCAGATTCAGCGCGAGTGGGCGAGGTCTTCGAAAGGTGAAATAGTATTGAGTCGAAAGAGAACTTGCTGTGAAGGCGCGGTGGGGCGTAGGCGGGAATGAAGAAAAAAATGAAAAGAGGGCAAGCGAAGTTCAAAGAGATGGTAGTGATGCAGTGGGGGAGAAGCGCCACGCGACAGCAGTGATGAAGAGGAGGAAGGCACGAGGAGGAGAGATATGGACAGCAGAGAGAGAACGAGAGATGCAGCGCTGATAGGGCGGCAGTTTAAAGGCACGACGAGGAAAGTGGGCAACGGTGCGCAACACTGACGCTTGTGCACATACACACACACACGCCACGCCACGCCACCTTTCACGCTGCGGTACCGCTCATGTTGACGCGAAGGGAAGGGCAACGGTACCAACAGCGGAACGTGAACAAACGACCAAAGGCTGGAGAACAAGCGCAGGACAACTTCCAAGTTGCTCACTCGGAGTGCGGTCTGCATTTACCCTCACACTGCTGACGCGCCTTCTTCACAAAAGCTTATGTCTCCTCCGCTGCGCAGATCGAGGAAATAATAAGCAGTTTCTGTTATTATTACTTTTCCGCAGGTTTTTTTTTTATTGTATATGTGTGCAAAGGGGGTGTCTGTGCCTCAGCAACAGCCAAGCGCAACGTCTGAGGTAGGCAACTCACATTAAAAGAATGGAAAAGGGGAAAGGGAAAAAAGAAGACAAAAGACCACTACAGGAACACCACCGCACACAGCAGGCGCACAACGTGACGCAGAGGCGGTCCGCGAAGGCGGCGGAACCGCAGCTCCGACGCCCCTTTCTTATAATCGCGCTCTAGCTGTTGCGCCGACATCACCACCTTCAGACACCGTCTGTACATAATGCAATGCTTTGTTTTTTGCTTTGTATTTGCCTTTACCGCCCAGCCTTTTCTTCTTTTAGGCGTTGCAGCGTGGTGCGCTGTCCGTGCGCAGTGGACATCAAGTGCACCGTCGTACAGCTCCTCCTCCCCGCCGAAACGCACGCATTTCCCAAACCGCACGTCGCAACGGCAGCGACGCCGGTGTCGAAGCTCACAACACCAAAAAAAAAAAAAAGAAAAAGCAGGTCGACGACTCAACAATAACAACAAAGAAGAAGCCACATTCAGCACAGCGCACGCAGACACGTCGGTCGCTCTCACCTTTTTTTCAAAACTGGAGGCTAAAGTACGGGTGGTTCAGCGCGTCCGCGGCGGTGATGCGCTCTGTCGGCTCGTAGTGCAGCAGCTTCTTCAACAAATCGACACCAGCAGGGCCAAGCTTCTCATACCCGGGCACGGAACCGAGCACGTTGTTCCACTCCGGCTCAAAGTTCTGGAGGAACTCCGGCTGTGACAGCATGTTGTTCGAGTTCGGGTAGTGGTTCATCGACGGCCACACCTCTTTGTTCGGCGTGCCAAGAAAGCGGAAGATGCGCATGAGCTGATCGGCATCGTTTTTGCCAGCGAAGAGCGGCGTGCCGGTCGCCATCTCGGAAAAGATGCAGCCGACCGACCACACATCTACCGGCGTCCCGTAGTGCATCGAGCCGAGGAGGACGTCCGGTGGCCGGTACCACAGCGTCACCACCTCATTCGTGAACTTGCGCACGGGAATCGCAAAAGAGCGGCCAAGGCCGAAGTCGCCGAGCTTCAGCTCCTTCTCGCGCGAGATGAGCAGGTTCTGCGGCTTCAGGTCGCGGTGCAGGACGCTGCGCTGGTGACAGAACGCGACACCACGCAGCAGGTCACGCATGAAGTGCTGCACCGTCGCCGCGTCGAGGTTGCCGTTTTCGCGGTCCAGGTATTTCTTCAGGTCCATGTCAAGGTACTCGAACACGATGGTGAGACGGTGCTCGCTGTGGCAGACATCGAGGAGCTTCACAATGTTCTCGTGCCGCAGCTCCTTGAGGAGCGAGATTTCGCGGATGGCAGTGCAGGGCACGCCTTCCTCCTCCGAGTCCAGGCGGATGCGCTTGAGGGCGACGGTGGCAGCGGTGGAGGTGTCGCGTGCCTTGTACACAACGCCGTAGGTGCCCTCACCAATCTTCTCCTGCCGTTCGTAGCGACTGGCCATGGCTACCTAAGGGAATGAACACAGAAGCTCGCTAAACTTCGGCTACTCTTCTTCAATTTCTTCTGTTCTTTTTCTGCACACACACTCTCTCTGTTGTTTACACCGCACCGTTATCTTTACACACCAATCCAATGATCGATACACGACGTACGGCAAGGAAGAGAAGGATAGCGACTAGCGAGATCGCAGAGAACGGGTAGGCAAACGCACTCTGACAACACCGCCGTGGATCAATCACTAGGAGCTTCGCTGCTGCCTCTGTTGCACGGCTTCAACGAACAACCAAAACAATTTCAAAAAAAGGGATGAGCAACGGTGGATCCCGCAGGATAGAGATTCTGACAACAAGAAAAGGGAGAAGAGAAACACACACAAGAAGAAGAAAAAGGACGCTCGACAGCGCGCACGAGCTAGAAGATTGTCAGGTGCCGCCGAAAACCAATTCAGATACTGGGGAAGAAACGGGGAAAGATAAAAAAAAAGAGGGGAAAGAAGGAAAAGCTATCGAGCCTACTGCGTCTCAGGGAGCGTTTTAAAGATGTGTTGCGTGTCTGAGGTGGCGTCGTGTGTGTATGTGTTTGTTTGTGTTGGTGTTCGTTGCGATGTGTGTGGAGGTGACACGAGAAGAGATATAATAATTCAGTTTCTAAGGCCGCAGGGGGCTTTGCTGACGGAGGCGAAGGTGAGAAAGCGGGGAGACGCAGAAGAGAGTAAACAAGGAAGAGAACAACGAGAAGGGATGCAGAGCACGCACACTCGCCAACCCGCAGGCCGGAAAGGACGCCTGGAAAACAGCGCGTGGGGGTTCAGAAGGTCTCTTCGGCTAATAGCATTGGCAGCAGGCGAGGCATCGGTTTGCTTTTTTAATGCCAATGCCAACAAAAAGCCTCACGAACCACATCTTTAGCATCGTGGTTCATTGGCAGTAGCGGCAACAACTCCCGCTGCTTTGCCACAGAAAGCCGTGTTTGCTTTCAAGAAGCAGCATCACCTCTCACCGGCGCTGGCAACACGTTTGCTTTAAGCACAGACCCACAATTTTTGTTCTGTTCTGCTTTTCTTGTTTTGTTAGATCAAATGATGAAAAAAAAAGAGTAAAACAAAGTCAGTACTCACCCATGGAGTGACACCAGTAGACGACAAAGCCATGCTACGCACGTAAAGCACCAAGCCGGCAGCGGTCACGCAAAAGCCGTACCGCCCCACGCCGTCGCCCCTCATCGCACCACAGCTACGCAACGCGGACGGTTAAAACGCGCAAACTGATGCGGGGGAAGACGGCAGACTATCGCGAAGAAGCAACGACTACGCGGCCCGCTGCCATTAAGTGCCTACAACGCCACAAGAAGCATCGCACACACGCTAGCGTCGAAAGAGGAGAGGGAAACGCTAACTATTTGCTTAGTTACGCGGCTTCTCCTTCTTCTGGCGGTACAGCGCGTACAGGCCGACGCTGGACACCTTCACGATCTTGAAACGAACTCCGGGAATATCACCGACGGCGTGACCAGACCGGCCGAAACCGGACACCAGCACCTCGTCGTTCTCCTCGATGAAGTGCAGGCAACCATCGTTCGGCACGAAGGCGATGATCTTCTTGTCGTTCTTGATCAGCTGCACACGCACGCACTTACGAATAGCGGAGTTAGGCTGCTTGGCACCGACGCCGATCTTCTCCAGCACGATGCCCTTGGCGTGCGAGGACCCGCCGAACGGGTTCGCCTTCTTGGCCGCAAAGGTGTGCGCGCGCTTCCAGCCCTTGTCCGCCCAGCGGTTCTTGCGGCGCAGGCGCACGAGCTTACGTGCGGCGTTCTGTCCGTTGGCGTTCGTCATGTTGTCACGACTGAAACTGGCTTATGAGGAGTTTCAATGTTCAGATTTTTTTTGAGAGAATGCGCAAGAGAGCGTGTGTGTGTATTGTGCGATGTTTGTGAGAGACGAGAGGGTGCATACACCAGACAAAACAAGTGGTAGCGGGCGATCACGTTGTGCAAAGACACACGCGGCGTGTCAACGGAATAATACGGAGAGAAGAACGGAGAGAGAGAAAAAGAGAGGTAAAGTGAGAGGCAGATGCCATAAAGAAGGTCTTTTGAACGAAGACCATGAAAAAAAGGGGAAAACGCAAACGGTGGTCGCCCGATGTGCAGCTGCATCACTGTTGACCAGTTCGTGCTCCCTTCACCTCTGTTGTCGCCAGCGCTGCGTGCCAGCGAAGAACCAACGCGAGGGGATACGACACCCACCTGCGTGACGAAGACCCGCTCGTGAAAGCGGGAGACACTGAAAGATAACAAGAAGACACAGCTCTTCCTCATTACAGCTTACCTCGTGACATGTACCCACCCACGCATGCACACAGCAAGAGCACGGCTGGAATGAGCGTGAAGTGAAGATGTACGTGCTCAAAACTGACCATCCGTCGCAGAGATGATCGATTCCAGGCAGATAGCTTTTTTGCTTTGCTGCTTTTGTGTTTCGGTTTAGTGATAAACTAGAAAAAAGGAAAACATAAAAAGATAAAGAGAGACATCGAGACATCGACGCTGTGGCGCCAAAGGGCCGCATCAATCGCGCGGTAAAACCACGAACGTGTGGGGAGCACACGTTTGCATGTGTGCGGGTAGGAGATGCGCAACGGTGAACAAGCACCCTTTACGCACCACCAACCACGCAACGAAGGCGAGGAAAGAGTGTAGCGTGCCGGCGCAGAAGGCAGCTGGCAAAGAAAATTCTCAGTTGCCCTTTCATCGGGCACGCTCACACAAACACACGCGCTTGCAGACATACACACAGGCACACACGTGATAGACCAGCATGCCACGCCGCGCACCTTACGATCGCAGAAGAACGAGAGGCACGGCGGAGTGGCACACACGCTAGCGCCGAAAGAGGAGAGGGGAACACGAACTGCTTTCTTAGTTACGCGGCTTCTCCTTCTTCTGGCGGTACAGCGCGTACAGGCCGACGCTGGACACCTTCACGATCTTGAAACGAACTCCGGGAATATCACCGACGGCGTGACCAGACCGGCCGAAACCGGACACCAGCACCTCGTCGTTCTCCTCGATGAAGTGCAGGCAACCATCGTTCGGCACGAAGGCGATGATCTTCTTGTCGTTCTTGATTAGCTGCACACGCACGCACTTACGAATAGCGGAGTTAGGCTGCTTGGCACCAACGCCGATCTTCTCCAGCACGATGCCCTTGGCGTGCGAGGACCCGCCGAACGGGTTCGCCTTCTTGGCCGCGAAGGTGTGCGCGCGCTTCCAGCCCTTGTCCGCCCAGCGGTTCTTGCGGCGCAGGCGCACGAGCTTACGTGCGGCGTTCTGTCCGTTGGCGTTCGTCATGATGTCGCGACTCTACTAAGAGAGCAGATGAGAAGAGGGAAAGGGGTGCGGTGCAAATGAACGCACAAGTCATTGGAATAGAGATAGGGATCAAGATAAAGTGAGAGAGAGTAGAGAAAGTGAAAGAAAGAAGCAGCTTGCTGATGCATATCGGCGCACAATGTCTGTGCAGCTGCTCCCAGTCGCGTCTTTCTGCGAATGACTGGGCCACGCACTCAATTAGCCTCTTATTGGGAAGCGATTGCGTGCGAGAGCCGTACAAGGAGAGGAAAAACAAGGCGTGCCTTTCTTCTCGCTCTCCACACGCAGGCACGCAGTGGAGGAACGTGAGGACTGCTAACTGCTCCTCTCTCTCACTTAGCCCCGCACAACAATGACAGCGCACACACAAACTCCAAAGGAAGAAGAGCCGCCTAAAGATGTGCCACATCGTACCTGACGGTGGAGAGCGAAGCCGCACTTAAAGCGACTGCGATGTCGCCTGCTATTGTTTTTTTTTTCTTTTTTTTTGGCGTGTTTGTTTGTTTGTTCGAATCTTCTACGTTGGACTTTTCGCTCTCCTACCTCTTCCCTTCAACGGGTGACGTAGACGCCTGCCATCCACTATGTTCTGCCAATGCGAGAGCAAAGGGAGGAGGCGAGAGCCACTCCTATGTAGAGGGAGAGTGAAGGGGAGGGAAGAGAGCCAAACGAGAAAGAAACGAAACAGAGAAAGGAGAAAAGAAAAAGAATCGAAACAAGAATCGAAGCACAGAAGCGAATTGGACGACCAACCGCGAGAGAGGACGTGTTTACCCTCTAAGCACACAAAGGAAAGGGTGCAGGAGGCGAGCATCAACATAGAGAACCAGAAACTGAGGTGCCGAGAAGACGACAGGAAGGGAAGGGCAGACACACAAGGCGGGATCACCTTGCTGCTGCTGCTGCTGCTGCTCCTACACCTCGTCCACACCGACACACTCTGTAGCCTCCTTCACGATGCTCGTCCCACTCTTGACAGCGGATCCCTCATCGCCTCCACGCCCCCACGGAGCTTACTCCTCCGCCTCGATGTTCGTCTTGGTCTGGACGTAGATACCATCGAGGAACTTACGGATATCCTTGTTCTTGACCAGGCACATCTGGTGCAGCAGGGCGGCCTCGCGGGACACCTGCTCCAGATCGTTGCCGTCGAAGACGATCTCATCCTTGACCTTGGACGGGTCGGTCTGGGACACCGACACGGCGCTCGGCACCAGCTGGCGGCGCACGCGCTTCTCACCGAGGAAGTTGCGGACCTCGATGTTCTGGCCATCGACGGAGACGTTGATGGGGAAGTGGGCGTAGGCGCAGCGGACCTTGAAGCGGTAGCCCTTCGTCACGCCGGTGATCATGTTGCTGATGTGCGCCTTGGCGGTGTTGAGGCACGCAATCGGGATCTTGGAGCCGAACCAGCGGATCGCCGTCATGGTGCGGTTCTTCTTGTCCACGCGGAAGTCGAGCTGGAGGTGGGTGAGGTCGCGGTGGAGGGTGCCGCGCTTGCCGGTGACGGTGACCTTGCGGCCCTTCACCTGCACGGTGACGCCCTCGGGGATCTGGAGGGACGTTTGGCTCTTGACCTTGACCATCTTCGCTCTGCGGTGAGGGAGAGAGAAGCGAGTAGGACGGAAGAGGGGGGGTTGCGATTCAGTGCAACTGTGCGTGTGTGTGGGCGTGTGTAAGAGTTGAATTGCAAGATATAAGGAGGAGTACGTGTTGCAGGGCAGACACATTCGGTAAAGAGGAAGAAGGGATGAAGAGGGGAAGGAAGTAAGAAAGAGCAAGCCGTACAGCTGTGACAGAAAAAGGAGGGACTCGGGAGCGTCGTCACACGCGACAGCAATTAAAACACGCGGGTCTCCACTTAAGGTACGAGAGATGAAAACTGGGATTTGAGCGATGGAAGCGGCGTCTGCACACACGCGTCTTCTCAGGGCTGCTTCACACTCACGCACCCTCGCGCTCTGCATCGGTGTTCCTGATCACAAGGCCACAGCACGTTGAACCACCGTCGTCTCCGCAAAGAGCGCCTCCGCAGAATGCAGCAGAGTACAAGCGTTATAGGCATCGCAGACACGCCTCAGCTTTCTGTGCCGCCGTTCTAACACTGGATCATCTGCTTTGATCTGTGTTCAGCCTTTTAAAGATCAGCTTGCACGATGTATTTGTTATTGTTGATCTTTTTTGTTTTAAGCTTCTCTTCACGCTCGTGACACGTAGACTGCTACTCACTCTTCCACACTCTTGTTTCTTGGAAGCACACAAGGGAAAGAAAAAAACAATAGTAATATAAAGGTACAATGAAGATGAAGGGGCGGGTGCGCGCATCCCTGGCTGAAAGTAAAAAGTGGAAAGTAAAAAGATGATGCCTTTTTTGTCTTTCAGCCTTTGTTCTCTTTGGCTTCGGGAGCACGCACAACAACGAGAGAGATGGGAAGAAGTGGGGACAGGCGAGAAAGCCACTTCGCAAAAGGCAGCAAGAAACAGAAATGGCGCGTTGAAAGACGCCACAACGAAAGAAGAAAAAACATCTTTAGCAAAAGCACGAAAAACACAGAGAAACAGTGGAGCTGGACTTTTCTTTTAGGATATGAGCTAGGACGGAGAGTTGGTGTGACCAGCACCAGGACCGCACAAAACACCCAAAATTCAAAAGCAAAGAAGCAGCTCCTCTGCACATGCGAGACTGCACGCAGTACGGCAGATTGACGACACACATGCTGCAGCCTCTTGAAGCCAAACCAACCGCACCGCACCGGTGAAGAAGCAAGGAAAACCACAGAGACAAGTCTAACGAGGCTACAGAAAAATTCTAACGGTACAAACTATAGAGAGAGAAAAAAAAGTGTGCGTGTTGTCTGCCTTGGAGGGCTGCCTCGTCGTCACAGCACGCCGCTCCAAAAAAATACAGCGAAGAGACTACCAACAAAAAAAAAGAAGAGAAATGAAGGTGGAACAGTGCAACGATGAAAACAGAGTGACAGAAAGAGAGAGAGCGAAGCGCACGTGCAGAGAGGAAGATCAGAGAAGATAGAAATAAACAGATAAAGAGAGAAAGGGAGCATCTACACAATACACGAAAACCGCCATTTTTTCTTGAAATAAACAGATAAATAAAAAAACTCTAATGGAAAGTGAAGATTCATTATAAAGCAAAGACGCAAAGAAAGAAGAAAGTCGCTGTTGTGGGGTGTGTAAAAATCTATTTGGGGGAGTTTAGCCAAGACATCGTTGCGAGAAGTTCAGTACGTGTGTGGTAGTGTGCTGTGTGGCACGTGTGGTTCACTGGCGCTGGCTGTCGCGTCTGCTCTTCTTGCTGTTCTCATAAGCTGATGCCATTTTTTTCTTAGAAAAACTAAGAGGGCAGTCAAGAAGAAGTCGACACAACAGCAAAGCTGCAGAGACACGGAGAAACACAAGCAGACACCAACGCACGGAGTGAAGAAGAAGAAAAGTAAACGAGAGGTGAAGCGAAGAAAAGCGCAGTGTCCCCATCATAACTGGCAAACAACAAAGAGCAAGTAACGGTGAAAGAAAAAACAAACCTCAAAAGGATAAACAAGTCTCTGTCCCGCCTGCTCGAGCGTTAACAGGTGTGGAAAGCCGGGAAAAGAGAAAAGTCCTGATTTAAAGAAAAAAGAGAATGTTTGCCTTCTCTCGACTCTAAAATCAATAAAGCATTTAACCGAGAAGAGGGGAGAAAAAAAAAGTAGGTGGTCGCTGCGTGCTGCTACCACTGCTTCGTGTGTGCTTTCTAGACGGTGGCGATCTTTCCCACAGTTAATAGAGGTTAAAAGTAAACAAAGACGTGAAACACTCTTTCGGTTATTTTGTTTTGCATCGTGCGAAGCGGTTTTCTTTTTTCTTCGCTTTCAAAGCACAACACATTTTTGCTTTCCCCTTCTCCGTAAAACGAGAGAAAGAAAAGAGAAGAAATAATCAATGATCTCTGGAGAAGAGCGATGGAAGAAACGGCACTGCACGGACACGGCAAATACAAATATATTGAAGCATTGTCACGGCGGTCGCCTTCCCTCAACGTTTTAACTTTTAATGGTGTGCTGAGGTGGCGCTGCGTGTAGCTGCTTCGTATCAGTTCAATCGCAGCTTCTCCTTCAATAGTTGCCGGTCATCCCAGTGAAATTCAGCCGTGGCACCTGCGGCACGCTGCTATCGTTCTCTGACAGCGACAGCCGCGTCGCCACGCCACCGGCGCTGCGTCGCGCCTCCGCCGGCGCCTTGTGCGACACCGTCTTCTTCTTGGCCGGCACTCCACTGTTCGTCCGGCTTAAGGTTCCGGCCTTCGCGGACGCGGAGCTGCTGCCACTCGGCTTCTTCTTGGCAGCCGCAGTCGACGTCAGCTTGCGGTCAGACGGGCCAGCGCGGTTGGCGTCACTCGTGCTGCGCTCCCGCAGCGACTGAAGCACCGCGGGGCTGTAGAAGGGCGAGCCCGGTGGCTGTGACGCACCAGCACCAGCTCCAGCAGATGCACTGCTGTGGTGCAGCGTGGCGGAGCGGCGGTGGCTCTCGCGCGGGTCAGAGCCGGAGCTGCGCGTCTGCACTCCTGTACCTCCACCAAAGGCGGTGAGACTGGCAGATGGCTGGTGCGAGCCCCGCACACTTGGTGACCCGGCGCTGCTGCGCGAGACGCTGCCGAAGCTGCCCCGCCCTGTCCACTCCGACGTGCCGCGCAACACCCGGCTCGGCGCTGGCGGGGGAATCGACGTGGGGTACTGCGTCTTGAGCGCGCAAACGCCTCGGTCGCCTTCGTTCCCTTTGGGTGTCCATATCCACTCCCGCCGCCACTCATACGCGTTTTAAGCGGGACTGCGGAGGCCTGACGGTGCAACGCGTGCGACTCCCGCTGCTGCTGCTGCTGCTGCGGGGTGGCTGCCGTGGCAGTGTGGCAGCGTGCGAAGAGGTGGTTGGGTCGCCGCATCGTCGACGAGGCAACGCCCATCTCGCCCGTCTCCGCCGGCGTGGCGGACATGCGTCGCGAGAAGTTGTAGGTGTTGATCGAGACCGCCTCCGCGACGTCAGTGGTGGCCACGTAGGCGACGTCAGCGTCGGAAACAGGGAGGACACCGGCGGAGGCCATGCGGGAGTAGTTGGCTCGCGCGGCTGCGGTGGGAGCCGCAGGAGACGCTGAAGGCCGCTGCACGGTGGCTCCGCCTGCTGCTGACTGTGTGGACGCGTTGATGCCTCCCTCTCCGGCGCTCGGCTTCGTGGGCCGCATTGGCGTGGACATGGACGCAGCCGTGACGGTCGATGCGGGGTTGAGTGGCAGCTGTGGGGTGGCGGTGGTGGAGGGTCGCGGCAGGCCGGAGGGGCATCGGGTGAAGGGCGGGCAGGCCTCGGCAGACGATGGTGTCGCCGCCGCTGCTGCTGCTGCTGCGGACGTTGTCTGTGTGTGCGGCTGTGGCTGTTGCACGCTGCCGCGGGTGCCCGTGGCGGTGCGGCTAAAAGGGATCATACTCTGCGACAGCGCCAGTGCCGTCACGGTAGCGCTGCGGCGAAAGGGTGTGCTGTCCAGCCCACCAGCGGCACCGCTGCCCGCTGCTCCTCCGGCTTCTTCACGCGCCGCAATCGTAGCACGAGACGGCGTGGCAGAGAACTGGTTCACGGCACGCGCAAGGTTGCTCTGCCGCGTCGACGAGTTCAGCCGCGTCAGAATCTTGCAACTCTCCCGCACCGTCTTGTCGCGCCGCTTTGCGCCGTCGGACACGAGCGACTTCTCGCTCGAGCCGCTCTTCCCTGGAATGGGCATCAACGACGTCGACGTCGCGTTTGTGTTGAGGAGGCTCTCACGGCGCACGAGGCGGGCCATTTGCATGATGCGGTCGGCGTTGCGGATGAGCTCCATGTAGGCGACGTGCTCCGTCTTGGGTGCGCTGTCCCAGTGGTCGTACCAGATCAGCAAGCCGTTCAAGGCGTCCCCGACCTGCCGGCGACGGTGGTCAACGAGGTTCGAGAGGACGTCGGCCTCCGAGAGGCCCCACTTCCCACCAGGGCGTACCACACGTCCCGTCATCTGCGACACGGCGTCGCGCAGCTGGT
This sequence comes from Crithidia fasciculata, assembly GCA_000331325.2. NCBI lineage: Eukaryota > Euglenozoa > Kinetoplastea > Trypanosomatida > Trypanosomatidae > Crithidia > Crithidia fasciculata. Next base: position 389,113 of record CM003420.1, on the reverse strand, counting down.
GCATGAAGGTGTGGAAGTGCGCCTCCGTGCGTGCCTTGACGGCGTGGATGAGCAGGCCAAACTTGTGCACGCTCTGCGAGTTCAGCACGTAGAGCTCCATCTTGAGGCGGTCAAGCAGGATGCGGAGGCAGATGCGAATCAGCGCCACCATCTCATCCGAGAACTCGTAGCCGGTGGGGAAGACGGAGTACCCATTCGGGGCGTCGTAGTCGTCCATCGTGTCCGCCACCATCTCCTCAATTCGAGAGCGCAGCTCAAAGCCCTTCGCGGCACCCTCGCCACCCATCGCGTCGTGATCCTCAACATAGCGGGCGAGGTTGCGCAGCTCCTCATCGCGTGCCGCCACGTCGTTGCGCAGCCGCTCGAGCTGTGCCTCCAACTCCTCGATGGTGCGCCGCTGCTGCGCAAGCAACAACTCGTTGCTCTTCACCGCCTTGCGCTTGTTGTTGTCGCAGAGGGACTGGGCCTCGTCCAGGCGGCCCTGCGTCGCCTTGAGGCTGCGCTCCGCCTCGGCGAGCTGCTCGTTCGTGTGCTGCAGGAGGCGCTGCAGCCGGCGACGTTCCTCGTCTGTCGTGTCCGTCGCGTCGGCGAGCTGGCGCTCCATCGCAGCCTTCTCGATGCGCAGGCGGTCGATCAGGTCCTTGTAGCGCTGCAGCTCGGCCTGGATGCGGCGGATCTCGTCCAGCAGGCGCTGGTTCTCCTGCTCAAAGTCCAGCAGGGCGTACTCGAGTGCGCGCAGGTTGTCCACGGCGGTGTCGCGCTCAAACTCCTCGATCGTGTTCGCCATCTCCGCGGTGCAGCCGCCACCACCACACGCGCCGTTGCCGTTGGGAGAGCAGTCAGTGCTCGCGGTGCCACCCAAACGCCTCTTGGCAATCGCCACCGTCTCCGCAGCACGGAGGTCGTCCCACGGGATTGCGTCGAGGTGGCCCGCCCCGCTGATGTTGCTGCTGTCGTTGTTGCTGCTGTTGTTGCCGTTCTCACCCGCACCGTAGCCCATCGCGATGTACTTCATCGTCTTTTGCTTCCACATGCGCGCCAGTGCCTTGAGCGCCTTCACGCGATCGGCGAGGAGGGACGTCTGGCGGTCGAGCTCCTCCTGCGCGAGGCGGGCGGCGTCGGCGAGGGCCTGTTCGTCCTTGGCCAGAAACGCCTCCAGCGACGCGTTGTCGCTCCGCAGCTCGCTGTTCTCCCTGCGCACCTCGCTGAGTTCGTCGAGGAGTGCGGCGCGCTCCGCCTCGGCCTGCTCGCGGAACATCTGCTGCTCCAGCGTCTCGTCCTTGGCGAAGCGCAGGCGGCTCTCCATCTCCGCCAGCTGCTCACGCAGCTCCCGCAGCAGCGCCTCCAGCTCGAGGATGCGGTCGTACTGCTCCCGCTCGCGCACCGCGGCCTGGTAGCGCTCCCGCGCACCCTCCGTGTTGTCGTACACGACGCGCTGCTTGCCGTCGCCGATCTTCTTCAAGGTAGGGTCGATGACGTCGTCGTCGTCGTCGTCCTCCGCGCGAGTTGTGTTCTTGGCCTTGCGCTTCTTCGGCGAGGGAGTGGGATCGCGCTGCGCAGACGGCGACGACACACGCGTAAGGCTCACGCCATCGCCATCGGGACCTGCGCATTCTGCATCGTCGTTGTTCGCGCACGACACCGTCTCCCCCTTACCATCCCTCTCCGCCGACGGGCTGAGGCTGACCGAGGCCGACTCCCTTGACGTGGCCTCCGAGGACGAGCACGACGCAGAATCGGACGCCGACGCAGACGAGCGTGCAGAACACCGCGCACCCGCGTCATCGTCGTCGTCCGCCTCCAGCTCCGCCAGCCGCCTCGCCAGCGCGTCGAGCGTCGCGTTGCGCGACACCACCGTGCGGTGCAGCTTCTCGTTCTCCCTCACGGCGCTGTCGAAGCGCTGCTGCGACTCGCTCTGTGCGGCGGCACGACGCAGAAGCTCATCGGCCTCGATGTCAGCCGGCATGACGGAGCCACCACGCAGGCAGTGCGGTTCAGAGAGACGGCGGAATGCCTCCGCTGCTGCAGCCACAGTGACGGCAGTGGTTCGTGTTTCGTGTGGCATGATGGCCGACGGCGACGGCTCCAGCGAGCGCGGATCAGGCGAGGCACTTTGCGGGCTCTCGAACGGCGAGAGACCACCCATTCCATTGCCGCGGCTCGCCGGCGACGCACTCGCACGCGCGCACTGAAAGTCAAGCGTCTCGGCCTGCTGGCGCACCATGTCGAGCAGCTTGGCGTTGTCGCGCTGCAGCTGCTTGATGCCATCCAGCGTGAGGTTCTCCAAGTCCTCTGGGATGTCGACGGAGACGGCGATCTGGCCGAGGGTGGTGGCGGCCCCGAAGGCGGCGCTCGTGTTGCGGGCGAGGGCGTTCAGGTCGACGTAGTGGAAGGAGACGAGGCTCTGTGCACGCAGGCCGCCTGCCGCCGCACCACTGGCGCTATTGCCGCCGTCCTCTAAATAGGCGCAAACAACGTCGCCGTGGTGCAGCTCACGCCGGTTCTTCGCCCCAATGCTCTTACCATTCACCTGAACATCAATGAGGCGAGCCAGACCGTCCGCTGTGGTGGGAGGCTGGAAGTGTACGTAGTAGCGCTGCTCGCAGGAGCGCAGGGCGACGCGGTCCAGCAGCAGCACACCAAGGTCGTCCGCGGCTGCTGTGCCACTCAGCGGCTGGTCCGTCGGCACGGCATCGGGAGATGCGCTCGCACGGCGCCTCTCGCCGCCGCCCTCCTCCATTGCCTCCTTCTCCTCCTCCGAGTCGTCCATCAGCACCGTTGTGAGCCGTTCAGCGTTGTCGGTTATATGATCATTTACCTTCGCAGCCACGTCAACAGGCTCCAGCACACGCCGCAGCGGAAAGCGCATCGTCTCCGCTACCAGCGCAGAGACACGCACCACACCGCCCTCGACGCAGGAGCCGCCAATGCCCGCCACACTCGTGTACCGGCGATGCGAGGCGATGAGCAGCGGGGTGGTCAGGCCAGCACACGTGGCGGACAGAAACGCTTCGCTGCAGCCGTCGGCGGCGTGCTGCGCGTTCAGGGCCCGCAGCTGCGCGGCTGAGAAGGGTGCGACAGCCCCGATGCCGGCGTTTGCGTCCTTGCGACATCCGCTAGACTGCTGCGGCGGGGGAGAGACGAGTCGGCTGCTGATGGGGGAGAGACCGAGCAGAGCATCCGAAGACGCGATGCGCTGCTGCATGGCGCGAAACATCGGCATCGCCTCCAGGCTCGCGCCGCCGCCGCCGCCGCTCTGCAGGCTGCGCACCCACGCCTCCATCTGCTCCTTCAGCTTCTCGTTCTCGCCCTTCAGGCGCGCATTCTGCTCCAGCAGGTTGGCGCGTGTCTGAAAGGTCTTGTTCACCATCGGCCGGTTGCGAATCTTCCGCACATCCTTCGCGTAGGTGAGCGTCGCGCACGACTCGGCAAAGCTGAAGGCGATCGGGGAGATGTTGGCGATCATGAAGGTTTTGCTGTTGCCGCCGAGGTTGTCCTTCAGCACCATCGTAAGCAGGGAGTCGCGGTAGTTCACGAACTTGGCCCCGCTCGCGATGTCGTTGATCACTCGCGCCAGCGTGGCGAGGGACTGGTTAATTTGGATGCCCTCATCGCGACTCTTGCCGTCGGTGTTGGCCGTCTTCTGGCGCTCACTGCCGGCCAGATCCACAAGGTTGATCGTTGCTTGGTGCTCAACCGTCTCGCGGGTGTCGCGGTTGGTGCGGTATTGCGCGACGCGGATCTGCAAGATGGCGTGACTGCGGCTGCTGCGTGCATTCATGCCCGTCTCGGCTGTCTGTCGCCGACGCAGACCCATTTCAATAAGCGGGTACGCCTTGTCCGCTGCCGTGACGGCCTGCTGCTGCAAATCGTGGATCACCATCGTCTCCTTCTTGCCGGCCGGGTCGCGCACGAACTGCACGTGCAGCGGGCCCTGGCGCGAGAACAGGCAGTACACCTCGTTCTGGTAGATCTCGAAAAAGGAGAGCTGCACGTTGTAGGAGTAGTCGGTCGTCTCGTTGCCGCGGTGAGCTTCCCGCACGGCTTCGAGCTGGCGGAAGAGGTCGTCGACCGTGCGCGGCACCACGCCTGGGTCACGGCGGATGTTGCTCGTGTCGCCGAACAACGTGTACGTCTTACCACTACCGGTTTGGCCGTAGGCGAAGACACAGGAGTTGATGCCCTCCACGGCAGCCCGCACGGCGTGCATCGCGGTGCGACGGTAGACGTCCTCCTGCGTGCCATACGGGGGAGGCTGGAGGAAGTCACTGGTGCGGATGAGCGGCATCTGCAGCAGCTGCGATTGCTCCATGGACGCGATGCAGTGGTCACACTCGTAATAGTTGGCCGTGCCCGTCGAGATGAGATGGTTGCCAGCGCGACCACCACCACCAATGCCCAATCCCACAGCCCCGCCTGTTGTAGTGCGGCGTGAAGTCGTGCGTGTGTTGGCTGCGCCTGCTACACCGGTTGTCTTGCGCGACGGCCGCGCAGCCCCTCCACCGCCGCCTGCTGCGTTGTTTGACCGGTTCGCGCGGTCCGTCAGCAGCTGCACCACGTTGTTGCCGTCCTTGGCCACAACAGCCGCGTCGTCGACTGCCTTTGGGTCGTGCATCACCACCACGTTTTCCACGACAGAGACGCAGATTTTCTGTGCGTCGCGTGCCATCGACTTGCGGGTGACGGTGGAGGTGCGCGTGCTGTTCGCGTTGACGCCGCCGCTGCTGCTGCCGTTGGTCAGACAGGCTGCGTGGTGCGGGACGTCGCGGACGCGGACACAGACAAAAATGTGCCCGTCATCAGGGTACTCCTCGGCGCCGTTGCCGAGAGCGCCGGCGGTGGGCTGATGCGTCATGCTGCTGATGCCAGTATCTGCCACTCCCCGAAACAGCGCAAGTGCTTTTTTTCTTTGTAATCGCAGGTGCGTTGTTGTTGTTGTCGTTGTTGACTCTGCCCTTCACTCTCAATTTCCTTGTGCCTTCTCAGCTGCGCGGGAAAGCTGCAGCGACGCAATGCACAAGTGGAGGAGAGACTAAGAAAGAGGGTAAGATGTCAGTCAACTAAAAAAATAGAGAAAGAAATTAAAAAAAGATCTAGGGTGGATGTAACTAAAAGAAACAAAAAAAAAGAGAGAAAAATAGAGAGAGACGAGCAGCGCTGGCAGGTCGAGGAACGAGTGATAGATCGAAAGACGAGTGCGCTTGAGTGAGCACGCCTTTGGGTGTTCGTGTGTTTACGTGTGCGGGTGTGTACGTGATGAGCGCCGGCACTTGAGTTTCTTTACTGTTTTCGTGCCAACCGTAGCAGCCTTTCGTCTTTACGTTCCTGTCAAGCAGTCTCTTCAGCGTGCACAATCGTATTCGTGTGTTTGCGTGTGTTGCGTAGTCGAGAGTTAAAAAGGCAAGAGAATGGGGAGGGAAGTGTTGAAATAGACACATTACATTGCCAGCTTTCTCGTACCTCCTGCCGCTTGCATGCACCGCAATGCACCTTTTTCTTAGATTTCTATTCCCAAGGTCTTGCCACAATACGGCACGAATGCTGACCCTTCATTAAGTACAAAATGCTCCATGTGGCGAATCGTGTTTGTACTTCTTCCACTGCCGTCAGCACTTATACTCAGTGATGGAGAGGGGGTTGCTATTATCAGTTTGTTTTGCTCTAATTTGCACTTCTCAGTGCACAGGCAGAACCCGACACAGCAAATAGAAAAGGAAAAAAATGGACCCGAAAACATCATGCGGTGGACTGTGTACATCCCTCTTGCTGCCGACGTACGCCACAAGACGGCGAATAAAGAAAAAAGAGAGAAAAAAGAAGGAAGCAGACGGTGGAAAGTACATCACACCTTTTTCTCGTCAAGCAACAAGAAGAATGTGGAAAGAAAAGAAGCGGGACGGCGCACCTCTGCTACTCCCCCTTTCGCCGCACTACAAGTACATCTATAAAAGGCAGCTGATATTTTTGTTCTATCTCTCTCTCTCCGTCCCCTCCTCAGATGTTCATCATGTCTTTCATCGCCATATCATTACAGGATGGGAGAAGATAAAAGAGGTTCCACGTCGGTACATTGATTCCTACGTCTTTCCTCCTCCGCGGGGCGTCAGCACCACAACCGGCGGCTCCACCGCTGCCCCGTCTCCCCTCCGCCGCTGCACCGCCTGCTGCGCTGACGTGCGCCGCTCCGACGGCGTCGAGGTGTCCGCATCCACAACCTCCGTCGACGTTAAATGCGGCGTGGCACCGCGCACCGGAGAAGATTCGCTTGCAGACGCTGACAGCGGCCGTGGCTCCAGCTCACCGTTCGTCGGCGCTTCTTCTCCTCCACGCGCAGACACTGCAGGCTTTTCTGCCGGTTGCCCTCCTGCCTCGGCACGCACTGGGGGAGTAGCGGCAGCATCGTGCTGTGGCGTTGAAGGACCGCGTGGCTTGCCCGTGCCTGGCCGCTCCACCGGGCCCGCGTGCTTCGCGTCGTTGACATCACCCAGCGAAGACGACGCAGAGGGGCCGTGGTGCGTGGATGGTGCGAGTGCGTACGGAGGCACGAAGGGCGGCGGTGGCACACTGGCGGGCATCACAAAGCAGGAAGGTTCGATCGCCAGCTCCTCCGAGTCGGCACCGTCGCCGCGGTAGCTGCTGAGAAAGCCACTCGCATTGATGGCTCCTCCTCCTCCTCCACCTGCCCCGGTTGCACCACCAGCGCCGGTGTAGCTGACTGGGTTGTTGTAGAATTTACCGCTGCTGCTGAGGTGGCTGCCTGGCGGACCTTGAGGCGTGAAGAGACCAGGCCACGGTCCGACCAGGCCCTCGCCAGAGAGCAACGCAGCAGCACCGCCTCCCTGCTGTGGTGTGGCAGTACTTAGCGGTGGTGGTGGCATCGTTCCGCCGGCTGAGAAGCCGCGGTAAGGGCTGTTGGCGTTGGAGGAGAGCGAGGAGGTGTAGGAGGCACCGGATGACTGCGGGTGCGGCGAGCTTCGATACCCACCACCATTGTTGTTGTAGCTCGGCGGTTGCTGCTGCTGTTGCTGGTGGCCGTTGTGTTGGAAGAGAGGAGAGGGCATTCCTGTTGTGAGATACGTCCCGGCACCACCCGCGCTTGCCGGCTGCGGCCCCATCGCCCACTGCGGCGGCGGCGGTGGCGGCGGTGTGTTGTGGGTGATGGCCTTGTTCAGCTGCTGTGCCTCCAGCAGCAGTGCGATGTGGCGCAGCTCCTCGTGAATGACGTCCCCTTCAAGTTGAATGCGCTGCTGGCGCTGCAGCATGAACGGTGCGTAGTAAGGGCTCGATGAAGAGGAGGAGGGAGGAGGAGGGGTGATGCCCGCTCCACCGAGGCCGATGTTGGCGAAGTACTGCTGCGTGGGGTACATCCCGGGCGCCTGCATCGGCTGCTGCGGGAAAGGTCGGAGGCCGGAGGAAAAGGAGATGGGTGCGCGCTGGTCGAGAGGCAGCGCGGCATCACCGTCTCCACCAGCGTTGTGGTTGGGAGGAGAATTAGAAGGCTGCTTGTCCGTGTCCTTTGGCGGTGCTGTCTCCGCCTTCTCATCAGACAACCCTTCCGCTTTCTCCGGCGTGGCGGCGTGTTGCTGCTGCTGCGGTTGTTGTTGTCGTCCGCGGTTCCGTCGCGCAGCCGCCTCGGCCTCCCGCCGCGCCTCTGTCTCCTTGCGTTGCTGCTCCAGCATCTCCTGTGCCGCACGCGGGCCCATCATCTTCAGCTCCTTCTCCCGCCTCTCCCGGTCCACCTCTGCCTGCTCACGCCGTGCAACCTCGTCGCGCTCGCGCCGCAGCCGGTCCTCGGCCTCGCGATCTTCTCGTATTTCGCGTTCGCGCTCGGCTGCTTTGCGCTGGTGCTGCTCCAGCATCTGCCGCGCGTTCTCCTGTTGAAGCTCGATGGCGCGTTGCCGTGCCGCCATCTTCTCCTTGTGTCGATCCTCGAGGTCAGAGAGACCGCTGCTGCCGACAACAAACCCGCCACCAGCAGCGCCACTCGTGCTCGGACGCGGGCTGCGCTGCGCGTTCGGCATCCCAGCACCGCCCCCATTGTTGTTATTGTTGTTGTTCGCACGCATAGGTGAGAGAGGTGGCAGCACCGTTGGGCTGGTGCTGGGCCGTGCCCCATCTTCACGATAGCCACCATTGCCGCCATAAGGACTGTAGTTGTTATTGTTGTTGTTGTAGCCGTCCGGCATGTAGAGCAGCGGCGCAGCGCTCGGGGCAACGTTGCCGTGGAAGGTCAGCGGTGGCTTCGGTCGATAGACGGGCGGTAGCGGGCCGGGCAGATCGTTGAGCGGCGCGATGGGCGGCATGGCCGGCACCAGCGACTGCGGTGCATACGCACCACCACCGCCAGAAGGAGGGTAGTAGAGTGCTGGGCTGTTGTTGAAGGCGCCGGCGTAGGCAGCAGGTGCGCCATACGGAGAGGCGTAGGGGCCGTTCTGGTTTGTCGGCGCGTTATCCCGCGCAGGCACGAGTGCAGCGCCACCATCAGCGGGGGCACCCGTGATGGGGTTCAACGGACGCGCGTTGCCGCGACGGCCACCGCCATTGTTGTTGTTGCGATTGTTATCATCGTCGACGGCAAAAGGGGGCCGATGACCGCCATTGTTCGCAGCGGCGGCGCGGCGTGGGTCGTAGTCGCCCTGCTGTCGCACACGTATCTCCTCCTGCCCACTGTACGCGTCGCCGTTGAGCTTATAGATGTACTCCTCGTGTCCGATCTTGTCGGCCACCTGCTGCTTGCGGCGACGCTGCTCTCGTAACATCTTTTTTTTTTTTCACTTCTCTGGGCTGCGAGTCTCTCGTGCTCTGCTAAATCGTTGTGTGTGAATACGTGTGTATGAGAGCAGTTGTGTCTATGCGGCTGCTGACTCTTGGCGCAAGTAGAGTACCAAAACAGAAGTGGTAAGAGCAGATTTTGGCCCCTTTTTTTTGGAGGGTGCGACAGCGCAAAGTGATGCTGACAAGCTAGCACGTCGCAATCTCGAGATCCTCTTTTTTCTTTCTCGTTTAGTCAGTAAGGTCTAATTATGCTCAGGAGGCTGTGCTGCAGGGGAACAAAGACTCAAAGTAATAGATTTCTACACGAGAAAAAAAAAAGAACAAACAAAAAAATGATCCAATGAAGCAGCAGCAGTAGTAAAGAGAAGAAGAAAGGGAAAAAAAAGGCGTGGACAACACAAAAGAAAAACGAAGTGGTAGTGAAGATACACAAGAGAGAGAGAAGATGAAGCTAGACGATGAAAGCGAGTGAGACTAATAAAGGAGAAGCGCACAAAAAAGAGAGTGAGAAATAAATAGATAAAAGAGAGGTAGCAAGGTGTACGCACACGAAAGCGGCAAGCAAGAGAGATAGAAAGAGAGAGAAGAAGATTCCAGAGGCGGCTCAACGAGTTTCAGGTGAACGGAGGGAGCCACGCGTCTAATCTGAAGAATTCTCCTCTCTTTTTTTCTTCCTGTAGCGGCTCAGGATGTCAAGACAGGAAAGAAAAACCGCTATTTGAGGAAAAAGAAGGAGGAAGCGGGAGGGAAGGGAATAGGAGTGAGAGACGGCAGTTGTTGAGAAAAAGAAGAGGCGTGTGTTACCAAAACAAGAGAAGCTGAGAGTCGGCTGTTTTTGTATGAAGTGTTTCTTCTGCCCTAGAGTTGACAAAACCAGCCAATTATCTTTTACACGCTTTTACACCAACAGCGCGGAAGCCAAACTTGACGCATTCGTCGTCACAAGTCACGCGGGTGCGGCACAACACCGGCTGGGCTTATCTTCTCGGCAACACTGCGCGTTTTCGCACTGATTGAATAAGGGAGATACTCACGAGGAGAATGAGAAAAAAAAATGTATCTAATGTACATCGCAACGCTGTATGTCACAGAAAAAGAGATGCCGGGGCTCGAGTCATGGTGCAGCAGGACCTGAGACGACACGAGCCGAACATCAGCAGCACCGCCACCTTTTCCCACGCCCCACACGCTGTCTCTACTGTACACTGGGCGGTATCACAAGCTGCTGCTCCAGCTGAACTCGCTTTTGTGCCCCTTCTCGCTTCAGCTTCACCAGCGCGTCGTTGTGCTTCTTGTTCGCAATCAGCACCTGCTCCTCCGCGTAGGCCTCGAACTCGCTGCACTGCTGACGCAAGTCCGCCTCCTCCTTCTCGAGCAGTTGCACGCGCTGCCGCAGCTGCTTCATGTCCTCCTCCACCTTCGTCACGTCCTTCTCGCCCTTCAGCGCCAGCCGGAACGCGTGACCGACGCGGCTCTCGAAGAGCCTGCGGTGTGAAGCCTGTGCGGCGACCCGCTCCGCATGCACGTGCAGCAGCAGCAGTCCCCGCTCCCAGCACTCGGCCGTCACCTGCCGCAACACCTCCAGCATGCACTCCGCCACCAGCAGCGAGCGGATCGGGCTCGTGCCCGTTGTGCGGGCCTGATGCGCCTCCAGCTGGTTGCGCAGACGCGTCTGCGTCTCGGCCGCCTCGACACGCGACGCGGGGAACGGGCTCGCGTGTTGCACCCACGTCACCCCACTCTCCGCATCTGTCCAGCGGCGTGGGGTGATGAAGCTGTCAATCACAACCCGCACGTTCGGGTCAACAACGCGCTCCTCGGCACCGCAGCCGAGCGTGCGTCGCAGCTTGAGGGAGCGCTTCGCATCACCGGGTGCGTACGGGACGTCGTAGCGGATCAGCGTCTCGGCCGGGTCGGCGGGGCCGCTGACGTCAATGAAGGACGTGGCCGTCTCGCGGTGGTCGCGTGGGAGGAGTTGGAGAATAGACTCGTGCAGGTCCTTCGCATCGACGTGTACGGTTGTCGTTGTGGTGCGTGGTGCGGCGCCACGACCGATGGAAGAAGATGCAGTGGTGGCAGACATGGTTGACACTATTGTGCGTTCTCTCCTCTTAGTGTTTTTTTTTCTGTTTGGGCTTCAAAGCTTGTGGGATATTTGCAATTTTGGACGCTATGCGTTTGTGTAATGGGAGAACGAGATGCTAATCTATCTTCCTCCTATTGTGGAATGCAAAACAGAGCCTCGACTGTGCGGCTGCACTCAAGCGCTGAAATGAATAGGAAAGGGTAAAAGGCACATTAAGGTGTGAGAGGAAGGGCAAGGTGAAGAAGATAGGGCATTAACACGTATCACACACATGCAGTGAGGTACGCACTGTTCACACATCACTGGTGGATATTTGCTCTGCGCCTAAGTGAAGCCTGCACCTCGACCATCTTACTGTCGATGAGGGAAGAAAAAAGAACCCAGAGGTGGAGAGAACAACAAAGAAAGAGCGTTCTTTGTCAAAAAGTTCTTGTCTTTTCGTTTGTGTGTGTGTGCGGTGGTGACGCGATGATGCATCGAGTCTGTAGAGAGAGGAGGAGAGGAGCGAAAAAGCCAATCGAGTACGGCAGCAGCGTGCAGTCCAGGAAATATGAAAAAAAAAAATAGGTATTCCAACAAAGTGCTCCAAGAAGCAGCAACACAGGAAGACACACATCAGAAAAGTCTGGACGGGCGGTGGCGTGACTACAAGTACACGAGATCCTTCATGGAACGCGGCACGTCTGCAGGCCGCGGCGCAGTGTCCAGGTAGGCGTAGTCGTCCACCAGCGTGTGGAGCGTCTCCATCGTGTTGGCAAAGTATGCGGCAGACAGATACTGCTCGTAGTGATGCACGTGGGAGCGGACTGAGTAGAGGCGCTCAAACTTCGACAGCATCCCCTCCACCTTGCCCCGGATGGCACAGTTGTTCGCTAGCAGCAGCATCGAATCCTTGTGACCGAGTGGGCTGACACCGCAGAGCGCGGTCTTGAAGCCGTCCTCGTTCCAGTAGGGCATCTGCATCTGCTCGTGCAGCTTCCCTACCCCACGGGTCAGGTCCCCGACTGTCGTCTGCGGCCCGCGCGCGATGAGCGCGGTGGCTAAGGTGGTGCCAGCCTCTCGCGTCACCGCACTGCCCTCACCATGGCGGACATCGACAAACTGATGCGCCGGCTCCAAGCACGCGGCGATCATCGCGTCAATGAGCGAGGCCCCACGGCGGCGTGCTTGCTGGAGACGCTCAGCGGCGCGATGGCCGCCGTCAGGAGGTGCAGACGGGGGTACGGAACAAGATTCGTGGTGATCTCGTTGATGTCCATGTTCAGCGGCCCAGGGAAGCGCATCGCACAGGTCAGGTTGCTCAGCAGCTGCGCCACCAACCCATTCATCGAGTCGTACGGCAGGCCGCGTGTTGTTGTTGGTTGAGCAGCAGAGAAGGCGTGGGACTGCGGCACGCCGTTGGCTACTACGCCCTGCCCTTTGCGGCCGCCCAACGCACGGTCTGCCATACGAGCCAAGGCATCGTTGTCGATAGGAAGAACACAGTCCGCATGCTCTACCAGCTCCTTCAGCGAGAAGCAGCTGTTGTACGGCGCCGTCACCACGTCATCCACTTCGGAGGGCAGCACAACAGGGCAGATTCGAAAGACGTGGGGGAACTCGTCCTCTAACATCCCCAGCACACGGGTGCCAAGCCCCGACCCCGTGCCGCCGCTCAGCGAGTGCATCACGAAGAAGGACTGGATGCAGTCGCACTGCTCTACCTGGTTCCGCACGGCTTCCGCGATGGTGTCCACGTAGCGGTCGCCGTACTCCATGTGGCCCACTGCCCAGTTGTTACCCGCCCCACTCACGTCAGAGACAAAAAAGTTCGTGTCGAAGATGTCCTTCAGCGGCCCACGCAGCATGGAGTGCAGCACGCCTTGCTCCATGTCCACAGCCACGCAGCGCGCCTTCAGAGCGTTGCTATTTTGACGATCTTGCAGAAACACGGCGTCGCGGGCCTCGGGGTACTGCGGGTTGGCCTTGTGCTCCTGCAGCATCACGTCGAACCAGCGCAGGCCGAGCTGGTTGCCGCACTGGCCGACCTGGACCGTGACGAGCTCGCGTGGCATCTGGCTTGTTGACAACGGCTGTGTATGTGTTGTGGGTGTGTGTACGTGTGTGTGCGTGTGTATGTGTTGTAAGTGTATGAGCGTGACCTGTGTGTTCTTTTCCGTCTCCTTTATATCTGCGCTTTTTTAAAATCTAAGCCGCTACGTCTTCTCCCGTCCGCAAAGGAATGAAGAATGTGCGTGTGTGTGTGCGTGTGTGTGTCTCCGTCACAAACAACACAGCCTTTAAGTCCCTGTTGTCTGCCAACTGATGCTCTGCTGTCAGTGAACGCAAAAGCAGGTATGGGCAAAAAAAGATTGGGCGTTCAAAAACCAACAATTAAAGGACGAATAGCTAAGAGAGTTGTTGGCACGAATTGCAGGCCGCCATGTCTTCATACGGCTCATCGGAGAAGCAATGCGCACGGGTGTGGGCTGCAGTGGCTTCGCACGTCTCACTCATAAATGAAGTCGAAGTCCCTCAAGACGTCGTCGTTCTCTTTACCGTTCATGGCGCCGTCGACACTCAGCAGGAGCTAATCGCTCGCTCGGCTCCTTTTGATGTGATTACGGTGTCATGGCCCCACACCAAGCCTTGTTTCTTGTTTAATCGTTATTCTCTGCTCCTACTCTGCAGCGTAAAGGCTTCGATTGACACCAGCACCCTCGCTGATTTGTAAAACTAGAATGAAAAGAAGAGAGGAAGGTTGAGCGATGCCACACGCACACACTCGTCACCTCGTCAGAGGAAGTCGTCGCTCACCAACGCCGACCGCTGCCGCTGAACTGTAGCCACTGCCTCCTCTACTCGGTCCACCTTGCTCGCCAACACCCCCTCCGCAGCCGTCAGACGGTCTAGCAACTCCACAACCTTTCTCAGCTGTGGTGATGCCGCCTGACCTGTGCTCGCACTCTTGCCTCGTCCACCACGAGCACCAGCGCTGGCATAACCGCTCTGCACGTGTAGCCCCTTCGCGGCTGCCACCTGTGCCACCTCTCTCCGCTTCTCCGCGAGCTGCCGCTGTTGGGTTTGCAGCTGCGTCAAGGCGCGTCGCAGCAACGTCTCTTGCTGCGTCAGTGTGTCGAGCAAGTCTGCTTGGGCCGACCCGCGCGAGGAGGAGAAAGAGGAAGCTTTGGAGGACGCTCGGCTGACCATCTGGTGCTGCCAGGCATCTTGCCGACTACTGCTGCTACTGCTACCACTTCTGCGAAAACGTGGAGAAGGAGAGTGGTGGTGATGCGTGCCAACAACAATCGGCTTTCTCACCCCTTCCTTTATATCAGAGGCGGAGTACAAGGCCTCGGGTGGGTTCACAGGAGACGAAGCAGAAGACCGGCGAGCATGCACACGCGCTTCTTGGTGCGGCCCGTCGTGCTTCCTGCTCTGCGACGGCATGGACTGTCCTCGCCGTGGAAGCGGAACATGAGGATCAGACGCACCACTGCCACCACTACTGCTGGTGTCGCTCTCCTCCTCCTCGTATTCCTCCACACGACTGCGGCGTGAGCGGCTCCGAGGAGCAGCCACCGGAGATGTGGCGCTATCGACCCTCCTCATGTCGGGAGCCCTGCCAGCAATACTGATGGAGCTGCTACCATCGATGTTGTTGGACCACGCCTCTCTTTCAGCGTGCATGGAGGGACGCGGAAGCTTACTCGTCGTGTAGTCCACCGCGGCACACGGAGACGCGTCGTACGCGAAGGAACGCACCTCCGCCGAGGGGGAGCGAAAGGCACCCGCGTCACCATACACGCCGCCTCTGCTGCCTTGGAAATCGTCATGCCCGCTGCTAAACTGAACGTGCGTATTGTGCCGAGTATCGGCGAGGCGCTGCAGTTGTGGCGGAGGTGGCGGTACACGATGCGCTGCAACAGCAACAGCAGCAGTAGTGGTGGTGGCAGTGTCGATGATGCGGTAGGTGTGGTGTTCAGCAGCGACGCGTAGGACGGCGGTGGTGGTAGTGGGGAATACGTACTGCTGCTGCCTTGCTGTGTTGAATGCACGGCAGAGGGAGAGGAGGAGAAGGAAGAAGGGTGACAACGCTTGTCGCTCTCGTCGACGTACCGTCCTGACTGTCCACTCACCTGACTCCCGCTGAACTCTTCTTCTCCGTACGACACCTCACCGTTCACTGCACCTCCACGCAGCGTCATTCCATCACCCCGACTCTGCAGCAGGCGCCGCGCATTCTGCAACACCTGCCGTGCCCGCAGCGCCGAGCCGCTCTTCTCCTCACCGACGTAGTGGGCAGCATTGGACGCGGTGCGATCCGTGTGAAAGATAGTGTCGTAGTACGAAGAAGAGGAGGAGGCGGCTTTCGAACCTCTCCTGCTGCCAGCTAGAGACGGGCGGACCGGCGCAGGTGCAAAAGCCTTGGATGGGCTGCTACTGCTACTACTACTGCTGTAGGGGTGCAGTGGCATCGGTTGTTGTTGCTGTGGTGATGGTGGTGATGATGAAGGGTCCAACTGCGCAGACTTACCGCCGTCTTCGCCATCCTCGCGCAGTGCTGCCGTCTGCGGTGACAATCCAATGCCTTCGTGCATGAGCGGTGCGCGAGCAGCAGCGGCACCGTCAGACTCTCTCGCAACACTGGATGAAGGCCTCAACACCACCGCCGCTGGTGTGGTACTGCCCCGCCGCAGACGCTCGAAAATAGAGGCACGCTGCTGTCGGATAAGAGGCGACCTGCCCGAGGCCGGTACACGCTGCTGCAGCCCCCACGCATTCTCCACGCCATCATCAAAGCACTTCAGAGGAGAGAAGCTATCAGCAGCGCTGACGGCGGGTGTTGCCGTCGTCTTCGTCGCAGCCGCTGTCAAAGGCGGGCCTGCCGTGCTCGGTAGTGTGTGCTTGACGCGCGGCCAGTCCTCACGGCAGAGCGCACCACCTCGCTGCGCGCGTCGCTCTGACAGTGCGCGGTCCACGAGGTACAACAGCGCCTCTTCCTCCACCTGTGCTCCTCTTGCATCGGTCATGAAAGGGCCGCTCTCGTTGTTGCCCTTTGCCTCTCTCGTCTCTTGCAGAGGTGCTGACACGTCGCCGTAAATGAAGGCATTCCGCAGCGAGACGTGTTGTCTGTCACGCTCTCGCGGCGCAACAGCAGCAGTAGCAGCAGAGACGTCGGACAACTCTTCCGCTAGCCACAGCCGCTTCTTGAGCTGGATGGACTGCTGCTCGAGACGCGCTGCACGGGCCTCAGCGGCGGCCAGGGACGCACGCAGCTCCTCGGTCGCTGCCTCGGATGTTTGACGCACAGGGTCGACCAATGCGGAGTGATGGCACTGCTGCTGCTGATGGTGGGGAGAAAGAGAAGCGCCACCAGCACCAGCTTTAGCCTCCTGCCTCACTTTTAATGTCCGCTTTTCTTCTTCCTCGTCTGCCTCTGCGGGCCGGCTGCTGCTGCTGCTGCGACTGCCGCGTAGCCCTTCTCTCACTCCCGCTTCCCTCTCTGCTCGTGTGTGGCTATCCCGGCTGCTGGCTCGACTGCAGCTGCTGGCGGCAGTTTCAGCCGCAGCGGTGGCCACCGACACCACCTCGTCCAATGCCTCTCGCACATCGCGCTGCATCTGTTCGAGACTGCGCTGCTGCTCTGCACGTACCCGCTCCAGCTCCTTGTGCAGCGTGCGGGTGAGACGACGTTCAGTAGTCGTGCTGCGCCGGCGGTGGCGCTGGTGGCGCTGCTCGAACGTAACTTCAGACGCAGCATCTGAAGAAGAAGACGAAGAGGACGTGCCGGCAGAAGAAGGAGAACGCGTTGACCTTCGACTACGCCTTCGCTGTTGTGGGTTCGTCTGTGCTGACCGCTGCAGCCGTGCCTGAATGGCGTCTGCTTCTCTCTCCAGCGCCTCCACCTCCACCGCCAACACAGCAGGAGCGTCGTCGCTGCTCACCGCTGTCGGAGCCGACTGTGCTGCAGAGGGAGGTGATGGCGAGCGACGATGCGCCGTACCACTTTGTCCAGTCAAAGGAAGAGCACTAGGCTGTGCGGGGGGTGCACGACTCCAGAGCTCACTCGCTGCGAGCGACGGTGCCGTGTAAAACACATCCCCCACCTCGCCTGTCGCCTCCGAGGCAGCGGTGCCACTCGGTGAGCTACTGCTGTCTCGTGCAGCAGCTGTTGACGAGAGCCGCGGCCACCACACCGAGGGAATCGACGCCGCGCGGCCCACGCTGCCGGCCTCTCCACTCCCTTCTCTCCCCGCGCTGCGTGTCATTGATACTTCAGCAGAAGCACAGCTGCGACTCCGGCCGATGCGTGTGTGTTCCTCCGGCTCCCGTGGCGACACAGACCGCAGCTCGTCTTCGGGAACGTGCACGACAACTTCTTCATCCCTTTGCCCTCTTCTTCCTTTGCTTCTTGAAACGAGGTGGCACTGAATTTTTGCACCGACGCAGATGGCATCGATGCTGCTCTGCTTGTAGCTCCATCGTCACTCTGGGCAGAGGTCAGCTCCATCAGCAGCGATCGCACACCACCGCTACCACCTATCTCATGGTAATCATTTTCCCTCTTGTCTAATTCCTTTGGTGCCACGACTGCAGGAGAAACAGCCGCGGTAGCGGGGACACCGTCTGGATGCTCTTCGTGCCCCTGTAACTGCGTGAATGGTGAAGTAGAGGGAGAACGGCTTTGACTTTCCCTGCCACTTCTTCTCAAAGTGTCACGCAGTGTCCTCTCGTGGCGTGCGGCGGTCAGCGGGGAGAGCGAAACTGCCGCTGCGGTTGATAAAGACGCCTCCGCGCTGCGACGACTCCGCTGGTGTTGTTTTCTTCGTTCCAGCGATGGCGATACCAAACGGGGCGAAGGCGACGGTGAAGGGGAAGAGGCAGGCGACGTTTGTGATGTTGCAGGCTCACCTCTCACCGCCCCTGCGGGTGCTGTCTTTGCTGTGGAAGTGTTCGGCTGTGGTGTGAGCGGGGAGAGAGCAGCAGCCCAGGCGTCGTCGGTGCGAGCTGCAGCCTTGGGCGAGTGAGAAAGAGGTGCGGTGGTGCGGCTGCTGGCCAGGCTAGGTATCACACCTTCCGAGGTGCTGTCACGCTTCTGTTCTCCCTGCATCGAAGATGTGAGCAGCACAGCTGTTCCTTGCTCAGCGGGCGTAGACGTGCCTCTTTGAGATAAGTTCTCCTTACTTAATTCACTCACCACTCCCGCTTGCAGAGCCGTTACTGCCTCTACTGTGCTGCCGGAACGTCCCTGTACATTAGCAGAGGCTGATGGTGTCCGGCAATGCGAAGGCGCAGTGTTAATGCTGTTACTCCTCGAATCCCTCAGCCGCGGTGAAGGTCGGCACAAGGCAGCAAGAGCTGCCAGTAAGAGACACGCCACGTGCCGCACAGTCTGCGCCACCTCCAGCAGCTCCTGTGCATAAAGTGCGAAGGCGTGCTGCGCCTCTCCCTCTCTTTTTTCCTTCTGCTGGTGGTCGTGTA
Source organism: Crithidia fasciculata (assembly GCA_000331325.2). Taxonomy (NCBI): domain Eukaryota; phylum Euglenozoa; class Kinetoplastea; order Trypanosomatida; family Trypanosomatidae; genus Crithidia; species Crithidia fasciculata. The sequence continues at coordinate 370,788 of CM003420.1, read as the reverse complement.
GTGGAGCTGCGTATGAGGGTGACTTGATGTCTCTCGCAGTAGTGACTGTCTGCAGCCATTTCTGCAAGTACGGCTGGAGAGCACGCACGGCTTCTTGATGCAGCTGCAGGAAGCTTTCCAGCTCGTCGCGGACGTGCACGGCGTGGTCGTACCGCTGCCGCAGCGACGACGTACAGGAAGGTGACAAGAAAGACGACGCTGAGCCGTCAGTGATAGCACTTCCATTCTTTTCGCCACCACCACCACCACCTTCGCTCCTTGCTGCTTGCCTCTCCTGCGTGGTCTGGTGAGCCGACACATCCAGTCTGTCAACGTTGCCCATGTTCATCTGCTTCCAAGTCCAGTATGCGTCAAAGGTGGAAAAGAGGTGGGTGAGGGCGGGGTAGCAGCGGGTGCTGGCCAACTCCGCCGACTCGTGCTGCAACACACGCAGACGGTACACAATGGACGCCGGCGTAGCAGACAAAGAAGAACGGCCCTCGCTGTCGGGTGTGCCGTGAAGATAACCAGTAAGTGCGCTTTTGTTCAACAGTCGTGGCTTTTGCTGTTGCGGCAGCGTACCACAGTCATGGGCCGCGTGGCCCTTGTCTTGCAATGCATCAGGATGGACGTTTTCAGCGTTGTCGCTCATCTTTGCCCCGACAGCTGTAGCGCCAGTCGCCGTATACGAGGTCAGAGACTGCTGCAACTGCTGCATGAGGGCAATCTGCTCCTCCTGTAGCTGAACAAAGTGGTCCAGCTGGCAGCGACAGGCTTCGTACGGGTCCACAGCGCGGCGCGTGGCCGCTTGCCAGGGGGATGTGCTGCCATCGCAAGCAGCAGGCGAGGACGAGGAAGGATTTGATCGCGGCTCATATGCCGTGCACGTGCGTGACAAGTCCACATGCGCAGACGCCGATGATATCTGTGCCGTTACGACGCTCAAGGAGGGAGGAGGCAGGAGTGAAGGGTCTGTGTAGACCCTCGAACTGTGCAGCATCGGAACCTCTATTCTTACGTGCGGGTGTGTGCGTTTGTGTTCTTTTATATTGTTGTTGTTGTCAATGTATGTCTCTTGTATCTCCTTATCTTGTTGGCTAAGAAGACGCTATCTATGGGTCCTTTTTTTTTGCTTTTTGCCTGCGATGCTTCAGCATGCGAGAAGAATTGCACACACACACTCTCTCTCTCTCTTTTTCTCGCTCTGTGGAGCCGTACTCGTACACAATCTATTGCTGAAGATCGGCGTCCAGGAGACGAGAAAGAGAGAAATAAGCTGAGTTAAATACTAGAGAGATTTAGTATCACAGAGAAGTAGAAGATATCTAAAAAAAGAGGGGAGGCAATTAGCGCTACCCGGAAGAGGTAAAGGTGTGTGCGTCTATGAATGTGAAGGTGGGGAAAAAAAAAAGAGCGGAGCAGTGACGCCCTCTCTCTCTCTTATTGAAGGTGCTCGGCTGCGGCTTCCACACTCAGCGGCACATGCGGCATGCCGCGCAGTGGATATGTGAGCAAATGAGCTTCAAGAAGCCTATATATTCACAAAGAGGTCACCGTTAAAATAATTGTGTAGCCGACGTGCTCGCGTTGATTGAGTTGAAGTTAGAAATGGGAGAGAACAGCAAGAATAGTTAATTCGTCTGTCTGAAAAGAACATTGGACGATGGTGGTAGATTCACAAGAAGGATAGTGCTCAGCAACGCACTGACCGCAAAGAAAGGAGGTGCGCCGGAACGCAAAGGTGCGGGCTACTCTAGTCACAAAGGTGCGCCTCTGCGGTACGCGGTGCCACTTTCCATCGCCGTTGAGTTTGAATGCCGAGCATTAGCTGCAGCTCCTCGCTGTTTTTCAGGTAGACAGCGGTGACGCAGCACAAACCTTTGCGTGTGGAATTGACAGCTACGTCTTTGCTCATCTTCTGCTTCTCCAGCAGACCTCACTACACAGAACGCTTTTGTCGCTTGTTTGTTCTCCTTTGTTTGTTTTTTTGCGGTATTCTTGACCATCAGACGATGAAAGAGAAAGAGAGAAAGATTGGAAAAGGCAAAGAATAAGAGACAACACCACTAGCAAAACACCAACAACAACATCAACAACAAAAACAAATAAAGAAGAAAGAGAGAGACAACCCGGATTGTTGTGCATCGGCATTGCCGCGTCTACGCACCTTCGGCAGCCATCTTCGCCTTCAGCTCGCGAATCTCCATCATCAGCTTCTCGGCACGGATCGCATCGCGCTCGTGTGCGTACCAGTAGTTGTAGTCCTGATCCAGCTCACCTATCTTGATGGCATCCACTGATATGGAAGCGCTCAGGCGGTGCGGCCCGTTATCGTCCTGCATGTTATCCAGATTTACCAACGCCTGACGCCGGTGCATGCGCTCCATCTCGGTGTAGTACTTGACGGCCTTGTGGCGAATCTCGACGTGCGGCCCGTCGCGCTGTCGCTCGAAGTACTCGGACACTTGGTAGCGAAACGGAAAGACGCCGACGACGGCCAGCAGACCAATCATCCAGGAGTAGGAGGAAGGGCTGGAGGCCATGAAGCCCAGCGGCGAATACCACGGACGCTGCACGTAGCGGACCATCTTGACAGGCGGTAGAGAGGAGAAAGAGTTGACTAGAGAGAGGAGGAAAAAAATTGAGTGAGGGGAGCTAAATAGGTGAGCGTGAAGAGTTGTGAAAGCAAAAAAGTTGGCTGAGCTACGGCAGTGACGAACGCTGCTGTGTCTAAACGGGCTTTGTTGTGATGCGTGTACACGACGCTTTTCTCCGTACGCTGCGCCACAGCAAAAACGGTGCTCTGGTGCGATTAACGGTGAGGAGGCTGTACGTGCTTGCCAAGTGCTGCGAGAAAAAGAAAACAACTACTGCTACTGCTACTGCTAGTGCTAGCGCTCCACTGCTACTACGAGTGACTAAAAAAAGATGTGGGCGAGAGAAGAAGGTAGGGCAGGCGGTGAAAGCCTGTTGGTCGCTAAGCCGGTGTGTGCGTGTGTGGGTGCGTGCACGGCCCTTTTTGACAGTGCAGCGTATTTTTAGCCACGAGCAGCAAGTGTGGCACATAAAGAGAGACAAAGAAAGAAGCAAGTTTTAAGTGGACATGTGAGCATCACCCAGAACACGATGCGGCAGAGAAACACCCGCTGATCTTTTTTTTTTTTTGACGCAAAGAAGAACGTGGAGCTTTATCGCTGTGTGTTTTCTTTTCCTTTTATAAAGGGTTGCTAGACGTTTCTCAGTGCTAGAATGCACTTTGCAAATCTACGCCTTCACGCAATACGACTGCGGAGCGTTCCAAAATATCTCCATCTACTCGCCTGTGAAACTGCGCGCCAGAAGCACCGCTTTTCGTCCTGTTTTATGTGGCCACTGCTTTACATTTCTTTCTTTTGTTTTCTCGGTAGAAGATCTGAACATGCTAAGCAAGACACCAAATTCGACAACGACAGGTACTGGAGCAAACGAGGGAAGATGCTTCTCCTCCTTCCTCTAGCTCCCTGATGGGTTTCCTTTCATTTTTTTTCTTTACACGTCGACGGACGGAACGCAGACACGAAGAACACAAATTCGATGGAAGAGAGGGACGACGAGAAGGGTGGCCAGAAAGGCTACAGCACGACCAACACTCCGCTTTTTCAAGCATCCGGAAGTGGCCGTCGCCTTTACTCCTCAACAAAACAAAATCACAAAAAAAAAACATAGATCTAAACGAGATTCACATTCATCCATCTCGGAACGCCGCCGCGACTACATACATGAACAATAAAAAGAGGAGTAAAAGGGGGACACAGAGTCGCCACCGACAAAAAAAAAAAAAGTAGACTAGTTTGGCATGTCGTGGTACGTACATGAAATACATAAAGAGAAAAACAATAAAGAAAGAAAGAGAAGGTTGGAAGCAGCGACCAGAAGAAAAAAAAAGAAAAGTTGAGAGTCGAGGTTGTCGAGAGTGACATAAGCATTACGATCATGCCTTGAAGTTCGGGTTGGCTGCCGCGCCACACCACGGGCACTGCTTCGCCGTCAACACAAACTTGTTCCAGTCCGCCTGGTTCGCCGTACGCTGGCACTGCGGGCACTTGGTCAGGCCACCACCCATCACACCATACCCCGTCACCGCACAGGCAGGGTACACCTTCCCGGTGTGCGGCGACTTCACGCACCCGGCAAACATCGGCTCGCCATTCTCCGGATCGTTCACCACCGGCAGTGCCCGCTCCTCGGACGCAGCCGTGTTGTCAATGGACACCGTCAACACCCAGTTGTTCACCTCCTCCATCGCAGCTGACGGGACGGTCGGCTCCTTGGGCAGGCGGTACGTCTTGGGGAAGTCCGTCGCGTCAAAGTCGGTGTTGTCGATGCCGCTGCTGTCCGCGTCGCCGTCATCGATGCGCTCGGTAATGTCGAGCGCGCGGTTCAAGTAGAGAAACGCGGCATCCTGCATCCCCTCCAGCCCTGACCGCTTCGCAGCCATGCCAGCGTCATAGAAGGCCTTGTCCGGCGCGACGTACGGGATCCAGCGGGGCAGGCCGAGCATCAGCTTCACGGCGAACTCGCCAAGGTGCAGCTCCTTCTCCATCCGGTGCGAGGCGTAGTAGATGTGAATCACGTTTGTCACCGCCGTCGCCTTGGCGATGTCCTCGGACTTCTGCCCCGAGCGGGTCATGCTCTCGAGCACGCGCACCAGGCCATCGTGCAGGGGCTGCACGGGCAGGGTGTCGGACGGCAGGAGCTCAATGACACGCTGTGCGAGGGTGATCCAGGTATCGAAGAAGCGGAAGTCTTCGGTGTCCATCGTGTTCTTCGTCAACGCCTCGAGGCACTGGGCGGGGTTGCCCTGCCGTAGCAGGTGCTGCACCTGCAGGCCCGCCACGTAGCGCAGCTCCTCCGGTGACTTCCGCCCCGCCATGCGCAGCGCATTCGTGAAGTCGGCCTTGTCGATGTACGCCTTCAGCGCCGCCTCAGGGTCCATTTCTTCCACCACCTGCGCGTTCTTCATGCTACCGCCGGCGATGCTGTCCTGCACAATGGCGCGCTTCACGTAGTCCTCCAGCTCGGGGCTGACGCGCTTCGCCAGCGATTCGGCCAGGTCGAACTTGCGAGCCTGCACGTACATGTTGATCGCTGCCTTGTAGTCCTCGCAGTCCTCGAGGCACTTGCCCGCCTCCACGAAGCGCTGCGACGCCTTCAGCTTGTCCACCGCAGACTTCAGCACCTCTTGCAAAAGGTTACGGGCGTGCTTCTGCGCCACTTTCACAGCACGCACGTAGAGGTTCGCCAACGTGTTCGGGTCTGGCACGGTCTCCGAGGTGGCGCCGAGGTAGGCGTCGATGGCAAGCTGATACTCGTTGTTCTCCTCCAGCACCGCGCCGGCCTTCTGTGGGTCGTTCGAGTTGAGCGCCATCCGCTTCGCCACGTCGCCCTGCATCTCGGGGCAGTGCTCCCGCGCAATGCGCTGCGCCTCGGGAAACATGCGCACATCGACGTACATCTTTAAGAGTGTCTCGGGGGCATTCGCGCGCAAGAACAGCGCCTCCGCCTCCTTGTAGTTGCCCTGCTGGAAGCAGACACGTCCGTTGGCGGCGCAGATGGTGGCGACGGCAGAGCTGTCATAGTTCTCGGCCACCCGCATCGCTGCGGAGAAGTCGTGTTGATGCACGTACATGTCAATCGCCTCCCGCGGCTTACTGGCCTTGATGAAGGCGTCCTCAGCCATGCGGAAGTCACCCTGGTCCTCGTAGTGCATGGCGTACTTCAGGTACACATAGGGCACCTTGGCCGGCTGTGCGAGCTGCGACCACTGCAGCGCGAGATCGAACTTCGACGCGTCAATCGCTGCTTCAATACCGGCCTCCACGAGGTTGAACTTCGCAAGCAGCCGCACGCCCTCCTCGCCATCCATGACGGTGGCACGCGACACAACGACTTGCTTCGCGGCGTTCGCGCCGCCATGCACCTTCGCAACGCGCACGGCATCGTCCCAGAGGTCCTTGTCGCGGTACATGGACACGGCACGGCTCCAATCCTTGCCCGCAATAAAGTGCGTCTCAGCCGACTTCAAGTTGCCCTCCTTCTGAAACTGCGCACCGAGCGCGAGGTGCGTTTGCAGCAAATAGCCGGAGCGGTACGCCTGCACGAGGCGCATCATGTTGGTGTAGTCGCGGTTCTTGCGGTACATCATGATCGCCCCATCCACGTCGTTCACCTTCAGGTAGATGCGCTCCGCACCGGCGTAGTCACCCTTCGTCTCCAGCTGCTTCGCCTGGCTCACAAAGAGCTCCACCAGCTTCTCCTGCGGCAGGTGGCGCTGCGCGACGCGGTACATGTGGTCCGTCATGCCTGCGCGACTGTACATGTCCACAGCAGCGCTGACGGCGCCAGACTTAACGTAGAACTTCTCGGCCTCGGCGTACTGGTGAATCTCCTCGTAGTGGTGGGCGATGCGCTGGTAGGCGGTTTTGGTGGCGGCGTCCAGTGCAGGCGCCACGCCGTCTGCGTCCTCCCCTGCCCCTCCGCCAGCGGCAGCACTGTTTTGGGTCTCGAGGATCATCGCCGCCTTGCTCCACTGCCGCGAGTCGAGCGCCGCCTTCACCGCCTTGGCATACTTGCCCGCCTCGTTGTAGTGGTTGATCGCCTGGTCGACGTGCTTCTGCGACACAAGGTAATCGCCCCACGCCTCCTCCAGCGCCACAACCTGCTGCGGCGCGGCCACCTTCGCGTAGTCGACGGCACGGCTGAAGGCGTGGCCGCGCTTGTAAGCGTCAATGGCGCGGTCGGTCATGTGCAGCTTGTCAAAGAAGTCACCGGCAGCTTCGAAGACTTGGGCCTTGAAGAGCGCCGCCGCGACAGCCTCCAGCAGCTGCTGCTCGGGCTTCAAGTTGTTGGCTGAGACGACCTGCGCTGCACGAGCTGGGGTGCCGCCGCGCAAGTACAGGTTGATGGCGTCGATGAACTTGCCATCGCGCTCCCGCACCTCGCCGGCCTTCTCGTACTGGCGTGTCTCCATCAACCACGCAAAGTAGCGGGCACGGCGGTTTGCCACGTCGTCGAGGCCGCGTGCCTCTGCAATTGCAAGGCTCTCGTCGAAACGATTCATCTCCTCCCACATCCGTATCGCATCCTCGATGCGGCTGTTCTCCAAGTAGAGCTGCTCGGCCCGCTTGAAGTCGCGGTTCAACACATACAGCTCGGCCAGCACCGTGTAGTGCTCGTAGCCCGTCGTCGCGCCGCCGCTCTCCTTACTGGCGGCAGCGGCGAGTGCATGGATGTGCTGGAGAGCCTGCACCTTGGCGACGTCACCGAGGGCGGCATAACAGCGCTCTGCAATCACCAGCTTCATGTCCTGCAGCGCCACGTCGGCTAACGTGCCCCACATCACCTCCGTGCCGGGCGTTAGCGCCGTCTTCTCCAGCAAGTCGCAGGCGCGGTCCAAATCCCTTTCTTCCATCGCTGCCCGGAACTCAATCAGCGACTCATCCAACGCGTAGGCGACGGTACTCACGCCCTCGTCGACGATCACCTCCGTCTTGCCGTTGCCGCGCTCGATGCCCTCCACCTCGCCGCGGATCGGCACGATTGTCACGCGATCGGGCGACTCGATGCTGTACCACACGCACAGCTCCAAGCGGCTCTGCGCGACAACCACGTCGCTGCGTGGTGCCCACTGGACGTAGGTGCAGTAGCTGAGCAACGTTGTCCGCTGCTGCGTCGAGATGTCGTAGAGGAAGAGCTGGTGCTGCTTGTCGCGGAAGAGAAGCTTTGAGGCGCGGAAGTCGAGCTCGAGCCAGTCGATCTTCGACGCGTGCGCCACACGCGCGATCGACACGCCGCTCTTCAGGTCATCGATCTGGATGGTCTGGCGGTCGATCAGGTAGGCAATGACGCAGCGCGTGTTCTCGCTGTCGAGGCCGGCACCGGCACCGCTCTGCCCTGCACCACCGAAGCCACCGCTGACGGTGACGGGAGAGGACGTGGTGGGAGAGCCACTCGACGTCGTGTTCACCTCACGACGCTGACCGCTGGCAGCGTTCGCGCCTGTGCCGTTGGCCGCAGGCGTCGCGTTCGCAGCGGCAGCAGCAGCAGCAGCGGCGTCACCGACGAGCGGGTTGAAAACGCGCACGCTGATGCGATGCGCGTTGCGCTCCTCGGTGCGGCAGGTGCCCAGGATCATGTTCTTGCCGTACTCAATGAGGCAGAGCTCACCGACGTTGAAGACCATGCAGATCTGCTCGTTGTCAAAGACAAACTTCTCGCGGCCGCTGAGCTGCCACGGCACCTCGCTCAGCTTGTGCGACACGAGATCGCCTAGCAGCAAGGTGGCTGACGTGTGGGCAACAAGGTAACGATCCTGGTACACATTCACCTTCCGGATCTCGAAGCCCATGTAAGACTGCAAGACAAGACGCGTGCCGGTGGCGAGCCGCTTCACAATCACCTGACTGTGGCTCACGTAGGTGAACTCGTAAGCACCACGCATGCGGTAGCGGCGCAGGCAGCAGTCGAACATGTCCACCGACCCGGTGATCGAGCCGGTGACGAGACGGCTGCCATCGCGCTTCCACTGCAGCGCGCTGAAGCCCTCGCTGTGGGGCAGGTCGAGCACCACGCCCTCCTCCCACTTACGCGAGCGGGTGTTGAGGTCGAAAAGACGAATGTGTTCCCGCCCGGCAATCGCAACCGCCTGCCCGCTCGGGTTGCAGACGCCGCCCGTGAAGCCGCCAACGCTGCGCGCATCATAGGTCAGCGTCTGCGGCTTCTGGCCACCGCGGGGGTTGTAGAAGCTGACGTTGCAGTCCGCCCCAGCACAACAGATGCTCTCCGCCCAGGACAGCACGTACGGAGCGCAGCTGTGCACGAAGAGCCGCTTCGCCCCGGCCACCTCGGTGCCGTCGTCAGAGGCTTCAAAGACGTACTGGTAGACGGCGCCGTCGAGGTGGCCGGTGAGAATCTTGCCGTTGTCGCGACTCGTGCACATCGACACGGCGGGGTGCTCGTGGGAGTAGAGCACGTGGGACTTGTTCGCCTTGAGCATGCCGACACGCACGCTGCCGTCGAGCGTGGCGAACGTGACGAGCTCCACGCCCTGCGACGAGGTGTTCGGCCACGCCACACACGTCACGGGCGACGTCTGCGACAGCTTGTGCCGGATCGCCTTCTTCTCCCCCCACTCCGTGCCGAGGCGGTAGACGAAGACGATGCTGTCCGACTGTGCGACGGCGAGCAGCGTGCTGTCCGGCGAGAAGGCAAGCCCGGTCACGATGTAGCCGCGTCCGCTCTTGTCAGAGGCGGCCTTGGTGGGGAACTTGTCGCGCCGCTCGCCCTGTTCATCGAAGAGCTGGATGTGGCGCGTGGCGTCGGCGATGGCGAGACGCTTGTTGTTTGGGGAGAAGCAAATCGCCTGCGTCCGTGCCGGCCCCTGCTGGCCCTTGATGAGGTTGTGGTAGAACTGGACCTGCATCTCTTCCAAACACACACAAACACAAACAAACACAGAGTTCCTCCCTCTCTACCTCTTCCTTTCTTTCTTTCTATTTACTTGGTGGTTGATCGGATCTAATAAAGGTTTTGCTCACCACTATGGGTAAGCGAAAGGTTGCAGAAGAGAAGCCGATGAGCAGCAACGTGTCGACAACGGCAGAGGTAAGGTAAAAGCCAAAATAAAATGCAAGAGAAAGAGAGAGAAAAAGTGAGAGAGGAGAAGGAGCGGCGTCAAGAAAAAAGATTCCGCACATCGGGGCACCAACCGAGACGACTCTGCCACACCCCAGAAGCATGACATGATAATATGCATTGCTGTCACTTTTTGAAGAACTCACTTAACGGATTTACAGTTTGATTTTGTTTTTTAGTTTTTTTTTCTTTTTTACTTAGGCGATGTGCGTGCAGCATCGCCAAGAAGATGTGAAGATTCCAACAGGGCCACACTGCTTTATATCAGAAAAAGAGGCAATGAGGCCCGCGTCGCTGTACTGACAACGGATAAAAACACAGGCGAACAATATGAAGGATCGGCGGCAAGGAAGAGAAGAAACCTCCACACACATACACACGGATTCATCGCATCAGAGGAGCTTAGTGGACCACAACACCCCTCACGGCATTGACGCAAAACAGAAGAAGAGAGAGAGAGAGCAATGCATTCACTACACGCTGAACACGCCACCGTCCTCCTCGTCTTCCGCTGCCACACCCTCTTGCCCTATCGACGGTCCTGTCCTGCCATGCTGCTTCTCCTCGCTCTCTACTTCCCCCTCGTCTCCCCGCAGCGACGTCAGCAACGCCCTCCGCAGTGCCCGCATCGGCACCGGCGCATCGGGACTCGAGAGATGGAACAGCGGCGGGATTCCACGCGCGGCGTCGCCGACGACGAGGCGATGGAAGAAGTCAGCGTCCAGGCAGCTGCGGCGCACCGCGAAAGCCAACACCGCCGCATCTGTTGCGCGGCTCCGCGTCACGGTGTTGTACAGCACCAGCGTGCCCTCCGCCTTCTTCTGTGCACTGTCTTGAGTGTCTCGTGTAGGCTTGGCCGCATCGTCGCGAAGGTGCTGCTTCTCGTGTCGGGACTTGGCGGCCTTGTGCCTACGCCGCTGGTGTGCCGGCACCAACATGGGGAAAAGCTCGTTGTGGTCCGTCAGGTGACCGAAAAGCTGCTCAATCCAGCGTATGTGGGCCATTTCGGCATCTGGCACGGCAAGCAGCAGCGCAGACAACAACCGGCCTGTCCACCACTCCCGCCCGTAGTGCAGACACAGCTCCGTGCCGGCTGGTAAGTCCAACAGCGGCACCAATGTCAGCAGCCCTGTCGCGTCCTCGACGCGGAGCGCCACATTTGCCTTCTGCTTCAGCGTCTGGAACAGCATCTCCGCTGCGGCGTGCAGCTCCTGCTCGGTGCAGCTGCCGGATCGCGGGTCGCTGCGAAGGGCCGCCAGCACCGCCTCTCGCTGCTCCGCTGCGTCGGTGTCACCAGTACTTTCGTACAGTGTCATGCGCTGCCGGTGACCCTTCCAGTAAGAAAGGTTGGCGAGGTCGTCGGGCGGGGGCAGCTCCCAGGCAACGCCGTCGTTTATCTCGAAGAGGTGGGACTCGGTGATGAGGGGCGGCAACCGGCGCAACTGCTGCTGCTGCTGTTGTTCTTGTTGTTGTCTCATCTCGCCGGTAGATATCGTTGATGTGCTAGCTTGAAAAGGTAAAGCTGCATCCGTTGCTCTCTCCGCAACGTCCTCTCCGTCTTCAAGATCCTCTTCGCCCTCCTCTTCATCGTATTGACCTGTTCTGTTCGCAGCCCTCTGCCTCTGCGTCTCCTCAGCTGCCAACGCACGCAGCTGCTCCTCTGTCAGCTCCGCCCCGTCGTCCAGCTCCATCTCCTCCGTGGCGCCACGCCGTCTGCCTTCACGACGACGCGCCTTCTCGTCCCGCTGCAGGTAGCGCTTGTGATGCCGCCCCACCCACCGCTGCAGCCCCTCCACATCCGCACAGAGCGGCGCAGCTGTGCTCGGCGCAACAAGGTACCACCCCTGCTCCGTCGCGACGTGGAAGTAGGCGGTGGAGCTGAACATGTGGCGCAGCGCCAGAAAGCGGCGGAGAGAGACGTGGTGACGCGCCGCAAACGCAAGGTTCAGCACGAGCGGCGGCGCTACAGTGACGCCCTCGCCGGCGTGCAGACTGGACGAAGCAACAGAAGCGGCGCCTCCGCCACGCATCGACGCATCCGCCTGCGTGAGTGGCGCGGGGGTGAGCGACGTGGTTGCGGAGGCAGCACTCGCTAGCACCTCGATCGGGCTGAACTTCTTCACGGCTCGAGTCAGGAAGACGCCCTTCAGCCCAGGATGGCGCTCGCTCGGGCCAACGCGTGTGATTATCTCGCCTGCCTGCTGCACCACAGCTGCATGGGTACTCGGTAGCGACGATGAACCAGAAGATTGAAAGCGCAACTGTTGTACTGCGCGAGGGAAGCTGGTGAGCAGCCGACGCATCGCAGATCGATGGGGCAAGAAGGAAGTAAGTGACATGATGCACGCAGCAAGGATGCACAAACAAGTATCACTTTAAAACTTAATCTGCTGTTGTTTTTGTTCTTCTGCGTGACGGAAGAGAGCGTACGCGCATCATTGCTCAGCAGTCAAACGAGTAGAGAATGGGTGAAGAGAAAAAATGAAGGGGAGATAAAGGGAGCCAAAACAGGGTTCAAGATGGCAGAAGCCGGGAGCACGCGGAGCACTCTCGAGTCCCCATCACGTTGGTACTCCATAAGTCTACTATGCTGTTTTTTTTTTCTTTTCTTTTTCTTCTCTTCCGTCGCGACAGACATTGCTTCCCACAGCCAGAAGAGCAACAAGAAGGCTGGTGTAACGCTTTCGGTGAAAACTGCGCTAAGGCAGAGCAATAAAGAGCACAGTGACAAAAAAAAAGGGTGAGAGAGAAGCGAAAAAAGTTCCTCAAATTAAAAGAAAAAGAAAAAGTTCACTGAGGTGGTAATGGAAACATCGAGAGAAAACAAAATCAAAAGTGAAAACAGGCAAGTAAGGAGACGGTGGGTAGATGAGACACAACACAACATGAAATTAAAACGCCAGAAAGGAAAAGCGCATTCGTTACAGTCTAAAAGACACGACACACACTGGGAATGATGTAGAGAGGGGTAAAAAGAAAGGGAAAACATCGCGCAACGCCAAAGTCAACACGGTGGGCGAAGGAAAGAGATGTCGCACACTCCCCTTCTCTCTCTCTCTCTCTCAAGTACCGCCAACACCACCACCCCGGCCGCTGCCACCGCCACCACCGCTCTCCAGCGTGTAGGCACGCTGCAGTTGACGCAGCAGGCGGCGCTCAAAGAGGGACATCGGCACCGGCGGCGGAGACGGACCATTGGGGTCGGTGCGGTGCGACACGCTCGCCGACGCACCGCTGTTGCTGACGCCATGGACGCTATCGTTACCGCCGAGCGATACGAAGGCACGCGTGTCGCCGTCGTGTGCGCTGCCGTTGACTCGACGCGTGCGCGGCACCTCGGAAGCGTAGCCGAAGCCGTCCGGCCGCTTCACGCGGTGCACCGTCCCGGGTGACGCTTCCCCCGCGGTCTTCTTGCCACGTCTGGCGCGACCCTTTGTCTTCATTTTTCCGCTGTTTTCCCGTGCAGCTGTCATCTCACTTCTGTGGGCGGCGTCGGGTGTCGGGGTGAGACCACGCTGCTGCTGCTGATGATAACGGCTCCTACGTGGTGTGCAGCGAGAGGCGTGGGAGGATGCAGTGCGCCGGGCAGACACGCGCGTAGCAGCAGCACCACCAGCAGCAGCAGCAGCAGCAGCGTACGGCTGCTGTGGACAACGCCCCTTACCGGCAGAGCAAGCGCGGCTTGCAGCGGCGGTGAATAAAAGCGGATGAGTGGCTGTCGTAGCTGTATGCTTGGTGTGTAATGGGGCATGACGGCGCCGGCCACCACCTCGCTGTCTCGCTACCGCTCCTACCGCCTCTGCAGCGGTGCGTGCGGGCGGTTGCGGTGCCAGCGCGTGGGGAGACGTGGCAGCAGCCTCGATCACTTGTGCTGCGGCCGCAGCGGCGGCGACAGTGGAGAGCGGCTGTGCCACGAGCACCGCCGGCACGTCAAAGCAATAGAAGCCGCGGTGCTGGTCGTTGGTGAGTCGCGGTGGCGTCACGCTATTCTTCGTCGCTGAAGAAAGATGCGTTGTGTCGAGGGGCGGAGTTGCCGTGGGCTGCTCCATGACGGCGCTGTCGTCGCTGAGGCAGACGCTGTCGTTCGCGGTGGTGGCTGCGGCCGGAGGACGAACACCGGCAGACTGCGCACGCGCAGGTTGATCCCTTGCGTCGCTTTTTATCTCGCCGCTCGCAGTGCTCGTAGTGGCGTGCTTGCCCCCTCGGCTTCCCTTCGCCACTGTGGGCCGCACCGCTCCGGCAGAGGCGGCACGCAGCCCCATCGTGCGGGGGTCAAAGGCTGGGTGGCTCAGCCGCTCCACCAGCGCCTCCTCCTGTTGTTTAGGCAGCGCACCGAGGAGGACACCCGTCATGCGGTACATGCCGGGGACGGGCGGCGGTGGTGGGGGCGGCGGGAGCGGCGGGGGACGGTGCTCGACCTCGGTAATCCCCAGCGGAGTGCCGACGGCGGCAGCAGCAGCAGCACCAGCAGCAGCACCTGCACTGTTCCCTCGTGTGGAGGCGGTTCGCGCTCGCAGCATCAGTACTGAGGCCCGCGAAGGTCCAGAAAATACGTTCGGCACGACGTTCGCTGCCGCCGCGGGGGGCAGTTGTGGGGGACGAAGAGAGCTGCGGTGCCCAGCGCTCCGCACACGGTTCAGGAGCTCCACGTAGGGCTTGCCGCCATGCCCATCCGGGCTTAGTTGTTGTTGCTGCTGCTGCTGAATGCGACGTGCCTCTGCCTCCTGCGCGGCCGCAGCGGCAGCCGGGTCGTAGGTGAGGGTTCCGATCAAATCCGACAGCGCATCAGAGTCCTGCGAGCCTTCGCCGTCGTCGCTGCTCGAGTGGCCCAGCGTCTGCCGCAGCTCCTCCTTCGACACAAAGCACAGCGGCTCCTGCACGGGCTCGTCCTCGTGCTCGACACGCGCAAAGCACTCGTAGCGATTGATCGGGACGGTGTTGCGGCGCAGCGAGTCCATCAGGCGCCGCGCTTTAGCACGAGCAACGACCGAAGCCCTGATTTCGTCCACCGGTCGCTCGTCATGCAGGCGCGATACCGACGTACTCGGTCGCACAGATGTGCGCGTTCCTGCTGACAGGGTTCGCGTCGCCGGCGAAGTTGGGGCCTTACCGCCGCGCACCTTGTCCACCGACACGTTCGCAGCAGAGGTGTCCGGGGCAAAAAGGCCATCGCCGTCTGCCATCGCTGTGGATGCGGTGGCTGCTGTGGGCAACACTGCTGCCACCACGGCGTCTCCGATGGAGTCTGCCACGCCACCCATCAGCATCGGACGCCACTCCGGTTTCTCTCGCCAGGAACCGCTGTCATTGTGCGACACAACACTGGCAGGAGCGAGGGAGCTGGCGGGCCGCGCCGCTGATGAGAAACCAGCGCCGCTCACCGGGAAGGAGGTGGGGGTGTGGGAGCGAGGGGGCCAGATGAAGCCGCTCACACCCGTAGGGCTCGGGATGCCTTGCACAGAAGACGAAGGGGCGGCTGACGAGGGCTCAACATCGCGCAGTCGCAGCTGCAAGCCGCGGTTGTTTTCGTGATGTGCGGAGGCGGCGACGCTGCTGGTGGACACCGACGTGGCTTCCGGCATCGCCTCCACCTCCAAGTCAAGTCGCTGCACCATCGCCTCCAACACCGCATGCATGAGCCCGACACTGCGTAGGTAGCGCACCACCGGCACAGGGCAGATGGCCGACATCTCCACCGGGAAGAGACCGGCGAGGGCCATGCACCACGTCGGCAGCACCCGCCACCCACCACCGCCACTGCTGCTGCTGCTGCCACCACCTAGAGCAGACGGCCAGCGCACACTCGAGGAGAACGACACGGAAGCGCGGTGTGTGCGACTGGCACCTGCGCTGTTGTTGTTCGAAGCCGCCACCATGATGAGATACCTCGGATGAGCGGGGAACTCAACCGCAGCTCCTCCTCCTTCGTGCGTACCGGCCACAGAAGATGCGGTGGTGAGATCTGTTCGAACCTCATCCATCTGCCGATGCAAGATGCGCGCGACATCGGCAACATTTAGCCCACCCGGTCGACGCACTCGCTGCACCTCTGCGCTGATCGTCTGCGTCACGTCATCCAGAATCGCCTGCGGGGGAAGCTTGTGGTGTCCTTCGCGGCGTAACTCTGCCACGAGGGCCACCCAGTCGCTCTCGGAGAGCATGGAGGTGGCGGCGGCGAGAGGGGTGCGCAAGCACTGCTGGAATAGAAGACGCATGCCGGCATCCTCGGCGCCGGTGGAGAAGGGAGATACACTACGCTTCGCGTGCGGGGCATCGACGCCGTACTGCGCCTCGGGGGACACGGAGGAGAAGCGGGGGCTGCGCGGCCGAGCTGAGCTGCGCGGTGGCCGTCTGTTGCTGCTGCTGGTGCTGGTGGTGGTGGTATTAGGCACCGCGGCGGCGACCTGCTTCTGCGGCTGCTGGGGTTGGTTGTGCTGTGACGCTGGCGGTGGTCGAGGAGATAAGGGGAGCGGCGTTGGCGACACCTGTGAGCGCAGCGATGAGGAGGGCGGGCGGGGCTGCAACTCCGGCAGGCTGGCACGTGTTTGGCTCGGCACCCAATAGAATGGCCTCTCCTCCCTTTCTTCTTCTTCTTCTTCACCTTCATCTTCCATGAAGGCCAGCTTACGCCCTGTTGGGGTGGGCGAGTGGCCGCTGCGCAACGGCGCCGCTGCTGGCGCGTTACTTTTCAGAGCGAGGTACTGAGAGGCAGAGCCGTTGCCGCCAGACTGCCCCAACACAATGGAAGAAGCCTCATAGCGGTCCTGAAAGGTCTGCTGCTGCTGCTGCTGCTGCGTTGATGCCGACAGAGCAGCCGTTGTGCCATCTTCTTTTTCGTCTGCGCAAAGCCCGGTGTCTGAGCCCTTTGCTGCGGCCACAGCGACCGCCACGGCACACAGCCACGCCTCTGGATCCAGCAGCGCAGAGGCGCCGCTCTCACTATTCTTGCCTTTTTTCCTCACCTCCTCGTGATGGACAGCTTCACCAGCAGAAGGCTGGCCATATGAAGGTGCGCTATGCCACGGCAACTTGGTCAGCATCAGAGGCACGTCGTCCGCGTGGATGCCGCCGTGGTCGACGTACAGCTCTAGCGCCGTCTCCAACTGCTCAGGCG
Organism: Crithidia fasciculata; assembly: GCA_000331325.2. Classification (NCBI taxonomy): domain Eukaryota; phylum Euglenozoa; class Kinetoplastea; order Trypanosomatida; family Trypanosomatidae; genus Crithidia; species Crithidia fasciculata. The sequence goes on along the minus strand of CM003420.1, from coordinate 354,023 downwards.
TCAGCAGCGCCAACAGCCGCTCTGGGGAAGTGGCGGATGGAGGAGAGGAGGACGAAGCTGCCGTGGGTGCCGAGTCTCCTGCATCTTCTTCAAGCAATTCAGACGACGAGATCGAGGGCGATGACGTCGCAGACAGCGCGGATGCCTCCTCGGTGTACGACGTGCTGCGATCGCTGTCGGATGTACTGGTATATTGCTGGCGTGGTGTTGCTTGAGAAGCTGGTTCTTCCTTCGTTTCATTGTCTTGCTGCCTTGCTCCTCCACCGCCTGCTCCTCCGCCTCGGTGTGCGGTAGAGGCGCCACGCGAAATACATCCAACGCACTTCCCCTCACGTTATTCTCGCTACCACCACCATTACGTGGGCTACTGACGGAGCTCGCCACGCCGTCGCTGTCGTTGTGCGGTGCCTCCGTCACATCAACAGAGCGCAGCGGCGGCGGTGGTGCACTATCGAAACTTGCGCGGTGTGGCCGCTGGCGGTGTTGCTGCGGACGAGGTTGCTGCTCAAGAGAGGAGGCGAGAGAGGAGGAAAAGGCGGCGGAGCTGAGAATGGCCTCGGAGTGGGGCAGAGAGGCGGTGGAGGCGGAGATCATAAACGTGCGTTAGACTTCGAGGGAAGTACGACGGCAAGATGGCATAGATGAAAAGTGAGGCGAAGAAGGGCGTGTGGGTGCGTGTGTGGGTGTGTGTGCAGGCGAAGAGTTCTCTAGTTGGTGACGTTGCAAAAACGCCGACTTAAATCTAACTATGTCGGGGTTGTCGTTTTTTACATCGAAAGCTGTCGTTGACGTGACGCGACTAGCTGCAGGAAGACAGAAGGAAAAAAAAAAAGAGCAGAAGGGGCAAAGTTTTGCCTTGAAGTGGCTCTCTATCCGGTCTGTGGAAGGGTGACGGTGAAGGAGGGGGTGTGCTGCGCTGCTGCGTATAGAAGCTGCACAAGCTGTAAAGAGTAATGAACTCCCCAACTAATGGTGATGCTTTGGCCTGTTTTTACAAACGTCGCTACTAGCGGTATTGCCGCTCTTGAAAGCACAGGAATGTGAAACAAAAAGAATTGCTGTATTGTGTGTGTGCGTGTTTATGTGGTCAGTGTGGAAAGTACGCGTAATGGGAAGGAAAGGTGTTGAAAAGCGAGTAGAGAAGGCAGCAGGCCTGAATAGAAAAGTGTATAGAGTACAGCCCGAAAGCAGCTCCGAGCAAAACGCCGCAGCTCTTGCGACAAGCTGACAACATCCGGTACGCTGTGCATTACCGTCTTGGCACCTCAAGCAGTGCCGAAGCCCCGGAAATTTGCGAAGATTAAAAAAGAATCCGCTACACTCATTCACCACTCTATTTCTAACACTATTGGGGGTTCAGGTTCTATTATTGCAATAACTTTAAGCTTGTGTCTTTACGAGCAATAGTTAACTTTTTTAATTCATTATTTAAGTTAGGTATCGTGCACTTAGACGTGGTATTAGAGGCGCCGTGTCGGCACACTCACCCGATCTCGGCCGCCTTAAACGGTGCGTCTTCTCTCTCTAAGCCTCTCTTTCTTTTTTATCTCTTTCGCTTTCTCTCAGTCCTCCACGAGAGAAAAACAAAACACAACATGAGAGAGATACGTAAGATGGACGACATTATAGCAGCTTGAAGAACAAAACAAAAAAAAACAGAACGACATTAAAGCTCTCTCTCCACAGACACTAGCAGCAGCAGCAACAACACCAGCGCCCCACCCCGAGATGCTCACGCCTTCGCTTCCTCCTCCCCTTCTTCACCCTCACTCTCGTCCTTCTCGCCATCATTATCATCGTCGCCACCATGCAGCAGCTCCATCAGCGTCTTTCGTTGTGGCTCATCACCACTCGCCGCCGCCGCCGCCGCCTTCTCGGCGCGTTCTTCATCCCGCATGGTTGGCGCCTCCTCCACGCAGAGCGTCTCCTTCCGCAGCACCACCCCGCTCTGCCGCGCCGCACAGTCCTTGGAGCAGACGTACACGGTGATCGTGCCAAAGTCGCAGCCGTCATCCACGTTCCCCGGCGTGGCCTTCACATCCGTCGCTGTCGATGTGCTCGAGGGTAGTGCGCCGCGCGCCACCGCCGTGTACTGCGCCACCTGCAGATAGTACAGCGTCGTCGGCATCACCTGCAGCTCCGCCGCCTGAGCCGCACCGCACGATGCACAGGCGGGAATCGTTACCATCGCCTTCACCTTCTCTGGGTTCATAAAAATGGGCTTCGCATCTTTGGGCCGCGGCACTGCCGGCGTCTTCGCACTCGCTGCAGGACGTGGGTTGTAGCGCAAGACCTGATTCGGTGCCCGTGCCACGCGTGCGCGGAACTTCTCGTACAGGTAGTCGGTCCGCTTATCTTTCAGGTCCACCTGCTGCTCCAGCTGCTGGAGCTCCGCATCCGTCATGGTGCTCTTCGCGTTCTCCTCCGCCATCTTAATAAGCTCACGCTCCACGTCCGTCGGCTCGATCACCTCTTTCAAAGGCTCGTCGTCGATGTAGACGTAGCCGGGTGGGAGAACGGCAGGTGGCAGCTCCGACGGCAGCAGCGGCCCCGTCTCGATCACCTCATCTTCATTCTCCTCCCCTTCCTCGTCCTCATCCAATGCCGCGGTGTCTTCCTGATCCACCTGCACACTAAATGCCATCATACTGCTCAGCGGCTGACGTGCGCAGTAGCTGGAGTTGCAGGCGAAGACGTAGACCATGCGGTGGTGCGGCTGCGTCGCTGGAGCACTTGGCAGAGGACTGAAGGCTTGCAGAAGGAGGCTCATGGGCTTGCCGCAGACACCACAGCTTGTCCAGCGCTGCACCGTGGCCGCATCGGCGTCGGTCAGCTTGGGGAAGTAGGTGGCGGTGCCGCCGATCTTGGTTTCCGAGGTGAGCTGATCGCGGCGGTGGGACATGTAGCCGTCGAAGAGGCCCAGCAGGACGTGGCTGCTGCTGCTGCTGGAGGACATGGCTTCCAACTATCCTTGTGGCAGCGGTGTAAACTTTTTGGGGGTGTAGTTGTTGCGCTGCAACGTTTTTTTTTTCCTGTTATGTTGATGAGAGCAGCATCGTTCAGTAGGACAAACAAATATACGTAACAATGAAAAAAGAGAAAAAAGAAGATAAATATAAAGCTTTGGCGTGCAGACTCAATCATGACACTGGTATGTGAACGCGAAGAAATCTCAGCGAGTGCAAACATGGCGAAGTCTCTCATCCTGGAAATACTTCGATTGGTCGGTCATACCAACCATACCGCACGATCGCGCGCGCGCACGTTTGCTAAGAACACTCAACCGCAGCACAGCTTGGCTTTCCACAGTATCTTCATTTCACTGGTGTTTGGTACTTTTGTTTTTTTTTTATATATATATGTCCCTCACGCGCACCTCACGAGTACTGCCGGAACAAACGCCACACAGATGCCGTGAGAGCGTCGATTCCTTTTTTTTCTCACCGACAGCAACAAGAATAGGCGTACCGCTCCTTCGTGTACAGAGGCAGCGGGAACAACAACAACAGCAACAACAACAACACGAATGCATCTCACTTCTTCTCCCTTTTAGAGCATATGAACAGTTAAAAATAAAATTAAGAAAAGAGACGCGAATGGTGCGCCGTTATTCAGGAAATATATGTGTGCGGGCTGTACTTCGCATCGACAGAGAGAGACTTCAAAATCGAGGAGAGGCGCAGACGCAATTCGAGAAGTCGTGGAAGTAAAAAAATGAAATACGTCACCAAGAGAAAAGAAAAAACTGAAGACAATAAGCCCCACACGATCTACAAGGAAAAACAAAAGGAAGAAAAAAGAAAGGCCAAAAAAAAAAAAAAGTATTTATCTACACGTGTGCGCCATGACGCAAAACACACACACAAGACACGAGTGCACGCAATCCTTTACTATTCTTTTCTGGGTTTTTTTCGGCACAACAGATGCGTTTGTTATGTGGCCAAACACTTTGCGGCTTGTGCCGAATTTGCCTTCACTTCGGGTAGCATTCACTGAAGTGCAGAAGGAGGAGAGGAGACATCGGCTGATGTGTGTACCCCTCGAAACTCCGCGCACTGAAAAAAAAAAAAAATAAGACAGGCGAGAATCAAAAAAAAAAAAAAAACTTTAATCTTTACAGCAAGCCAAAGTGCGCTCGCTTCTTTATCAGTCATCGTCTTAACCTCCTTCTTCCCTACGGAGCAGCAAAAAGAAAGCCGCCCACGATGAGGTTCAGCAGAAACTCCGCCACGTTCAGCGGGAGCAGCAGCAGGTTGATGGGGAAGGGCTGCGCATCCGAGTGGGAGGCCTGCCAGAAGAAGCCCATCGCCGCCACCACCGCCACGAGCGCCTTCGCCTTGGTGCTCTCCATCGAAATGTTGTCCTCCAACAAGCCGCGCTCACGAGCGATGTGGATGGCGTGCTGGACAAACATGTCCGACCCGCGCAGGCAGCAGTGCACGATGCTGATAATGCCACTCAGCAGCGTCGCCAGCGTCATGGTCACCGTGGCGAGAATCAGGTTCGACAGCACACCCGCCCACTTGCGCATCTCTGGCGGCAGCACCTCGTTCAGCGCCTTCTCCAGGTTCACGTACTCGCGGGCCATGTTCGCCAGCGAGCCACCCAGCGCAAGCGAGCGCGCCAGCTTCACGCGCAGGGCCGCGATGACAGACATGGCGGCGGCACCGATGGAGCGCACGGCCGTCTGCACCGATTCAATATCCACCGACTTCATGAAGAGCGCTGCTTTGCGAGAGAAGAGCTCTCCCTTGTCGATCTCCTCCACGTCCGCCACCCCGTTGCCATCGGCGTCCACCATGTTGTCCTTGCGATTCTGCTCCGCCGCGAGCTCGTAGTTGTGGCGCAGCACCGCGAAGGACTTCCGCAGGTCCTCCCAGCAGAGCAGACGCACCGTCTCCACGACAGCGATCAGCATCGTGTACGCGCCACCGAAGAAGCATAGGGCGAGGCCGATCAGCATCGGCATAAACTCCTCCATGCGGTACTTGGCAGCTTGCGTCTTGGCGGCAGCGGCGTAGTCGCCGGCCTGCGCGAAGTATGGGGCCGCCTTGTCGAGCGCCGAGGAGGCGTGGGTGGCGGCCTTTTGGGCGTGGCCAAACTGCGCGCGGTACTGCGGGTACTTCTTCTCGAGGGCCGCGAAGACCGACCGCAGCGGTGACGACGGCGACGCCGCAGAGGAAGAAGAAGAAGGCATATTGAATGTGTGTGTGTGTGTGTGGGTGGTGGGAGGAAAATTGAGTGGTTCGACGCAGAACAACAACCTGTCAATGTGACACCGTGTTAAAATATTTTTATCAAAAGCTCGCGTTGTGTCAAGAGTTGTTTGTTGATTCCTAGGCGACGAGAACACGACCAAAGGCACATATGACAGCGATACAACGAGTAGACAGCAGGAGCGGTGATGTCAAAGTTATTGCGAAAAAGACGGAGAAAAAAAAAGAGAGTGAGGGAAGGTGGAAGAGAGAGTGGTGCCGAGAGTGCTAGGCAAGCAACTACCAAGGTAGCGCGTCTGTCCACGTGAAGTCAAAGCACCTTTTTCTTCGTTGTTGCGCATTAGTTTTACCGTGGTGTCTCGCCGCAGCGAGAATCAGCCCCACAGCATCAGCAGACGCCACAAGCCACCTATGTCTCAGCCGACAAGACAACGAAGTTGCCACAGCGCCTAAGCAGCGATGCCGTTGAAGTCGATCCAGTGCTGTATCACACCCACACATAGATGTATCGCACTTCCGTCTTTCCGCCGAAGAACATGCCTTTATTCGCTTTTTTTTTATCAGTTTTGGACACCCCCTTTGACGGTGCACACCTCTGAGAGAGGCGAAGAGAGAGAGAAGAAAACCATTGAATATATGGATAGAGAGAGGGATAAAAGAAGGGGATCTATAAAATCAGCACGCAACACCAAACCACCACCACGATCGGGGAAAGAAGCAAGTGCACGCTACAGGCACTGCTTCGTTGAAAGCAGGCCGTGAGAGAGCACCCGAAAAAGCAACGAAGAGCCATCCGTTTCACTGTGGAGCCTCCACCTGTGTGTGAGTGGGTTGGTGTTGAGAGTGTGCTGATGGTCAGGAGCCGTGGGAATAATAAATGCGCCGATTTGCGTTTGTTTGTCTGCATGTTGCTGCGCGCCACCGTCGTCTCGCACCGCTCAGTTTCCTCCACTCTCCCTCCGCAACGTATTGTATGCCACCACTGGAACGCATCAACATCCGAAAACAGTCGGCTGACGGCAAATTGAGGGGCCGGCAAAGAACATCGCGAAGAGAGAGAGAGAGAGAAAGGAAAAGCAAGGGGAGAGACGGTGGCGGCGCTCTATTGTAGTGCGGCTGCGGCCCACATCGAGTCATGTGCGTGTTCCGTCAGCGTGTTTTAGGCGCTCGGCGTGGCCTTGCTCTTCTTGCCGCCCTTCTTCTTCGCCAGCGCCTTGTTGATGCTCGGCACAACACCGCCGCGCGACATCGTCACGTTCTTCAGCAGAGAGCCGATGTCGTCGTCGTGGCGCACCGCCATCGTCACCGTGCGCGGGCTCAGGCGGCGCGGCTTCTTCCCGCTCTGCGCGGCAGCCTTCACCGACAGCTCCAGCAGCTCCGCCGTCAGGTACTCCACCACAGCGGTCATGTACACCGCACCAGCGGCGCCGATGCGGCGCGCGTACTGGCCGCGGCGCAGCATGGAGCCGACGCGGCCGACCGGGAAGATCAGACCAGCCTTGGCGGACTTCGAGCCGCTCTTGCGAGAGGCCTTCTTGGCGCTGCGGGGAGTGGCCATCGTGAGGGAGGAGAGAAGCGAAGGGGGAAGGGGGCGTGTATGCGTTGCTTGGTGCGGAGAACTGCAGAGGGCAAAAGAAGTGCGTCCGCACACAAACAGAGAGGAGGGAGAGAGAGAGAGAGTGCAAAGAATGACAGAAGCAGTGGAAGAGAGGCAGGGAAACACATGGTTTGTAAAAAAACACCCAGTCTGCTCGTTGCTCCAGTACGCACACAAACGCACCAGCAGCAGTCGTTTGCTCAAGGCAGCAGCAACACAGACGCAGTCAGCACAGCCGGACAAGCTGCTCGCACTGTGTTTGCACACACAGAAGCAGCACACCTACCACCACAGCAAAGGCGCACAGCACGCTAAAGCGCTTCAAACTCGCAGATACGTCGCACGGCGCGCACGCCAACGCGTCAGCTACGCACACGCACTCTCGCACTTACCTGATCAATTCTGTTTTGGTCCGAGCCTACCCTGACTCAAACCCATGTTATCGAGAAGAGAGCGAAAGAAAGAAAAACAAAAGACGTGGTCTGAGAAAACAAAGTGTATCTATGAAAGCATTCGCCTGATCAGAGGCGCACGCTCGCGTAACGGAGGATGTGCAACCGTCAAGCAGGAAACTTAAGCGCTCGGCGTAGCCTTGCTCTTCTTGCCGCCCTTCTTCTTCGCCAGCGCCTTGTTGATGCTCGGCACAACGCCGCCGCGCGACATCGTCACGTTCTTCAGCAGAGAGCCGATGTCGTCGTCGTGGCGCACCGCCATCGTCACCGTGCGCGGGCTCAGGCGGCGCGGCTTCTTCCCGCTCTGCGCGGCAGCCTTCACCGACAGCTCCAGCAGCTCCGCCGTCAGGTACTCCACCACAGCGGTCATGTACACCGCACCAGCGGCGCCGATGCGGCGCGCGTACTGGCCGCGGCGCAGCATGGAGCCGACGCGGCCGACCGGGAAGATCAGACCAGCCTTGGCGGACTTCGAGCCGCTCTTGCGGGAGGCCTTCTTGGCGCTGCGGGGAGTGGCCATCGTGAGGGAGGAGAGAAGCGAAGGGGGAAAGAGGTGAAAAGGGCGAGAGCGGATAAGCTGCGAGAGGTGGAAGGTGCGTAAGGATATGTATGGGTAGTATGAGGGAGAAGTAAGAAAGAGGAGCAAAAGGATGTGTGCGAAAAGCAAAGCCGAGTAAATAAAAGAGATGAGGACGATGTGAGATGGATGACACGTAGAGAGAGAGGTGGAGAAAGCGCGAAAAGGAATGAGAAACACCGCCACCGCACAGTCCGAGACAAAAAAAAAATTTATTTCGCGCTTCACCTTTTATGGTGGGTATTTAAAAAAAAATAGCTCACCGTTCAGCTACGCAGACATGCCTGCGCTACCAGCAATCAGCGGTTGTTAAGCATGCGTTGCCGGAGTAGCAGGCAGGCCGGTCCCTATGAAAGGGCAATGGCAGTCAACGCGTGCACGCGGCACCGTGTGTGAGGCTCACCAGTGCCCTTGCTCTTGAAGACCTTTGAATCACTGTTGCCGCTGAACACGTGTGTGCGTAGGTCACAACATGCGTGTCAGCATTTTTTTTCACTCACAGCTGCTCATCGCCGCGCAGGTTTGCGTTAAATGTGAGCACTTTCTTCTTTTTTACTGACTTTTTTTTTTGGAATCTAGAGCCTACCCTGACTCTGCTGCCGCCGACGTTGCGCGTAGACGAGACGTGCGCTGTCGAGAGAGAAAGAAAAACAAAACAAACCTCTTGCAATCAACACCGCAACACAACACGCTTGTGTCGATGTGAGTGTACTGATGCAGGGAGGAGAGAAACACAGGAGATCACGAGAGAGGGACAATCAACACGTGAAACGGAAAACAAATAAAAAAGACATGAAACGAGGTGGATCTATGATTTGGATGTGGGTGTGTGGGGAAGAAAATGGGAGGGGGAAAGTAGATGATGAGCAACACGGGAGAAAATGAGAGTGGGAAACGCAACGGTGCGGAGGGGAAAAAGGGAGGAGAGAAGCCATTCGACGGAAGCACCGAATGCCAAGCTGTCATCCCAATGAATATGTTAAAAACAGAGAGGCAACAGGCCGTTGATAAAGACAAGATCAGTGGCGCAGAAAGAGAGAAAGAGGAAGAAAAACAGACAAGAGAGACCTTACTTTGAGGCCATGCCTGACCACTAAGAGTGTGCATCTCGTCCTTTCCATCTTCTCTCTCTTCCTTATCGCCTCCTCCACCGCACGACGGTGCCCTTCAAACTTAATCCTCGCGTTAACTCAACCTTGCCTCCCATTTCCTCCTTCAGTGCTCTCCAGACAAGCGACTTAGGCGCTCGGCGTAGCCTTGCTCTTCTTGCCGCCCTTCTTCTTCGCCAGCGCCTTGTTGATGCTCGGCACAACACCGCCGCGCGACATCGTCACGTTCTTCAGCAGAGAGCCGATGTCGTCGTCGTGGCGCACCGCCATCGTCACCGTGCGCGGGCTCAGGCGGCGCGGCTTCTTCCCGCTCTGCGCGGCAGCCTTCACCGACAGCTCCAGCAGCTCAGCCGTCAGGTACTCCACCACGGCAGTCATGTACACCGCACCAGCGGCGCCGATGCGGCGCGCGTACTGGCCGCGGCGCAGCATGGAGCCGACGCGGCCGACCGGGAAGATCAGACCGGCCTTGGCGGACTTCGAGCCGCTCTTGCGGGAGGCCTTCTTGGCGCTGCGGGGAGTGGCCATCGTGAGGGAGGAGAGAAGCGAAGGGGAAAGAGGGCGTGTATGCGTTGCTTGGTGCGGAGAACTGGAAAAGGCAAAAGAGGTTTATCCACACACACACACACACAAACAGAGAGGAAGGAGAGAGAGAGAGAGAGCAAAGAATGACAGAAGCAGTGGAAGAGAGGCAGGGAAACACATGGTTTGTAAAAAAAAACACCCAGTCTGCTCACAACTCCGGTACGCACACATACGCACCATCAGCAGCAGTTGTTTGCTTAGGGCAGCAGCAACGCAGACTCAGTCAGCACAGCCGGACAGGCTGCCCGCACTGTGTTTGAACACACAGAAGCAGCACACCTGCCACCACAGCAAAGGCGCACAGCACGCTGCAACGCTCCAGCCACGCAGACACGTCGCACGGCGCGCACGCCACCGCGTCAGCTACACACACGCACTCTCGCACTTGCCTGGTCAACTCTGTTTTGGTCCGAGCCTACCCTGACTCAAACCCATGTTATCGAGAAGAGAGCGAAAGAAAGAAAAACAAAAGACGTGGTCTGAGAAAACAAAGTGTATCTATGAAAGCATTCGCCTGATCAGAGGCGCACGCTCGCGTAACGGAGGATGTGCAACCGTCAAGCAGGGAACTTAAGCGCTCGGCGTGGCCTTGCTCTTCTTGCCGCCCTTCTTCTTCGCCAGCGCCTTGTTGATGCTCGGCACAACGCCGCCGCGCGACATCGTCACGTTCTTCAGCAGGGAGCCGATGTCGTCGTCGTGGCGCACCGCCATCGTCACCGTGCGCGGGCTCAGGCGGCGCGGCTTCTTCCCGCTCTGCGCGGCAGCCTTCACCGACAGCTCCAGCAGCTCCGCCGTCAGGTACTCCACCACGGCAGTCATGTACACCGCACCAGCGGCACCGATGCGGCGCGCGTACTGGCCGCGGCGCAGCATGGAGCCGACGCGGCCGACCGGGGAAGATCAGACCGGCCTTGGCGGACTTCGAGCCGCTCTTGCGAGAGGCCTTCTTGGCGCTGCGGGGGGTGGCCATCGTGAGGGAGGAGAGAAGCGAAGGGGGAAGGAGGTGAAAAGGGTGAGAGCGGATAAGCTGCGAGAGGTGAAGGTTGCGTGAGGATATGTATGGGTAGTAAGAGGGAGAAGTAAGAAAGAGGAACGCGAAGAAGAGGAGATCCGAGAGTAGAGAGGTTCGATAATAAAGATAGAACAGAGTTCAGAAATCATGGGGGAAAGCAGCAGTTGCAATTGGGAATAAGAAAGCGAGCGTGGTGCAGGAATAGATGATAACGCATGGTGAGAGTGCGAAAGGTGGCCTATTATCTTAACGCGTGCATTTTACAAAAATGTAGGCAAAAGAGAAGCTCCAAGTGATACGTATCATCTCCACTTTTGCCTTTCAGTGAGTTGTGATGGTCTGAAATGCCATTGTCAACGCTCAAGTAGCGAAGCAAGCTCGGGACAGAATGCATTTCTTATATTCTCTTCACGTTGTGTGATCGTCGTACCGGCCGAATACGGAAGAAAAAAAAAGGCTTTCTCAGTCCGCGATCTGCTGCAGCTCCTCCTCCGTCAGCGGCACCGTGATCGATGCCACCAGCGGGTTCCGCACGCGCAGAAACTCTGCCACATCGAGGCGGCACTTGCAATCGACGTGTCCGCCACCGACGTAGAGGTACGACGGGGCGAGCTGTGTGATACCGGCGCTGAGGATCACTGGAATTGGAATAGACGCACCGAACGGCGCCACCGCACCGCTGCGCACACCCGTCAGCTTCTCTGCCTCAACCGGGTCGGCAAGGCGGAAGTTGAACTTCTTCTTTCCCACGCCGGGGTTCAGCTCCTGAATGGCACGGCCAACCATGTCCGAGTTGAAGCGGTCCACGTACTGGTACACAACGAGGTAGAAGCGCGAGTTGTTGCGGTCGGCGCAGTCGTCACGGGTGCAGTGCGTGTTTTCCATCAGAATTGTCTTGCAGAGGTGGTGGATGCTGGGGGCCTGCAGGGCATCGCGCCGCCACTGCAGGTTCTCCTGGTAGTAGTTCGAAGGCACCCATTGGAACTGGGCAGAGTGGAGGCCGTTTTCGAGGCAGTAGCGGCGCAGGTGGGCCACCTCTGGCGGGTCCTTCGAGTCGGGCTGCAGCTTCGAGAGGTCAGCAGGCGTGGCAGTTGGTGACGCTGCGGCCGCGGTGGTGGTGGTGTGGCTGGTCCTTGTGCTCGCCCGCTGCTGGAGGAGCTTCAGGCCGGCCTCGATGGCGTCGTAGCGCTTTGTCAGCTGTGCGAGACGCTGCTCCAACGAAGCGGTGGCAGCAGGCATGCTTTTTTTTTTTTGTGTGTGTGTGTGTGTCGGTGCACGTCGAGGAAGTTATGCGCGTGGTCACTAATGTAATCCTTTTTTGTTGTTGCTGTTGTTAATAAGGTAATACTTGAAAGACGTCGCAACGAAAAGAGGAGAACACGATGACGAGAAAGTCAAGGAGAATAAGCGTTAAATTGCCATACTCGCAGGCGAGAATGCAAGTGGCAACGACGGGGCATCTAAAGAGCAATTCCAGAGAAGCACCGATCCTCACTACGGCGTCTGTGTGGATGTTAGTGTAACCGGTGATGCGACTGAAAATTCTCTTGCGTGTTTTTTTACTCTTAACGCACACAATTCGCAGGTTGTTGTTGGATGCTTGTTTTCTGCAGCTTTTTTTTTCTTCAGATAAGAAATCTAGCAGTGCTGTTGACCAACCCTCACCAGTCGACCACTTTTAATTTAAGGGGGCAATCTGATTGCTTACGTCTGTCGATAGTCCGTGAGAAGCGCTTCAACAATGGCGTCGTTCAGCACATTCCACGTGCGCTGCTCACCGTAGTTCGTGCTGAACACACCCGCAGCAGAAACGGTGGTGTTGTTGCTGCCCGTCTCGCCCACAACACTGTCCACGTACTCCAGCAGATGGCACATCGTTGGAAACGCGGTGACAGCGGCGATTGTTTTGCGATCGGAGAATGAGGAGACCTCGGTCAGCATGCTCGTGTACAGCGCATGAAAGTCCGTTGGAACACACTTGCGCTGTGTGTCCGGTCGCACATCCATCAAGTCTGCCATCACCGCACTGCTCGTCGTCGTTGTTGCCATGGACGGAGATGAGGCGCCTGGATCCGCTACTGAAGCTGTGTTGCTGACAGTCGTGTTGTTGTCTGCCATCGCGTTCTTCAGCACCTTGTTGGCCAGAGCAGCGATCATCTGCACTGCCTGTCGCGGTTGAGCTGCGGTGGTACACAAGTCCAACGATGCAGAGAAGCAGCCCTTCTTGCCATCACCACAGTCATCGGTCGTGTGGTGTGGCTGCTGACGTGCAGCCGCCCACGTCGTCGCAGAGGCAAAAAGCAAAGCCGCCTCCTTCGCTGTAATGTTCGTGTTCGTGCTGTTCAGCCCGTCCAGCGCCACCGTTGCGTTGGGGACCACAATCAAAGAGAGGTGCACCTCAACACGGGGGGAAGGAGACGCAACGGGAAGTTCTGATGATGCAACCGCGGCGTTCGCTTTAACTGCACCACCACCACACTCCTTCGCCACGCCCTCCACAACAGCGTCGAGGTAAAAGCCCAGCGGGCCGGCGCCGCTTGGATGCACGGGGCAGCGGTTCACCGTCGCTGTGGAAAGCAGCATCGGCACCTGCTGAGCATCGAGCACCACCACCGCATACACGGCTCGCGTACGCTCTGGGAAAGGCGTAGGCGAAGCATTAAGTTCTTCTCGTGCTCCAGCATCGACTGCGGCGTCGGAGGAGCGAAGGGTCATCACAACTGTTTGTGCGACGGCGTTGGTGTGTCGCTCAGCCACGAATGTGGCCCGAGGCGGCGGGTGGAAGAGGGTGGAGGAGGACGTGCCGGTGCGCGGCGGCGCTGCGTTTATGAGGTCTGTGAAGGCGGAGGACAGGTCGGTGTCCACCGAGATGTGGAGAGCGGCCGTGCACGTCATTGCATTCTAAAGGAAGCTAACCGTTGTATTGTGTTGTTGCTTGTGTGTATGAGGGTGCGTGCAAGGCGGAACGAGAACAGGCACGCTTAACGCACAATGCCTTTTTTTTTGTTGATGAAGGATGAAAGAAGGCCGAGCAGAACAAATGGCAAAGTAGAAGAAGGAGACTGGGGACATGTGGAATCGAAAGAACACCTCCTGACAACAGCAGCGAGGTGGCTCTATTCACTCCTTTTCAGTCTCTCTTGTTTCCTTTTTGTTTTTTTTTTCAAGGTGCAGTTGCAGCTTTGATGTTGTGTGATGAATGACGAGAAGTGTCTGTGGTTGGCTGCCTTGCTTCTCCATCCTCGACCGGTAAACGCCTCGATAAACACTATGCTTGTACTCACATTTTCTTTTTACTTTTCTCAAACGGCATCGCTGACGCACACGAGGCCGCTGCTGTTGAAAAGAAGAAGCTGCACTGGTTCATTGTTGTCCGCAGCACCCGCAGCAGCTGCCGTGGTTGCACGCTCGCGCTCGAGCTCGCTCAGAAAGGCCTGGAAGATGTCAACGTGGTGATCGGGCACCACAAGCGCGATTACTGCCAGTGACCGCACAGCAAGACGCCCGGCTGCATCCCCATGGGTGCGTGTATCCGCATTTGGCGAGTCGTCGAGCTCCCAACAACTCCGGGCAGGACGTCGCGCACGCAAAAGATGTCGCACCGCCGCCTGCAGCTGCACGAAGGCGGGCATGTAGGCGTCCACACGGAAACACTCCCAGTGCAAGCCAGCAGCAACAGAAATTCCTTCGACGTTTGTTGCAGCGGAGTCGGAGGATAAAGCAGGTGCAGCAGCCTCAGTACCGGCGTTGTCCACCTCTTCCTGTTGAGCTAGTAGAGATGAGCGTTGTCCCGCTACGGCTCCCAACGCACCAGACGCTTCGTCGACTGCTGCTGCTGATGCTGAAGCCGCAGCAAAACCACCTGGTGGTGGTCCAGGGACATAGAAGAAAGTACCTCGCGGTGCCGTGCCGAATAAAGGGCCTTCCAGACCTTCTTGACCCGCCACCACGTCTCCATCGTCAGCATGAGGCTCATCATTTCCACTGCAGCTCGCAATGCCGCCAGAATGCTCTCGCTGCTGTCGCTGCAGATGACGACCGTAAGCAGCACAGAGAGGTGACCAGCTGCGGTGCTGCAGCAATGGCGAGGAGGCGAAGAAGGCCACGTGACGTGTGCGACGCAGCGCAGCCTGCACCGCTGCCGTGGCAAGCGCAAGCCGCTCTGCCTCTCCCAAATCGTCCTCATCACTGATCACCGTCGGCAGCAGCGGCGCAACACACCGCTCCACCAGGAGAGAGCGAAGGCGGTGCTGCACGACTGCGTGCACGGTGGTCGCACAGAAGGCGAGGCTGACGTGTGCGCTGCCATCGGTGATGACGAGAGTGGCCGCGGTAGGGAAGCAAGCGATTGCGTCACTCCAGGCTGTACTTTCGTTCTTAGAAAAAATCGAAGGAGAGGGAAGAGGAGATGGCAACTCGATGGTGGACGCTGTGGCACCAAGAGCATCTCTCTGCTTCCCTCTCATGGTACTAGCGGGTGATTTAAAAGCGGGGGAGGAAGAGCAGCGTTGTTGGGTACGCCGTGCAGAGCTATGAAGCAGCACTGGTGACCGTTCTCTGAGCCTCCGCAGTGCCGTCGTCACATGAGAGCGTGAGGAGCACCGGAGAGCGGGGAGGTGCGCGCCACACCGCAACGAAGAGAGCATCGGCGGGTGGGAAAGAAAGATGAGAGTGAGTATGGGTGTGTGAGAAAGAAAGAGAGACAAGAACGGCTTATGCAAACCGCCGCTACGGCCATCGTGTCTCTATCAAGCACAATGATAAAGGAGGAAGAGAGAGAAGAGGGGAAAGAGAGAGAGCGCGCAGATAAGTAGAAGCAAGCAGTTCGACAAGAAGACGTGCTTGCTTTTTGTTGGAGGACGTCTTTTGTTAATAGCGTTGCTAGCGGTTGGCGGAAGTTCTAAACTCGGCTATGCCAAACGGCAAGTGGAAAAAAGAAAAACGAGCAGCATTCTCCACACGTAATGTTTTCTACTTTCTTTCATCTTTGATGAATGGGGAGAGACGAAGACTGCGTATTGCTGGCTTGAACGGTAGGAAAAAGGAATAACTCAAAGAGACACTGTGAAGTAGGAAGTAAGCGAGGCACGATAGGAGTATGCCTCGGTGGAGCGCCATCCACCTAACACAAACACAAACCAAAATTCCCTTATGCAGGAACATAACGAGAAAGAGCACGGCAGATATGTAACAAAGCGGCCTCGTTGGCGCACATGACAGGCACTATCTTCTCAGCAGCATGCCGATTTGCGCTACGGCGTAATGCGCTTCGGGTCACGGGGAAAAAGCGAAACGTGCCGAATATCATCCAAACCCAAGAAGAAGAGCGCGATGCGCTCCAGTCCCAGCCCAAAGCCGCCGTGCGGCCACGCGCCGTACCGAAAGGCATCCACGTAATCCTGCACCGTCGATCGATCCACCTTCTTCGCCGCTAAGCGCTGCTCCAGCAACCCCACCTCGGCGATGCGCTGCGCACCACTGCAAATTTCCTCCCCGCGCAAATACATGTCGTAGCTGCGTGTGGGCCCATCAGGATCAGCAGGGTCGACCGGCATCGTGTAAAAGGGCCGTGCGGCGGCCGGGAAGTAGTCCACGACGTAGAGATCTACGCCGTAGCGTGCCTTGATCAGCTGCCCAAGGCGCCGTTCTTGCGGGAGGCTGAAATCTGTTAAGGGGAGGGTGCAGCCGGTCATCACATCGGCTCCGCCCTTGTCAGCTAGGAGCTGTGCGGCATCCGCGAAAGCCAGACGCAGCACACGCGGGGCACCAGCGCCGCTACCACCACCAGCAGTGCGGGCGTTGTACTTATCTTTGCTCGCCAGCTGCGTGGCTTCTGCTTGAGAAGGAGAAGAAGAAGGACCGTCTGTTGTGAGTCCAAGCGAATCGATCACGCTCTCTGGGACTTCGCAGCAGATATCCCGCAATGCCGGTCCGCGAGCTTCCTTTGTGCTGCTGCTCCCCTCTCCGGCAGCGACACCGTTACCACGCCCCTCTTCCACCTCCCCCTCTTGCTGCTGCTGCTGCTGCTGCTGTTGTTGCTGCTGTTGCCACAGCGTGTCGATGAGCGCGCCATGCTTCGTCCTCAGCGTGGTCAGCATGGCGCACATCACCGGCTCCAGCACATCGAGTACCTCGGTGTGACTCGCCTCGATCACCATCTCCCCATCAAGCCCCACAAACTCGGTAAGGTGGCGGTGCGTGAGGCTGTTCTCGGCGCGGAACACCGGCCCAATCTCAAATACACGCATCGCATCGCCCATCAGCATCATCTGCTTGTACAGCTGCGGCGACTGCGCGAGGTAGGCCGCCTTGCCGAAGTAGTCCACGGCGAAGACGTTGCTGCCTCCCTCTGAGGCGGCCGCGATCAGCTTGGGTGTGTGGACCTCGATGAAGCTGCGTGCGAGCAGCTCCGCCCGGAACGCCTCACCAAGCGCAGAGACGAGGCGGGAGATTGCCACCATGCGCTCCGTGCGCAGATCCATCACGCGGTGGTTCAGCCGCGTGTCGAGCTTCGTGTTGGCGTCGCGGTAGGGGAAGGGCAGTGGTGTCGCGGCGGGGCTGACAACAGAGATCGACGTGACAAGCAGCTCGCAGTGTGGGCAGGTAGTGGAGTGGACCGGGGAACTGGTGCGCTGCACGGTGCCGGTGACATCCACGATCGACTCTGGGGTGATCGACTGGGCTTGGGTGGCCAGAGCCTTGCCGGTGCAGACGGCCTGGAGAGACTCGAGAGGCGGCTGGCGAAGGTGCAGGAAGGCCACCTTGCCACGTCCGCGGACTCGCTCGACGCGGGCACGCACCGTCACCACCTCCTCTCCTTTCTTGGTTGCTGTCCCACTCTCGGCAGTGCTACTGCTGTTGTTCAACTCGTGCGCGGCGCGAAGAGCAGCAATGGAAACACCGTGTGCGGTGAGGCAGGGCGGAGCAGCGGCGCTGCTGCTAGTGCTCCCGTACCGCCGTGCACACATCAGCGATGAGACGGAAGTGTGCGTCGGCGATGTCGTGACGCTGCGTTGAGGTGGGGTAAGAGGGGACGCTCGTGTTATCAGCGCAAATGACGTAGCAATGGACGCGGCGAGACGCCGACTGCTGTCTACTGCCAAGCTGGCGCCAATCAGCGGACGCGGTGCGCTTGAGGCCAACGAGCGGAACATCTGCGAAGCAATTCAAGTGGTTCTGTTTGTTGTTGTTGTTATTTTTTTGTTTCAGAGAACTTGTCTATTCTCTGTCTGTGTCGCAGCAGACTGCTTTTGCTTGTATTTGTGCGAGCTGATTGGCGTAAAAGCAATCATAAAAGCGAGATCAAGTAGTGGGAGTAAAGTTCATGAAATCACCATACACACCGGCACTGTTTTCACCCTCTTCTAATCATGTTTCTTAACATTCCAGGAGGAGCATATCACGTTGTTGTTTCTCGTCACTTTGGAAAGCGATAAGGGCAGCCAGGGATGCTCTGCCACACCACCGCAGCGTCTCATCTTTGCAATAAACTTTTTTTTTGCATTTCTCACCAGTACAGCGCCTGTGTCGTGCGTCCGAGCTCAGCACACACACGCACCAGAATGAAGGTGCAACAGGTTTCAGCCGGCAGTAACACCAACCTTTCCGCACCGCCACCTTGCTGAAGGTGTCCTCTACGTACTTGAACTTCCTTCTTTCATTTTACCTTTTGGTTCATGCCGGTAGAGTAAGACAAAAAAATTGGCTCTAAGAAAGAAAAGAAAAAGAAAACGATGCATACGCCCTCCTCTCTCGCTCCATCGCAAGTACTGCGAAGGAGAGGGAGATAAAAATCTGAACAGACGTGGTGGAAAGAGGATACATGCACGAACCCGAGTATTCACCGAAGTGGACGCTGCAGCACACATACACAGGTCCACCCACTCTCTCTCTCTCTCTCTCACGAGTAGGTCACCTCCTTCGTTGTGAGGACGTCGCCGCCTGTAATGGTGCTGATGTACTGCGCCGGCAGCGCCAACTCGCGCACCTCCTGCTCCCCGTCCGCCGCCTCCACCATCACATTCACGTTGACGTCCGTTGTGAGCTTCGTGACGATGTCGACTGCGTGCGAGCCGGCGAGGTGGAGAACCAAGCCCGTCACCCGCGTCGCGTGCACGCTCGGCGCCGACGTCTCGATCAGCATCTCCTGCCTCTCCGTGTCTGCGATGCGCACCGGGCCGATACTTCCGGCCAGCTGCAGCTTTGTGTGCTGACAGTGCTGCACGGACACCCCCTTCACCTTGGCGGGGACGGTGACATAGGTGTTGAAGCAGCGGTGGATGCACACGAGATGACTCGGCTGAACTTCTTCCTCTGGCAAGACGACGTAAACGGGCTCCTGCTCCGCACCGGACGTGGGGGAGAGGAGAGGCTGGTGGTACGACTGCACCGTCCACGTTTGCGTGACGGCGTCGTAGGTGCAGCTCGGTGGCGCTGCTGCACCCTCCGCAGGGCTTGGTGACGGCGAGGTGACTCGTGGAGCTGCTGCTGCTGATGCTGCTGTTGGTTCTGGCGGTGGCGGTGGTGGTAGCGAGGCCGGCGGCGCTGGCTGATGCTCTTGCTGTTGGTGCACACGCGGCGCCGTGCGTCCCTCAGCAGCAGCAGCAGCACTCGCCCCTCCGCGGCGCCACACCGGCTCCCCCTCGCGACTCCCCCGCCGCGGCTCTGACGGTGGCCGCGGTGCACTCCACCGCGTCATCGCCGCCTCCACCATCTCTCCCCACGGCACGTGACGGGGATAGCGGTAGACGACCATCAGCATCACCCGCTGCAGCACCTCCCGCAGCATGGAGGCCCACGTCACGGTTGCCTTGGTCAAGTCGGGGCGGTCAACGGCGAAGCCCGTCTCCTGCTGCAGGAGCAAGACATTCCCGCGTGCGGTGATCTTGTTCAGGTAGGTGTTTGCGCTGCCGTATGCCTCCTCCGCCACCACGCAGGGCTCTTGTTTTGTGGTAAGCCAGGTAAAGAGGTTGCCAGCCTCGAGCACGGCGTGTGCGTGTGGACGGTCCTCCTCGCGTCTGCTGATCACGTCCTCGCAGGTGGTGCTCAGCGTGTTAATGGCAGCGTTGAGCGGGGCAAAGATCGCCGCCAGCGCTGCCGTGTCGGTTGGACGGGTCTCTGTCGCCCGCACCGTGGCGAGGCATTGGGTGTGGGCCTGCGCAACGCCACGCAGCACCTCGGACAGCAGCGTCACGTCATCGTCTTCGGTGCTGCGGGCGGCGCGGAGGAGTGCCGCGAAGGGTGCGTCGTCGATGTCGGAGGGGTGTCGCAGGCGGCGGCTGCGCACGGTGGCGCGGCGGTTGCGGTTGGCAAACCACGCCCCAGAGGGGTACGTCGCCGTGACGAAGAGAGCGAGATCCGAGAGCGACGCCTGTGCCTGATCCAGCCACGCGGACGCGGCAGTAACAGCAGCAGCAGCAGTATCAGAATTGTTGTGGTTGTCGCCAGACGGGGAAGGGCATTCCTCTGCGGCCTGGGCAGTAGTTTCATCGAGGCGCTGCTGAAGGCCTGTCATCGTCTCTGCGGTGCGTGTGGTCGAGCTGGCGGGCTGCAGTACCCAGCCGAGCGCCTGCACCAGCACCTCCACGCACTGCAAGAGGGCTCTGACGCATTCCGTGCGCAGCTCCGTCTGCTGTGGTGTGGGCTGTGCTTGCATCAGTCCAGCGATGCTGTCCTGAATCGACGTGCATGCACCGTCGTAGACGGCGTGAAGAGGCACGAGCGAGAACGGCACCGCGTCGCCAGCGCCGTCGTCAGGTACGCCGTGGGTTTCCATGTAGAGCAGCGTGCGTGTGTGCTCTCGCACCACCTCTTGCAGCTGCGCCTGTGCGGCGGTGAGCCGAGAGCTGTGCAGTTCATCGCCGTACTTTAGGAGCTGGTGGAACGCAGACTGCACCTCGTACACGTTCGGGACGTGCCGCTCCAGCGAAGAGGACAGCGGCGCCACCATCTTTGCGGGGCCAACAACAAGGAAACAAACGAACGAATAAACAGAATGAAGAAAACAAAGTCCGCGCTCTCTTCGTCAGCTCAAGGGAAAGAGAGAGAAACAAACACCAGCGAAGACGTGTTGTTCTTAGCGTGTGTGTAGTGCTTCCTTCCAAATCACTTGACAGAGAGAGCGGAATAGATGGGAGGAGGAGACTATGAACAACAACGACGACAACGCAGCTTCGGGCACAACGTGCGGCTGTACAAAAAAAAAAATCAGCAACTCACACAAGAAAAAGTGGTGAAAGAAGCACAGCTGACTTTGAAAATAAAATAAAAAAGGCTTGGCGTTGAGGGTTAGAGATACAATGACGTGGGAAGATGAAGCGAAGAGCGCCACAAGGTGGTGTGCGTTGAAAGGGCGAAGAAGAGAACTCCGCAGGGAAGTAGTTGCCACGGATGGAACGGTTGTTATTTTGTGGAAGCCTCTTTTTGAGCCGTCTGTGAATGATGGGCCGCAATGATGACAGAAAAAAGAAAGGAGAAACAGAAGCAGGTCGATGTTTCTTCGGTGGTGCTGTTCAGCGTTTGTGTGTATGTGTGTTCGTAAGTGTAAATGTGGCATAAGTGGGTGGGTTTGAGTTTAGTGGAGAAGGCGAAGAACAGGCACGTTTAGAAATATAAGGTGGAGGCACGGATAAAAAAAGTCGTCGCACTGTCAGAAGCATCTTGCGTCGCCCTAAGTCAGCAGCGTAGACAGCTTGCTCATTTTTTTTTCATCTCTTGCTTAAAGTGTGTATTTTAGTTGTTGTGCATTGTCGCTGGTACAGAAGCACCATAAAAGCCGGTGCGTAGGTCAAGGAAGGTAAGGTGGCAGCCGCGGTTGTTTGGCAATCTGAGGCAGAATCCTTTTTTTTTTAGACACTGGAAGACGAATAGCAGAGGAGTCGAAAAGAGAAAACAAAAAAGATAATTTGTACTTCTACTTTCTCGGCAGCCAAACAACACTTTCATTCTGTTTTTTTTTTCTTTGCGGGGCGGAAAAGGCTTCCTCGTCACACTTCGGGTGCTGCCTTCTCCGCCTCACACGGCGGTGGTGGCGGGTGGAGACGGCGCTCAGCGCCGTCACCTTCGCTATCGGCATCAGCAGCGGCCTCCGCTGCCACCGCTGCTGCCCGCTGAGAGGCGCGCGTCTGCCGTGCCAGCGCCATCACGGGCTCGAAGAAGCCCATCTGTTCCGCCATCGCTAACCCATACCACCGCTGCGGACACGGACCGGGAAAGAGCTCGTGGCCGAAGCGCACAGTAGTTGTGGCAGCGGCACGCGGGCACGCCGTTCCTGCCGTATTTCGCAGCCGATGTTGTTGTCGCCGCTGCTGCTGCTCTTGCGCCTCGCTCTCTTCACCTTCTCTGCCCGTCAGCGTGGCGCGGAAGTGGAAGGCGGTGACACGGCGTGGCCGTACGAGAGTGAGGCTCGGCAGCCCCGCAAAGTGAGTGGTGAGAATGGCGTGCACGCGTCGATCGCACAGGAACAGCGCGGTGGCCCAGGCAAGACTGCATCCTTGCGCGGTGGTCGTGCTGCGGCCCAGCTCGTCCATCAGCACCACACTCTCCGGCGTAGCGGCGTGTGTGATCTCACTCAGCTCCATCAGCTCTCGCTTGAAAGAGGAGTGCAGCACACTCGGCAGCTCATCGCACAGCATGTGGGCTAAGAGGCGATCGGCGAGAAATAGTTGTGCCTGGCGTGCAGGGATGAAGCAGCCGGCCTGGGCGAGGGTGATGAGCTGACCGACGACACGCAACAGCGTCGTCTTGCCGCAGGCGTTAGGGCCGGTGATGACACAGACTTTACCCGTTGTACCCCACGAGAGGCAGAGACCGCCACTGATGGGCGAACGGAGTGCGCCGTGAGCAGCCACAACGGGAAGCCCTACCGAGGGGTGGAAAGCGCCGTCCAGAAAGAAAGGTAAAGGTTGCTGACGGGCCTCATCCCCACCATCTCTGCTGCAGCTGCTGCCGTCAAAGCCCTCAGAACTCGTAGCAGTGGTGGTGAGCGTGGTAGCCAGCGATGCCGCTCTCTCGTCGAAAAAAGCGTCCTGCGCGACTCGTTCTTCTTCCTCCCACAACAATGGCGACGTGCACATGGGCCGCAGCGGTGCCGTCGTCTGCCCTGTCTTGTACTCCACCATCACCGGCCGTGTGCAGTGGTGTGTCAGCGTGTACAGGGCGAAGCTCAGCAACGTGTCGAGCAGCGCCACCGACTCCACCGTGGCCTGCAGAGCGCCGAGAAAGTCCTGGCGAATGGCGTGTTCAAGGGGCTGGACCGCGGAGACCTGCTGCGCCAGGATAGCAGCCACGCACTCCTGGGTACGGGCACAGCGGTACTCGAGCTCCTCGCTGCCGCAGCGTACGCGACGGTGACGATGGCGACGATCGGATGAGGCGTTGCTGCCCTGCGCCACATCGAGAGCGGCAGCAGCGTTCGCGGCCCAACGGTCTGCACCACGTGCTGCTGCAGCTGCTGCTGCTGATGCTGGCCAGGCCGCCGCTGCAGCTGTTGGTGCTCCGTACGCGGACACCGTGCTGGAGGACGGCAGCCGATGCGGGGTGAAGCCGCGAAGGTCGCCCAGCCTTCCCTCCCCGTACGCGGCTCCACCGCCTCCGCCACCACCGCCGTCGCCATCTTCACTCTCCGTCCAACGGACCTCCGCGCCGCTCTGCCCCCGCTGCTGCTGCTGCTGCTGTTCTTGCTGCTCCTTAAGGGCAGCGAGGTAAAGCGCGAAGTGCGATCCACCAGCGTACCGCCACGTGAACGGCGCCGCCCGCGCCTTCGCCTCCTCCGAGGAGAGGTAGGAGAAGCAGTACAGCTTCACAGGGTCGGGCTCCAGCCGCAGCGAGAAGAGCTGAAACGTTTGCCGCACCTCTGCCGCGTAGGCGGTGATACCGGCGATGCGTTGACTTAAACGCGTGCGCAGTGCATCTAGCTCCCCACCGCGAGGCGCCTGCACGAGGAAGCACATGCGAAGCACGCGCAGCAAGGTGGTGGTGGCGCTCCGCTGTGTTCGGCGAGAAGTCGAGCGATGCGACGCTGCTGCGGCTGCTCCTCCTTCGCCCATATCACCAGCACGAGCTGCACCACGATCGTGGTTGTGGTGCTCCAACACGGTGGGCAGCACCGACCGCTCCAGGTATGTGCCCATCAACGCCGTCAGTTCCGTGAAGCGGCACCGGCGCAGCGTCAACGCCACGCTGTGCAACACGGCGGGAAAGGCCGGTGTGCTCGCTGGTGGTGCCTCCGCCCTTCTCCCATCACTGTCCACCTCCATGACATCTGCACCGATATCGTTCATGGGTGGCCCTCCGAGAAAGGCGGAGAGCTGCGTGTGTACGGACTGCAGGTGCGGCAGCGCACTCCACAGCAGCAGCAGCGACTCCAGGTACGCCTCCTTCTGCGTCTCGGTCCGCGCACGGCGAGGCTGCACAACCAGCGACGCCGTCAGCCTTTCCAGATCCAGTGCGGCAGTGTGGCGGAGAAGAGCACGCAGGACGTGCAGCCGCCGCGGGTCGCACAGAAGCCACTCCACCGCGTCGTGACGCCCCTGCACGGCAACGCGGTCGCGCAGCGGCTGCAGTAGTGTGCGGCGGAGGTAGCGCTGGCCCATGACGGTGCAGGCACGAGGAAGCGCGTCGACCAGCGCCTCGGCACGCAAGGGAGGTTCCTCAGGGCACGAAAAAGGCGGCGGTAGTGCTGGTGGTGCTGCTGCACGTGCACTGCGTGGTCGTCGCCGCGAAGACGTTGTCTGGCCGACACCACCGTCCGCACCACCGTCGCTGCGGTAGTCAGCCCTACGCAAGGCAGCAACTCGAGAAACGTCTGCCCCTCCGCTACTCCCCGCAAGCACACCAACGCAGCCGCTGCCGTCGCCGATGATCTGCAGCGCACGTGCCGTAGTGCGCGACACCTCCATGTAGTGCTCCAGCGCCTCTGCCCGCACGCGCACCGACCCGGGCAACAACTGCATGTCATTCACATGCTCCATGTACAGCACCAAGGCATTTGCCGCCGCCACGCAGAGATAGCGGTCGGTGTCTTCGATGCAGAGGGCGGCCTCTTCGGACGACTTGAGCAGCGACAGCCGCTGCACGCCTTCTTCGGCGTGGTAAAAGCACCGCTGCACACTCGTAAAAGTCATGTGCGCGCCGTGCTGCTGCAGCAGCGTGTGCACAAACTCGCTGTCCACCACGGTGGCGGGGACAAGCACCTCCACTGGGTTGCGGGAGTGCAGGAGGGAGGTGGTCTTGAAAAAGACGGCGGTGTCGGCGTACTGCAGGAGGGAGATGGTGAGGGAGGGCAACTCGCACAGCGCAACGCCCACCTCTTTTGCGCTGTTGAAGATCACCGCGGCGACGCAGCAGGGCTCTGATGGCGCTACCACCGCACCCACAGCCGCCATGGAAGCGCTGCGGCTGGTGGAGAGGGGAGAGGAGGGATCGGCCCAGGTCCTATTCGCACTGTTGCCACCGCGAGTGCGACTGCGTGACGAGAGCGTCGGCGAGCGACCGGCTGAGCTTAACAGCACAGCACTCGCAGCGGCAGCGGTGCGGTGCCGCACGGAGTTCAGCTGCCACGCGCCGTCTGAGATGGAGAGAGGAGAAAGCGTGGTGCATGGCGGTGCGTTATGCTCTGCGTCAGTAGCAGCAGCAGCAGCCTCCGTCGCATCGTACGGCATGGCGGCAGGGAACCCACCAGACACCCGGTACGGCATGCCTCGTGCTCCTCCTGCATCTACCTCCCCTCTCGCATGGGTGATAGGAGTAGCCGCAGCACCACCACCACCACCCATAAACTCACTGTCATACATCCACTGAGGCTTGCTGCGGGGCATCTCTGGAAAAGGACCATAAGGGAGAGAGGGAGGGGAAGGTTCAGCGAAATAGGCAGCAGGTAGCGGACGACGAGGTGTGTAGGCTGGTCCAGCAAACACAGCCTCGGCTTCATTCCGGGGTACACTGGCCCAGTCTGAGTGAAGAGATGCCGCGACACTGCTGCTGTTGTGCCAAACACCTGGGCTAGTGCTTCCAACACCACCATCGTTCAGACCTGGCAGTGCGGAAGACCAGACGGGCCCTCCCTCTTCCCTCTGTGTAACGGGTATCTGTGCGGACGTGTACGCGGTTGCGGCGACGCTCTGCGCGACAGGGTAGCGCATCGGTGCCCACGGCGGCGCTGCGGGTGTTGCACGTGGTGGCGGTGGTGGGAACACACGCACCGGCTGTGACGCGACGGCGTACGGTGACACCGAGGTGGGGAAGAGCAGTGGTCCTTCCATCGCAGGATGCGCACCTGCTGATGACGCGTTGTGATGGCGATGGAAATAGTGTTGGTGTGCGTTTGGGTAAGGCAGCGCAAGGCTGCACTCCGCACCGCCCAGTCTGCTAAGAGCGGCGTCTCTCCCACCCGCATTGTCATCCCACTTACCACTCTGCTCTGTTGGCTGCGGGTGCTGTGGTGGTGGCGCGTTGAGAGGTTCGCTTGGGTGCCCGTACAGCTCTGACCACGCTGTTGGAGAGCCAAACATCTTGTCCGAGTTGAGGTGGTTGTGATGTTGTCGAAGCGCACCGCTCCGTTGCGGATGTGTGTTGCCGGTGGTCAGGGAGGCTTCGGTCTGCTCCCAGACGAGTATGCGGCAAGCCGTGCAGCCTCCCTAACACGCAACGCTGGTGTCGATGCTGCTGATGACTGCCACTATCTTTTTGTTTGTCTACTGAAATCTTGTCACGTCATCTGAGAGAAAGAAATGTACCTTGTTCGAGTAGGTCCTTTTTTGTTCGTTTAATGGTGCTTTGAAGAGGCGATGTGCATCTGTCTGTGTGTATGTCTGGGTTTGAGTGTGCTCTGATCAGCGTGTCAAACAATGGGGTGTCTGTGAAAGATGAAAAGCGATGATGATAGAGGGGTGAAAGAGCCAGGCAATTGTGGAAAGAAAAGAAGGTAACAGGAATGGAAAAGTAGCACCATCAGGTGTGTGTGGAAGAAAGAGCGTATCCGTTGACTTGCGTACACCACCACCACCAACACTACTGACACCTCTGTGCACCTTTTTAGTCACATTTCCTTCAGCTCGTGGTGCCGGTTCGTACGCCGATAAGTCCGGAGTTGAGTGAAACCACGCTGCACCACACACATACAACACCGTGTTTTGCGAAAGACACACGTCGAAGCACCGGACATATAGGTCATATGATTTAAAAAAATTTACAGCTTTACCACTGCTTAAACCGGCATCCAAATCATTTCTCTCCTCCGCGCTTTCATGCAGTAGATGATTTCTCTTTATGTGTGAGTGCCGTCGTGTCCCCGTCGCACTTGATAGCCGCCACATCCACAAGGAGAGAGTCATTTTTAAATGTTAAGAGAAGCAACAGATGACAGTGCGCCTTGAGGACAGTGACGTGTGTGCGGGCGTGTGTGGGCGTGTGTGTGTGTTTTATGGGGCAGCGCGAGGACAAGCAGCCTCGACACAGGCAGCAACGAGAGAAATATCAAAGAGAAAGAGATGTCAGTGCTGTTCGCAGAGGAGTCAGCGGGCAGAAAGAGTCGTGTCTGTCATATTGAGTTTTGCTTATTAATTTTTCTGGAAAAGCACCAAGAAATGCTGACGGTCGGTAGTGAAACAACCGAATCTCCATCTTCGCGATTATTCCGTTCTCACTTGCGCTTCTTCGACTCCGCAGCCGGTGCATCATCGGCGGCCGCCTCGCCTCCCTTCACCTCCGCCAGCCACGCGTTTCGCGCCGCCGTCAAGGGCACCAACTGCGCAAAGCCCCCCAACGACGTGCACAACATATACAGCGCCGCTACCGGCAGCGTCGCCTTGCACGCAACGCAGATGCGCGAGCACATGCCCATCTCGAACAGGTGGATCATCCACGCCACGATGCAGACGACCTGGATGCCAAAAAGGCTCTGGAAGATGTGCGTGCCGAAGTTGAAGAGAAAGCCCATGACGTGCTCCTCAAAGAAGAGAAGGGCATTTAGCACCGGTGACTCGGTCGGCGACGTGCCGGAGGCTGCGGCCTCACGCATGTAGTCCCGCGAGGTGGCATAGGAGGTAAGGTAAGGCGGTAACAGCCGCTCCGTGCCGGACTCGTCCGTGGTGGTGCCAAAGGCAAGGTAGTTGACCAGGATGAAGAGAAGGGCGGTGGGGTAAAACATAGTCAACGGCGCGTGGTAGGCAAGGCGAGGGCGTCTCGCTGGCTCGGCGGCGGCCTCCGTCTTCTTCGACTTGGCGGGCATGAGGAGGAGTGAGAGAAAAACAGAAAGCGATTGGTTGCCTGAGTGTTTTTTTTTTTTTTACGTTGGTGCGTGGCGGAAAGAGTGACAGAAGGCGGAATGGCTTTGATGCTCGTAGCGATATGGGTGAAAGTGGGATACAGGTCCTCCGTGAGTGCACGATAGTGGGGAAGGTAAACAGATGGTAGTGGTCAGACAATGAGATAATGTGGATAAAAAAATATATATGAAAAGGTGTTAGGGAGGACAAAAGAGTATTAACAGATCAATGAATCCGGAAGGACAGCTAAGCCCTGGCACATATGCAAATGAATGCATGGCGCTTTTGGCATGTCAATTGTGCCGCTCTGCTAGTCGACAAGACCCGCGTTTGCTACTTTAGAAAGAAATTGAAAGTGTCCGCTCTTGTTTTACGGTGTTGATTTCATTGATGATGCAGTCGTCCTTCCACGAACTCACATTCGTACTTCGTACTGTACAAACCAATCGCGCGCACGGAAGAAAAAAGCCTTCTCCGATTGTGTCCTGTCAACGTGCCAGCAGGCAACTAACGCTCCTCCCTCTCTCTCTCATCCTCTTACGAGCCCTCTCCCACCGTTGAGGGAGATACAGCGTGCTCCTCCGCCCCCAGCAGCCCCCGCATCCACCGCAGCGTGTTCGGCACGCCACCGTGTGCGTCCACCACGAGCAGCAGCACCGCCGCACCAGCGAAGCAGCCGGCACGCAGCACCGTCGCGTCCAGATCGCGGCGCCGCTCCTCTCGACTGTTGGCGGTGTTGTACACGATGCGGAGCTGGTCGCCGACGTGGTAGACGAGCCGCACTGTGTTGCATGTCTTGTCCCACACGCCGGCTGCAGTGCTCGTGCACCACTGACTAACGCGGTACATCCTGTTCTACTTGGCCGAGATACTCACTGGTTGTTGATTTTTTTCTCAAGTGCGGGTGTGTCCTGGTGGTGCAACACGTTGTGTTGAGAGATGGAAAGCAGCAGAAGGAGAGAGGGAAAGAGTGTGAGGCAAAAAGACTGAGAAGGCGACACAAACGTGAAGAAGAAGAGGACGAAGCGCACCGCATGAGAAGACGCATAACCGCGTTCCGCCTACCCGTCGTGTTGAGGTGGATACACAAAGAAAAAAGTGTTAAAATTCTCGTAGCTCACAAAAAGAGCAACGTGCAGCCCATACACTCTCCATGCCGATGGAGACTGTGCGTCTTCCATTGTCTGCCTCACCTGTGCAAAGCGCGATCTGCTCTCGCCCTATCACCGAACTTCGTAGTATTTAAAGAAAAAGAATAAAGGAAAAGAGAGATGCGACGCTCGCCTAGGGGAAAAAAAAGCGCAAACGGCGACCATCAAAAATTACGGACTTCTTCCACTAAAGCCTGCCTCTCTCTCTCTCTCTATCCACCAGCGTGTTGCCGTTCTAGCGACACACTGGCGATAGTGTCACGCACCTCACGTCCTCCCACACTTCCCTTCCTCCTCCTAAATTGTTGCTTGCAGCTTGCGACGCGGCCGATAGAGCGCCATCATCACCCAACTCGCCAGCAGCAGCACACCGGAGAGGGCAGCGAGGAGCCCGACGTCCAACCACCGCCGTGACGCGTCGAAGCCCAAGTAAGCCGCGTACTCGGCCCCGGTGTGGCATTTCCCCTCACTGAGAGAAAGAGTATGCTGCTGCTGCAGCGTCGACACCGCTGCGCCAGACCCCGAGTCTGTCCCCTCCTCGCACCCGAAGGACTTGTTCGCAAAGCCCATCATCATCGCCGACTCGTAGGCGAGGCGCACGACGGAGAGAAACGACACGCCACGCACGACGGCCGGCAGCGTCACCAGGTTCAGCACCAGGCCACCCAGCACGATGTTCAACGTATAGAAGGTGAAGACAATAAAGCGGCTGACGCGGTCGGAGGGCCACCACGCGCAGAGGAACCACACGAGGAAGTAGCAGGAGTAGGAGAGCACCGCCATGGTGAAGCCCAACTCAAAGATGTCGCGGTAGTCGCGCCACGGCTCCCCGAAAAAAGAGAGCGCGAAGACGACGAGCACGACGAGGAAGCTGAGGCCAAAGCGCCAGAGGGCTGCCGTCACCGCACGGAACGTGAGGAATGTCCACGAGGCGTAGTACCCACTGCGGGAGTAACGATAAAAGGACGCGTACTCGCGCCGCTGCGCATCGAGAGAGAGCACCGCCTGCAGCACCACGCACGATACCACAAAGAAGAGCAACCCCGCGCAGTTCTGGATGCCGCGGGTGCCGACCTGCACGCCGTAGAGCACCGCCGTCCCCGCCGCAGCGACCACCAGGAGACAGAGCGCCACCACGTCCCACACAAAGTTGTGGCGCAGCTCGACGAAGCCGAAGCGAAAGAGGTGCAGCAGCTGCGTGAAACCCGAGGGGGCCTGGTGGGACGCCTCTGGCAGCGACAGCAGCCCCGCCGCGCATACCTCCATGTACGCCGTCACCTGCGCGCGAGCGTGGCCAAAGAGAACAGCGTACAGCTGACTCAGCGGGGTGGCGTAGACGGCAGTATCGGCACGCACCGCAACGTGCGATGATGGCAAGGAGGCGGCGGCGGCGGCGGCGGGGCTGCTTACCTGCTGCGACGTCCACGAAGGCTCCACGTGGTCGGTGAAGGAGCTGAAGTCGGGGAAGTCCCCCGCGACGATACTGCCCACGGCGCCACTGCTGCCATTCGCGACGGCAGCGGCGGCTTCGGTCGTCGCGAGTCGGTAGAGCGCGTGCACAAACTCCTCGTTGCGGCGCGTCTTGTGGATGGACGCGGCGACGGCGTCGTATGAGCCCGCCGGGGCCTCTGCCCCCTCCTCCTCCACGAACGAGGCCGGCGCCACGGGTGCGGCTGTTTGTGCAAGAAGATCGACAGACCGCTCTCGCTCTCTGCCTTCGCGTGCTGCGCCATCGACGCTGCAGCGCAGCACAGACTTGGGCAGCGAGACGGAGAGCATCTCCTGCACGGAGCCCGCGAAGACACACCGACTGCGCTCCATCAGCACCACGTCATGGACGTACTGCAGCAGGGCCCAGCGCGGCTGGACAATGGACAGAACAATGACACGCTGCGTCTCCTCGCTGTGCGGCATGCCAAACACACCGTCCGCAACACCACTGCCGCTGCTGTCACGCCGGTTGGGGCTCGACACTGCAGCAGCGGGCGTAGACGACGGCACGTGGGTGTTCGGCACGGTGTGCGCTACGCTGGCAGCGCCATCACGAAGATGCACACGACTGTGCCGTGGCGTGTACAGAGACATGCGCGACGGCGGCGTGGAGGACTCGGGTGGGGACGCAGCTGCGGCAGTGCTGCTGCTCGCCGCAGTGACGGACGCAGCGGCGGAGTTGGTCATGGCCTCCCGCATCACATGCCGCGCCTCCGCATCCGCCATCGACGGCGCCGCGAGCTTCGAGAGAATCGTGAGCAGCTGCTGCGCCTCGTGCGTGGCGAGACCATCCGTTGGTTCATCCAGCAGCAGCACCGAGGGGTTCAGCAGCAGCTCCTTGCCAATCGCCACACGCCGGCGGACGTACAACGGGCAGTCACGAATTCGCGCCGTCGCGTGCGACTCCAGCAGCAGCTGCTGCAGCATCTCGTCCACCGAGTAGGCCTGGGCGGAGTTCGCCACCCGCAGCGCACTCGCAAACTCCAAGTTCTCCCGCACGGTGAGGTCGACCAGCAAATCGCGCGTCGCGCCACCGCTGTCATCCGTCAGCGAGTCCTTCTCTTCAACGAAGCTCATCTGTGCCTGGTAGGATGAGGCGGACACCGGCACGCCGTTCATGACGATGTTGCCGGCGGCACAATCCACACGCCC
Organism: Crithidia fasciculata; assembly: GCA_000331325.2. Classification (NCBI taxonomy): domain Eukaryota; phylum Euglenozoa; class Kinetoplastea; order Trypanosomatida; family Trypanosomatidae; genus Crithidia; species Crithidia fasciculata. Next base: position 322,417 of record CM003420.1, on the reverse strand, counting down.
CGCGACGGCGGCGAGTAGGGCAAGAGCGCTGTGCGTGCCGCAGCAGTTCACGACAGCCGTCACCCGCCCACCTCTGAAGAGGCAGGAAACTTCGTCAATCACGTCGCGGTGGTGCCGCTGCACCGTGACGCCGTCGCAGCACACCGTCAAGCCGTTCCGCACGCCATCGCCCAAGACATCGAAGGCAGCGCCAACGCGATTGCTGACGGTTGATCGGCGGCTGCGGCGGGGGCGGGATCGGCTGGAGGCGACGGAGCTGCGGCTGTTGTCCGCCACGAGCGGGTTCTGGTTTATCCCATTCGCGCCTTCTGGATGAGAGGGACTGCCAGGAAATGGAGTTCCACTGCTGCCATTGGGTGATGTCGCAGTGGCGGCGGTGGCGGCAGCAGCAGCGGTGGTGGTTGGCGTGTCGTGGTGGTGGTGGTTGTGGCGATGACGGTGGGATGCACGCGGTGTCTCCGCCGCGGTGGGGGACGCCGCCCCTTCTGCTGACGCTTTCGGTGCCGGACTCGAGCCGCTCATACCTGCGTAGCAGCGACCAGACACCACTGTCTGGGAAAAAAAAAATAAGAAAGTGGAAAGGTCTGTGTGTAGAACACAGTTGCAGAAAAAGAAAAAAAGCAAAAATGTATGTGTGCGTTTGTGAGGCGGGAGAGTTGAGAATACAGGTGAGAAGAGAGAAAAAAAAAATTATAGGCAAGACAAGCAACGGGAGAAGAAAGAAGAGCAAAAAAGAGCAAATCGAAGGCAAGAATTAATAAGATACTCGATAATGACGAAGGTGCGGCAGCTACGGCGCACGTAGTACGAGTTGCTGTCGCGTGTGTGTAGGTGGGTGTGCGCACGTTCACAGCTGCACTCGCTCATGCGAAACAGAAAGAGAGAGAGGGGATATAGGTCGGATAAGAAGGCGAGTATTGCGGGTAGACACACACATGAAAGAGAAGATCACCAACCATGAAAAGGCACACAGGTTCACATGCAAGGAAGAAGACGCTTTGCTACTCCGATTGCAGGCATCTTCGACCACACCTCCAAACACGTACAACGGAGCGCATCCATGAAGCACCACGCAGATTAACATTTGACGCTCACGCTTCGTCGACCAGCTGCATCTTTGGGATACTAGAGGCAGTGAATAAAAGCCGCCTCTCTCGCCTTCAGCGAGGGTCTGCGTTCTTCGTCTTTCGCTGCATTTGGTTCCAAAAAACACTAACGGCAACACCACAGCGCACACACGCCGCAGGTGGAAATAGTAACTGCACATCGCATTCTCGTACACAACACTTAAAAAATAGGTAAGGAATGAGTGGGTGGAAGAAGAGGAGGAAGAATTCTCGACACAGGCCACGCGGTGCAAAGAGTGCATTCACAAACACGCACAGAAGAAGCCTGACGATCGTTCATCATCGCTAAATGAGGCGCTCCTTCTGCAGCAGCTTCTGAAAGCTGGCAAAGACCTTGTCGAGCTCGATGCTCGGCTTCGCCGTCGTGATCATCGTCGCGAGGCCCGTGCGCAGGGCATCGTGCAGGGAGCCCTGCTCCTTGTACTGGCGGAAGTTCTCCGTCGACGTCGCCGTCTCAAGCGCCTCGCAGAGCGACCGCACCACCCGCGGCGTGAGATCATTTGCGCTGTACGTGCCACTGAGGCAGTTGCCCGGAATGCGGCCGAGTGCCCCGGCAGCCTGCGTGCGCACCTTGAAGATGGTGTCCCGCACCACAGCCGTGCACAAGGCGTCCACCGCCTCCACGGCGTACTTCGGCTCTGCCTCGAAGACCTCGTCACGGGCAAGACCCATCCCCAGCGCACAGGCGGCGTTCCAGCGGTGCTTCGCCTCCCGCGGCGCGGCGTACCACCCGTTGCCATCCGCACGACCGCCAGCAGCATTGCCACGTGCGTTGTGATGCGAGTCCGCCTTGCCGTTACGCGTTGCCGCACGCAGACACTCGAGCAGCACACGCAGGAAGCCCTCCGCCACGCCTTCGTCAAAGCCAGCGACGTCGCTGATCAGCTCCTCAAAGTCAAGCACCTGCAAGAGGTGGTTCATCATGCGGATGCCGTGCCCTTGCACACCAGCCTCACTATCAATCACGGCGGCATGCAGTGCGGTGGCGCAGAGAGTGGCAATGTAATCAGGAGCGTTCCGCACCGTTGGGCAACTGTTGTCTGGCAAGCGGCTCGTGACGTTGGACAGCGCAAAGGCAGCCTTGGTGCGCACGAGTTCGTTAGGGTCGACAAGCAGCGAGTGGACAGCGTTATCGATGGCGACGCAGGCGAAGGCGTCCATGGAAGGGTACTGCCAGAGCCACATACCGAGCGTCGTGAGCGCCTCGCCACGCACACGCGGCTGCGGGTCGGCGAGGCACGTCTGGACGTAGTCGACAAGCTCCGCACCAAGGGCGTGGTCGGCGGCCACAGCGGTGGACAGGTAGTCGTCGCCGATCTGCGCGACGCACCGCAGCGTCACGGTTCGCACGTCCTCACCGCAGCGGCGCAAACGCATTGCGGGGCGGAGCAGCTCGGCGTGGATGCGCCGCTTCTGCGCGAGACTGGCGCGGTCCTGCTGTCCTTCCGGGCTCAGAGCGGGATCGCACGCGTTGTCGTCGAAGGCCTTCCACACGTAGCCCATGAAGTGCAGCCACGTTCGCAGGCACTCGGCCAGCGTCTCGGGTGGCGTTGGCGGGCCGCGACGCACGCGCGACAGTAACGACGCTGTTGGTGAGTTCACAACTTCCACCGTGGCGGCAGCACGACTCTCGCTGCTCACCGGATCGCGATGGACCGCGGCGCTGTCTAACGGGCGTACTGGACTGACGGTGAGAGACGCGCTGGTGGAGTGGGGCGGTGGCGGCAGCGCTGAGCCTTGTCCGCGTGGTGTGCCTGGCTGGGCCTGTTGCTGGTGCTGCTCCTCCTTCTCCTTTGTGGCGTCCAGCGACGCCTTCTCCGCTGCCTCCTCCGCAGCCTCCCATGTAACCAGCGTGGACACGACACGCACCGACGCAGCGATGAGCTGGTCGAACTCGCTGTGCACCATGCGTGGGTAGAGACGCGAGAGGGGCACCATGCAGCGCCACACCTCAACTCGCTTGTCGGCGTGCTGAAGCAGCGCAGCGAGAAAGGAGCCGACCGTGAACGCCCCTCCAGACTTCGCATCAACAGCGTCCTGCTTTCCCTTGGAGGTGTTTGCTGGTGGCAAGGGGTTGGAGAGCAGCTGTGCCGCTGCCCCCCGCATTGACTCGTTCTTGAACACGCCGGAGACCAACGCTGTCGTTGGCACGTACTCTGCGCCGTCATCGTGGGCCAGGTAGGACCGAATCACCGGCAGCTGCAGAGTTTGGAGCACCATAGCGCGGGAACGCGGGCAGCGGTTGTACGGGGTAGCGGCCACCACCGCCGCATACGTGTTCAGCAGCGGCGTGGCCGCGTTGGCCGCAGCGCCACACGCCGTCGCTTCCTCACTCTCTAATCCCCAGCAAAGCGACTCGTGCAGTGACAGCAGCGCCGTGCCGCACTGCGTGGCGAGGGACACGAAGGCCTGCCGGTTCGCCTGCGGCTCCTCGGCGTACTGCAGCGTGGGCTGGAGCTTGTGCACGAGCGCCGTGAGGGCAGCAGCAGCACCGCAGCGCAGCGACATCGCAACGTTCTCACTCGCCTTCTCCCCGCCACGCAGGAGAGGCTGCAGCAGCGGGTGGCGTGCGGCGGCGCCCTTTGTGCCGCGGACATCCACCTGAGGGAAGAGGACAGGAAGGAAGACGGAGGCGTTAAAAGGGGCGTCGCCGAAGCGCACAAGAGTCGCCGCCAGCAGCCACAGCGCCACCGTCTGCAGCTCCGCACCAAGCTCCTTCTCTGCATCCTGTCCCGCTGCCTGCCCAGCAGCAGCAGCAGCAGTGCCAGCCTTGTGGCCGCCCTTCTCCTTCTTGCCGCCTCCCACGCCCGCTGCCTGGGGTGTTGTTAGAGCTGCGGAGCGCTGGTCCTGCAGCAGCACCACGGCATCAACGGCAGGCCGGAAGAGATGCTCGGCGAGCTGGTCATCAGAGAGCACGAGAGAAGGTCCACCCACCGCGGAGGAGGCGGCGGACATGCGGCTGCCCAGCCAATCCCCAGTGCCCATTGTGTCAGCGCTGCTGCTGCCACTGCGACCGACGGAGCCGCCACGGCCGCCACGACCACCGCGGCCTCCACCGTAGGGAGTGCTGCTTCCACCCATGTTCGCCGCACGACCACTCGCGCTGGCAGCAGCAGTGCCAGGGAGAGCAGGCGTGGCGCGTCCGCTGGTGCCGTGTGACCGACCACCGTGGGCAAGGCGAACATCGTCAGAAGTGGCCAGGCAGTACCAGAGAATGACGTCCATCAGCTGCAACACACGCTCCGAGGAGGGACGTGTGAGCTTCGGCTGCTCCTGCTGTTGCGGAGCCTGCTGTGTCGGTTGGCCTGCCTCCGCACTAACTTCTTTACTGCCTCCAGCAGACCCGCATGGCGCAGCTGCGCTGCTGGGTGGCAGTGGGGGGCGTGCCGCGGCCGTGTCGCGTCGCTCCGCCGCGTTGCAGGCACGCCACTGCGCCAGCAGCGCACTCAGCTGCGACGCACACTCCAGCAGCAACGCGTGCGAGGGGACCGTTGCGTGGTGCGACTGCGGTGACGCCACGCTGGATTCGGCAGGCGTGCTGCGGACGGCTGACGCCGACGATGAAGCAGCAGCAGCGGCACCAGGCGAGGTGGCGCCTCGCGCGTGCCTCTTCGGTGACTCAGCAGGGGTGAAGGTCGCGCCGTAGACAGCGGCAGTGGCTGCGTAGGTGGGCGGTGGCAGCGACACCGCAGAAGCCGTGCCCGAGTCCTCACCACTGACGGAGGCGCCACCAGCAGAGATGGAGCGACCGTCATCCGTGGCGCCACTCAGCGGCTCCGCTCCGCTTCCCACTTCGATTTGAACGCTGCGCGCGGCTGCGGTGACGCGGGCGGCGGCGGAGGGACGGAGAAGCTCCTGCAGAAAAGGAAGTGTTTGAACGGGGTAGTGGGTGAGACGCAGCGGCTTGCGATTGGGCGAGGACGGCGAAGATGGGGTGGACTTCGTTGTCGTCTGTGCGGCCGCTGTGGCGCCACGCTTTCCCTTTTTGGGGGTTGCGGCACAGCTGCGGTGCTGCGAGGATGCCGTTGGGGAGCTCATTGTGGCGAAGAGCACTCAACTACACGTATGCCTGAGAGCAGAAGCCCTTCTTCACTCTTTTTTTGTATTTATTTTTAACGAAATGGGGAAGAAAAGGAGAGACACACCACAGAGTCCGATAAAAAAATGTGGGAAGGTGCTGTTAAAGCGGCAATGTGTACGCAGGAGAGCAAACAAAGTCAGAGAATACAAAAAAAAAAGTGATGGAGCTTAGTGAATTTGAGAGAGAGGAGGTTCAGCTGTAATCAAAAAAGCCACCACCGCAGTAGCCCGGCGCTGCTCAGTGCACCTTTGCGTTACGCTCCCGCTCGTTGAATGCGGCTGCATCAAGCTATTCGCAGTAGCAGCACTATGCCTCTGCTCCTGCTCTCGCATGAGATGCTGCTCTCTCAATTGATCACAGCGGCGCACCAACACTCACTCATGCTGAAAACGAACGAGAGGAAAAGAAGAAGTGCGACGATTCCCCGGTACATTATTTTTGTTGGCGTTGAACTTCGCAAACTTGAGAAAAAAAAACTCCCATGCAAACACACTACGAAATGAGTATGCTCAAAATGTTGAATGATTCGTGAACTTCGCGTCCACTGTTCCTCCTTCTTTCCCTTTTTCTCCTCCTGCAGCTACCTCAGGACTCGCTTCTGATCGGCTTTTGGTAAAAAAAAAAAAAAAAAAAAAAGCTGATCACGCATTTTTTCTGTCTTTTGTTTATTATTATTATTATTATTTTTTTTTTTTTTTTTGAACTTTGAACATTTTCTAATTTTCCCCTTCTTTCTATCCCTATATCTTGAAAAAAAAAAAAAAAAAAGGACCTTTATTTTTTGAAATACTTTAAACATTTTAACATTTATCCAATATGGCACTCGAGTGGGAAGCTACTAACCATTTGTTGTTATACACACGTAGCTTCCCACCAATAACAGCCCCATTTTTCATTTTCCACCTATCTTCTTCTGTTAAGATTTTGGGGCTGCCCACCCTCCGACCCCCTTCATCGTTTGATCCACCAGCTGGGAATCGATGAAGGCTTGGAGACCTAGCACCTCGCAAGTGACCGGCCGGTCGAAAAAATGTATATATATGTAAAGCAAGTGAGAAGCAAGAGTACGGATGCGAGACATGGAAGAAGTGGAACAGCCAACAGGAAGACATAGTAGCAACGCGCACATTCTCTGCAGCTATTATCTTTGTACCTACCCGAAACCCCTCGAGGCTAACTTAGAATGTTATAGAGACCACTCCTCCATTATATACTTTCTCACCTCTCCGTCTTCCTTTGGTAGCTATTGGAACAAGATTATTCACACACACACACACACGTACACAGCCATCAGTCCAGGCGTGCCGCACCGAGCCCGCCCTTCTTCCGCAGCTTCATCGGACCTGGCGACGGCGCAGTGCCCGTTGGACTGCCAGCACCACTGATACCACCGCTACCTGTCGTCGGCAACGGCGTGGCTGCCGGTGGCGCACCGACGTGCGAGACGCTGGGCGACGATGACGAGACGGGCATCGATGACCGAGCCGCAGCGCCTGTGAGCTGCGCCGCAGATGTGCGAAGGGGTGCCGCGCCACCACCGCCACCGCTCACACCTCCTCGTGTGGCCGTGGGTGCCAAGGGACGCACCTTCATGTGCTCAGATGCAGGTGCGCTCGCGACGCTTGTGCTGCTGGGGTGGCCGTCATCCCCGTCTCCGTCACTGCCCCAGCCATCACCACCGCCAGCCCCGAATTCCACATCATCACCGTCGTCGTCGCTCCAGCCCGTACCGCCACCACCACCAACAACAGCAGCAGCAGCCGACACGACGGGAGCCGGCAGCACCGCCGCTACGTGCGCAGGGGCCGGTGATGATGCGCTGGTCGGCAGCGGACTTGGACGGATGCCACTCGACACCGTTCCTGCCGGTACAGACGAGGAGGCGGAGGACGACGCTGCATCAACGTGTCGTAGTGGTGCTGCAGCAGCGTTCGTTGTTGTCGTTGTGGCGGTGGTGGTGGCCGGTGTGGCGGGCGGGGAGCCGCTGAAGAGCCCCCAGCCCCAGGAACTCGTAGCGCTGGCGCCGTTGCTGCTGCTGGCGGCGGCGTCAATAGCAGGAAGCGGGGAGCTAGAGGCGGTGGACGTGGCTGCGGTGGTGTGCGCAGCGTTGCTCGCCGCAGCAGCAGCAGCAGCGCCTGCACCACCGGTATCGCTGCTGCTCGGCACCGCGGGCTGTCGTGCTGTCAAGTGTCGGTGATTCTCTTCCAGCTTCGTCATCGCAGCTTTGATCAAGGCAAGGGCGGCGCTGCGACTCTCCTCCGAGGTTGGGTCGATGGTTAACGGCGCCACCGCCGGCAGCACCGCCTCCGCCAGCTGCTTCGCGGTCATGCAATCGATCGCACCGCGCAGCGAGCGCAGGGCGGCGACCCGCGACGGCTCAAAGGCATCTCGCAGCATCGGGCGGCACGAGGTCAGTATCACGCTGGCGCGCTGCGTCGGTGGGTGGATGTGCGAGGAGATGAGGTGGAGCGCGATGGTGGCGTTGGCGCGAAGGGCACCATCCTGATCCCGCTGCAACAGCGCAAGCGCTTTCGGCACCTGATCCGCCAGCACCGACTCGGACAGGTGGGGGGCGAGGTGCACGAGGGCACGCGCGGAGTACTCCCGCACGCTCGGTGTTGGGTACTGAAACCCCTTCGCGTACAGGGGCCATATGGCGTTGTTCAGCGCAGAAGCGGAGAGCTTGCCGCCGTACACCTCAGCCCCGACGAGGAGCTTGTAGCGCATCAAGGCATCGGGCAACTGAAACGTAAGCACCAACACCGGTGTCACGTACTGGTCGAAGTCGTCGCCAGCCGATACGCGCGCCGCAATCTTCAGCGCCGGCGCAACCACCGGGCCAATGGAAACGCCGGCAACGCCGCTCGCACTGCCGGGCTTGGCAGCCGCACGCACGAGCTCCCCTAACCGCGGCAACACGTAGCACAGACACGGACGCAGAGGAAAGCTGTCCACTACGTCCGCCAGCGACTCCACCAGCCGCACCTGCTGTGCCGCGTCAAGCAGCAGCGCCTCGGACAACCCCTTCATGTACTGTACAAAGGTCGAGTCTTTAATAAACTCGCAGTTCTCCAGAAAGGCGGCGACGGATTTGCGCATGCGGGGGTTGGCGGCGGTGATGGCGCTGCAGCCGGTGTGCAACGACTTGGGTAGCGACGCACGACATGCATTGCGGAGGTCCGCGCTGGCGAGGGTGTGCGTAAGTGCGCCGAGCTTGCCGTCCGCTGCCTCATCTACTGTGACACCAACAGTCTCGTACAAGAGGCCCGCGAGGCCCCACGCGTCAATGGCCGACGCATCCGCTGGAGAGGCCGCTCCCGTCGTCGTGTTGCCGGCACCGCTGGACTGCAGCTCAGGCGGGCAGCGGTAGCCTTCCAGCACCTGCGCTCGCACCGCGCTGTCGAGCACGCAACTCGCGCTTCCGGTGCCTAACTCATCAGCTGAGGACACCAACTCTAACCCGAAGAGCCTCCACATACCCGAAGAAGGCAGGACGAAGATGGACTGGCAGTTCACGTTGCCGTGCACCAGACGGTTGTGGTGCAACGCCGTCAGCCCCTCTCCGATGCTGCTCAGTCCGTAGGCCACCGAGGCGTGGTACTCGGTCGCTTGAGTGCCGTACAGCTGCGTCCGCATCTCGCGACTTTCCAGAACCTCTTTGAGGGAAACACAGGCCTCCGTGGCGATGTAGATGGTGTCGCGGTACTCCGTCGCTCCGAAGCACTTCAGGACGCCCGGGAGCATCAAGCTTTTGGCACGCCGCAGCGCGTTGCGGGCAAGCTGACGCACCAGATCCGAATTATTGCGTTGCGGCGACGACGAAGACGACGAGGCGAGGGAGCAGGTGAAGATGGACACCTTCTTCTGTGCGTCGTCGTGTGGTGTGCCGCTGCGCACCGTCCAGCACATGAGCGGTGAGGTGTAGACGATGTGCCCCGGGTCGCTCGCGGCGGGGGTGAAGGGGAAGCCCGGGATGTCATCCGAAAGCCCGATGGCCTTGAGGAAAAATGCCATTGTTGTTTGTTCTGTTCACACTGGATACAACAACAAGCTGCGGTACGCCTCTCTATTTTTGGTAAAGATGGGTCGAATCTTAAAAAGTGGGTTGTGTATTAGGTTCTCTGCCACCTTTCTACAGCAGAAGGAAGGCAGTGTGACAACAGTGTGATTTAGTTGACGCAGCAGCAGCAGCAATGAATATGTAATTTAATGAAAGAAGAGAGGAGTCAAAGAACTTATTCACGCGGGAAAATAACGAACAGAGTGGACCCGTAGTCTAGTTTCTTTTTTTTTAAGAGAGGATGATTAGAATGCTGTGCGAAAGGCGCCTCTGCGTCCGGTGAAGAGAACAGGTTGAGGCCAGGGAAAGCTCCGTGCTTCTCCTCTTGTGTCTCCCTGAGTCAACAACGGAAGACGCGCACAAACGCGCTAAAAAAAAAAGAATGAAAAGGGGGAATACAACACGACTTGCGGTGGCACCGTTCGTGTGCGCAAGCAGCGAGAGAACGTACAAAAAGAGAGGGAGAGACGGCGATAAAGGGAGGAAATAATAATGAGATAGTCCGGAAAGGGGGAAAAAAATAGAGTACTCGATGCAGAGAGGCGATTAAGATATGGTCTGCTTTCGCTGCTTCTGGAAGACGGCGAACGTGAACGAAATAAGCAATGCGGCGAGCTCCACAGCTTCCCCGTTGCTGTTGCTGTTGTTCTTGTCGTTTTTTCAACTCCTCTATCTAATGGATTTTGCACGCACCCGCAACACATTCCGTCGATGAAGGGTCCCAGATGCGTTACAGCACAACTATCCGTAGCCGTCTTTTCCCACCCTTCGCGCTCTTTTTATTTGCTATTATGACTGCTGGTGTTGTTGTTTTTTTTTTACTTAATTCGTTCTCTATCGCTTTTCCGCAGTAGACACGGAATGAGCCGCACAACTCCCATGAGGTGTGACGCTGCCACATCGATCAAGTCTCCTTTCAACGCTGGCATTTTCTCTCTTCTACTGACTTTAACGCATAATAGGAACGACGATAATGATGATGTTGCAAATGTTTGCCGGTAAATACATTCATCACATCACTGCGCTTCTTTCTGTGTGTTCGCCGTGAAGGTGTGTGTGGGTGTGTGAGTGGGTGTGTACAAGTGTGAGAAATCTGTATACGTATTCAAGTGCGAGAGGCTGAATGAAACCGCTTGCCCGCGCACACCCTTGTCAGCTGCCACACCCGAACACACGCACACAAACGGATAAATTATTAAACAGAAAAGATCATCAAGGCCTCTGTTATTTTTTCCGCCTTGCCAGCAGTCAAGCACTGAGAAAGAAAAAAAGCAAGCGCTGGAGTGGCTCATCGGGCGGAGGAAAGACACAAGAAAACAATTTTTTCACACGAGGAGTTGCGGCTGTCGTTCTAGACGATACAACGGCCACAGAGCACCGCATCGAAAAGAAAAAAAGAAATAAAGATAGTGCACACGGGGAAAAAAAAATGATCAACAAAGAGGGAAGAAGTAGGGAAGATTTAGGCGTTTTCTTTTTTTGGCCTACTCAGTTCGCTTTGAACGGGCTGAGAAGAAAAGCACCTAGGGCACGCAGAAACAATAATAAAGGCACACGCGGCTTTACACACGTAAAAAAAAAAAATGAGACAGGGATAATAAGAAGAAGCAGAACGAGAACACGCAAGAGGAACAGAGGAGACAAGCACGAAGAAGGCTTCCCCAACACACCAAAGAGAGAGGAAGAGGGACAAAGTAAAAAATGAATCAAGAAAAAAAGTCACTCTACACGAATTGTCGCAGGAAAATTCTTGATTATTGCCGAGTCGGAATTGCTCTGAGAGAATGCATCCTTCAAGACAAGATGCAGTACTCACTCACATACAAATACACGAGAGAGGAGAGTACTGAAAGAGGTAAAAGCATCACGCATGGAAAAAAAATAGTATCTACAGTCGTCCACTGTTCTGCATGCCGTCCCCGCCAGCTCACCAGACAGCAGCGAAACAGACGCTCGTTGACCAGCACAGCAGAGGCTGCGCCGTGAGTTGGCGCCGCAGGGATCGGCGTGCAGTGCGTCAGCGACGTGGAAGGTTGCGGCAGCGTGTGTGCGGGTGGACGACGTCAACGTCACCAGCACCACAACCACTCTCATAACCGCCACTGTGCTCCCGCGTCAATACAGACATCGCTGAGCTACGCGGCAAGACGCCGCTCGGCCGTACCGGCGCCTCGATCACTCACACCTCAGAGAAGCCGCGCAGCAGGTGCAGCTGTGCTCACCGCTTCTCTTCGGTGATGCGGCGCTCGTTAGGGCTGCTGCCGTCGTCTGTGAGCTGCGGTAGAGGTATGCGGGCGGCGGTTGGGGTGTTGGCGGCGGAGAAGATGCGGGCCTCGGGCACAATAATGCTCACCGCAGAGGAGCGGCGCGGTGATCGCGTTGGCAGCGGGGCGAGGGGCGACGGAATGTGTGGCGGGTGGTTCGGAGTGATCGCGGCCTTGTTCGGCGTGCGCAGTCGCGTCTCTTCCCAGGTGCGTGTCACCGCTCCTGCCGACGGCATTGCGGTGGACAAGTCTTGCGAAGAGTTCTCCGGCGTCGCAAGTAACCAAGTGCCCGGTTGCGTGATGTGTTGACTAAAGGGAGTTAAGGCGGGGTGGTGAGCGGAGAAGGACAGAGGCGACAACTGCTGTGGAACCGCGGGCCCAGCCGATGTCGCTGCGGAGGGCAGTTTTGTTATCGGGTGCGGTGCTTGGAGGGGCGTGCGGAGTGGTGTGGCCGGCAGGAGACCACGCTGTGCGTGCACGAGGGGAGTCAGAAGAGGCCTGCGACTCCAAGACAAAGTTGAGCTCGCCCCGGCGGACCCCACCCCTGAAGCCGTTGCTGCTGCTCCTCCTGCTAATACTGCTGCTGGTGGATGCGATAAAGACGAGGCCGGTCGCGCTGCCACCGTCTCTTCTAATTCAATTGGCTCTGTCTGCGTCGCACTCGTACGGCGGTGGTTTTGGAAGGGGGCCTCGCTCTCCGACTTGCCGTGAGGATCGCTCGGGGTAAGGCCAAGGCTGCCAGCGCTGCCATCGCTGCCGCGCCGCACCGACCGCGACCCGCTGACGTGAATGCCATCAGGGCTTCTGTTGGGAGGCGGAACTGGCAGAATTATGGTGTCGTGCCGCTGCAGCGGCTTGGTGGAGAAGGAGTGGGCGGAGCTGTCTCCGAAAGACGTCCCGGAGCTGCGGGGATAAAAGAGCGATGACAAGCTGCGGAGCGCCGCCGCGTCTTGCTGCTGCGGTAGCGCCGACTTCTCTGCTGCCACTGCTGCCGCCTCTGGCGCCGCTTGTGGTTCGGTGACGCTGGCGGCCGCGTCACGGGAGCGCACCGGGGTGCTTTGCCGATACTCGTTCACCTGCTCCTTCAGCAGCTCCACCGTCAAGCCACTTGTACTCGGCGGCTGAGGAAGGGCTGCAGCAGAGGCTCCAAAACCTCCGCGGCGATCCCCTTCATCCACGCCGCTCAGCAGTCGGCTGTTGATGTTCAGCATCGAATACAGACTCTGCGTGCTCGCATCCACACCGCTCCCGGTCTTCCTGAGTGGCTGCTGGGACGCGCCAAAGGGCACAGCAGCCCTACGCGACGCCTCCTCCGCCCTCAACGCGTTGGCGGCCACGGAGGCAAAGTTCGGCGCTGACACCTCCACCAGGTAACGCCGGTCCAACCCTGACGTCACTGGCCGGAGTGATGAGCCGTCTCGCTCCCCACTAGTTGCTAGTGCTGCTGCTGCTGCCTCTGCTACTGCGGGCATCTTTGCCGCCACCGCTGACGGGGTGTCCTCACTGCGTGGCCTTGAGCGGCTACGACGGCGTTCGCCACCACTGCCGCTGTGCTTGTTGTGCGCGCTGCCGAAGATGAGCCGCGCAGCCAGCGTTGGGGCGTCGGCAGTTGGGGCAGCCGCACGCAGGCACACCCTGTCCGCACGTGGCAGCTCATGAGTGACCGAGAGGCTCATATCAAGCGCGTCGGCGACGGGGGAGCGCGGCGAGGCGCTGTCGGGTAGCTGGCGGGGTTGCATCGTCTTGGACAGCAAGGTCTTGCCCAGTGGTGAGGACGTGTTGACGTCGACGGTCATTAAAGAGCTGTCCGGTACACGCGACGACGGGGAGAAGGACGACAACGAGTTGGCAAAGATTGGCAGCGACGGTTTTAGAGGCGTGAGAGGGCGATCGGGTGGCAACGAAGCAGTCGACTCGTCCGACGCGCGCCGTCTGCCGGTCAGCATCGCGTCGGTGCGGATCAACCGATGGCCGACCTTACCACCGGACGCGCTATCGGCCGGTTGCATCGCGGCGCGGTATGCAGCAGACGCGAGCACTCTCCACTCCCCTTCTGTATCCAGTACTTTCCACCGCGCGTTATCGAACTCTTCTCGCGCCTTGGCGATATTCCCGCGCTGCCGGCACGCGTCAAAGCGGGTAGACGGGGAGAAGGAGACACCGTGTGCTGCGGCGCTGCGTGCGCGGGTCTTCGCCTGTGGTGCGGCCGCAGCGCCACTCGTGGGCTTCGTGCCGGTATTGGTCGTAGAACCGGTGCTCTTCAGCGGTGCTTGGCGCGACGGCGGCGGCGACGGCGACGGCAGCTCCGTCAAGTACGCCGTCATCGGCGGTGAGGCTGTCGAGGTTTTGCGCGACGAGAAGGACGAGCGAGCTGCCTTGACGGGCGGCGTTGGGTCGTGTACGTTGGGGATGGTTGACGGTGGGGGCTGAGTGGTGGGCGGGCTGCGGGGGAGGGAGAAGAGGCTGCTGCGGCGGCGGTGCCGCTTTCGCTCCCGCGCGGCGCATTGCGTAGCCTTGGTGTTCGTCATTATTTTTTATTCTAAGTAAGAGGGAGAGAGATGATATAAAAAAAAAAAACCACAGACACACAGCAGAGAGCACAGACACAAGCCTACTGCACTGCTGCTCTTGAACAAAACACCGAAGAAGCGGTGACAAAAGAGGAGAAAAGGAATACGTTTTAAATTAAAAAAGTGCGGATAAAGTGGTAAAAAAAGAGAAAAAGAGAACGGCAAAAGGTAAAGCAACGCAAGTTAGCGAGAAGGACGAGATGAGAAGGAAACAGGTGCGGAGAGGGGGGGAGTACACAGGTGCGCCGTCGTAAGCCTCTTTCCCGCTCTTAGCTAAAATAGTTCCAAAGGAAAAAAGAAAAGGAAACAAAATCAAAATTGGAAAGCAATAAAAAGAGGATGCCCGCAATCACGTCAAAAAGTAGGAGATTGTTGGGGAGTGGTTTGTTGGTGTTGCAGTCGCAACGCGCCGTGCTCCCTCTACTACACTATTTTTTTCTAACTGTTCTCGACGAAGACAGCGAGCACAGGGGAAAGTAGAAAGTCAAAAAAAGGAAAAAAAACTACTGTTCGGGTTTTTTTTTTGCGAGTAGGCACAAGAAGAAAACAAAAAGAGGGGACACCGCGAACGAGACTAAAAAAGCAATAAAACACAGCCTTTTACACAGAGGGGAGAACAAGGAAGAAGTACAACTAAAAAAAGAAACGCCGACCGTCAAGACGACCAGAGTGGGACCTACAAAGAAACAAGTGGAAGAACACAACAGGGGAATACCGGAAAAGAGAAAAAATAAGCACGGGTGAGAAAGGAAAAGAAAAAATAGAGAGGAAGAGAGGAGCGTACTGCGGCCAAATCAACAAAGTCTGTGCTACTTATTATTGCTCGAGCACTGAAAAAAAAAGAAAAGAAATACCGGTATGCGTGTACGCTGGTGCAGAGGAAAAATAAATGGTCTCACCACAAAACAGTAAAGGAGAACGTGAATATAGTAGAGGCACGGAGTTACACTAAAGCCAGCTGGTGGTAGGTGAGCGGGAGCGTGAGTGTCGTCCAACTTCGTTTTCTTCTTATGCTTTAATATTTTTTTTCCTGTGATGAATGCAGAGGAAGACTACTACAACAAAAGTAAAAGAGTGGGGCAGCGAATGTAGATAACAAACGCTATAAGTTCCACGTGGAAACTGGACCACAGCAAAGCAGCGGGAAAACAAAAATAATAATAATAATACTAATAATGATAGTAGTAAAAAAAGAGAAAGAATATATATGGTCAAGTAGAGACGAACACAATGTCTAAAGCAGGTAAATATTTAAAAAGGAAAGGGGGAGGGGTGCAAAGCGAGCCGCTTAGGTGGAAAGGGAAGTGTCGCGTATTAGAATAGAGAGAGAGAGTCAAGCAAATTATGGCAGTGACCAAACAAGGTGTCAAAGGGAGAAAGAAAAAAAGAATAGGAGAGTAAAGTAAAGTCGAGAAATAAGCAAAAAAAAAATGAAGGAAGACGAGGAGCAGGAAAAGTCGGAAGGGGAGAGTCGGTGGGAATCACCGTAAGACGCAAGAAAAAATATATATACTCCAGCAAAGAAGAATCTCTAGACCAACCCTACCACTCACAACAGCAAATGAAGGAGAGAAATATAAATCAAGGGAGAGAGAATAAAATGAAGGAAAAGGTTCTGCTCCAGCGCAAAGTCAGGAGGAAGCAAAAAAGAAAAAATGGCCAAAGGAGTTAAAGAGAAACGCACTGGGATGGCGAGAAAGCAAGACGACAGCGACGCTCTGAAAGTTTTTTTTTGTTTGTTTGTTTTGTTTTTCTGATCCTTCCACGTACTGCTTGCAAAGAGTGGGGTGCGCAACGTCAAAAACGATCTCTGGTGTAGCTGCAAAAAATCAGCCGGAAGCAATTGGAAAAGTTGAATGAAGGTTTTTGTTTGGTTGTTTGTTTGTGTGTGCGCGCCGTTGCTGCTGAGGTGGATATAGAATAGGGAAGCAGGACGTCGCGCAGCACACCGGTGATGCAAGATGGTTGGGGCGGTGGTTGTTCTTGTGCTTGGTTGCTAGCCAATCGTGTTGCTTAAACGCCCCCTGATGAAAAGTTTTCTTTGGTTATTGTTGTCGTTTGGGAAAGTCGACGAGGTGAGCGAGAGCAGGCACTGACAAAGAAGACAGCATCGATATACAGTAGTGGATGTGTATGCAAGCAGATAAAACGTGAGTGACAAGAGAGAGAAGGAGTGTGGAGAAGAGAAAAAAAAAAGGAAGTTGAGAGAAGGATTTGACAGCGGCGACAAGACAACTTCTTTTTTTGTTTTTTGTCAGAGCCTCTTGTCGGGAAAAGACATTTATCTTCCTCTTTCTTCTCACCCAGCAGAGAAAAGCAAAAGCACGCCGGCAAGCGAAGCGAGAACGCACCACAGAAGCGCCTAACAACAGACGCTCTTGATGAATATTTTAGTTTTAATAATACTTGTTTTATGTGACGAAATTCAGAAAAAGAAAACTCCAAGAATGATGCCTGCATCACTGCGACGTCGGCCGATCCGCGCCGCAGCGACAGCGCATGCGATCGCGGTAGCAGTGCGTGCCACACGCGCTGCACATCCAATCCCCCCGCGACCACGCCGAGAGCACGACACACGAGAGCGTGTCCAACGCTGGCAGCCGGCAGCTCGCGCAGGCAGTGCTCTCCCGCGTGTTGACGGCGTGGCAGGCGCAGCGCCACAGCTCCCCATGCTGCAAGAGCTGGTGGTGCCACGGCGTGCCGCAGTGCTGACACTTGCCACCGTTCCGATCCACCCAGCGCCGTCGCCGCCGTGGCTGCGCTGACGCCGCTCCAGCAGGAGCACTGTCCTCAACAATTATCTCGTAGGCAGCGCTGTTCACGCCCTCGCAGCTGTCGCAGAACCAGCTCGTGCAGCGCGCAAAGTCCCACTGTGGCGCCTCCGTGACCGCGGTACGCAGCAGTTCGCGCAAGAGCTGCGGGTTCGAAACGGTGCGGGGCAGCCGGCAGCGGGAGCAGCAGTACGTAGACCCGGGGCTCACGCTACCGCAGGCGCACCACCACGACGCCACGGTCCAGGTCTCAGTGCGCACGCTGCCGCCGTGCAGAGGGCCACTGCACTGCAGGCAGCTCATCTGCGTCGACGCCGCAGCGTAGCAGTTCGAGGGGGCGAAGTTGAGCTGGGCGGCGGTCGCAGCGGACGAGGACGGCGGCGGCCCGTAGACGAGGTCGTTGCGCAGCGTACGCGGCGCCTCACAGGTGGGGCATTGCACAGTGAGAGCGAAGCGCTCCTGCTGACAGTTGCGACATCGCCGCAGCTGCAAGGAGTTGATCTCGCTGCAGCTCTCACAGCGCCAGCGGATGGTGCGGTTGCGGGTGACAACGATGTGGCCCAACGCCGCCTGTGCGGTCTCATCCGCCACCGTTTGGCGACGCTCAACGTAGTGCTCTTCTCGAGCATCGTGTCCTGCCGCACGCTGGTGACCGCAACAACGACACAACATCGCCTCCTCGGTCGTCTTCACTCCATCGACGTTGCTGTTGTTCATTGTGTTCACCTCCCCACACTGCATGCACCGCCACAGGTGGCGCTGCAGGAGTAGCGAGGAGAGCTGCGACCACGTCGAGACATCGTGGCGGAGAGTGTGGCAGGTCGGACACACCGTACGAGGCAGAGAGGTATTGGCTCGCTGTCCGGCATCACCGTCGCCTCCCTGCACCGTCCAACAACCCGTGCAGACCCACCCACCAACAGCCAGTGCCGCCTGCGCGCTTGGCTCTTCCTCTGCGGCTGCCAGCTGCTGCAGTGCTTCGATGGTGAGCAGCATTGTCTTTGGCACTGATGCACGCCCCATTGCTGCGTGAGCCTTCCGTTCATCCACAGCGGGTTGTGTGTCCGCGTTGTATCCGAGACGGGTGTGCAGCTGCCACGCCTCCCGCGCCGCCTGTCCGCCGTCTAGCGAGAGTGCGTTGAACTCGATGATGTCTGCTGGCCACGGCGGAAGGGACTGTAGGGTGGAAAAGGAGGAAGAAGATGCACCACTCACACGAGTAGTCTGCGGTGACGTAGAAGAAGTTATAGGCATGCCAGATACACCCTGTGGAGTGGGTGAGGTGGACGGTTGAAAGCGGTGCATGCCACGCGGCAGCGTTGTGACGTCGGAGGGGTGGGTGGCGTCATGCAGACGTCGCGTAGCGGCGATGCTGCGTCGAGCAGAGAGGCGCAGCATGGCAACAAAAGAATGCGCGTAAGTGCGAGAGAGTGTGTGTATGTTTTTGTTGTTGTTGCCGTTGCGTTAAAACGGCAATTTTTATGTTACTCTTTGAGTTTGACAATCCATGTACGAGCTTGACATCGAGCAGTAGAGGTGACGAAGCGGCGCCGGTGGTCGGTAAAAGTTGCACCGCTCTTTTAGTGAAGAGAGAGAAGCAGAAAGGACAAGACGCAGCCCCTACTGGTCGGGTACTCCGCTACACAGTTGTACGGTACCGTCAGATGGCAGAGAAAGAGAAAGAGAAAGAAGTGGTGGTGAAAAATTAGAAGTTCATTCGCGAAACAGAGTCATCAAGTGGCTGCCACCTTTACCACGATGACACCCGCGCACACAAACACATACACACACAAACTGCGTCGAAGGTGAACGTTCTTTGGAGGTCTACCCCTCTTTTCTTCTCTCTCTGTGACACCTTGCTGCATCGCATTACAAGTTTTTTGAATTCCTTGTAGATACTTTATTTTTCTTTTCTTTTTTTTTTTTACCTTACTTCCCAGGTTCACTACGGAACGTACAAACCAACTTGCCGCAGCAGCGCCACCGCCTCCGCCACCCGACCGTCACACAGCAGCGCCTGCGCCTCCCGCTTCGCTGCCTTCTCACGCTTCCGCTCCGCACGAAGCACGCTGTGGGGCCGCTGGGCAACGGGGCACGTCACGGCGCTCGAATACGCATCTCCACACCACCGACAGACCACGTGCCCCATGCTCGGCCGCCGTGTGCTGGACCGGGTGTGGGACGGATGATGGTGGTGGTGCAGCTGCGAGGACGTCAACGACGCCGAGGATGCAGCCGCATGTTCCTGATAAGGAGAGTGCGGAGAAGGCGACGAAGCCGTGGCGGAGGAGGACGAGGCGCGTCGACGTACGCGCAGGTCGGTGTAGAGCGGGGCAACTATGGTGACGTGTGGGGTATTTGCGTCGCCCGCAGTGGGTTGCGGCGGCGGGAAAGGGTCTGGCGAAGCGCCGCGTGCGTTGCTCATATCAGCATTCGCTGCCCCCGCTGCAGCTGCGTGTGCCAAAACCGTAATGCGTGTCGGAGACGGCGGGGGAGTAGGCGAAGACAGCACGCGTCCCACCGGAGCAGTTCCGCGCTGCCGTGCAGCAGCAGCAGCAGCCACCGCCGTGTCCTGTCGTGTTGCGCTCCCTTCATTGAAGGTAGACAAGACTGGGCCACTCGCGGTGTCGCCGCTGCTTCTCCCTTGTACCGCACTCGGTCCCACACTATCACCAGCCGCCTCCTCCGCAGTTTCGGTCCCGTCCGTCTGCACCGACGGCGTGTTGTCGGGTGTGCGGAAGCTCGTCGAGGAGGGGCCGATGAGAAAAGAGCTCGGTGTGGCGTGCTCGGCGACGCTCAGTGCGTTGGGTGTGTGTGCCGCGGCGGGGGCGACGGCGCTGACGTGGGGGGACGACGTAGACTCCCTCAGCCCCGCTACCCGCAACACCGGCGGCGTTTCCGCCACGTTGAGCACAGCAGCAGTGGCAGCAGCAGGACCGCGATCTTCGCCGGCTGCTGTCCGAGCCACCACGTCGCCTGCTTTCTTCCTCTTCGCGTTGCGCGACACCTCTGCTCCGGCCAACAGCACTGGCACCGATAAGGGCGGCGGCGCGACGCTCGTGGGCGAGCCAGGGGCGGAGGTAAGCCGGGTGAGCACATCCGGAGAGGAAGCGGGGGAGGTTGCCAGCGGTGTCGCTGCCTCCTCCCCCTCCTCATCGTAGGCCATCGCGGTGGCGGCCCGCTGCAGCGCAGCCCAGACAGCCGCCCACGTCGCCCGCACCGCATCCGCGCTCTCCGCGATGCAGGCACGGGTGTACGCCTCGGCCTCCATCAGCGTGTCACGGCGCACCTCGAAGACTGCGGCGTCTGCACTGTTGGCCGTGCTGCCGGTGCTGCGGCTGGGTGTGTGCTCGCTTGCGTGGCCCACCGCCGCCACGGCTACAGCCTCTCGCACACGTCTTCCTTGATCCCAGTCACCGCAGGCTTCTGCAGCGAGCGAGGAGGTATGCGGCCCAACGGTGGCAGGTCTCGGCTCTTGGGAATTGGACTCCGAGAGGGGGTCGCCCTGGCGCCACATCACGGTCGGCGCTCGCGTATTCACGAGGCGAGACCCTTCGCCATCAGAATCGCCATTAAGCCTGCTTGTCTCTTGCACCACAGCACGGCTCTCGTTGTCGTTCTCTTCTTCTTCTTCATCGTCGTGAGCATCGTCCTCAAAGTCGAAGGAATGCACCAGCTTTATGCTGATCGGCTGCCCACCACTCCCGTGTTCATGATTCCCCTCTCCTTCTCCTCGCGCTACTCCCTCCTCACCAGCCGCACCCGCTTCGGAGAAGGAAGAGTGGCCGCTATCTTCGGCATCAGGCAGGCGCAGGCAGAGGTCCACGGAAAGAAACTGTGGCATGGCGCGCAGCAACTCCGCGCGGTGCCCCTCGCTGGCCTCCTCGCTGTCTTCCCCGCCGTGCTGCTGATGTGGCTGCACAGATGTCGTCTGCAGCGTGGGCGGTGAGTGCGAGGGCGAGCCACAGCGCTCCTCCACATTTCCCTCCGTCTCCCAGTCGTCTCCACCGCCGGCTGCGTTCGTGTCGTCCACGCAGTAGAAGGCGTGGGAGGAAGAAGAGGTAGCAGCAGCAGCAGCAGCAGCAGCGCCAACACTGCGACCACTGCGCTCGCCGATCCGAAGGCCCTCGGCACGTGAGCCGCTCTCATCGCTGCGGCCACCCGCGCCATCCGACCGCGCCAGCCGCGTGCGGTTCCACCACGGCTGCTCCTCTGACGGAGCCGCGTACAAGGCAGCGGCACGATGCGGCACGAAGGCGAAGATCGGCTCGCTGTTGGTGCGCACCATCGCACACGACGACTCGGAGAGCGTGTGGGGGGTCAGTGCGCGGGCGGAGGCGTGGCGGCGGAGGCCCGTCTCGCTGCCGCTGCTGCTGCGCTGCGCCGCCTCCGGCACCTCCACGAAGCGGGTGCCGTCGCTGCCGCTGTGGACGCCGGAGCTGCGCTGGCTGCTGCGGCCTGCCGGACCCGACGCGTGTGCGCTTTGCGGCGACGTTGCGGGGGATTCCTGTGTTCGAATGGTTGTGGTTGTGGTTGTGGTTGTGGTGATGGTGGTGCCGGGTGAGGGCGGCGCGGGCACAGCTTCCTTCGCCTGCACAGGTGCTGCTGCCTCCGCGTTTAGGGAAAGCCGCGGCTCAGCCTCCGCAGGGCGAAGCAGCGGTGACTCCGCCGTAGCGGCGGCGCGCGTGTCTGTTGCTGCCGTTGTCGGTGCTGCTCCCACGGCAGCGGGGCCAACTCGGTTCTTCCGTTTCTGGGGAAGAGAACGCAGGGCAGGCTTCACACCCGCCCGCACGCTCACGGGCAGCGGCGTCGCGGCAGCCTCGTCCTCTCGCGTGTACGCCACGAGGAACGGAAGAGCAAGCCGCTCCACGCCTTCACCGCCGTGCATTGGCTGCGCTGGCACTGCACCTCCCCCACTCACTGGCAGTGACAGCGAGCCCTGCACCGGGGAGTAGCCACCCGAGACGTGGTGCGTCGCCGCCGTACTCACGGAGGAGAAGAGGGGGCTGGTGAGCTGACCTCCGCTCGCGCCAGTCACAACCGCCACGCGGCCATGCGCCGGTCGCACCATGCGTGGGGAGCTGTTGCCGGTCAAGAGCAGCGTGTCCGCCGTCACCGGGGTGTCGCTCGTGGCCATGCGCAGAGCAGCAGCACCAGGTGAACCTGCACCACCACCACCACTGCCGTTCGCAGCCGCTCCCGAGCTGGGGCGGCCGCTGTTGCTGCTACACCCGCTGTTCTCCTGCTGATACCCACCCTGAAAGATCGCCGTCGCAGAGGCCAGCAGGTGCGAGGAGGAAATGTCAGCCAACGGCACGAAGGCGGTGAAGGTGTTGCGGTTGGACGGCATGGGCGGCTCGTAGCGCGTCAGCGGCATCCGCGCCGCGCCATCGGCAAACGACGTGGTGAAGGTACGGTTGTGGGGAATGTCCTGGTCTGAGGTGCTGGAGGGGAGAAACCCACCGCCACCCACGCTGCCACCACTGCGCAGAAGTCGCCGCAGACTGTCTCCGATGCGTTGCTCGTCTGGTGGGGTGCAGGGAAGACTCGACTCCTCCGCGGGTGAGCTGGCACGGTAGCGGCGCGGAGGATTACGCGGGGAGAAGCCGCCCAGGTACGCGTGACCGCCCCCACCACGGTGCAGCTGAAGAGCCCCACCACCGCTGACGTTGCTCTGATGCTGTTGCTGCTGCTGCTGCTGCTGCTGCTGCGTGGGTCGGTGTCGCGTTGCGTGCGGAGGTCGGAGGTGTCGCAGACGGTGCACAGGCTGGTAGCCGTTGTCGTCGTCCTCGTCCAGGTCGTCATCGACGTCATTGCGGTAACTCAACTCCGCCACGTCCTCCTCCATCTCTTCCTCCTCCTCCTCTTCTGCCTCTGCCACGTTGCTGCGCTGCCACGAACGAGGGGACTCCTCGCCCCACAGCACCGGCGACTCCACACCACTCCACAGGCTGGCCGCATCGCCGACGTGGTGATGCTGCTGCTGCTGCTGCTGCCGCTGCTGGTCCTCCCGTTGGTCCAGCCGACCCACCTGAAAAGTATCCGCGCCAGACGGTTCTTCCACACGGCGGTGCCCGAATGGGCCCTCTTCGTCCTCCGGCGCGCTGCGGATGAGACCGGCGGCGGCTCCACTCGGCGTCCCTGCGGCGCTGGGGAGCAAACTCACCTCCTTCCACTGCACCCCCGACCCCGAGAGCTGGTGGTGTAGCGGCTGCATGTGCATCTGCTGCGGTAGCTGCTGCTGTGCGGGTGGTGTTGCTGTGGTGATCGTTGCGGACTTCGGCAGCTGCTGGGCGAGCGGGGGAGGTCCCTGCGAGGCCGAGCTGAGCCGCCGACGCCGCGACCCTGCCAGAGACGTGTAGTCGCCGCTGTCCTCCCCACCGTTGCTGTTGAGGTGGAGGTAGCCGCTCAGGGCGAGAGCGAGCTCGTCGCGTGTGGCGCTCGAGGAGCGGGGGGAGAGGGACTGGGTTTGGATAGGGGTGAGGCGCTCCCGCCAGTGGGGCATGAGCCGCGCTGACGCAGACGTCGTAGCGGCCGCAGCAGCAGCAGCGGTGGCAGAGGAAAAGGCCGCCTGCTGCGCGCGCTGGTGTGCTTCATTGTTTAATGGTGGTGATGCGCCACCAGGCAGCGCCGCAGAGGGACCCACAGCGCTGACCGAGCTGGCGGAGCCGCTGCGCGACGCCGCGGCTGTCGTGGGAGGTGATGCACAAGGTTCCTGCTGCTGCTCCTGCTGCTGCTCACGGTATGTTGACACCGCACATTATCGCTCGTGCCGTCCCCGTGTTCCTCTTCCACCGCCGCGTCGCGTGCATCGGAGCCGGGCGTGACACTCGCGTATCGGTACGCCCCTGCAATAGCACGTGTCATTGGTGAAGAGGGGTTACTCCACACAAGGCCGGCACTGCGGTTGGCGTGCGCAGACGTGTGGATGCCGCCGTTGCCGTTGTCGTTGTCGTTGACCACTAGGGGAGACATGTCCGACAGCGAACGACGGAGGTGCACCACGCGCGGTGTCAGCGGCGCCACCGTCACCGATGCGGCCCGTGCGGCGTCGCTCGCCGTGAAGGCACCACTGGCTGCCAAGGGGCCACGCATGCGGCGCCGGTCGGAACGCGGACTGCGGTGGTGATGGGCTACAAGAGACGTCTCACTCATACTCCGACCGTCCATTCGGTCAGAGGTGGTGCGCACGCCGTCTGCATCGCCCTCGAAGTCGGTGGTAGTGTGCTGAATGCGGATGGTGGCCGACGTACTCGCCTCGCTGCTCTCGGCAAAGTCCAAGGCGCCAGAGGAGACGCGGGAGTGGGAGGCGGAGTCGGTGCCGTTGACACGCACAGCGGGAACAACAAAGACGGGGATGGGCAGCGCACCGTCGCTGGAGACAGGGTTCCGGCCTGTGTCGTGGTCACCACGCCCTTGAGCTGCACTAGCCGGTGTTGTGGAATCCCAACCACCAAAGGGTCGCGACGATATCGATGGCTCTCCTGCACCACAATGATGCGCCTCCTCCTCCTCCTCATCCTGCTGCTGCTGCTGCTGTTGTTGCTGCTCACCGGCCTCAGTGAAAGTGAAGAAGGTGGGCAGCGTGTAGGTGGCCATGTACGGCGTTGACGGGGGCCCCGCAACGTCGGGTACAACCTCGTCTGCTGTGGTGGTGGCGGCTGCGCTGTTAAGGCTCTCCCGCCGTGCACCGTCACCGTCCTTCTCATCTGCTCCTACCGTCAGCATGTGCGCCACGTTGCTGGAGAGGGCGAAGGACGAGTTCTCCGCCGACACGTGCGGTGCCTCTGCTACTCCGATCGGTGGTGGAGGTGGCTCGAGAGGAGATGCGTCCCCGTGCCCACCGACACTTGCCTCTCTTGGCGCTGGCGGTGCCTCTGCGGCGTCTCCATCCTTCAGCGAAGGCAGGGAAACGAGGTGGGAGGGGTGGCCACGCTGGCGAGTCAGCACGGAGCGGCGACGCACCGGCACCACCGCGATGTGATGCGTTTCAGCGCCGTGCGGTGCCACCACCACACCTGATGTCTTCTCCGCTGTGCTAATTGGACCAGTGACGTGCGCTGCTGCTCCACTGCTACTGCCGCTGTCGTGGTCACCGCGCACCCCGTGTTGTTGAGACGCAGGAGGACATCCGGGAGGACTCAGCAATGACAGGGAAGGATGGCATTCGCTCTCACTACCGGCCGCCACCGTGCACGCACCGTCGGCTGTCGCTGCATGTTCCACTGCACCACCGCCACCACCGCTGCCGCTGCTACTGCTCATCCTCGTACCACCACCACCACTGCCTGATAACGGAGACGATGGGCCAAGCGCGGTGGCGGGCAACGTCCCCGACCGTGCCCCCATTCGATTCCACGCCGCAATAATCGCCGACTGACTCACCGACTTGCGAGAGCGGAGGTGCGGGGCAGCATCGTGAGCTGCGCCGTGCGTTGGAGATCTGCTCTCACTGCCAGCCGTATTCGCAAGCGGGGGCGGAGGGGAGGAGTAGGGAGAGCGAGGAGAAACACGCGCCGTGGTGTCTGTAACGGTGGTCGCCCCGTACGCTGTCGGTCCACGTCCGCTGCGAGAGTGGGTGGTGCGAGGGGGATAGACAGGACTGGATGTGGGGCCTGTGCTGGAGCCGGAAGTAGACAGAGCAGAACCAGAACCACCACCACCACCAGCAGCCACCGGCTGCGCTCCTTCCCCCTCTCGCCTCGTAGAATGGTTTACGGCGCTTCGTGCGGCAGCCCGAACGCCCCACATCGCCTCCGCGAAGGATGCCGTCGGTGGTGGGGGCAGAATCGGGGCAGAGTTTGTGTCCGTAGACGTGGTGGAGTGGCTATCCTCTTTGGCTGCGTCAGCGTTGGCATCGCCAGCAGCAGCTGCTGCTGCGGCTGCACTGGGCCGTGGTGCCACCTCCTCCGTCGGTGCCGTTGCCCCGCCCTCTTCATCATCGTCCTCGTCGTTGTCCACCGCCTCGTGAACGCGCTGATGGAAGTGCCTAGATGGCATGTTGCCACTCACGTTGTCAGACGAGGACCGCGACGAGGCGGATCGACTACGGCTATCATCACCCACGTCGTCACGCTGTGTACGCTGCTCTGACACGCTTCCCTCCGCTACCTCGAAGCCTTGCAGCGCAGCAGCAGCACGAGCGGCATTTCCCCTCTTTACTGTGAAGCTGCTTGACGGGCGATCCACAGCAGCAGCAGCGGCTGCCGTCAGCGGTGTCCCATCGATGCTGCGCGCCGCACTCCGCTCCGCCGGCAGCAGCAGCGAGACCACCGCCCCACCACTGCCATTCGTGACAGCATCAGCAGGAGCGGTAGTGGTTGCTGTTGTTGTCGTGGTGTTGGTGTTCGAGGGAAGAGCAGCGTCAGTGTCTGTTTTGTGGTGTGTGATGCTCCACGACGGCGCACCTTCCAGCGGCAGTGACACCACCCGCGTTGTGGTGGTTGTCGCCGTGCTGGTCGCCTCGGGCAGGGAAACGGGCAACGCCAGTGAAGGAGACTGCGGCAGCTCGGGAGAGGCAGACTTGTGCTCCTGAACGAAAGGTGCGGGTTGTAGCGCAGCAGCAGAATTCGACACCTCTCTCTTCTCACCTGTCACTCCCATCCTTCCCTCTTCATTTGCGTATCTGCTTTCATCTACCTTGCTAGCTGCCTCCTCAGCTGGTCTCTCTGGAAGCTGGCTGGTCCTTTCCACCCTCTCGCTCAGCGCAGCGTCACTGGCCTGCGTCTGCGCAGACGAGAGAGGAGGAGAAGCAACAACAACAGCAGCAGCAGCAGCAGCAGAGGTAGCGTGTGTGCCGTCGTGGTGTTGGAGTGGCGACGCCGGCGCAGAGGAGGACGCGGACGACGACTTACGAAAGAGAAAGCGGGAGGAGCGGGGATTGAACAAGCCACCCATGAGGCCCCCAGCGGCGTGCTTCGGCGGCGGTGGAGACGGCACCGCTCCTGCGTCCTGCGAGCCGTCCCGCGCCGCGTCTCCCTTGACGCCTTTCTTAGCCTTTTTCGAGCTACGCGCAGCACTCGTGGTTGTCTGCACGGGACATGGTGGTGGTAAAGGTAAAGGCGGGTGTGCCTCTGGTGACGGACTGTGCTGGCGTGCAGCACCACCGCTGTTGCTGGTGCTCTCCTCGCCAATCGAGATGCGAGCGGCGGAGATGCTGCCCTGCCGACTTGCCCGCACAATCAGCGGCAGCGAGAGCTCCTCTGACAGTCGCTGCTGCAGCGAGAGGGAGGAGGGCGGCGGGGGCGGCGGCAGCGGCGGAGACGGAGCGCCTCGTGTGCGGCCCTGCGTCGAGCGGGACGGCGACGAGCGCGGCCCGGCCGCGAGGGACGAGCTGGACGAGGCAGCATTGGGCTCCTCCGCTTCCCCAGCGCGACCGCCACTACCACCGCTAGACGGCGCTGCCGCTGCGACGGAAGAAGTGGCAACCGTCACTGCCTCTGCGGCAAAGACGTGCAAGCCCGCCGCAGCACCACTGTCGCCATGCGGAGCTCCCGGCGTCCCGCCTTCTGAGGTGAGTCCCGAGGCGGCCTCATCGGCGCTCATTAACGTGCCGTTCGGCATCCGCATCGACGACGCGGCGCGGCTCATGGCGTTGCCACTGCCGTCGTCGTCGTTGTCGTGCTCGCGCCACGTCAAATGCTCAGGCGATGAAGAGGCGGTGTGGCGCGCAGCGTAGCCTCCCTCCCACCCCCCGCTACCGCTGTTCGGCACCGCTGCAGCAGCGCCAAGCGCCGTGGCGGCGGGTGCGGCTGTCGTGAGAGACGAGACCGACGGCGCGTGTGAGCCGAGGCGGCCCGGTGGCGCTGCCGTCGCCGCCGTCGCCCCGCTCGCCGTCTCGGAAAAGACGTGTGCCGGCGGATTCGCACTCGTGCGGCGGCGGTGGGGACTCGGGTGATGGCTGTGGGGTGGGGCGGAGAGACGGGCTGAGGAGACGCTGCCGACGCGTTGGCCGGAGGTGGGCGGATAGGAGCCGTCGCGGCGGTGCTGGGCGTTGTCGTCGACGTCCTCTGTTGGCGGTGCGTGACCGCTGCGACGTGAGCGACAGCTGCTCCGCGTTGCTGAGTTGCCCGAGGCCGCAGCGTGTGCTGGAGAGGCGTGGCTGCGGCCGATGCTGGCCTGCTGATTGCCCATGGTTGCTTTACGTGTAAGTTTGTATGTGTGTGCGTAATTGCTTGCAGAAGCGACAAAAAGAAAGATTCAAGAGCTTTGTAGACGGAAGTGCGGATGTCAAAGTAAGCCACAGTGCACTGGTGTCAAGGGAAAAAAAAAACAATGGACGCTGGTAGCTTTAGCTATCAGACGATGAAGTGTGTTCGTGTCGCAGAGGAAATACAGAAAAAAAAGAAAGAAATGGCGCTCTTGAGGGAAAAAAAAAAAGGATGAGGAGAATAAAAAAAAGAAGCGTAAAACAGAAAAAAAAAGCAGCCGTACAACAACAACAACAACAACGAAGGCACGTCGACAAACAAAGTCCTATTTACTTAAGGAGCAGCACTCCCTGTTTTATGTGTGTGCGTGCGTTGAACAGATCGACGTGGCCTTTAATAAGAGAGAAAATAAAGAGAGACGGGTAAGCAGTGGTGGAAGCAGCTAGACGAAGAGGAGAAACAGATAATGCAAATACCCGAAAGCAACACAGGCAGCAACAGAAAAAGAAAAACGGGTACTACGACAGCGGCATCACCGGCGCAAAAAAAAAAAAAAGCTTCTTTTCTTTTCCCGCCTTACCCTTACGCACCGAATTCAAAGACGCAAACGCGGCAGGTGCGACGGAGAGACGTAGAGAGAGAAAAAATAATACAAGGGGATGTGAAGCGAAGAATTGGCTGGAGGAGTGCAACTCCCTAGAAAAAAAATATGAGATCGCAAATCCAACAGGAAATAAAACTCAGTACTAAGAAGAGGAGTAGTAGTGGTAGTGAGTAAAACTTTTGTGTTTTTATCCCTTTTCGCCTGTTTTCTTCGTTACAGTACTACTTGTGCACTGCGGAGGTGAAAAGATAATATTCCTTTTTTTCTCTTCGTCTTATTAAATAATGGCTACGCCTTTTTTGTTGATGATGCGGCTCTATAACGCTTGAGCAGCGAAGCACGGTACGCAGTGGCGGCTACTCACAGCCAATTCCACTTCGTTGATGCGTGCGAACGCTGCTGGTGTTTGCTGAGAGAGAGAGAAAAAGGGAGATGGGTGCGTTTTAATTTCCGTTTTTTTTGTTTGTGTGTGAACGTGCCTGACGGCAATGGCCCTTCCTAGAAGTAAAGGTGCCCAGACGTCTCTACTGTAGTAGAAGATAAATTTGGAAAAATGTCGACGGAGACACGGACCAAGTCTGGTGCGTTGTGCCGTGCTGCGGTTGCCCTGCGACGTTGCTGACGCTGCACCTGCTGCTTGATGAGCCGCGTAGACGCGCGAAGAAGCTAGCAAAGTGCAAATGAGAGTAAGAATAGAAAGGGGAGGTTTAAAACGACAGAATAATAAAGAATAAGTAAACAGTGTCGAGGTCGACGTGCGTAGTCTCTGACCCGGGTTCTGTTAAAGCGTGCATCCGACAAGAAGCAGGGCTTCCCTCTCCATTTCTCTCTTGGGGTGTTTACCTCATACAACAGAAGACGCGACAGGTACTCCTCAGCAAGTTTAGAGTATTTATGGCTTATTCTTTTTTGGTTTGTTTTCTCGAGGTATACTGCTTGCTCAGATGGGCCAAGAGAGCCTCGTTTGAGAAAAGCAAAAAAAATCGATTGCAACTCTTTCGACTTCATATGCAGCGTTAATCGTTTCAGGTATTTAAAAAAATATAT
This sequence comes from Crithidia fasciculata, assembly GCA_000331325.2. Classification (NCBI taxonomy): domain Eukaryota; phylum Euglenozoa; class Kinetoplastea; order Trypanosomatida; family Trypanosomatidae; genus Crithidia; species Crithidia fasciculata. The sequence continues at coordinate 292,743 of CM003420.1, read as the reverse complement.
GTGAATATTTTGCACGTGAGGCCGCAGCGCCGCGCACGCCAACCAGCCTCTGAGACGATAACACATCCCCTCCATCTCTCTCTCTCTCTCCTCGCGAACTGCGCACACATGGATCGAGAAGAAAGAAAGAGGGCAATGCAGACGGCACCGGTTTCTCTATCTCGTCCCTCCCCTCCTTCGCTATGGAGCAGACACGAGAATAGAGACGTGTAGCTTACGCACTCTCCGCCGCCTCTGTCACGGCACCGTCAGACGGAGAAGAAACGACTGCCGCACCAGCCTTAAGGTGCAGGTAGGGTGCGATGCGCTGGCTCAGCATCGCGGCACCCTGCACCAACTCCTTCCGGCGCTGCTTCAGGTCATCGCGTTGCCGCACCGGCACGCCATCGAGGCTGCAGATCCACTGCGTCAGGAGCTCATCTGCAACCACGGCACAGCGGTGCGTACGAGCAACCAGCTGCGCTACGTCATCATCGTTGTTGTTGTCACGAGGCGAAGCCGCGGCAGCAGCAGAAGAAGCCTGTGCAGCGTGCAGCTCCGCAGCAGCAGTCTCCAGTTGTGTAATGGCGCTCAGCAGCGTCGCCTCCTTCTGCCGGCGTATGCGGTGGACGTAAGCGTTGAACGCGCTGACCGCCGGGTCGGCAAAGGAGATGTCCCCCTCCGCTGCTGTGGAAGTCGAAGCAGCTGCGGAATCGTCCCTTTCATCTCGCGGTGCGTGCGATGCATCACAAGAAGCACCGCCAAAACCATTTCCCTTACTAGGACCACCACCTGTGAGCGCAGTGCGGCTCACCACCACAGCCACAGCAGCTGCCGCAGCCGCCACCGCAGCAGCAGCTGTCACGAGTTGCCGCGTCGTTGGTGGTGGCAGGCGTGACCACTTCGCTGAGATGCGTTGGGAAAGTGTGGAGAGGAGCCGCCACTGCGGAGGGTGAGAGGCGGAGGCTGCGGTGGGAGCGGAGGCGAGAGTGGCAGCTACGGAGGGAGACGCCGCAGGGTACTAGGAGACTCGCTCACCGAGGCGGAGGCAAAAGGCGACCATGCTGCCCACATTGCCGTGTTAAAGTAGATGCGTCGTCACAGGATGGTAAGGGAAAAGAGAGGCAGTACAACGAAGTGCCTCTAAGTTATCGCTCGATTCTTAGTTTTCTAAAGGTCCGTTTTGGTCGCTATTCTGGTTAGTTCTCGTCGTTTTTTGTTGATGTTTTCATGCGGGTTCTGCCAGTAGACCCACATCAGCAACCACCCACAACAGAAAGAGGGAAGAAGGGACAACGAAGATGAGAGGAGAATACACGGAAAGCACACACACACACACGCAGTACAAAGGAGTAAGTGCAATCTTTCTGTTTTGTGAGTACACAACCTCCAGAACAGTATCCGAGAGGTGCGAACGTCTCTATCTCCGCTTCCGCCCGCAAGTCCTCAGGCGCCTGCACAAATCAACAATCCTTCCTCGGTGCATCACCCGTACGCATCAAGAGCGCTTCGATTTTTAAAACTTCTTTTTATTCTTAAAATTCTAAATCTTTTTCAACGCTTACTCGATTGTGTGTGCGTGTGAGAGTGAGAGTGTATGTTCATTTAGTTCATCGGCCAAAATAAACAAAAAAAGAAGGCGGACCGCTCTGGCCTACCTCCACACCTATGCGAAGGAGAAAGAAAGACTGCGGTCTCACGCGCACTCGGCGTCGTGCAGGACAAGGTACAGGCGAATAAAAGGCAGCAGCTGTCCCATCTCCGTCACCTTCTGACGCACCACTGCCCATTCCGCATCGCCGCGCAGTCGCACCGCCAGACTCAGCCGCGGCTCCACGTAGTACAGAGTCCACCTACGCGCTGGCAAGACCCCGGAGGAGATAGTTGCAGAGAGAGACACAGGCAGAGAGGACGCAGTCCCTTGCATGCTTTGCTCCTGCCCCGTCGTGCAGTCCAGCTTGCTGGTGCTGATGCAGGTGCTGCTGCTCTGCTCCATGGCAGTGGTACGTTGCGTGGAAGCTGCCGTGGTCATGGTGGACAAACTCGCCGAGGCCGTCGGCTCATGACCCTCTGCTATCTGTACCGTGGTCCAGTCGCCAAAGGCTTCACCAAAGGTGCAGGTGCCACCCGCGCCGTTGCAGCGGTCGCCGCCGAGCACAACACGGCGGAGGGCCGGATCGGCAAATTGCGTTGCCAGCCACAGTCGCCACAGCAGGCCGACGAAGCGGGTTCGTGGGCGCATGGGACGCAGAGCAAGGGACAGCGGTAAGCGAATAAAGGCACCAGCAGCAGTGGAAGCAGCAGGAGCGTTGGCAGAGGTATCCGCAGCAGGTGGCACACGGACACGCCACGTGCCGCCGTGCTCAGAAAGGCTCCCCACCGTTGAATTGAGGCTCTTTTTATTGCTCTTACTAATATGCTTCCCTGCTGCCTTGCGCCGCGACTTGCGGGACACTGCCGCACCACTGGGCGGAGGTGCCGTCACGGCCACTGCCGCTGCGGTAGTGGTGGTGGCAGTGGTGATGATAGGCGCTGCTGCCACCTTCGTACCAAGAATAATCATCGAGTCCACGCCGTTATGTGCCTTGATTGCGTCATTTGTGTCGGCTGTGCTGCGCTCCTCACCTTTCTTATCTTTCACACCTCCGTTGCGTGGGTTGCTGGTGCCAACGGCGCAGGACGACGTGCGAGGCAGAGTGGCCGGCGCGGTCTCCGTGGAAGGCGATGGAGCCGGCTGGGCAGTCGCTACGTCTTTGCCACTTGTCACTCCCTCCTCTTCTAGTTGTGTGGCCGTCGTTACTACCGGTGCTACCTGCTTTGTTGGGGTGCCGTCCTGCAGCAACGATGGTGGTGCTGCTGCTGCTGATGTCTGCGGTGGCGGCGGAGGTGGACGTGGGCTGTCCCGCAGGAGCAAAGAGCAGTCCTCAAAGAGCGACGACTTCCCGCTCGAGTCGCGGCTGCCGCTGCTGCGCATACTCCCCTCCCTCGTGTCCTTCTCTTCTTCGCCGCTGCCGTCTTCCTGCGCAGACAACACAACAGTCTCCTTCAACTCCTTCTGCTGTTGGTCTGCGTCGGGCTGTGGAGTCGCGCTGTTGGACTCTGCCCGCGGCGACGGGGCAGCCGCGGCCTTCTGCCGTGACGACGCCGGCGGTGGCGGGGAAGGCGTCATCAGCGACGACTCCGTGGTGAAGTCTGGTAGCCCGGATGGGGCAGTGATGGTTGCCATCGTTGCCGTTGTCATCGTTGTGGTAGACCGGTTGGGAGAAAGGGACTGCGGCAGCAGTTGGGCCATCGCTTGTGCCCACGTCGCGACGCGACACGCCGCCGGCAACTCACCCACCAACTCCACCGTCACAGGGCAGAGATAGTCGAAGTAGCGGCTGCCGGTGTCTGCGTCCATCAGTGCTGTGTACGCGTACGACATGTCCTCGGTCTCACTGAGGCTTCCGTCACTGCTGCTGCTGCTGCTGCTAGTGTCTTCGCTTGATGTGCTGCTCTCTGACGATGTAGACGCGGTGCGTGAGGCGTTATGCGCGGCACGCTTGGCCTTCTGTCTCGTACGGCGCACACCACTGCCGCTGGCGGAGGTGCGACGGCTGTTGCTGATTGACGCCGAGTTCTCGTCGCTGCTCGCGTGACTGCGGTGACGCCGCACCCTCGCAGGACCAGGAGAGCCGCTTTGGTCGTCCTTATCGGTTGGGAGGGAGGGGAAGCTGTGGGGGGAGCTCGCCTCCTGCCGCAACTCTATCGGAGAGCCGAGCAGGGAGGACTGTCGCGCCAGTGCGGTGGCTTTCAATGGAGCCTCCTCCTTGTTATCCGCTGCACTCCGGTGTGTCTTCCGCTGTGATGGCTGCTGCTGCTCTGCGCGCGCCTTTCGTCTTTCTTGTCCCTGCCGGCCCCGTACCCCCGCGCTGCCGATGCGGGACAAAGATGCCGTGGACCGCGGCGACGACGCAGACGCAGAAGCTGACGAGGCGGTGTTGGTGTCGGTCGCCGTCGAGCCCTCCTCTCCTGCGCTGTCGAGGTCGGACGGCGGCGCACTCCACCGCCACCGCACCTCCGCTCGAATGTGCGCCGGGGCTGGCCGCCCGGGCCGTCCCCGCGCGTCGCTCTCTACCTCCTCCTCGGCAGACGAGGTCTCCCACAGCGCCGGCACATCCTTCGAGCAACGCGGGGGCCGCCACGGCGGAGCGACCTGCAGGCGTGCCGGCGCTGCGGTGGCGCTGCGGAACGTCTGTTTCTGCACCTCCACCGCAGCGGCGAGGACGGCGGCCTGTCGGAGCTGTCGCACGGCGGGCGTCACATCCACCACCGCGTCTGCTGACGTGTCCTCTGGAAGTAGTGAAGTTATTGTTTGTTGTGGTGGCTGCGATGCCGGTGACGATGATGTGCCGTTTTTCTCGCTGGGAAGTGTTGGTGGTGTGTGTAGTGTCTCACCACGTGTAGTTGTAGTGCCGGTCGTGACTACATCTTCCTGTTCCCGGCTACTGTTGACACTCTGCGCTGCTATGGCAGATGCACCATCCAGATCACGCGGGCTTCCAGCGCGGGCACTGGCATGGCGCGCCGAGGCGAGCAAGCGCAGCACCTCCGCCTCCTTCGCCACCTGCCGTGCCGTCTGATCCAGCTCCAGCGTCCCCGGTGTGTGGGGTGAGGTGTGCACCGGGGATGCCGCCGATGTGGGTGCCTTTGTTGGCTGCCGCGGTGACGGCAGCGGGCGTGATGGTGTGGTGGCGGTCCCTGGCACGGGTGGTAGCGTTGCCACCCGCGCCAGCCGCCGTGGCTTCTCTGCTGGATCGTCTGCGAACGCTGCTGCCGCTCCGGCTGCGGCCTCCTCCTCGGTGCTCAGCAGTGTGTCGAAGGTGTGGTCAGAGTGGTAGCTTGCGGTGTCGCGCACCGTGTCGGGCGAGGCCGTCCCCATTCGTGCTGTGTACGTGGCCGTGTACACTGCCTCGAGCTTTTCACGCGCCTGGCTGCGTGCCGCCTCCTGCGCTGCCGCCTCTGCACGCCGGGCACGCAGCAGCTGCTGTCGCTTCCGGTAGTGGGCCTGCAGCTTTGCGCGCAGCAGACACTCCAACTCGCTGGTCGAGAGACCCTCGCAGCGGCCAGCCATCTGCACTTTAGTAGGGGAGTGCGGCACAGACGGGACGTCGGCGACAGCAGTGGACAGCGGTGCGACTGGGAAGTCTGTGAGTCCCTCACGCTTGTTGCGGGCTTCCAGTGATAAGCCGAAGTCCTCGGCAACCGATGCGTTGGCGGAGCGGCGGCCACCGTTGGCAGAGCTGACAGGCCGCACTCGCGCACCAGCCGCGCTGCCCTCTCGTAGCAGCGGGGAGGAGGGACGACTAGAAGGCACGCCGTGCACATACTCCCTCTTCGCTGCCTCCTCATCGTCATCAGACTTGCTGAAGTCGTTTCCGCCAGCGTGCGTGTTTTCTCCAGCAGAGGAGATTGCCCCTGCAGCAGCAGCAGCCAACACAGACGTCCACTGCCGACTCGAGGCGACGGCCTTCGCGTGCTCTTCTGTCGAGGATGGAGGAGAGGGCGAGGTACAACTCTGCGATATGCGGCGCTGCGTCTCCTCCTCTGCAGGACTGCGCTGTTCCAGTTGCTGCTGCTGTAAAACTACTGTTGGTGGTGGTGAAGATGTGCCTCCGTTGCCGTCGCCGTGACTCGTGGCCCGCTCCGCCCCCACGATGCTCGTCCGCTGTCGCTGCTGCGTGCTGTGGGGCATCGCGCGCACCTCGATGTTGGGGTTGCTGCGGGTGACGCTGCCGGCGTAGTGCACCGCCGGCGCCGAATGCTGGTGTTGCTCCTGCGGCTCTTGCGTCACCTCAGGACCATTCAGCATGTCCGGCGACCTGTTCCACCCCGCAGCACTGCCTGGCCTACTCCAGCTGCCACTGCTGCCTCCCACTGCTCTCCTCTCCACCTCTCTTGCGTTGCCTCTACTACTGTGCTGGCACGGTGACCGCCCGGCGCACCGGCGCGGGCCACCAGCATCACGTCATCGCAGCCGGCGACGAGGGGGATGGCAGAAAACACGTCGGCGTTCTGCAGCCACGGCACCTCGTCCAGGAAAGCGCTCAGCTCACCGCGGGTGTCGGCGCCAATCAATCGATCAAGCGAATCCTCCGCCGCGGAGACAGGCGAGGGAAGGTCCACTGCGCTAACTTGCAGAGTCGACGCCTTACGTGTCACGTATGCATCCACTGCCGGTGTTGCACCGCTGCTGCCGCTCCTGCTGCTACTACCGTAGAGCTGACGTGTAGGAACAAACGTGGGAGGCAGCAGCTGCGGTGTCACGTAGTCGCCCAGGCTGCCATACGCAGATGACAGCCGTGGCTGCTCTGGTGCCTCGGCCGACGCCTTCACAGCGAGCGGTGTCTGAGCTGCAGCCGCCACACGCAGTCGCTGGGCATCATAGGCGTCGTCTTCCGCTGCGCGGCTCTCCAGCCGTCCCCGCTGCTCGTGGGGCATCTCCTGCAGTATGTCCAGCATATTGAGTCGCACTTTGATGGCCAGCGGCTCCTTTGCCGCTGCAGCGTCGCTTGACAGCATCGCGGTAGGTGCGACTTCAAGGGAGCTGTCGGTGGCGGAGGGGCGCGGCAGCGGCGGGGTGCGAGCGGCTGCGGCGGCCTGCACGAGACTGCCAGCCCACCGCGCGTGTTCATCAGCGGCGAGGGGGCCGAGACGACCGCCAGCGACACCACCACCGTTGCTGATGCTGCTACCGATGATCGGTTGGTTCGGCAAGACAACGAGAGAGACGGCTGTCACAGGTGCAGTGCCAGCTGCCCCGATGCCTCCACTGAAACTGAGGTAGCTGTACATCGTCTCCGCAACGCCGCCGGGACCACTGCCCTCCCCTTGTGTGGGAGGTTGTAGGAGTCCAGCAGATGGCGGCCGGTGCAGCGGCGTCGGTGCAATCGACGCACCAGCACTCGACCCCGCACGCGAGAGCGCGCCGCCGGCGCCGAAGACGCGTGTCAGCAGAGTCTCCGCTGAAGGCCGCTGCGCCGGGTCAAGCGACAGCATCTGCGTCACCAACTCCACCACCAACCCATGCAGCAGCTCCTCCGACTGAGCAAAGGCGGAGCCATACAGCGCCTCCAACACAGCACGCTGCGCTGGTGCGAAAACGTGGGGCTGCCGCAGCGCTGCGGTGTCGTAGACGCCCTCCGTGATGACATAGATCTGCCCCAGCACGTTGTCGGCGGCGAAAGGCAGCCGCAGGCAGTACAGCTCGTAGAGTAAGACACCGAGTGCCCACACGTCGGCACCGAAGGAGTACGGGTCCCCCATGCACAACTCCGGGCAGAGATAAAATGGAGTTCCAACGAACGTGGTCGCGAACGGGGCGGCAGGCTGGAGCAGCTTCGAGACACCAAAGTCCCCGATCTTCACCGTGCCGTCGTGCTGGGAGAGGTAAATGTTCGAGGGTTTGATGTCGCGGTGCAGAATGCCAAGGGCGTGCAGATAGGCAAGCGCGTCAAGGCACTGCTTGGCAATGTCGGTGATGAGGAACGACTCCACCCACAGCTGACGTGGGTTTGGTGGTTGTGGTGCCGCAGCAGCAGCGTTGACAGCAGCATGCGAAGAAGAGTCGCTCTTCACGGAAAGAAGCGTGTGTGCACCGCTCGCCTGTGCAGCCACACCCAACTCCGTGGCACCAAGCGGAGTCTTTGGCATGTCACCCGCGGCAGCGTCCGACACCCACGTCTGCATTGCAGCCCCTTCCACCGCTTCACAGTGATTGTTCGCCGCCGTGGCCGAGTGCTTCATGACGGAGGCAAAGGGGTGTTCGCTGAGACGCAGCGTCGATGCAAGGCGGCGCCGGTGTTGGCTGCTCAGCCGCTGCCAGTCCTCGACGTTTGTCATCTCCTCACTGTTGCTCCCGCCGCCACCAACACCTGCTGATGTTGCTGCCACAGGTGCGGACGCGCGATGTGCACTGCTCAAGTCCGCCTTGTTGCTCTTCCGGCCTGCACGCGTGCTATCAGCAGAACGAGAGCGCTTCGGCAGCCCCGCACCGGGACGCTCGGCTAAGACGCCTGCAGCAGCAGCTGCTGCTGCTGCGGGGTGTGGACTGTGAAGAAGAAGGGTGGCTGATGCCTCAGCGTCGCTTGTATTGTCCCACAGAAACATATCTTCGCTGTACGGTCCTTCCAACAGAGAAGGCGAGGAGGCGGTTCCTTGCGCCGCCACCCCACGCAGCGCCAGCGATGGGCTACTCGCAGCATCAGCGCCACCACCACCACCACCGGCAGCTGGAGATGTCGTGTGCTGCTCCGCATGAATGGCTGCCGGTGTGGTGTAGCGCTTCAGGAGCGAGGAGAGGTCGCCGCCGTCCATATACTCTGTGACGAGGCAAAGCCACTGCGGCCCCTCACTCCCCTCCTCCTCTCCCGCCTCCTCGGTGTAAAGGAAGGAGTCGTAGTATCGAATAATGTTGGGGTGGTCGATGTTCTTCAGCAGGGACACCTCGGACATCACCATCAGGGCTTCTTCGTCGGAGAGAGCGCTGAGGGAGATGGCTTTGACGGCCACCTGCTGCTCGTAGAGTGCGCTGGTGGGCTCGGTGTCCTCGCAGAGGTAGACGGTGCCGTAGCCGCCCTGGCCAATAACGCGGATGGGGCGGTAGCGCGGCCACGGGGGGAGCTCAGACATGAACATCATTGACAACAACACACAGAGAAAAAAAAAATTATGCTTAGAAAGGGATTATGTTTACCGGAAGAAGATATAGAGGAGAGCAAAAATAATAATAAGCGGGAGGTGGTGTGTAGATCGGGTACCGGGTGCACTGTACATAAAACGAAAAAAAGAAGAGAAAAAAAAAGAAACAATAAGCACCAGAATAAACAAAGGGAAAAAAAAAGACAAAAAACGAAGTGGAAGATTTGAGGCAAAAAATGCGATTGTGCACAATAGAGAAGAAGTAAAGAGTGGAAGTGGAGGAGGCGTGTCGTCGCAGAGCGGCGGTTGGTCAGCCGACGGCCCTGCACGTCCTTCTAGTAGCCGTAAACTAGAGTCACTGCCACTCACTAAAAAGACAAGAGAAAGAAAGAAAGCAAACGAAAGCAGAAATAAAAAAACGGGATATTTTTTTATAAAACCAAAACGAATGTCTTGCTTGGCGTGAAGAATGCACCTCTTGGACCGTTGCTCACAACTGAGAGGTGAAAAAGACAAAACGAGAATGATACGCGGAAGATTGGTGAAGAGGATAACAAAGAAGAGAGAGAGAGAGTCACTGAAGCAAGTGGAATACAAGGATTCAGAGGGGAACTACATCAAGAGAAGTATAGGTGAGCACAAGGCAGCAAAAAGCGCGCCTCAACTTCAGAAAATAGAAAATACAGACCAGAGAGAAAAAAATAGGCCAAGAGAGCTACGATGACGTGCACAAGGGCAACTTAGCTCGTGCTGCCCGTGTTCTGTGCCGAGAAAGGCGGGGAAACACAGCTGAGATATTAGACAGACGACACACAAGCAAAACGAAATAAAACACGAAGAATTGTGACGCAGAGAGAGCGAGGGGAAACAAATAAAATGTTGTAGGTTGTTTACGACTAAGAAACAACGCGACCGGGGCGAATCTGCGTCAGAGACGATGCGAGATAGAGAGGAAGGAGAACACACTTGAGAAAAAAAGAAGACACACACACACACAAACACACACTGTCGCAGTTGCGCGTTGTGTACGGTGCCTCTTGAAAGAGTCGAGGAAGGAGGTTGCAAAATAAATAAAAAATAAGAGTGAGCGAGTAACACGAAAAAATGAGAAAAAAGGTGTCGCTGATGCCAGCACTATATTAAGAAAGATGATGGGGAAGTGACGAGCACCTCGCTCTCTGTGCACTTGGTGATTCTGTGCGTACGTAGGTGCTGGTATGTGTGTTTGTTGGTGGTAGCGTGAGTGGCGACGAGTGCGCTGTGGTGCCGCTTCTTCCAAGGCTTAGATTGGAATTTTAAAAAAAGACACACAATACAAAGAGAGAAGAGAAGAACAGGAAGACAGTAGAAACAGAACGTTGCGCAGCGGCCATCGCATACGTGAAGAACAAGGCGCGTCATCGACACTGCCCCGTCGTGGTTTTTTTGTTGTTGTTGTTGTGCGAAAGAGGCACTTCGATGTTTTATGGTAGCGAAGTAGAACTGCAGGTGCACGCGAAGCACGTGTCGCATAGAGTAGCTGTAGCAAGCATGCATGAGAATGAACGAACGCAACCTGAGAAAGTCGCTTTTCGTTGTTTTCATCACTTCTTTGAGATCAATTGAGCTGCCAAGGGTAGTGCACCTCTCTCTCTCTGTGCCAGCGCGCACAGAACAATGTGGTTGAAGGTTGTTGTTTTTTTTGAGTTTCTTCGCATGCTTGAGTGCTTGATAGTGCTTCCCCTGTCCCGCACCACACGCACACAACGACTTATATTTCCCGACGTGTGCCCACTCCTCAAGAGGAGCAGCAAACAGGGGAGGCGAATAGAGAAGACAAAGTCAGTCTCCACTAGTCATAATTTACGCAAGCAGCGCGCTCACCCGCACATACACGCGCATCAAGGTGTGCGGGAAAGGCAATACACAAAAAAAAAAAAAACGAAACGAAATTAAAAAGCAAACGAAGCGGAAAGCTGTTCACTAGGAACTCGTGAGAGGGAGGGGAGCCAAGCAGCAGTTCAACGTGTGTGCTATGCCCCCCTCCTCATATCGGCTTCGCTTTTTTTTCCCTTTCTTTTTTCGTCTTCGCACGCACTCCAAGGTCCTCTCTCCTTCTCTCTCACTCCACTCTCATCTCTCATATCTCGTGCCTGCCGCAATACATCAACAGCATTCCCTCCTCCTCTGCACAAGACCCTACATCATGCCGAATCATTCGAACCAGTTACGCTTCCCATCTGAAGTCTGGACTCGAGGAAGATGGTGCCGTCAGGAGATTGATGGGGAAGGCGGTGAGGAGGGGGAGAGACGAAGAGAAGGAGAGACAAGGAGCTTAAAAACAAAGAGAAGAAAGGAAATAAGGAGAAGGGTGAAAAGAAAGGTGTGGGGTAAAGGCGAGTAGTCAACGTTTTCCATATATTACTGGAACACTAGCACACACACACACGACGCTCGAAGATATAAAAAAAAAGTGAAGGAGAATCGGAGAAAACGAAAAGCGGAAGAACATACGAAAAAAAAAGGTTCTTTATGAGTGCTGATCCACAGTTTCACAATTAGCTTAGCCTTAACAGTTAGTTAAACACCAATTCTTTCGCGGCTGTGGCAAGAAAGAAAACACCTCTGCGTGCGTAGGTGCTGCACACCATGCGAGCAAAGATGGTGCTCTTCACGCCAATCTTCGACGCCACACCAACCACATCTCTTTCCCACTCCGCACCGACGCCGTACAGAGAGAGAGAAAGAGCAAGACGCGCCATGCGGCCCACGCACATCGCGAAAGGACAAGGCATTAAACAGGTCTCTCTTTGATTCTCCTGCTGTGTTCTCCGTTTCGACCCCCGGTCGCACCTCTTTCCCTTCTGTCTTACAGCTTCGCTGGGTAGCGCGTCGCAAAGCCGTCCTTCAGGGTAAAGATGTGGCGCGCGTCGCGATACCGATCGTTCACCTCGAAGCCGTAGCCCACAATATACTTGTTCGGCCCCTCCAAGCAGGCAAACTCAGGCTGGAACTCCACCTTACGCGCCGAGGACACCTTGTTCACCATGACCACCGTCCGCACCGACTTGGGCTGGTACTCCTTGATGATGCGCTCCCGCAGAAACTTCAGGGTGAGGCCCGAGTCGCAGACGTCCTCGACAATCAGCACGTGCTTGCCCTTCAGGTCGGCAAACTTGGGATTCAGCATCACCGAAATAGAGCCGGTGCTCTTCGTGCCGGAGTTGTAGGAGACGAGACGCACGAAATCGGTGACGTGCGGTAGCCCGGCATCGCCAAGGTAGCGGACAAGGTCAGCGGTGAAGATGTAGCTGCCCTTGAGGACCGAGATGAGAATCAACGGATTGTCGAGGCTGATGGGAGCCTCGTGGCTGCTTACCGGGCTGCCCGGTGCGGCATCCGGAGTCGGGTGGGTGTTGCGGTGCGTGAGGGGCTTGTAGAAGGCGGCGATCTTCTGCGCCGTGGCCTGGATGCTGGCCTGAATGACATCCTCGGTCGCCACGATGCTGGAGGCCATCGGGTAGACGCGGCCGTCCACCGTCACCTTGCCGTTCTCGACGGAGCTGGTGCAGCGGTGCGCAGGAATCATGTTGTGCGTGTGTTTTTTTTTTTTCTGTGATTGTTAAATTAAAACAGAGGGAAGAAGTTTTTTTAGGAGAAAAACTTGGGTTAGTTGCTGGCTCTGATAAGAATACCTTCTATTCGTGTGTGTTTGTGCTTTGCGTGCCGCTTTGTCAACGAGATAGCGGAGGAAGAGTAAAACGCAGAAAAAAAGAAAAGAGAGAGAGAGAAATAAAAACGAAAGGGCAACTGCAGACGCGGCAGTGTACCTCCACTTATTTTATTATGGTGTTAGTGTGGGTGTGTCTACGGGCGTGACTATTCTTGGCGAGAGAGTGTGTGTGATGCAGCTCTTGGAAGTCGCTGACGTTCGTGAGAATGAGCAGGAGATAGAGTGTGGTTCCTTTTGCGACAGAAACACAAGAGGTGGAGCCAACAGTGCAGAACACACAAGCGCGGTAGAGTGGGAGGGACGAAGAGGGGGGAAAGATGAAGGGATACGCATTCTGTTTGTCACTGGTCTATGTTAGTCTTTCTAAGATGAGGACAGCTACAAGCTGTAAGACCCACACTCGCGTTGCATGGGCAATTTAAATGTGCGGCGTGGAGAAGAGCGTTCACGTTTTAAATAAAATAAGAGCTTTGTATTTATTAATTTTTCCGTCGCTCCGCTCCTTCTTTATTTATCCTCATAGATGCAACACTTCTCCACAACACACACAGACTACAAGGTAGAGAAACGCGCTCACGCGTATTGCATGGAGTTCAACTTAGTTAAGCAGTTACAACGCACGCAGAAGCGAGTGCTTTCAAACAACACGAAAAAAAAACGGTTTCTTCTTTGGCCAATAATTCTCCTTCTCTTTTTTGTCTCGCGCCGCCTCTCCTGGATACTTGCCTGATGCAACTTGCTTAGGTGTGACGTTGCTGTGCATGCTACTCAACTCCATCCGCGAGAGAGAGACAAGCACGGAGAACAAAAGAAGAAAAAAATAGAGGAGTGTTTTATGAATTGTGCACCTTTTGTTGCGTGGACATTGGCAGGTCGCACTCCCCTGCCACATCATTTTCGTTGATATTATTAATGTGTTTTAATCAACATGACTTTCGGTGTTTCTTTCCCTCCTTCGTGTACGTCAAGGGACAGCATCTTGTTGTTGTGTTCTTCCACTTCGGCCACCAACGCGCATCATGATTATTTTCGTGTTGCCCCATCACAGGCACCGCAGCAGAGAGAGCGAGAGATCCATGTTTGCGTGCTGTAAACAATCTTCTTCTTTTGCGTTTAATCCTTCTACATCAAAGATAAAAGAGTGGCAGCTAAAAGAAAAAATTGATGGAGAGAGAGTGTGTGTGGATGTGGATGTGTGCAGAAGGCCATGGAAAACGTGTGAAGAGTGTCAACGAAAAAAAATACTTCAGCAGCTTTTCCTTAATTGAATTGTGCCCTTCTCTCTCTTTTTCCCTCTCTATCTCTCCCTCTCCTCACAAGTGGTGAGCGTGCGACACTGTGCATTGGGTAGAGAAAAGAAAGATAAAAGCACACACGAGGCGTTCTCAACAAAAGAAAAACGGACAAGAAGAAAAAAGAGAAAAACAAGCGAGGTGCGCAGGGCAATTTAAATGCATATATCTGTGGGCGGAGAAGCGCGGCACCCCTCTGTCACTCGCATGTGTCGCAGCGATCAGAGCGCCGCAAACTCTCACGATCACCGTAGTCTTTCTTTTTCCCTTCCTTATCGCGGTCTGTGTTGTGTGTCAACGGGGCAGCACAGACGGCGGGTGCGTGGGAGACTAAAACTACTAAAAAAAGAGAAGGAGAGGAGGGACGGGAGAACAAAAGCTGCACACTTCTCCCTTCTCTGTTCTTCAGAAGTGCCGTTGCCTAAATTGCACAACCCCTTTCTCTCTCCTCTAATCTTTCCATGTATGTGCATGTTGCGTGTTGCGTGTGTGCGCGTGTGTGCATGCGTTCGCGAGTGGTACTACAGCTTGCTCGCCGGCTTCTCGTAGTACTCCTTTTTCAGGACACACACATCACGCAGCTCACGGTACGCCTCGGCGAAATCCATGCCGTAGCCAATCACAAAGGCGTGAGGAATCGTGATGACCGGGTAGTCGACAGAGAGAGTTACCTTGCGGCCAGAAGGCTTGTCCAGCAGCACCACCGTCTTGAGAGACGCCGGCTGCTTCGCCTGCAGGAAGCGCTTCAGGTACTCGAGGGTGATGGCGCTGTCAACGATGTCCTCGACAATCAGCAGGTGGCGGTTCTCCACGGGGTCGCGCACGTCAAGCAGCAGCCGCACCTCGCCGGAGGTCTTCACATCGGTGCCGTACGAACTTGCGCAAATGAACTCAATGCGCACCGGCACACCCTCGTCGCACAGAAAGCGGGCGAGGTCCGCCGTGAACATGAAGCTGCCCTTCAGCACGCAGAGGAGGTAGAGCGGGTTCTCATCGGACAGGTTGTACTGCTTGTAGTCCGCAGCGATCTGCTTGGCGCACTTCGCCGTGGCGGCCCAGATCTGCTCCTGCGTCGCGAGGGTGCGGCAGGACATGGGGTAGTGGCGCACCGGGGCGGCGCTGGTGGCGGGGGAGGCGGCGTTGCTCATGGCTAATAAAATTAAATAAAAAATAGGAGTTAAGACGGTGATAGGAGGACTCGCGTGGGTTCTCGCCTTTGTTTTTTCTGTTATAGAGTTTACAGAAAAAGCGGTGTTAGTTACTCGTGAAGATGGTGCGAGAGCGGCGTGGAGGGATGCCAAGCAGATGGCCACTGGTGCCCGAGTACGACGGGCAGGAAGAGAGTGAGCGAGGCGAAAGCGAGAAGAGGTGGAGAAAGAACGAAAAGGGAGAAAGTGAAGAATGTCAGAGCCGCGTTGTTGCCTTTCTCTCTTTTCGAATCGCCCATTAAAAAAAGCGATTTATATGCTGATACTCCAGAGACAACAAGAGTGACTCAAGGCACAACCACACAAACACACACACCGGCTCAAGATGGTCGTGGTAAGTACCTAATCCGCAACGAGCAGCTGTAAAACCACTTTTTTTTTTGGCAGGAGGCGCCTACTGCGCAGCGCAAAGAGCGTCCACTATTGGGAGGTAATAGGAAAACCAACAGTATTACGCAGATAAGTACTGATGACGCATTACATGCGCGCTGTTTTGCTTGTGTGTCTCATTCAACTTTTCTTTTCTCCCCGTTTGTGCACTTTCTCACAAAAGATAAAAGGATCGATTGCACCTCTCTGTCTGAGAAGAGCTCAAAAGAAAGAAGTAGGAACGCACTCTGTAAGTATCAACTCTGCAATCCCGAAAACCCAAACTTCACAGACTTTCTTTTCCTTTCCGAATTGCAACATCACGTACCAACGTCACCAACAAAAGAAGGAAAGGGCAAGAGGAGATGTCGGCACACACACACAGGCACACGTGTTGATTTTGCAGCGCAGCCGCCAGTACTCAAGCAATCAGCGCTCTCTGCCTCCCCAGTGCTATTACGAGGCAGACTTGTCAGCAGCAGCAACAACACCTCCGCCGTCGCGGGCCGCCACGGCCTTCTCCACCTCTGACTGGTGCCGCAGCAATGCCAGCTGTCGCTGCCGCGCATCCTCCGCCTCGCGCCGCTCCCGCACCTCGCGCTCCCACGACGTCTCGCTGAAACGGGCGTTGCGCTTGCTGCTGCCGAATAAGTTGTTGCCGTAGCTGCCAGCACCGGTGACAGACCGCGTCATGTCCTCTCTCTCAAAGGTGGAGTGGCTCTCCTCGGTCAACTCCCGCGTCAACACGTAGTGCCGCCGCACCCAAATCCAGAAGACGAGCGACCAGAGCGTGCACAGGGTGAAGATGAGGCGCTTATCGCGTGTCATGCGATCCTGTTCATCACGCATGCGCGCGAGTGCCTCGCGGTTGATCTGGAGAGACGCCTGCTGCATCTTGCCGTGCACCTGCGACAGCTGCATCGTCTTGTCATGGTAGTCGAAGATCATCTTGCGGAAGTGCTTGTCGGCGTCGTAGTGGAAGTTCTCGTAGATGGCCCGCAGCTTCAGAATTTGGTCATCACGCAGGCGCAGCGTGTCGACGAGCTGCTCGTCCGTCATGGCGGAGTAGGTGTCGATGGTGGGACGCTCAAGGGCCGTGTCGGCCTCGCTGCCCATGAAGGCGGAGGCGGTGGAGAAGCTGGCCGACCCAGGGGTGGAAAAACGCGAGCTTGCGTTGCCGCTACTACTGCTGCTGCTGCTGCTGCTTGCAGTCCCAGCCCCGGTGCCGCTGTCGGGTGCAGAAGACGACGAAGATGTCTTCCCGCCTGCAGCCTCGCCAGACTCGCCCGTTTGATTGTGCCGCTGCAGGCGCTCCTGTTCCCCCTTCAGCCGGTCGTAGGCTCCGCCGTCCTCGCCGGTGAAGGCGGCGGAAGAAAAACCACCGGTGGCGGCAGCAGCACAGCGACGCAGTGAGTAGCGCAACATAGCTTCTTGACTTTTTTCCTCTATATTTCTGTGACGGAGAAAAAGAAGGAAGACCTGTTTTCAATAAATTTCGTGTGTGTGATGGAGTAAGAATCACACAGAGAGAGGTAAAGAAAGACAGGCGCTCCGGGACTCTTTTTTTTTTTTTAAGGCTCTCGCTCTACGTGTCAATTTCTATTTATTTTCCAGACGAGAGAGTGCACTGTGCTTTTCAAAAGCTGCCTCGCAAATGGATGATACAGCCTTCCGCACACACGATAGCCCTACAGTGCGAACAACACGCACTGCCTCACACGATTTAAAATAAAGGTGAAAGATAAAAAAAAAATGAGAGGAAAGAGTGCAGAACGCAAAGTTCCAAGTGAAAAGCTACAAAGAGTTGCAGAACGCCACTGCATCCTTCACTGCGGCGAGAACAGAGGGGGCACATCATAGGTGTCTCCCCACGAAGCGTCAGTACTGCACTTCGTCTTCGACGAGTACGTAATGCGAGAAGCCAAAATTCATCTCTAATACCTTCTCGGAATTACGACCGCGTTTATTGTCGACAGCAGCAAACGCGGCCCAGTCAACGCATCAGCACTTTCCTTGCTGCTCTAGTCGTCCCTTAAGTCAGATGGGTGATTCTTGAAGAAATTACGTTACGTTGCGATCGTTTATAGGAGTCCTTTATAAAACTCTAAAAATAAGGTCCGTAAGAGCGGTCATGATTGATAAGCACTGCATTCCCCCGCGTTGTGCAGTGGAATGAGGAGGGCTAGCCAAGCGTCTCCAACAGTCGAACGACACCCTTCTCGGGCAGCAAGAGAAACAGAAAGAAAGAAAAAAGCTGCACAACAACGCTTGTGCACTTTAGTGAAGCATGACAACAACAAACACAAACGCGACACACAGAGGGCGAGAAGGGTAACAATGCACAGCACCTACGGAATGGAGGGGAAAAAATGCATTCTTGCTCCATCTCTCACCGTCTCCTCCGAACTACCCGTTGACGCACCAACCTAACACGGACTCACACACTCACACAAACACATGCACGCACGTACTTGCAAGCTCGCGTGCCACCAGGAAAAAAGAGAGGGCTGCACTTGCGATAGCACTGCCTCCTTTTTTTGTTAGTAGTCAGACCCCTTCGACAAGATCTCCTTCGCTGTGGGGCCGAGGTAGACGGTGTGCTCAAACTGCGCCGTGTAGCTGCCCTTGATGTCGCACAGCGGCGGGTACTTGTTCACCGCCCCCTCGTTCACCAGCTGGTTCAAGTTCATCAGGTGGCGGTCGTAGCCGTCGCGGTCGAGCCACTTGCGGCAGAAGGCAAGCGTGCTGTAGCTCTTGTGAATGTGCTTCAGCAGCTGCTGTGCCTTGTCGGAGCGGAGCTGCATCATCTCCGCCCCGGCAGCCATCATG
Organism: Crithidia fasciculata; assembly: GCA_000331325.2. Lineage (NCBI taxonomy): Eukaryota > Euglenozoa > Kinetoplastea > Trypanosomatida > Trypanosomatidae > Crithidia > Crithidia fasciculata. The sequence goes on along the minus strand of CM003420.1, from coordinate 274,675 downwards.
TAGTGGGAGCACTCGAGATCCTCGTTCACTAGCCCCCGCCCGGTAGAGCCGAAAGTTTCAATCGCGAACACCTCTCCCTCCTCCATCTTGGTCTGCTCCCCGCCCTTCACAATCGGCACACTCTTGCCGCTGTGGATCTGGTAGGGGGCGATGTTGTGCCCGCAGAGGTTGCGGATGCTCTTCACCGGGTACACCTTGCCGTTGATCTCGACCTCGTGCGACTCCATCACCTCCTCGATGGCAGCGCCGATGTCGCCAAGGCGGACATCGATGCCGGTCTGCCGGACGCCTTCGTACGTGGCCTCCTTCACGGCCTGCAGCAGGGGGTCGAACATCGGGTTGAAGGCGACCGTCCACGCCGTGTCGATGATGCGGCCATTGATGTGCGTGCCGAAGTCGACCTTCATGACATCATCATAGCCGAGCACCACCTTCTCATCACCGGTGTTGGGGGTGTAGTGGGCGGCGACGTGGTTCAGCGAGCAGCCGGTCGGGAAGGCCTGCCCACGCACGATGCCGTCCTTGCCGATGAGCTCGTTCAGCTTCTTCTCGATGCGGTCGGTCATGAGCATGAGGGAGATGCCGGGCTTGATCCAGCTACGGGCCCAGGTCCGAACCTGGCGGTGCACCTCCGCGGCCTCGCGCATCTCCTGCACCTGCTGCTCGCTCGCCCGCGCCAGGGCCCGCTTCTCCTCGCTGCTGTGGCGAAAATTGTTGATCTCCAGCGGGTGGTCGACGATCTCGCCAGCAGGGAAGCAGCCGGGCTGGAACTGCCGCGACACGGGCACCGTCGGCTCCGGCCACGTCTGCCGCGTGCAGCCCTCCGCCACAGCTGGGTAGGGGTTCTCTGGGTGGTCGGCAGAGCTTGGCACGACGGGCTCATCCGCAGCGAGGCTCTTGTTGCTCGCCGCACCACCGGCACCGCTGTGCTTGCCCGACTGGCCGTTGCCCGCACCGCCGTGGTTCTTCACGGCATCGGCCTTGGTTGCCTTGACGGCGGCGGCGAGCAGCGCGTCGAAGTCGTCGACATCGTCTGACTTGCCGCCTTTGCCTTTCTTGTTGTTGCCGCCGCCCTGCTGCGACTGCGCCTTGCCCTTCGCCGCTGCGTTCTTCGGGGGCATGATGCGAGATCTGTGGTAGTGCTGGCTACTTGAGTCCTGGACTGGTTGTTGGCAGTACGTCCGAGTTTCGCTTGCTGGTGTTTGTATTCTCTGTTTTTCCTTTTTCCGGAAATCCTGCATGTCCGGTGCGCGCAAAGTTGGAAAACAAAGATGAAGAGAAGCGAAATAAGGGTGAGAAAGAACGAGTGTGAAAGTGAAGTAAGTGGCGTAGCATCCATCTGATACTCACTCGAGGAAGAAGAAAAAGCCATTGTGATTGAGACGAATTCAGCCCCTCTCTCTCAAGGAAGAACCACACGATGCGTCATTGATTATTTTTTTATTTTCACACAACAACGGGAGAGTCGTGAGACACCGCATGCACCTCTCATCTACTCTTGTACAAGGAACGCGCACGTGTTGAGTGGCTCAAACCCTCAGACGGCAGTAAAGCGTTTCGCCTGCTTCAAGTCTTGAACAATCGACCTTCTTTCGGATCCCATTGATATCCTTTTCTTTGTCATTAATTTGGTCGCATCGTGGGACGCCGCTTGCACCGCTGCGTGAAAGTTGTCGATGGAGAGAAGCAAAGAAGGAGCAAAGAAACGCCAGCAGCGACGAGAGAAACAAAGAAGAAGATCAATACCTTCTTCGGTGTTGTTTCGTTAAAGAGGCGCAGCTCTGGGAAGCGGGGAAAGAAAGCATGTCGAAAAGCAAGAAAAGAAGAAAGGAAACAAAAACAACAAATTAAGCGGCGCACTAGAATGTAATTCTGTATTTTTTTTTTTGAAGACAATAGGCGAAAAAAAAAGGTAGCAACATGCGAGAAAACAGAGTATAAAGCGTGAAAAAAAAAACTTTTTACGGAGGGGAGAGGAAGGAAGGACATCGGAAAAGGCAACAAAAACACACAGGCTAGACAGGTTGAAAAATCGACTGAAGGAAAAAAAAAAGGAAAGTCAAGTAAGGAACGAGCAAAACAATGGAAGATGGCAGAAGGCCAACGCATCTACAGCGAGGGGACAACTGCTCATCAGGCATATTTATTTTTTCCTCTTTCCACAGCTCCTCCGTGTTTTTTTCTTTCTCAAAGTGCTTGACGTTCACACTTCTCTCGTTTATCGGGCCATGTTGCGAGGCAGCGTATGGTGCGACATCTTAGACACCCCACACGCACATACACTCACAGCCCATACATAAACCGCTGCAGCCAACATACAGAAACCGCTGCAGCCAACATGCAAAAAAGAACACAAGTCCGCAAACACACACACACGCTTGATCTACTGCAGCTCAAACAAGTCCTTCTACAACTTACGCAGACTGAAAGTAAGACAGAAACAAGAAAAAGGCACGTGTCTACGGTAAAAGTCACCCATTTCCGTATCGCGGCTTCCTGAAAAGCAGTGGGAGAGAGAGTGGAAAGCTGTGCGGTGCAATACCAGCTGCAGTTTCTTTTTCCTTTTCTCTCCCTTTGAGAAGTTTGTGTATTGCGTAGAAAAAAAATGGACGAGGAAAGAAAAACAGATGAGCTGCGCGTACGCCGTCCCACATGTCGTGAAGGCGCAAACAGCCCATAGTCGCACACGTGAACCTCTCTTTCCTTCTCTGAGGTCTGGTTTTTTGATTTTTTTTCTTTTTCTCGTCTTAGTCTTCTCCCCTACTGCTTCACTAGAAGTCTGCGTCAAGGCGTAAAAGTCTGCTCATATCATGCACATTAGCAGCGCAGTCGACGCGGCTATAGAAGAAAAAAAAACGAAAACAAGTAGAATACTTGGAGAGCAGCGCAAAAAACAATAAGAAACACAACAGAAAAGGGCCGAAATCACCTCTTAGTAATTTAAACAAAGACACGTTGAAAACCACCTATATTTTTTGTTGGCCATGCCTCGTCGCTCATGAACGCCTTCCGTCGGGTGCCATCATCATACAGCGTCTTCACAATGGCATTGCTGCTCCAACCTCTTCGGAAAAAAAATCTCTTCTTCATTCTGAAGTTCATAACCCTTCCGAATCCCCCACGTTGAGGGGCTCGAACAAGGTGCACGCAAAACAACACAAGAGAACAAGACAGCAACAGTAAGGAAATCGTAAACCCACGAATTTAGACTCGGAGAACAGCAGTTGTGACTGTTCGTCTGCTTTGGGGGAGAAAGGGGGAGTAGGAGGGAGGAAAACAGTATAGTTCACAAAACAAAAATCAAAGAAGACAGATGTTGATGCCATCATCGTCATGATTAGTGTACTCTTTTTTTTTTCCTTTGTATTTTCCTGTCTCTCGCTATCTGCGTCTTTCACCTTTTGGCTACGGCAGCGTACATACACACACAAACACGCAGAGGCGGAGAGGACAGGCGAGTGGCACAACAAGCGCAAACAAGAAAAAAACAAACGCAGACAGAAACGTGGACACATCACACGCGCACTGTACAAAACAAATAGGAGTAAAAAAAAAAAAAAGGCGGAAGCTACTTTAGAAAAGGAAGGAAAGACGTAAAGAAAAAGTCAACGTTATGTATTTGTTTTTTCAGATAATAAATTGTTTAGATACTACTTGGCGAGAAACAACAAAGCTGTCCCGTACCTCTCTTTTAAGCAACAGAGAAGGGGGAGAAAAGGGGGGTTGACAAAGGCAAAAACAAATCTCAAGAAAAAAAAGTTATAAAACGACTTTCACGCCTCGCACTGCATGTGAATGCAATCTACTAGTAAGCGATGACGTGACGAAGAGACACACATAAACACAACCCTCCAGTCTTTTCTTATTTCTGAAAGGGGAAAGAAGCGGCAGACCGTGCATACCGCGCCTAAAGGCACGAAGACAAGGAAGAGGCGATGCCACGCAAAAAAGTTGCACAACCAGTTGCTCACACTCTTCAGCTTGCGCTCGCTGTCAACCGTTGTACCCGCATCTCCTGCACCGCCTTCGTGCCTCTGCTTGCCGACTGGTAAACATCTCAGCGACAGAGAGGAAAGGAGTAGAGGAGCAGCTCGCCAATACAGGTCACAGTCAAACAAGAGAAGAAAAGGAATTCCAAATCAGAAAAAAAGGGAGAACAAAAGCCTCCTCTTTGTATTGCAGTTTGTCTCTCCGCCACGATCCGACAAACACGACAAATACACTGGAGAACACGACAAAAGAAGAAGACGAAAATAACAACCAAAAAGGGGGGCGGTGTGGATGTTGGCGCAATCAACACATCAGCAAAGCAAACAAAAAAAAAACTAACAGCAAAAGGACGCAAGAGATATACAGGAAGGAACGTTGGCCAGAAAAAAAAACAATATTAATAATAAAACGTGTTCTGTTATACGAAAAAAGGGAGAAAGGAAAAAAAAAAGATAAGTGCTGAAAAGAAACGCGCTTCTACATGATCGTTGGTCGCACAGAAAACAACACTGATTAAAGTTCCGTGGGAGAGGGGGGAAGAGAGAGAATTACAAAAAATGAACACCAGAAAAAGAGGCAGCAGCGTGTGTGGCCACTACTCCGTTCTTCTGTTGCTTTTCGTGACGGTAGCGCTCAGTGACACCTGTCGCGAAAGCCAACTCAGATGTCCAGAGCTTTGTTTTGTTGTTATTTTTCCCCTTTCTCTCCTTCTTTCTTCACACGAAAAGCCAGCAACGAAATCGCAGTGAGTAGCGCACCATATATGCGCTTCCCGCCTACATACACGAGGAGTCTCTCGCTGCGCAGGTCCAGCCAAAGACGCACAGGTGACAGGGCAGAGCGAAAAAGAACAATAGAAAAGGAAGGGAGAGGAAGGAACGACAGAAGAGATAGAAAAGCTGAGCCAGACGATTACTCGTCCTCCAACTTCAGTAAAGAGCCGATGGAGGCTGCTTTCTCTCCTCCTCCCTGTTTGTTATCCTTTCTTGTCACCTTTCCACGTCTCTCCTTTCACCCTCCCATGTCCGAGTGACTCCTACACAGTTGATTAGTTGATGCGCTTCTCATAGGTCACCTTGCCCGTGGCCAGCGACACGCCGTGCACCTCAATGTACTCCACCCTGGGCAGCTGGTAGAAGTGCTTCGGCTCGATGCTGCTCACGTACACCTTCTGCAGCACGCTCAGCTCGCCATCCACAAAGGCCAGCATCGCGACAACGGTGTCGGCAGCGGGAAAAGCCGCGTCGTCGCGCTGCTCCTCGGCCTCCCGCGAGGCACGCAGCGACGCCGGCGAGGCATCGTCGTCCGTGTCGAGCGCCGCGGTGGCGACCGACGTGCCGCCCTCCGTCAGCGGGGGCAGGCGCACCATCCACACCTGCCACGAAGAGAGCGCCACGAACTTGCAGAGGCAGGGCTGAAAGGCGTCGTGCAGGGCGTCGATTGCTGCCCTCTCCTCCTCCGTGGCCGCCGCACGGGCGGCCTTGTCGGGCAGCACCTCCGCCGCGAACTTCTCCTTTGTCAGCAGCGTCGCGTTGCAGCCGTAGGCCAGCTTGCGCTCCACCATGTTCAGCTCGCAGAGGTCCTCGGTCTCACCGCGGGCGCGGCGGCGGGCAACGTGCTCGGGCTCGATCTTGATCCAGTAGGCGTGCAGCGGGTCGGTAGGCTTGAAGGTGCAGTGCCGCTTCTGTGCCCCGCTGGTGATCGCCTCGCCCGTCTTGCTGTCCACCAGGTTGGCCTGATACGCCACCACGTTCAGATTCTTTGAACGCTCAATGAACATGCAGGTGTCATGGTGGTCGTCCTTGAAGCGGCTGCGGTCCACAAGGCGGCTGCGGATAGCACGGTTCAGCTGGCGGATGCTGGTCGACGTGGCCGAGCCGGCTGCGGCGGTGGCGAGGGCGTCGGCAGTGTTGTTGCTGCTGTGAACGGGCAGACTCGCTGGCGGCTTCGATGACGGCGACGACGGCTCCCAGACAAAGTCACGGAAGAGCAGCGTGGCGGCCGAGGCGGGCATCTGTGGAGTCTGGCGGACAGAGCCTGTGAATCGGGTAGATTAGCTAAAAAAAAATGTTACGTGGGAGAGGGGGACAAAGTAAGCTGGAGCAGGTAGACGGGTGAAGAAGTGCAGAAAAATGATAGTGATAATAATAAAAAGGGGATAGAAAAGAAGTAAGAAGCTGCGCGAGAAAAAGGAAAAAAGCAGAAAAGGAAGAGATAAGCAAAGAAAAAAAAAACACTAGATTGCTGTTTCGACACGGGTAGACTAACAAAAGGCAGATGCAGCGAAAGATAGGAGGAGCAACGGCGTGATAAAGTGTGGAGCACCGTTCACGAGTGATTGCAACGCTCTTTTTCTTTTTGAAACTTTCCTTTTGTTTGTTTGTTTTCTTTGTGTGTATGTGCTATATACAAAAAAAAAGGAGAAAAGTCGATGAAAAAAAAATAAGAAGAAAAAACTGAAAACTAATCTGTGAGGGATAGACGAAAGAGGACGATAGTAGTCGGGTGTAGGAGAATTGAAAGAAGGGAGAACAAGAGGGCAAAGGAAAATGATAACGAAGATACACACAACAACAAGAGAGAAAGAAAGACAGCAGTAGCGAAGGAAGAGACGCAGTTTATCTTGCTACATCTTCTCTACGAGAATTGAAGGTGGTGCGTCGCGCCTGCTTATGCCGACAAGAGACCTCAGATTCAAAGAAATTGGCTTTGCTGACTTCTGTAGTGTGATAGTTTTGCAACAGCCACTAGAAGCAGCCTTTCCTGTTTTTTTTTTTTTGCTTGCTAAGTATTCTTGCGAGACAGCACTAGGGAAAGCATTGTATTCGATCTCTCCTGGTGACTCACCAGCCTCTTCCTCGGGTGCCTTTTTTTTTTCGTTCCTTCGGCTGCTTGTGTTGAGAATATTTAAAGTAAAGGAGGTGGCAGTTCGGGGGGCTTCCGCCGTCTTGCTGGCATCACCAACACACAATAACGGTGGATTACTCAAAGAAAGACTGGCAAGCAATAATAATAAGAAATAAACGGTGAAAAGGTGACGCGTGAATGGGCCAGTGTATCGTAGCTCCAACAGTGCCTTGTTACTCTTCTCAGCTTTCCAATCTGTATTTCCATGTATCCTTTGTTGTCGCAAGCCTGCTCTTGCCGCAAATCGAGAAGAGCAACAAGAAAGACGTGTAAAACGACGGAGAGAGCAAAGGCAGGGCGAAGGAGAAGTACTTCGAGTTGACAGCGTAAAAAAAAAGGAGGGGCAGAACTCACACGCTGCTCGAGGAATCGTGAAACGCAGATGAAACCAAAGCAAATAAAAAAGAAAAGCAGTATGCAGACACACAAGAGGAAAAAAAAAGCACAGAACAAGCAAGGTGTTGATGTAGTGAAAAAAGTAAGAATATGAGGTCGCAGAACGTTCTTCAACCGCTTCCATGACCGCGAACGGAGCATGACGAACAAGACAGTGGAATGTTATCGCGAGGATTTTTCTTCTTGTAGCGCAATCGAGAAGACGCAAAAGAGGAGAACACATGACAATGCAAAGGGGAAAAAAAATTGAAGATCACAGCACTTAGCCGGAGGAGCTATGGCGCGCCGCCTACTCTGCATTCCGATGTTCATCTTTTTTTTTTTTGTACAAAAGAGGCTCTTCTCGCTTCGTTGCCTTTTGCGATGAACAAATGCTTTTTTTGCTGCTGTCGAAAAAAGAGGGAAGAGAAAGAAGTTGCCCTTGGCGCGTGTGTGTGTGAAACATAGCGTGCGGGGCGATGTACCTGTAAAAGACGTTCGTGCGGTGCACTGGAAACGAACACAAAACAAAGGAGGTGCTGCACAGTTGCCTCGCATCACAGCTCCATTTTTTATCCCGTCACCTCATGGAGAGCGCTGCACCGCGTTGATGGTTTTCTACCCACTCGACGGCTACACAGGCGGAGGTGGAAGAGGAAGAGAACGCAACAAAAGAGTGTGCAGGAGCGGATTAAGAGAATGCCTCGAAACAAAAAAAAAAGAATAACAGCACATCCGTCTTTTTTTCTTGTCTCATTGCAGTGCACACCCTCTCTTCACTGTTAGCTTGTCTTCTTCTCGTACGTCGGCTCACCTGTGGCCAGCGACACGCCGTGTACCTCAATGTACTCCACCCTGGGCAGCTGGTAGAAACGCTTTGGCTCGATGCTGCTCACGTAGACGCTCTCCACCACGCTCAGCTCGCCATCGATGAGGGAGACGATCGCGACGACGGTGTCATCGTCAGAGAGCACGCCGGTTGTCGGCGTCACATGCGAGGGCTCGGTGTGGTTGCCGTACGTCGTGCAGGTCCGCACGGCATCGGCATCGGCTGCCGCTCCCGCCTGCTGCGGCTGCTCGCCCCCCGCCACGCTGCCGCCGCGACCCTCCTCCGCTGCGTTCAGCGGGGGCAGGCACAACACCAAACCGGGCCAGGTCGGCAGCGCAACGAAGTGCGAGACGTACGGGTGGAAGGGTGCCCACCACGTCCGCAGCACCGCATCGAGCGAGTCGGCCGTGAGGGCCTCTGCCTCGGTCCCCTCCACGCCCGCGCTTCCCCCTGCCACCCACCCCCGCTGCAGCTCCGCAACTTCCTCCGGCGTCTTCTTCCCCCAGTACTGCAGCACGCCATCGGTGTTGACCGGGGTGGCCGACACGCCGTAGGCCATCGTCCGCTCCAGCATGTTGAGGTCGTCGCAGTCGTACTCCATGCCTTTGCGGCGGCGCTCTGCCACGTACGAGGGCTCGAGGTTTACAAAGTAGGGGTGGATGGGGTCCTCCTTGCGCAGCACGCAGTGGCGGCCGATGCCAGACTCGACGTTCTGCCGGCTGTGCGCATCCACCAGGTTGGCGGTGTAGGCTACGACATTTGCGTTTTTGGAGCGCGCGATGTACATACAGGTGTCGTGGTGGTCGCGGTTGAAGCGGTTGCGCTGACGGAGGCGGCTGCGCACGAGTGCGTTGAAGTCGCGGGGGTTGCAGTAGCCGTCGCTGGCAGCCGGCACCGAGTACTTCTGTGTGACGGCAAAGAAGAGGTGGCTGTCCTCCTTCATCGTCTTGGCATTCGCGACGAGTGGGATGGCCATGACGAAGGCGATGCTTGGTCAAGCCGCGTTGTTTTTTTTTTTTGTTTTTTGTTTTTATTGTTGCTATTGATGTGTCTGCGGAGACAACTGTCGTCCGCTGTGATGATACGTGGGAGCGGTAACTGGTCTAGAGGTGAGCGTGTGTTTGTGTGCGAGAGTGAGAGTGGGCGAGAGAAAGAGGGAGAGAATCGGATAAAGTATGTGTGTATGGCTGTGTGCGTATGGGAGCAATGCAAGCGCGCTGGGTGTTTCCTTGTGCAGCTGTGATGCACTTTGAATACCGAAATCGCAAGAATCTGAACGACAAGAATAGAGAGGAAGGGTGTTGAGGGGTAGAGCAAATATCCTTTGCATGGTCACAAAGAAAGATACGTTGGGAAGAGAAGAAGAAGGTGTGGGTCCAAGTCGAGAGAGAGAGAGTGACAGAAGCGAAGCCTAAAAGGTGAGGTAAAACGTGACGCGCTGCTCTGAGCTATTTCTGGTTTGACCACCTCCGGTGGCTAGCTGGCTCCTAGACTGGTCCATCGGCTCTGCTCCTCTCGCTTTTCTTTTCGGCCTATCGGCTCCTAAAAATAGGAAGACCGCATTGCAGCTGCACGCACGGGAAGAAAAAAAAAAAGACTTGCACCGCCTGAGGAGACAAACACACGCACGCTATTCAATCCACTTGTTGGGCATGGCGAGAATCGAATGCATTCTCTCCTCCGATGCGTCTTACCTCTCCTTGTTCCCTCCGTCTTAAACTTGTCATTGACCTTTTCTTTTCTCCGTTGCATTTGCAGTTGTGTGTGTGTGTAAACGACAAGCACCAAACGTCACTCTCACCGGAAATTCACCAAACGAGCAAATAAAGACAAAACAAAAAGCCACACGCACCGCCTCCTCGGGCACGCATGCGTGAGTCCTTCTCCTCCTCTCTCTCGCTCCCTCTTACTTGTTGTACGGCAGACGCGGACGCTTGCCGTAGCCCTCCGTCTTGACGTACCGCGCACCGAAGGAGAACTCCTTCGGCCGCCGCCCGTACGCGTGCCCGTTCTGCTGCTTCTCCCGCACCAGCTTCTCCTGCGCGTAAAAGTGGCGCCAGTCGTGCGGGCGGTGCTGGAAGGGCTTCGTGTGGTTGTCCGAGACGTTCTGAATAAACCAGTCGTTGAACTCCGCACCGGCCTGGGTAATGGCACGACGCAGGTGACCCACCTTGGAGAGGCAGGAGTCAAGAAGCAGGCTCTCCCGCTCGCAGGTGCTGCCGCCCTTCGCCATGCAAACGCGCAGCTGCGTTGTTTCCGACTCGCAGAGCCGCATCTGATCGTCTCCGCTAAGACCCAGCATCTTCGCCTGCGTAAAGACGGACGAACCACCAAGCGAGGGGGCGGAGTCGATCTGGCCGCGGTCGGAGCGGCGCACACCCAGGTTGTCAAAGGAGGTGCCACGCCCAAAGTTCACAAGGTTGGTCGGGTTCAAGTAGTCGTACGAGTTAGCGGGACGCAGGCCGTACTGATTCACGCCGCTGTCATTGGACCGACTCTTCAGCAAGATGGGCGTGTGCTTGCACGCGTGGAAGATGTCGGACGACTTCATCTTTTTTTGATGGGGGTACTCCGTGACGATCTTTTGCAAGAGAAAGAAAAGGTAAGAACAGAGAGGTAGTCCCGGCTACACCTGAGAAGGTGGACGGGCAAGGGAGGTTTCGGTGGCGCCAAGAAGCAGCGCACACACACGCTGACTATACTGTTGAGGAAAGGAGCAGAGGAAGGGAAGAGTTAAAGGCAGTGAAGGCAATAGGCTTATTTTTTTTTATCAGCTTGCTTTTACAACTTCTCGCGCTTCACACCCGCACTCGAGCGACATTTGTTGTGCAAGAAAGACGCATACACATGCGCCAAAAAGAGAGCGAGCTACAAAGAGCGGAAAGGCAGAAACAACACGTCAGGCGAGTGGACTCCGCATTCCAGTCGCACGAGAGAGGAAATTTGAAGGGTCGTTCAGATCGCCGGAAGCGCGAAAAGCGTTTTAAGGCAACACAAACCTTTTTGTCCTTTCATCGTTGTCACTTGCCAGAGAGACTTTGCTTGTTTGGTGCTCTTTTGGTCTAACTCCTGTATAAGCTTTTCCTTTTATTGTTGTTTTGAAGATGCGGGTACCCACTCACGTGTTCACGTGTGCGCGTGTGTACCGCCGTCACGCCATCACCGTCGCACCGCCACCAACCATGCTACAAGAACAGCAACAAGGGAAGAACAAAAAGTGCATGCCAGCACCGAGCCGCAACAAGGACACACGTTCCCACGCACGGCTGCGTCGAGACGGCCCAGACAAGAGCAGAGCCACATACACAGACACACACAAATAAGAAGATAAAAACGTATGAGTGTCAGCCAACACTCACACAGCGCCGCACACAACCTAAAACACGCAAAACAAATGTTGCCATCAAGAAAGAATGAGACCAACAAGAACCAAAGAGCGGCGGCCCCGACGAAGTCAACCGTTCACGCAATGTCAAACAAAAGTAACACATTAGCATCACAGCGGCATAAAGAATAGTGTACAGGATCAACGTGACAATGAAAGAGCAAAGAGAGAAAAGAGTAAATAAAGAAAATATAGAGCGTCTTCCTCAGCGCACATTCAAGCGTCATGCAGACATGTTCACCAGGAGATCGCAACTGTGGCCCGCAAGTGACACAACAATTCAAATTTTCCGTTCCTTGCCACTTTTCTATTTCTTTTCCTTCGCCGTGGCAATGGGCGAGATTTAGAACCAGGTGCCCTCCTCATCTGGAGGAATAGGCGAGAGCGTAGAGACAACAGCGGACTCATCGACGCCTCCGCGGAGCTGTGGCGCACCGCCACCGACACCACTGCCGCTGTGACGGGCCGGATGCGACCCCGCAGCAGCAGCCGACGAGAGCGACGGCGGCATCGGCAGCGCAGAGGCGTGCGGCCGCTGCTGTTGCTGCTGCTGCTGCGGCGGTGGTGGAGGCGCCTGCATCGGTGTGTGCAGACCATCCTCCTGCCGACTACGCGCGCTGTACGATGCGTCAGCCGCCCCTGCAGAGCCTCCTTGTAGCGCACCGGCGGCGTTGCTGCCCGACTCGCCCACGCAGAGCAGCTCGTTGAAGGGCAGGAGGGCGTAGCGCTCCGATTCGGCGAAGACTCTGCGGAGGTCCTGCAGGGCAGCTTGCACATTGGCCGCCGCGAATCCCCCCACGATGCCTTCCGTCACACGCTCCACAGCACGGGTCAGCGTCGCGGTGCGGCGGTGCAGCTCTGATACTGTCGCCGCCACCTGCAGCTTGTGCCGCGTGGAGAGAGCAACACTGGTTGGGCGGGTGGGGAGAGCGGCGGTGGCGGCCATGTTGGTGGCTGCACCACCAGCTGCACGGCTGCGGCTCGGCGTGGTCGCCACCTCGTGCGCACCGACCGCCATCACCACAGCACGAAGCATCTGCTGCGCCGTCCGCACGTGGTCCTCCACGCGGTGCACGTAGGTGGAGCTGGCCTGGCTGACCTGCTGCACAAAAATTTGCTGGGCAGCCGTCAGCGGACGTGGCTGGCCGGCGCTCAGTGCGGCCGCTGCTGGTGCGGGCGATGCTGCTGACACGCGGGAGGCACCGCGGGCTGCCGGGGTGCTGTTGAGGCCGAGCGCACTCCCCGACTGACCGCGAACAGGAGTCACTCCGTTTCCGCGGACTGTCGAGGCTGCCCTGTCTCCCGCCGTGCTTGCCTCGACCAGCGCATCCACGACGTCCTGATGCTGCTCCAAGGCTTGCGTCAGCGCCGCCAGCTGCGAGTCCTCCGTGTCGAGGGTGTTGGCGGCGAAGGTGTAGACGTTGAGGCGGCGCAGGAGCTCGTCCAGCACCGCCTGCACCGACGCCGCTGCCACGGCCACCGCACTCTTCGGTGCCCCCGTGGCGATGCCACTGCCATCGCCTCGCTGGCCCGCCGGCGCGATGAGGCCACCCCGCTCCTCCTCAGCGAGCGTGTCTCCCTCGCGCAGCTCCTCCAGCGACACGCCAAGGTCGTCGGCAGAGTCCCTCGCCAACCCCTCCAGCGCCGTCAGCTGGTACTCGGCGGCGTCGACGCGGCGCTGCAGCTGTCGCAGCTGCGTCCGCATCGCCCGGCACTCCTCCTCCATCACCGCCACGTCCTTCTGCTTGCGGTCGAGGGAGGCGAGCGCGCGCTCACGGGCCTCGCGGGCGTCCTTGGTCGCCTGCTGCTCCTTTCGCAGCGCCTCCTCCAGCGCATCGCACGCCGCCGCCCGCTCTGCCGCACCCTGCAGCTTCTCGGAGGCAAGCTGAGCTGCGCCGTCGCGGCGACACCGCTCCACCTCGGACGTCCGCTGCTGCAGCTGCACCTTCAGCGCCGTCAGCTCCGCCATGTCACGCGCCGTCTGCGCGCGCAGCGTCTGCAGCTCCGTCTCGGCCGCCTTGATAGAGTGCGCCTGCCGCGACGTGACGTCCTCGGCGGCGTCCCTGCCGTGTGTCGAGGCCGTCAGCGCCTCCTCCAGCCGCGCCACGTCGGCGCGCAAGTCGGTGACCTCCCCACGCAGTGCGAGCTCCGCCACCTCGTACAGCTCCGCCTTGGCGGTCATGCGCTGCCGGTACTGCTCCTGCTGCCGCGTCGTCTCTGCCAGGGCGTCCTCGGCGGTGTTCAGCCGCGACTGGAGGTCGTAGCGGTCGCGGCGGTGGTGCTCCTTCGCTGCCGTGGCGGCCTCTTGCACATCGAGAAGCTCCTTGCGTGTGTGCTTTAGCCGCTCCTCGGCCTCGGCCACGTCCTGACGCAGCGCGTGAATGGTGTCGGCCTGATTTGCCGTGGTGTTCTCGAGACCGCGCAGCTGCTCCTGCTTGCCACGCAGCTCCTCGTACAGCTGCGCCATCTGGGACTGCAGCAGCGTGGCCATTTCTTCTCGCTCCGTCTTCTCCTTCTGATACTGCTGCTGCGCCTTCTCTGCCTGCGCGCGAGCCGCCCGCAGCTCCTCCCGCAACACGTTGACCTCCGTCGTGAGGCTGTAGTGGGTGCTGTCCTGCTCCACCTGGTGCGTCTCCGCCTCGACCAGCAGCTGTCGACACTTCACCAGCTCCTTCTGGGCCTCGGTGATGGACTCCCGCAGACGGTCCACCTCGCCGGCGTGCTCCGTCTTGAGCTCCACCATCTCGTGGTTCAGCGTGTCGTTGTGCGCGTTAGCGTCGCTCAGGTGGTGCTGCAGGTGCTCGATGCGGTGGCGCAGACCCACAATCTCGCGCTGGCCGGCGTCGCGCTCCTTCGTGATGGCCTGCTCCGCCGTCAGCAACGCCAGCCGCTCCTCCTCCAGCGTGTCGGCACGCTCGCGCAGCAGACGAATCTGATGGGCCTGCTGCTGCTCCGTCGTGGCGGCCGCCTCGGTGCGGCGCTGCAGCGCATCGGCGGTGCTCTCGAACTCCATCCGCAGCGACTGGTGCGCCTCCTGCACCGACTTGCACTCCTGCTGCAGGGCGGTGTTGCGCTGCTCGAGGCCCTGGATGCGGCGGTCCGCGTCGCGCAGCCGAGCCTGGTCGTCGGTGATGACGCGGTTTGTGCGCGCTTCCACCTCCTGCAGGCGGCCGCGCAGCAGCGCCGTCTCTTCCTCCTGCGCGTGCGCCTTGGCCGCGGTGCGCTCCAGCTCCTGACTCACCGTGTCCAGTTGCGCCTTGAGGCGGTCGGCGGTGGCCTCGGTGGTGGTGTGGGTGCGCTGCAGCAGCGCGTGGGCACGCAGCAGCTCCTGCAGGGTCTGGTTGAGCTCCTCGATGTGGCGCTTCGATACCTCCTCTGTCGAGGATGTCTTCTTGTGCAGGGCGGAGAGCTGCTGCGCCGTGTCCATGAGGTCAGCGGTGCGCTGCGCCTCGTCGTCCTCGAGCTGCGTGAGGCGAGGCAGGGCCCGCTCTAGCTGCGCTCGCAGCGCCTGCGCCTCCCGCACCGCCGCGTCGCGCTGCTGCTCCGCCTCGTCGGCGAGGTCCTGCAGCCCGTTGCGTTGCTCCTCGGTGCTCTGCTGCAGCGCGCGTGCCGCGGCCTTGCGCGTCTCCAGCTCGGCCTGCAGCAGGCCAACCTCCTCGGCCAGCTCCGCCTCCCGTCGCTCGTAGGTGGCTTTCTGGTTCTTGATGAGGGCGGCGGTGTTTGTCACCTCGTCCTGCAGGAGGGAGAGGGAGTGCAGCGTGTCGGCGTGCTGCAGCTCCGCCACCTGCAGGTCGCGCTGCGCCGCGAAGACGTCCTCGCGTGCCTGCCGCTGCACCGTCTCCAGCTCCTCCTTGGCCGCCTTTGCCTCCGCCACCGCCGTCGTCTTGGTCTCCTCCGCCTTATGCAGGACGTCCTCGAGGTCTTCGATGATGGCGCGCAGCTGCTGCTGCTCCTCCTGGGCATCGGCCAGGGCCGTCTCGTAGGCGCGGTTCTGCGCCTCGGCCTCGGCCATCGCCTCCCCTGCCGCCTTCTCGATCGTGTCGCAGCGGCCGTAGACGTACTCACGGTCCTTGCTGGAGACCTGCAGCATAGCGTGGTAGGCCGAGCACAGCACGCTCACGTGGTCCTCAAGGGCACGGGGGATCGTCATTGCCTTGGCGAAGAGCAGCGCCTCGGCGTGCTCCTGCAGCGTACGCCGCGCCACATCGGCGGCATGTTGTGCCTGCAGCTCCGCGCTCGCCACCGCCACGTCCTCGGCCCGCTCCTGCAGGTGGTCCATCTCGAGCTGAAGGGCGTGGTTGGACTGCACCCGCTGGGCAAGGTCGTCGCGCAGGGTGGCGAGCTGCCCCCGCATCCCCCGCAGCTCCGCCTCCTGGCGCCGCATCGCCTGCTCCTTCACCTCCGCCACCCGTGCGGCGCTCTTCAACTGCATCGCGACGCGGTCCCGCTCCTGCTGGAAGGCGTCGCGCTCGGCGGTGGCCTCCTGCAGCCGCTCCTCCAACTCCTCGAGGCTACGCAGCAGCACGTTCACACGCGCGTCCGTCGCACCGGTCGGCGCGGCGTCGTCGTCGGCGGTGATGGCGGAGGTGTTGATCTCGCTCCCGTCCGCGTTCACGCCGCGCAGCAGCCGCCGCTGGCGCTCCACCTCGGCCCGGCTGCCCCGCAGCTGCTGCTGCAACTCCTGCTGCACCCGCAGCGCCTCCGTCAGCCGCTCCCGCACCGTCTCCAGGTCGCGCTGGTGCTTCTGCGCCTCGAGCGGGACAGTGGCCGCGACCGTTTGGGCCACCTCAACCTCTCCGCGCAGGTCATCGAGCTGTGCCTGCAAGGCGGCGACCTCTGCCTGGTGGGCGACGTGCTGCTCCGCCAAGGCGTGCTGAGCCGCTACACGGCCCTGCTCCGCCTCTCGCGCAGCGCGGTCCGACGCGTGGGCGGCACTGCGCTTCAGCTCCTCCGCCGCCCGCTTTTCCTCCCACACCTCAGACTCCAGCGTCCGCCTCGCCGTCGTCAGCTCGGCCACCTGCCGCTGCAGGTCGTCGCAGATGTCACGCTGCTCCTGCAGCTGCGCCTGCCGCTCCGTCAGCCGGTCACCGGCAGCGGCGGCTTGCAGTTTCAAGTCGCGCACCTGCGTCTCGAGGGCGGCCAGCTGGCTGTCTCGCTCTCGCAGCGCCGACTCGACCCCGGTGGCCCCGTGCTGCAGCAGCTCCGACAGCTCGTTGTTGAGGTCTGTCAGCCGAGCCACCTCATCGCGAGCCGAACGCGCCTGGGCCCGCACAGCGGCAAGCTCGTCACGCAGGGCCTGCTCCGCCTGTCCGTGCTGCGCTGCTGCCTCACGCACCTCCTCCGCGCGTGCGTGGGCATCCGCCTGTGCAGCCTCCAGCAGCCGCGTCATCTCCTCGAGACGCTGGTGCAGACCGGTGAGCTGCTGGGCTGCGACGTCGCGCGTGGTGCGCTGCTGCTCCTGCTCTTGCTGCACCGCCTCCTGATCGCGCAGACGGCGCTGCAGGGCGGCGGTGTCTTGTGTGAAGGCGTCATATTCGCGCTGCAGCTGGTCGAAGCGCTCCTGCAGCGTGTCGTGCTGCTCCCGCCAGTGTGCCGCCTCCTTCGCGTGGGCGGTGGCGTTAATCGATGCCTCGTCCGCGTGCCCTTCGCCGCCATCTGCCGCCGCGTCCTCGGCCGACTCCGCCAGCAATCGCAGCTGATCGTGCTGCTGCTGATCCAGCTGCTGGATCGCAGCCTCGTACAACGCCTCCTGCTCCTCCAGACGCTGCCGCAGCAGCTCGTCATGCTCCTCCATCTCGCGGCTGCACTCCTCCGCGACGGCGGCGAGCTCGGCCTCGTGGGCGGTCCGCATCGCCTCCAGTGTCTCATTCAGTTGAGCCTGCTGCTGCTCCGCCGCCGCCAGCTCCGCCTGCAGAGTGGTACACGCCTCTTCGTGGGCCCGCGCCGCTGCCTGACACGCCGCCAGCGCCGCGGTGCTCGCCTCGGCCTCGGCCTGCAGCGCTGCCACATCGCGCTGACACGCGTGCAGCTGCTGTGTGCGGTCTTCACGCTCCTCCTCCAACTCCTGTTCCCACTTCACACGCGCCGCCGCGACGACGTCGTCGAGCGACTCCTGTGGCGCTGCGGTGCCCTGCGGTGCCGAGTTATCCTCCTGTGTCGCTGCTGCGTACTCCTGCTCCAGGGCAGCAATACGGTCCGCCGCCGCATCGGCCAGTGCCTGCAGCTCCTCTTCGTGACTCGCCGACAGCGTCCGCAGCTCCTCCTCCAGCTCCGCGATGCGGTGGTACAGTGCGGCGTTGATGCCCGCCGCCTGCTCCTCCACCGCCGCAACCGTAACTCCACGCTCCCCTCTGATTTCCTCGTCCATGTCGTCATCGCCCCTCTCGGAGAAGGCAGCGGTGGGGATCAGGCCCAAGGTGGCGCCGTCCTCGTCGTGCCGGCTGCGGGCGGCGGGGTCGGAGGGGCCACGGCTGCTTCGCCGCTGCGCCGTCGCCAGCCGCGGATCCTTGTCGGATGCCGCCGTCGAGACGTCGACAGGTTCCGCACGCCGTCCCCGCACTGCGGTCGGCACGGAGGAGGCGAAGGACGTCGTGATGGTGCGGGTCTCGTCCTCGTCGTCGTAGGCCTCGTCCAATTCGCTGCCTGAACGGTGCTGTGGATCCTCTCTTGGATGACGCGGCCAAGAGGCATGTGGCTGACCAGAGGAGATCGAATGGCCTTGCAGCTGCTCCAGCTGCTGCCGCAGCTCTGCCACCTCGCCCTCGAGACTCTGCCGCGCCTCCTCGGAGCGGAGCAGGCGGTGCTGCGCCTCGGCGTACTGCCGCCCCAGCTCCTGCATCGCCACCCCGCTGTCCTCCACCTTGCTCGCCACCGGCGGCGGCGGCAGGCGTCCCCGTGCGGCCGTCACGCGTGTGCTGACCGACACGTCGGCGTCCTCGGCTGCCTCGTCCTCGTCGTCGTCGAGCGTCTCACCACTCTCCCGTGGGACACGCCGCGCTCTCTCCTCTCCACGCGCCGCCGCGGACGTCGTCATTGTCTCGCTCTGCTCCTCCTCCCTGCTTGGCGAGGAGAAGCCGTCGTCAGGACCGTGACACAGTACATCTTCGCCCTCGCCAAAGGCGCTCGACCCGTGAGCGACGAGGCTGTCACGGCCCATGTGGAAAGACGCCTGCGTCTCGGGCGTGTTGTGCCCCTCCTCGTCATCGGAGACGTGGCGGTGCTGTGAGATGAGGCGTGGGATGCCGCCCTGCGTCGTGCGACCGGCCCGCACCGTGACCACAGCGCCATCCACGTCTTCGCTGTCGTCGGTGTCGTCTGCCTCAGCAAAGGGGTTCGTCGCGGCGGCGGCAGCGCTGGTCGATGCGGGCACGTCGGTGACGGTGGCACGATCAGTGCTGCGCAGACGCCGCACCTCGTCCTCCAGCGCTGCTCTCGCGTCCTCGGCGAGGGAGAGGCGGTGTTGGACGTCGGCGTACTGCCGACCCAGCTCCTCCATCCCAGGCACCAACTGCGACGAAGGCGAGCGTGGGCTCGACTGCTGCTGCGCCTGCTGCTCCTCCTGAGTGCGACGCAGCGCCGCGCGTTCCTCCTCCAAGTCACGGCTCAGCTCCGCGATGCGAGCGCGTAGGGCCGGCACCGAGTCCGCTGGCGGCATCCCGGAGCCTTCCGTACCCCAGCCACTGCCGCTGCTGAGGGCCTCTGCGGGAAGAGAGCCGAGGGCAGCCTCGCCCGCGCGGAGGGCCTGAATGAGATGCGCCTTGTCCTCCACCTCCTCCTGCAAACGCTCCATTTCCCCAGCAGCCTCGGCGAGGGCGTCTTCTAAGTCGGCGATGTGCTCACGAGCGGCTCTCAGCTCCGCATCGTCCGCAACGGCAGCGGGAGCAGGAGCGGCAGTGGAAGAGCCGCCGAACGGGTCCTCGGCGTCTGCGTCAGCAAACGGGTTGGCGGCACCGTGCTCGGCAGCAGGAGCAGCAGCAGCCTTTGTGGCCTGCAGCTCTGCATTGACAGCGTGCAGCTCTGCATTAGCATGCAGGCCTCGCCTCCAGCTCGGCGTTGGCGGCCTCCAGCTCAGCAATGCGCTCACGAGCGGCTCTCAGCTCCGCATCGTCAGCAACGGCAGCGGGGGCTGGTGCGGCAGTGGAAGAGCCACCGAACGGGTCCTCGGCGTCTGCGTCAGCAAACGGGTTGGCGGCACCGTGCTCGACAGCAGCAGGAGCAGCCTTTGTGGCCTGCAGCTCTGCATTTGCAGCTCGAAGTTGCTCGTTGAATGCGCGCAGCTCTGCATCAGCAGCCTCCAGCTCAGCGTTGGCTGCCTCCAGCTCAGCAATGCGCTCACGAGCGGCTCTCAGCTCCGCATCGTCCACAACGGCAGCGGGGGCTGGTGCGGCAGTGGAAGAGCCACCGAACGGGTCCTCGGCGTCTGCGTCAGCAAACGGGTTGGCGGCACCGTGCTCGGCAGCAGCAGGTGTGGCAGCAGTCTTTGTGGCCTGCAGCTCTGCATTGGCAGCGTGCAGTTGCTCCTTCGCGGCCTCCAGCTCGGCGTTGGCAGCCTCTAGCTCAGCGATGCGCTCGCGAGCGGCTCTCAGCTCCGCATCGTCGACAGCAGCAGCGAGGGCTGGTGCGGCAGTGGAAGAGCCACCGAACGGGTCCTCGGCGTCTGCGTCAGCAAACGGGTTGGCGGCACCGTGCTCGGCAGCAGCAGGGGCAGCAGCAGACTTTGTGGCCTGTAGCTCTGCATTTGCAGCTTGAAGTTGCTCGTTGAATGCGCGCAGCTCTGCATTAGCAGCCTGAAGCTCGTAAAAGGACGCTTCAATCGCTCGACGGCTCTCCCGCTCGACGTCGAGTTCTGCGCTATCCGCCTGTGCCACCTGTGCTACTCTCTCCGCCTCCAGCTGCGCGGCGTGCGCCTCTGACACGGCGGCAGCAAGTTGCGCCCGCAGCTGTGTCGCCTCTTCGCTGTGTTCCTGGATCTGCGCTGCGAGAAGAGCCACCTGCTGCTCCGCCGCCTCTCTGGCACGGCAGGCCGCGGCGCTTTCTCGCTGGGCAACCTCGAGCTCCTGTCTTAGCACTGTGACGGCCTGCTGCAGCGACGCAGCAGCCTCCGCACTCGACTCATTCTCCGCCACCTGTGCGGAGCGCAGCGTTTCGACCTCCTCCCGCAGCGCGTCGCACTCGGTCTTGAGTGACGTCATCTCCTGCTGGTGCTCTGCGGAAACCTGGGCCCAGTAGTCCTGGTTCGTGCGCTCGCACTGAGACATGTGCTCGTTGAATTGCTGGATAAGGTCTTGACGGGCGGCGTCCATCTGAGCTCTGGTGAACGTCTCCGATGCTGCCGGGGGCACAGCCTGGGCGGCGAGCAGCTCTGCCTGTTGTGCGGCTACGACGCGCTGCAGCCGGTCCACCTCCGCCGTTAACGCGGCGAGATCAGCAGAGGCTGCCATGGCCTGGTCCGTCGTCCCGTGCTGCTGCGACGGGGGCGAGTGCACCGGCTGCTGCTGCTGCTGCTGCTGTGACGCGTGCACCTTGTGAAGGCCGTCGTCGTCGCTGCTGCCTCCCGCACTGTCGCCGCGGCGCCGCACGACAGCAGAGGTGGCCGCCGCCACGCGCGCCGCAGCCGCCAGCAGCGGAGCCGGGACGTGCTGCCCACCGTTGGCCGCCGCCTCCTCGCGTGCTGCCCGGAGCAGCTCCATACCGTGTTGCTGCAGCGTGGCGCGCTCGGCGGGGGTGTAGACGGCAGCGCCACCACCGGCGGCACTCTCGCGGCGGTGCTCCTCAAGAAGCTGCAGTCCGCGTGCCCGCAGAGCCTCCTCTCGCTCCGGGGTGAGCGCAGGGTGGGCCGCACCGCTGCTACTTACAGAGGACGGGGGAGAGGAGCAGCAGCGTTCCGACTTGGCATCGGCCAGGCGGGGCTGCCGGCGAACGGTGCGTCGGACGGCGGTGATGCGTGCGGCGGCGGTGGCAACGCTCCGTTAGTGTTAGAGTGGAAGGGCGGCGCAGAGGGCGAGCCCACTACCCGCTGACCTGGGTAGTCGGCAGCGCTGCTGCTGCGCAGCATTGTCGCAATTGCGTGTGTGTGCGCCCTCCGTGCACGATGCGCCCTACGGGGCGTGCTGAATGCTCTTTAACTCTCGCAAGTCGCACTCGAGTGGTGGGTGAGCGAGCAGAGAGAGACACGCGAAGGCTCTCAGTGAAAAAAAAAAAAGGCACAGGAACAGACGGACACGTCTGCGCAGAGAGTCAGGTGACAAGGGAGCCGCACAATGGCGAGTAAGCAAAAAAGAGATAAAGAACGCGCTAAGATTAGCAACCGCACGACGAAAACGTATTGCGCGCAGGCACGTACTGCGACACACCAAGTACGAATACAGGGAACAACAGAAGAAACGAGCCGGCACTCGCGCACGAAATACAACTCGCAGAAAACGCAAAGGGGAAACTAATAAAAAAAAAGGATTGTCAGAAAGGAGACGTTGAATGTGTAACAACGAATAAAACAATCGAAAGCTAAAACACGAATGCACAGGTACACCGAGAGAGAGAGAAAATGAATAATTAAAATATAGAAGAAGTGGACGCGAGCTCGTCAGTGTAGAGAAAGGAATCAGGAAAGCATCGAAAACCTTCACGCTCATGAAAAGACATGCAATGCTTTTTGTGTGTGTGTGTGTCGTGAACGAGCGTGAAATCGCCTTTCTTTACCTTTTCTCGTTCCTCATTTTCCCCATTCCAACGGTGAGGAATGACAGCTACTTGGCGCTGACACGCAACACACACGCACACACACATAAAAGGGGAAAGTGGCCACTCGCTGAGACACGCAGAAATGCGCAGCGAAGAGAACGAAGAGTGGCAACGCAAAGGCGATCGTGTGTTCAACGTCTACGCGACGCATGAATGCACCAACGCGCAGCGACCTGCGAATAGGAATGGGCAATTCTTCACAAAGCTGTAGTTAAAACTTTCACTTCTCTTTTTCCGTTACATTCTTCTTTTTTGATGGGCAGCCTCTGCGCACACGCACGGGACGAGGGAGAACGCTGCTGGAAGAGAAAAGAGAAAAGAGAAAAGATATTGTTTTAGGATCGAAGAGATAGAGTAAAGAATAAAGTGCTGTGCACCTTCTCGGCCTGCACTTCACACCAGAGAAAAAAAAACCTGCCCGAGAAGAAAGAAGGGAGGGGAGACCGGAAATAAGCGGAGAAGCGCTGCGCGACGATGCACAGATGTGGTCCGCCCCTCTCCCACATCGACACCCACACCCACACGTCCCCCCGATCACGCCGCACGTGCGCGCAATATCAGCAGTGAGGAGAGGTAGATGGCCAAAAAGCGGGCCAGCCACGTCCCGGCAATCGAGAGATACCGTCGCAAAGACGCCAGCCAGCCCGTCGCGGCTGCCCCCGTCCTGATGCCTCGCGGGTCGCTGCCACCAGCCCAGAAGGCGCGGCTCTGCCCACCGCGTGGTCCACGACTGGCGTAGGCCGCAGCCGCGCGTGACATATAGCGGTGGTGCGCGGGGCGGGTCGAGGCCTCTTTGTGGCCGTCCGCCACCGCGACACCGCCGGCGCCGTCGTTGTAACCCGGCACGATGTAATCGTCACTGCTGCTCACCTCGTCTGTGTTGTGCGGCTGCTGCTGCCCGACACTGAAGTGCCGAGCAGAGGTGCGGGCGACGGGTGTGGCCAGCTGCCGGGACCGCTGCTGCTGCGCCATCTGTCGCCGCTCCTCCTCCTTGCGCCAGCGGGGGCGGTAGTCGGCGAACTCGTCCTCGCTCTCATCGTCGTCCTCGTCGTAGCCGCTGGGCGTGCTGGAGGCGGCAGTGGCGGCGAAGACACCCACGCCGGGTGACAGCATCCCCGACGCGTCATCGCTGCCGCGCCACCACGTCCCCTCCGACACCTCCCCGTCCCGCACCAGCGGACCGTCTGAGATGCCGGTGAAGTCCAGCGGCGGCACGAAGGGAAAGGGGCTGCTGCTGCTCAGCGGCGTGGCAGGGATCGAGTTCAGCGCGTCGCCGCCGTAGTCGGTGAGGGGAGAAACGTAGCCAGAGGAGGGCCGGCGAGAGGAGGGCGGACGGGGGCTGGTCAGGTACAGGCTGGGCGGGCGTGACCAGCGCGGGACACGCCACCAGCGTCGCTGGGAATGCTGAAGCGCGACTTGCCAGTGTACGGCGCCGACGCAGCATCAGAAGCCGGCGACGGCGGAAGACTGGAGACGTTGCTGCCGCTGACGGGGCTGAGGGTCGGCGTGCCGGCGCTCCCGCGACGCCCTCGCATTGGCAACGGGTCGAACGGCGACAGCGGCGCGCTCGTCGGCCGCAGTGCGTGCGGTGCGTCAGCCGCGTAGCTCGGCGTGGGGGCGATCGCCTTGCTAAGAAGAAGGGGGGACGGCGGTGCGCCGACGGTGCGTGCCGACAGCCCATTCGAGGAGCCGGCTGAACTCGTCTGTGGTGCGCCGGACCGACCAGACGTCCCGGTACTCTCGCCAGGGTGCGGGGCCAGGCCAGCACACACGCGCGCCGTATCCCCGGTGTTCTCTGGTGGGGAGGTGAGGGACGAGAGGGGCTGTGTAGGCCGAGAAGCTTCGTGCCGCCGCGCCGCACGTGGGGATTGCGCGGCGTGTAGCTGCATCCCGTGCGGGGAGCCTTCCATGTGTTGGAAGAGCGCAGGGCACGGTGGTGGCACGTTCGTTTCGACTCGCGGCCGCGCCTTTACGACGGGCTGAGCGTCGTCCTCGACGCAGTGGAAATTGCCGGGGAATTTCTTGCGGCCCTCGCCGGCTGCCGCGGCGACTGGCAGCACTACTGAAGGCGGTGGCAAGGGTGGAGGCGGCGGTGGGAGAATGGCGCCGCGGACACCTGCTGTGGTGGTGGTTTGCGACTGCTTCCTCTCCCCCCACCCTCCACACACCGCCGCATCATCAGCACACGCACCGTCGTCGTGATCAACGCACACCGGCTGCGGCGCCGCTGCACCGCTGCCGCTGACTGCTAAGGCTGCCAGCACCTCAGAGGATGACCGGTGCGGCGACGGCGCGGCTGCCTCAGTCCACGTGCCGCAGCACGAGTCCCCTGACGAGCCGGTAGAGCGGGAAGAGAGGCAGGAGGAGACGGAGGAGCTGCGTTTCTGCGGTGGGAGAGAGGTCGGGTGGGCACGGCGCAGTTGTGGGCCGCGTGCCTCTCGCAGGGGCATCCAATGCGTGGGAGAGATGGACATGGTGACGCACCCGGTGAAGAAAAAAAATGCACACAATTTCTGCTCAAAAAGACCAGGCGGAGTGGGCAGCAATGACAATAAGGAATAAGAGCAAGGACGTCGCACACTACCTGTCTTTTGAGGTTTTTCTTGTGTATTGTTTTCCTTTTTTTTTATTGAATGGTAATGAGAGAAACAGATGAGAGCCGATACAGACACACACTTGCGCGCTCCAAGGGTTTTGTAGTAGCGGGGGAAAGAGGAGGAAATAAAGTGTTGCCAAGGGAGGCGTTCGCCGGGAGAAGTAAAAAACAAAAAAAATTGGGGGAGTACGAAGATAGCAAAGAGAAAAAAAAAGGAGGGGAAAACACGCAATAGATCGAGGTGGAGTCCGCTGAGCTTGAGAAGAGACAAGGGGAATAGTCGTGAAGCACAAAGTCAGGGGAAAAACAAAAAAGAGAAAAAGCAAAGTGAAAAAAGATGCGTGCTGGCGACGGCGCGCACACGTTTGAAGCCTTGTATTTCGTGCCTCCTTGTGTGTATAGTCGACCGTGGAGGCGGCGTGCACGCGAATCGAAGAAAAACGTAGTAGGCAATGTTGTCGTATTTTCAAGTAATTTTTTTGTTTTTTTTTTTGTGAGGTAGAATAAGAAGAAAAAGGAATAAAGCGAGCTTACGCTACAGACGCTTACATGGAGGAGAAACCAGAACGAATGTCAAAGCCTTTATAAATAGCAAAAAAAGGAAAATAAAATGGGAGGAGGGTTTAAACACAAGAGCCGCGTCCGATAAAATTGCGTTGCTAGCTCTCTCACTCTCTTTTGTGTTCCCCCTCACTCAGCCAGAGAGAAAGAAGAGACGCTTTTCGTAGCTGATGACAGAAGCAGATGCGGTTGGAAACGTTTGCGGCTCCGAATGGCGTCGAAAAAAAAAAATGTATAATGAAAAAGTAGAGTCGCTATTTTTTTTGTTTTTTGATTGATGTTCGCGCTACTCCAGCAGCCACTCGTGGAGAGGGAGAGAAGCACGTGTAGGATGCACACGAAACAGCCCACGCACCGACAGTACCCTCGCACTACTGAAGCAAATAAGCGACTCTTTTTGCAAAGCCGAGCAGACGTTGTTGTTGCTGTTCTTCTTTTGTTGTCGTTATTTTCTTTTTCCCTTTGCCTCAAAGGAAAGCACTCTCCCTCTTTCCCTTTTTTTATCGAGGCGTAGAGCGACTAGAGAAAAAAGAAATACACAGAAAGAAAAAACCGTAAGAAAAAAACTGCCTCTTCCGCGACGCACCACAGTGATCGAATCCCAAAGCCACGACCACAAGTATGACGAGGATCAGAAGAAGAAAAAAGCACAGAAACGATTGCCCGATAAAACACACAAAGCGAAATAAGCAAATAATGATACTAAAAGAAGAAAAGAGACACTCTAGACTGCACCGCCGCCTCAGGCTCCTGTGCAGAGAAAAGAAAAAAGATATTTTATAAAAGCCCCGCTAATGTTCGACAGTCCCCCTATGAAGTATGCGAAAGTGTTTGTAATACAAAGAAAGAGAAGAGAGGGGAAGAAAGAAGGGGGATTGCTTGAGATGCGGACATGAACGGCGAGGCATAATAAGCCACCTCATTAAAAGGCGGCGCCGAGACGGTCGAGGAGAGCCGGAGTGTGTGTGCAGATGACGAGACACCTACGCAATGTAGTAGGGCAATGCCGAAACCCTTTAAAAGTAGAGTTAGACAGCATGCGTGATTCAGCAACCGGCACCCACTTCTATTGATGTTGAGTACGACTTTGCTTGCAAACACTCGTGAAGCATTTCGCGTAAAAACGCACATCGCACTCACCGCACTCGCACCTGCACGTGCTGTCGACACGGAAGAAGTAGAACGAAGTCAGACTGATGTGAAGACCATAAAGACGCGCACACAAAAGCTTCGCTTCAGTTGTTTGTGACAAAGTGTGTAAGCAATACACACACGAGCGCCGGTCGAAAACAGAAGGCCAGGCGCTTACGCTTCAGCCCATAGATTTTTTCTAGAAAACAAAAGTTTTGAAAGCGGACAGTGGAGCAAAAGTACATACAAAGCGATGTACGTGGAAAGGACGAGGAGTAACAGTAATAAAGGCGCAACAAAGCGGGATACAGAGCAAGGAAAAGAAGAAAAATAGTGTGTGTGGCACGGCGAAGTGCAAAAGTGCCTCGTTATCGTTTCATGTTCAGAACGTAGCCGTACCCTTCTCTCTCTCTCTCTTGCACCAGCAGTACGGGAGAAAGAGAAAATGTAGAGCAGTGGTGGCTCAGAGCAGTTAGAGGGCTGGATTTTTTTGCAATGATGAGAAGAGTGAACACAAGCATCACTCACCTTGTCAAATAATGTCATCATAATAAAGACGATGAGAAGGAAGAAAGTTCCCTTTCATGGCGGTGGACTCGCCATGCGGGAAAGTAGCGAGCAACAGCTCGGGAAGCAGTCACTGCCGTCTGTCTTCTCACGAAGACCGCTGAGCGCTGCTGAAGACGCGCGTGGCGGTGCAGAGCAGCTTCTCCACCTCCTGCACATCAACACTGCTCAGCGCCGCGTACACAGGCACCTGCACAACGAAGGCGAGTCCGCTAGCCTCTGCTGTCGGCACCGGGGTCCGCCGCGGTGGTGTGGCGGTGCTCAGCGTCTCGTCGCCTTGCGGCCCGGCTGCTGGCGGAAGACCGACAGCGGCGGAGGGTCCGAGAGGAGGGCTGCGCGCGGTCGCCGTCCCCTCCGCTTCCAGCCCCACCTCCGCAGCGCTCAGCACGGCACGCTGCAACAACACCCGCAGCAAAGCAATGCCGCGGTGAGGGGCGGACAGGGCAGCGGTGGCGTCTGGCCCAGCACGCAGCGTCGCCCGTGTGCCTGTTGGCGGCCAACCCTCCGTCGCCTGCATCCGCAGCGGTGGCGGTGGTGGTGGTGGTGGCGTCTGCGCGCTGCGGCTGCGCTGCTGCCTCGCCTGTGTCGCTGCCTCCTCCTCCTCCTCCAGACAGTCCGTTGCGTCGAAGGGATCGTCTTGCAGCGCCGCCGCCTTCGCACCGCTATAACCTCCTTTAGTCTCTCGTCGCGAGAGAGGACGGACGGTGGTCATCAGCAGCGCCAACGCCTCCGACTGGACGCAGTCGACCGCCTTGGCAAAGATGAGCTGCTCCGCCCGTGTAGTCAGCGTGTAGACCCGCAGCGGAGGCGTGGCGCCGCCCAGTGCCGCCGATGTGGACGACGGCGACACGTCAACACCGCCGTCGCGACCCGAGACGTTCGTGATGGAGGCGACGTTCGGCAGCCCTGGCATTGCTGCCTCCCCCTCTGACGACGTCGTTGACGCATCGTACAGGCCGCCGCCGCCAAACCCGCCCTGCGCGCCTGCGTCCACCGCTGACGTCGGCCCCTCCTCGTTGGTGGAGAAGCCGTCACCCGCAGTCTCGCCGGATGCGGCCGGCGCCTTCAGCACACGCTGTCGCCACAGCGCCGCGTTCTGCAGCATCCGTGGTGGCAGCTGCGCCGTGTAGGCCGCCTGTGCGTGGGCGAGACGCCGCAGCAGCTGCTGCCACACCTCTGGCAGCGCACTGACGTCCCGCACTACGAAGCGGTGCCCGCTGAGGCTCGTGTAGGAGTCCGCCGCCACCGACGCCGTCCCGCCGCCGAGGGACTCGAGGCAGTCCAGGTAGGCGCCGAAGCCGTTCTGCAGGAGCTCGACGAGGAAGGAGACGAGCGTGAGCCCGCTGACGGGGTCCAGCTCATCCTGCAAGACGTGGAGGTAGACGGAGTCCACGAAGGCGCGCACGGCGTGGGTGATGACGTGCGGTCCGCAGGCAGCCGGCAGCGCGAGTGCCGGTGACGTGGCAGAGACCGGGGAAAGTCCGCCGTGCTTCGGCTTCGGTGTAGGGCCTGTAGAGACGCAGCGGGCCGTGTTGTGTTGGAGCTCCACGTCAAGACACACGCCTAGCAACGACCAGTGGGCGGGCGGCTCGCGACGGCGGCCGCCACTCACGGCACCAGCATCTGTAGCATCAGCAGTAAGAGTGGTCGGTGTCGTCGTGCCGGCGGCTCTCTCCTCTGCCTCATTCAACTCTACATGCTGTGGTGGCGGCTCGTTCATGTTGTGTGCGGTGTCGCTCTGATGGTCGCCCGCTGCAAAAGCAGGAGCTGCATGGGACGAAGGCGTGCGAGGCTGTGTCGCGTTGTCAGCACCTGCCTCCGGGCCTGCGTGCGTGGTGCTGCCACCAGCCACATCCACCGTGGCGGCGGCCTGCGCGTCCGCCACGCCCTCGCCGACAAGGTCGGCCGCGGGCCCCCTCCTCTCCTCTGGTGGCAGCGCAAGAGTAAGAGGCGGCAATGCCGGACCCACCACAGTCTCAGTAAACCACGCGTGTCGCAGCACGTCCTCGACGGCGTAGCGCTGCATTGGATCAGTCGCCGTCATTCGCTGCACGAGATCCAGCCAGAGCGGCGCCGCCTCCCCGCGCGTCGTGTAGCGCAGCCGCATGCGCTGAATCGTCTCCGGCACCATTGTCCGCAGCTGCGACACACGCGTCACCCGCACACACGTGCCGCGCATCATCTCCAGAAGCACCATCCCAGCCGAGTAGACGTCGGCCTTGTAGTCGTACGGCTGCCCGGCGATGCGCTCGGGTGACATGTACATCGGTGTGCCCATCTCCGAGTAAAAGAGCGTCGATGGCACGGTGCCGGCCTCGCCGTCGTCACCGTCGCGAATCATCCCACCGGCTGCGTCCTCGGCAGCCGATGATGCTGACGCCGCCACCCCCGACGTCGTTGAGGCCTTCGAGTGCGTCGACTTGTGTGCGGGAGCGGCCTTGGCCATCCCAAAGTCCGCCACCTTCAGCGTCGCCGTCTCCCAGTCACGCGAGCTGAGCAGCAAATTCGCTGGCTTGATGTCGCGGTGGACAATGCGGCGCCGCTTCAGCGTGTAGAGGGCGTTGCACAGCTGGTAGGTGAAGGAGCGTGCGATGTGGTTGGGGACGCTCGAGTCGAGGGCCTGCAGGCGGTGCTGGAGGTCGCCGCCCTCGCAGAACTCTGTCACCAGCAGATACACGTTGGAGCGTCGCTCCCGCGCCTCTGCCGTACGAGGTGAGGAAGGCGACGGGCTCGCCTCTGCGGCTGTCGTGCTCGTCGCTGTGGAGGGCGGGTCATGGTGCTTGCGTGGCTTGTTCCACACCGAGAGCACCTGCACAATGTTTGGGCAGTGGTCCCCGCGAAGGCTCCACAGCAGCTCCAGCTCGGAGGGAAAACGCACCCGGGGCTTTGACGCTGGCACGCCGGCCTTGCTGTCCTGCGTGGTCTCCGCCACTCGCTCCGAGTGGTGCGGGCTCATCACGTCTGGCGAACCGGCAAGCGGGGAGTCGCGGAGCAGCTTGACGGCAACGACCGTGTCGGTAGCGGGGCAGCGACCGCGGTAGACGGTGCCGAACTGCCCCTGACCGATGCGATCGTCCTCGCAGTAGACAACTTCGGAGTTTTTGCCGAGCCGCACCTCCCTCCGCGTGCGCCGTGGGTGGGTCTGGCTCATCCTGACAGCGAAGGCAGTAGCCGCAGAGTGTGTGTGTGTGTGTATGTGCCGGGGTATAGATTCACCAAGAAACAAAAAAAAGGTTAATATCACCAGCGGAGTGTGTTTGTCTGTGTTTTTCTTTATTTTCCTCCGCTATTTGCCTCTGTAGTATCACCTGACACGAAGGAGTCGAAGCTCGCGCAGGGAAGAATGCACGCAACCGAGGAGAACAAGTAAATAAACGAGGAGAGGAGCTCGACAAATAAAAATGAAGTACCCTCTTAATAAAACTGCGAAAAGCGAAAAAAAAAAGGTATTATTGGCGCAGCTGATGATGATGACAATAGCCGTGAGAGGCGAAAGAGAGAAAACAGGCAACAAGACTCGAAAAGAATGCCGTTGTTGCCGAAGCAAATAGGGGAATGGCAGTTTTCTCGTGCAGCAGTCTCAGCCCTCAAGTGCACCGCAGAAAAATTCCGTAGAGATAAAAGTTGCATTGAAGAAGATGGGAAAGGGAGGAAGAATGAAGAAAGACAGGAGTGGAGGTCTGTGTAGAGACAGCAACGGAGTTATGGTTATATTCATGCGAAGAAGAGTGGATACACCTATGTGCTGCAAGTTTCTGCCCTTCTCTCTCCTTCTCTCCTCTTTCATATCTGTCGTGTTTTACAAAAGGCACAGTGGTGTCCGGCTTCGCACTGAATGTCTGCCGCCGCCTGCAGCAGACGGCAAGAAAGCTCGTTGGTCCTACTTGACAGACTAGTCATTGCCCAATGCGCGTCTCTATCAGACTATCGAGCGCACCGCTATGTGAGCTTTACATCACACTCAGTCCGCACACGCACAGGCTTCGTAGCACGCATGCTCAGCTACTTCTTGATGAAAGCAGCGACCACATTTCGCTGCTGTGAAGCACCGCTTTCGCGCACGAAGCGCGCTTTGCCGTCCTTGAGATGCTCTGAGCTCAAGGTGAGACTCAAGACGCCTCGCTTTAGCACTGCGCATGACTGTCCTGGTACCTGTTTAATCTGTATTGTTTTGTTTTTGTTTTTTCACCTGGTTTGCTTTTAGGTGTACTTATGGTGAACCTGGCAAATGAGTAAAGTAAAACACAATATAAAAAAAGAACAAAAACACAACAGAGCGAGAAGGGAAGTGGCCCGCGCAAGCCGCAGAGCTGATGCATCTTCATCCTTTCACCTTTCGCTTTTCTTCTTCCTTTTTTCCCCCTCTTTTTTTACACTACAAGCTCACAACGCATGCCGGCACAAGAAGCCCATCAGCGACTTGGTGAGTTGCGCGACACGACGGCAAACAATGAAAGTACAAACGAAACAAATGACCCGGAGGAAAGGCACGTGACACGGTCTTTGGTGAGAATTGCAGCTTGCGACGTACTCTTCGTTTTGCCTACTGGTCTTTCGCCCAGAGGAACAAGAGGACGCTGCGGACTCACACACACGCACACACAAACAAACACACAAGACAAAAAACATGTGCAGAGCAAAAAAAAAAAAGAGCAAGCACGCAGTGCTGTCTGCACCGGTGTTGTTGTGGAAGCAGGCGTGTTCGCCGACGGTACATTTTGATCCCTTTTTTTCACTTTTGAGAAAAATATTATTTTTTCTCTTTTTCCTATCCGGTCTTTCGGTACTTTCTTCAGTTCAGCACGAGAAAATAAACTAGAAAAAGAACAAGAGGTGCGGGGCTCTTTTTTTTCCCCCACCCGCCACCCACCTGCCCACATCAACCACCACACGACCAGAGCTCGTCGCACACAAAGACGTGAATCACCAGTTGGCACTACGAACAAAAAAGAAAGTACAAACGCATTGATGCTGTATTCACTGTAACAACAAAAGAAGAAAGAACTCGATGGACGTCGCGCTCGGGGTGGGAAGAATAAAGAAAAACAGAGAGAGTACAACAAACAACAGGGGGGAGGGGGGAATAGGGCCAACCTCGTGCGCAACGAAGCACCCAATGTAATTTCAGAACAACATACAACGGTTCGCGAGAGAAAAAACAACAGGTATAGATTTACCGATGCTTTTTTTTTTTTTTTAGCAACGCGCAACCTCAAGAAGAATAAAAGAACATGAAAAACGGTTCAACAAACGACAAAGAGAGAGTGTTTCCGTGGATACGCAAACACACGAGAACCCAAACGAAAGGAGAGCTGAACCGAAGCACTTGGAGAAAGACGCCCATACGATGAGCCAGTGAGGAACAGCGGGAGAGGACACGGCTCAAGCATCACAGCACACACACACACACACATAAGAGGAAACCAAAGGGAGAGAAAAAAGTAACAACCCACCTCAGTACATCGCCTTATTCACTTCGTTGGTCCAAAAGAAGAGAGCAAAGAGGGGGGAAAGAGAGAAAGAGAGGGAGGGGAAACCACAAGGTTGGAATTCCAGTGAACGTTTTGCCTTGAAGTCAGTAAAAGTTTAAAAAGAAAAAAATAGAAGAGAACGAGCATCGTTGCTCTCACCGTGAGCTTTCTCCTACTACAAACGTGGATCAGTTTGTGTGTCTGTGTGTGTGTTTGTGTGTGTTTCGGCAAGCACTTAAAATAATAAAACAGCTCTTTGAGTTTTCTTGCACTACAGCTGCTCGCATGACTTGCACAATAACAAGCTTGATGATGCTATCGCTGGCTTTTTTTCCACAAAAGAAAGAGGCGGAGAGCTGCGAAAAAAAAAAAGTGAGAATTACCTTGGCCCACCACACCGCTACTCATCACACGAGAAAGAGGGAAAGAGAAGCCCTCAGCGCGAGGCACACGCAACACTGAAGCTGTAGAAGAAGCAAAGGTGCACGGGAAGCTACGACACACTATATATATTACACGCACTTGCACACGCATCCGCTGTTCACTGCGCAGGCCATGCCGCTTCATGACTCGCAAAACGAAAAGAAAGAAGTCATCGCCACCGACAAACCCTTGAGGCTCAACGCACGCCTTTCAAGAAAAGAGGAAAAAAAAAACACTAAGTATGAAGCCCGACACTCAGAACCACGCGCGAGAAAAACGAAAAGGCAAAGCAGGCAGTTGACGCTCACGTTGGTGGAGGGGAATGAGGGAGGGCTCGCGTGCGTATGTGTGGGTGTCGTCTTCTCTCTCTTCAAGGACTCAAAGCGAGTTACTGGAAAAAGTAGAAGCCGTGCACGTCCTCCGGTGCCGGGCCGTCAAGGTGCTGCTCCCACTTGTCCCGCAGCAGATTCAGTGCATCCGACACGACATCGGGTTGCAGGTCACCCGCGCTGACAATCGTTGGGTCCTTCTTGAGGTACACGTTCAGCAGGTACAGGGCGTGGAAGGTGAACTCCATCACGCGCCGCAGCTGCGTCTGCATGTTCGGGATCGCCTTGAAGCGCCGCTCCAGCAGGCTGCAGCGGTCCTCCGGCGTCCGGCAGTTCTCCTCGTAGTCCGGCGGAAAGACGAGGACGTAGTGCAGCAGCAGCCCACCGAGGGAGCTCGGCACATCACCAAAGGGTAGCAGGGTGGACATGCTTTCGTAGTCGTCCAGCGAGCAGTCGCTGAGGCCGCTCAGGAACTGCGCGGCGGCGATGGCCTCCGTCAGTACACGCAGACTCCGATTCATCACACGCGCCATGACGGTGAAGGCGCAGAGCTGCCTGCTGTACACCGGCGTCCAGGCAAACGTGCCGGACTCGCTCGCCTGCACCTGGTAGGGGATGGAAACGAGGCAGGCGATGCGCGTGGCGAGGAGCACCTCTGGTGGGTCGGCCTCCATCTCGGCCATCGGATCCTCCTTGTCCGTGCGGCTCTGCATCGAGTCGGCGCACGTGAAGGGGATAGAGTTGATGAAGTTGACACGCAGCATCTCCGTGAAGCGCACCAGCGCGCATTGAAACTCGTGCGGGCAGTGCTCGAGTGAGGTGCGCAGGTATGCAGTGAAGAACACGTTTTGCTCCTGCATCGCACCACCGTCGCCGTTCATGCTGTCGCCCATGTCGTCTTGTCGGTTGCTGCTGCCCTGGTCGTCGGGGTTGAGCTGGCCGGGCACCAGCTGATCGGCGCCGCCTTCCCCCGCCTCCTTCGGGTTCATGGAGTGCGAGAAGTACCCGACGAAGTCGAACGTCTTCAGCAAAATGGCAAAGAACGTCTCCTTGCGGCCGCAGTAGAGAATCGGGGCGTCTCCCGGGGCAGCGGTAGACGGCAGCTGCGGCGCCGGCACACACATCGTCGACGACTTGAGCGAGAGCACCATCGCCATGTCGATGTTCTCGAGCTGGTCATCCGGCACCTCGGCGAGGCTGGCGGAGTCGCTGAGGTTCCACTCATCCAGCACAATGAGACGATCCGGGGGCAGCACGTTCATGAGGATGGAGTCGAACCACCGAATCCACGAGATCTTGCCGAGCCGCTGGCCGTAGGCGTCCGCGCGGATGCGGGAGACAACCTGCGAGATGATTTGGCCGCGCAGCGCCATCAGCGGGTGCAGCACGTTGTGGTACTCGTCCGTGTCGGCGACCGGGAACTCGTCGCGGATGTACAGCTGCGTCACGGCGGTCATGAGGCTGACGGACAGGAGGCCAGTGAACTGGAAGTAGAAGAGGGAGAGCGGGACGAGGTAGCCAAAGACGCCGGAGAGGTTGTTGGGCATGTCCTTGTTCGTGAGCGTCGGGTCCAGCACGCGAATGAAATACACGAGCGAGGACTCGAAGGAGGCCTGGCTGGAGAAGACGGGGCTGTACTGGATGTACGTACGCCCCTTGGAGTGCTTCAGCTTCTCGAAGTTGGGCCGCTCGTTCCGGTTCTGCTGGAACTCGAAGCGGTCGATGAAGTCGTGCAGCGACGTGAAGTGGGGGTTCGGCGTCGAGAGCTCTTCGTAGATGTTCATCGTCGACAGCTGCACGCTGGCGTGGGCCGTTGTGATCGCAGGGTGAGAAGCGATGAGCAGCCCAAAGTCCATAAAGCGGTCGCCGGCCGCGGCAGTGGAGGCCGCCGTCACGTAGTGCGGGAAGAGCGTCCGCAGTACCTCATCGCGGTCGAAGTAGGCCACCTCGCTCGTTTCCAGGTTGACCTCGGCAATGCACTTCATGTCCGCGTAGGGGACCATGAGCATCTCAGGGGGGCCCATCAGCAGCTGGGCGATTCCCTCCTTGTGCAGCGTTGCCATCTGGCACCAGTTCAAAAAGGGTGCGGTCACGCAGACCACGTGCTCTTCGGTGCGCAGGAAGCGCTGGATGGCGCGCAGAACGTCCTCGCCGATCGCCGATGACGTCTCGAAGGCCTCGGAAATCTCGCCAAACGTCGGAATCTCCGTCCCGGAGTACAGCTTCGCCCACACCGCATCGCGGGCACGCAGCTCGTCCGGGCTGGGCAGGAAGGCCTCCACATCGCCGTTGATGCCGATGCCGTTCAGCACCCACAGCGGCTCCAGATGATGTGCCCGCATCTGCTCCACGTGGTCGTGCACCAAGGAAAGGAGGCAGTCCGGGAGGCAGGAGTGCAGGAACCAGAGCGGGTCGGTCTGCTGCAGCTGCGCGCGCAGGTTCGTGATCATGTAGTTGCCGTCCACTGCGATCGTGTAGGGGCCGTCGCGCCGCACGTCGTAGTTGGGGGGAAAGAAGTTGCTGAGGGTGGTCTGGCGGAGCAGGTGCTTCTCCATCAAGAACTCGTAGAGGGTCTGCTGCTGGCTGAGATCGACCTCGTGCTCCGCCTCTATGTAGCCGCCCTGCATCGGAGGCATGCCCATGCCGCCCATCATGCCGTCGCCGCCCATCATGTTCGGGTCCATGCCGCCCATGCCAGGGTCGACGTGCGGCGGGTACATCCCTGGGCCGTCGATGCCCTGTCCCATCATCGGCCCCACCTGCGACGGCGGCGGCAGCATCCCATTCACGCCCATGCCGTTGCCCTGCAACTGCTGGCCAATGTTGCCCATCATGCCCGGCGGCTGCGGCGGTTGGCGCTGCTGCTGCTGCTGCTGCATCGGCGGCGGCGGTGGTGCTCCCATGTTGCCCATCGGCCCGGGACCCATGCCACCGCCCCCGAGACGGTTGCCGACGCGGCCGCGTCCCATCATCGGGCCCTGGCCGCCACCGCCGCCGTACTGCATGCCACCGCCTCCTCCCCCCATCGGCGGCTGCGGTGGCGGCTGGCTCTGCGGCTTCGGTGGCACGTTCGCTTGCATGTGGGGCGGGGGCAGAGGCTGCTGCGGGCCCCAGCTGCTGTTGTTGCCACCACCACCACCCTGCGGCGGCGGCGGTGGACCAGGCTGCTGCGGCGGCTTGTTGGCCACCATCGGGCCAGGACCCATGCCGCGGCCGCCGCTATTCGGGCCGCCGCCGCTCATCATCTGCTGCGGCGGCATGGGCTGCTGCTGCTGCTGCGGAGGCGGGGGCATCTGCATGTGCTGTCCCTGCATTCCGCGGTTGTTGCCACCATAGCTGTTGTTGCCCTGGTAGTGTTGCTGCTGCTGCTGCACAGGCGGGGACTGCATCTGCATGTTGTGCTGCGGCCCCCCGCGGTAGCCAATGTTCGGCGGCGGCGGGCTGTTGTCCATGTCCGGGCCGTAGCTGTTGTCCCGCATCATCCCCTGCTGCTGGCCCGGCGGCGGACCACCGCCGGTGAAGCTGGGTGACGGCTCCATGTGCGGCGGCGGCGGCGGGGCCGAGCCACGCATGTTTCCGCCGTAGCCCATGCCGCCCTGGTTGCCGCCTCCGTAGAAGCCGTGCTGCGGGTGCGGCGGCGGCGGTGGGCCCTGCTGCGACTGCGGCGGCGGGGGTGGCATGCTGGACGCACCCGGCGTGCGGACCCGCCTGCTGGAGCTGTTGGGTGAGCCGGTCCCGCCCCCTTGCTGCGGGTACGGCGAGCCGTGCGGTGGCGGGCCGTAGTCGTTGCCCATGCCACCCATCTGCTGATGCTGCGGGTGGGGAGACGGGGGCGGCATCATGTGTGACGGAGCGCCACTGTTGCCGTAGCCGCCACCGCCACCGCCGTACATCGGCGACGTTGGTGCGTTGCCGCCACCACCGCCGTACATCATGCTGTTGTTGCTCATGTTCGACCCGTTGTTGCCACCCCCGCCATGCTGCGGAGGGCCCATGTTACCGCCGCGGCCGCCATCACCGTAGCCACCGCTGTTGTTGTGCTGGTGGAACATGTGCAGGTGCGACGGTGGGCCGCCCTGATTGCCATAGCCGCCCTGCTGCTGAGGCGGGGGCGGCTGGTGCTGCTGCTGTGGTGGTGG
Source organism: Crithidia fasciculata (assembly GCA_000331325.2). NCBI lineage: Eukaryota > Euglenozoa > Kinetoplastea > Trypanosomatida > Trypanosomatidae > Crithidia > Crithidia fasciculata. The sequence continues at coordinate 237,232 of CM003420.1, read as the reverse complement.
CGGAGGGGGCTGCAGTTGCTGCTGCTGCTGCTGCTGTTGTTGCTGCGGTGGCTGCTGCGGCGGGGGCGGCGGTCCTTGACCACCACCGCCACGATTCGGACGCGGGGGCATCAAGGTCTGCGATGACGTCGATTACAGAGATCAGAAATATAGGTGTCGAGCGAATGGAGGACAGCTGTGTGTACTTCTTCTCACTAACTCTGCTGCTTTACTTGTCGTTTTTTTTGTTTGTTTTTGTTGTTGCTGTTGTGAGGAAAGCTGCTTGTTTGTCTCGTCCACACGCCTTTCTGCACTCCACAAACCACCCTGGTGGGCTTGCCCTTTTGCTACTACTCTCTCACACTCAGAGTGGGTCCGCCTCGTCTGGTCGCGTTTTCGTTTTTTTTTTCGTTCGTTCGCCACGGATGGGTTTCGCTCCCTTGTCCAAGTATTCCTTCCTCACTAGAATTAGGTATGTCGCTACAGGTGTCGCACCAGCTCTCAACCGGCAATCGGGAAAAAAAAAAGGGTGAAGAGGCAAGTAACGCTTGAGAAAATACAAACAACGAAATGAAGCAAAAATACAAAAAAAAAAGGTACAGTAAGCACCCGGCGATGCTTTTCTCTGTGTTCAGCGTTTACGCGATGGCGGATAGAGGGTGATACGGGTGGGCAAAGAGTGTGGAGGGGAAGGTCAGAGTAGATAGAAAAGAGGAGCACGAGAGGACACAGCAATCCCGTTTCATCACCTCAACAAGACAATCAGCAGTGTATCCGGCAAGAAAATGAAGAGAATCAGGTGGGGGCAGTAGACAACACCGACGGCGCTGCGAGGATCAAGCTGCTATTTCAGCGGGGCACCCTGCTTCGTAGCTAGTGTGTTTATACGATACGAGAAGCACGACGTGACTCTTCCGCCTGGTGTCCACGCCGTCACGTGCCTCTCAAGGTAAAGTAGCGTGGCTGACCAGCACCCCACCTTGCAACCTCTCAACTTTTACGGCGACATCCACGCAGAAGGGCAAAAAAGGAGGAGTGCATGTGCGACAAGCGCGCACAGCACTCCGGTAGCATGTGTCACACAGCAAAAAAGCAGCCCATTCGAAAAGCCGAACAGCTCCTGCTTTTACCCCGCCTCCCTTCTGCTGACTGTCGTGCCTTTTGACGAGACGAAGACGCGCCGCCTGTCCAACGCACCCCGATAGCCTTATTGCTTTTGCGTTTGTTGTTGGCTGCGCTTTGTGTGACGCGCCGAGTCGTTAGTAAAGAGGGCATAAAGCTAAAAAACAAAAACGACCAATGCTTCCGCTGCAGACGTTATCGCATCCGCCACAAGTAAGGATGACATTTCACAATACCTCTGATGTGGTATTCCGCCTCAATAAACGCGCCTTCCCGTTTCCTCCTCATATTTCTTCCCGCGCTATCGATGACACGCAAAAACAACATTTAAAAAAACCTAGGTGCTCGACCGCACCGACAGTGCTGCACCGAGCTCTCTCAACAATGCGTGCACGAACAGGCGCGCATGCACACAAATACACGCCACCGCCGATCTACCAGTCTTGCTGTATATTCTTTTTCTTTTTCCCTCTTGCAGAGCTGCACGGCGTCCCTTCAAAGAAACTCATAGTCCGATAGGAAGCAAAAAAAAAAAAAAGGACGTAGTTCGAGGGGACCGAAGAGAGAAAACTGAAATAGAGACAAAAACAGCGCTGGAGTACTGGGGTGAAAGGGTAAAGAGGTGGAAAGAGCAGCAAGGACCATTAAAAGGCTGGCCTACGCAGCAAAACCACGTTACCGTGGAAGAAGCCGTTGGCACCGTTCGCTGTCGACCACGTGCGCTTCAGGCTCAAGAAAGAGGTTGAAGCAACGCTGCAGCTGCCACGCTTCAGGCCGCGGACTCGTACTGTTGCACGACGCTCAGCGGTCTCTTGCACCATTACTTTTCCTGTTGCTCGCCAGCGCGGTTTAGTACTCACTCTGCCACAGAACGAGATCTGAGCAGGAAGCAGAAGGCCGCACAAACGTCCCCTCAAAGATCACTCTGCGTGCGTGTGTGTGTGTGCGTGTGTGTCTGCGCGACTCTCGCACTCACTTCTTACCCTTCTTCGCCCCAGCCTCGGAGCTGGCGGGCTTCTCCTCCTCGCCAGGCAGTGCCGCCTTCTGAAAAATGACCTGGCCCTCCGCGAGGCCGCCAATCTTCGTCCCGGGCTTCACCACGCCAAAGCGGAAGTTGGCGACGTCAGTGCGCTGCTCCGTCGGCACCCCGAGCGCGTCCATGATCTCGCCCATCTTCTGCGGCATCACGGGCTGGAGGAAGAGCACGCAGAGGCGCAGACCCTCCATGGTGACGTACAGGACCGTGCCGAGACGCGCTGTGTCGGACTTCACCAACTTCCACGGCGCGTTCTCCGTCACGTACGCGTTCAGGCTGCGCAGCACCTCAAAGATGGAGATGAGAACCTTCTGAATGTCCGGGAGGCAGTAGTAGTGGTCCGCGGTGCCGGCCAGGTTGTTCAGCGCGGCGATGAGGGTCTTGTCGTTCTCGGTGTACTCCGCCGGCTCCGGCCACACCCCGTCCACGTTGATCTTGGGTGCCACGCAGCGAGACACCAGGTTGCCCAGCGTGTCGGCCAGCTCGCCGTTGAGGCGGGCCACCATGTTCTTGTCGCTGTAGTCGCCATCGTCCTGGAAGCTCGACTCACGCAGCAGGAAGTACTTGAGGGCATCGATGCCGAACTCCTCAGCCTTCTCCACCGGGTCGAAGGCGTTGCCGAGGGACTTGCTAATCTTCTTCTTGTCCTTCGTCCACCACCCGTGCGCCACCAGCCGCTCCGGCAGCGGCAGGTCGGCCGACATCAAAAACGCGGGCCAGTAAATAGCGTGGAACTTCAGAATGTCCTTGCCGACGACGTGCGCGTCGCAGGGCCAGCGGTTCAGCGCGTGGAAGTCGTCGTCCAGCCGCTCCGTGCCGTCCTCGGCGACGCGGGTGAGCGAGGCGGTGTAGTAGTTGAAGAGGGCGTCGAGCCAGACGTAGATGCAGTGGCGGTCGTCCGTGGGGACCGGGATGGACCAGTTCAGCACAGACTCGCGCTTGCGGGAAATGGAGAGGTCAAAGAGGCCCTTCTCGACCTGCTTGATCACCTCCCGGCGGCGAAACTCTGGGACGATGCACTTGGGGTTGTCGTGGAAGTGCTTCAGCAGACGCTCGCGGAACGCGCTAAGGCGGAACATGTAGTTCTCCTCCTCCACCCAGGTGACGACGTGACCGCTCTCCAGGCTGATCTTGCACGGGTTGCCGTCTTTGTCGACGCCGTCCGCGACGTTTTGCGCCGTCAGGAAGGACTCGTCGCTGACCGAGTACCAGCCCTCGTACTTGCCGAGGTAGATGTCGCCCTTCGCCTCCAGCTTCTTCCACATCTCCTGCACCAGCTGCATGTGGGTGGGGTTGGTTGTCCGGATGAAGTAGTTGAAGCTGTAGTTCATCTGCTCAAAGCACGTCTTGAACTCGTTCGACACGCTCGTGGTGAACTCCATCGGCGACATGCCCTTCTTGCCGGCCGCCTCGGCCACCTTCTGCCCGTGCTCATCTGTGCCGGTCATGATGAAGACTTCTTCACCCTTCACGCGGTGATAGCGGCCCAGCACGTCGACGATGAGGCTTGTGTAGACGTGACCAATGTGCGGCGACGCGTTCACGTAGTAGATGGGGGTCGTGGCGAAGAAGGTCTTCGTCAGCTTCGGGCTCACCTCGTAGGTGCGCGTCACGCGCAGGAAGTCGCCGCACTCCTGCACGGACAGTGCATCGAAGGCAGAGGCGATAAGCTCCTCATTTTCTGCCTGGAAGGCCTGGAACCACTTCACCAAGTTCGGGACCGTCTCGGACTGGCTGGTGGGGAGCAGACCGCCATCGCACAGTGCGGGTAGCAGCGCCGAGAATACGACGCTGTCCACCAGAAACGACTTTGCCTCCACGGCGCCGTCGACGGCGATGGTGCCGTTGTGCTGCGCGATGGTCGCATCCAGCTTCTGCAGCGCCGCCTCGGCCTCCGCCGTGACGCGGCGCTGCGTGTACAACGGCGTCAGTGCGGGCGTCAGCACCGTCGACTCCCAGTCGAGCCACTCCGCCTCACCGGCAACCGCCTCCTCTGCGCGGGAAGCGGCCACCGCGTACTTGTTCCACATGAACCGGGCCGTCTCGTTGCAGCTGTACAGCGCCGAATTTGACGACGGCAGCTGCAGATACGGCATTGTGTAGGTGCTGCTCAGCGTCACCTCCAGCGGCTTCTGCACGAACATGGCGCAGAGCACGGCCTTGAGGGCCTGATGGTTCGCCTTCTCCGTAAAGAATTTCAGCATTTTTAATCAAGTGTTGTTTGTTAACTTAGTGAGAAGCACCGCGCTATGAAAGAGAAGAGTGTGTGTGTCTCCTACTAGGAAGAGAAGAAATAGTTAGTGTTGTGTTTGATTTAATTCAAGGTGAGAAGCAGACGATAGCGCAACAGGGCACTAAACGCTACGGCTTTGTTCTTTGTTTTCTTCGAATATGTGTGTTTGTGTGTGAAATTGCATGCCGAAGGGCGTGGCGTTTATGATCATCGCATCCAGCAAAGGTGTCGAGACCCACCAAAGAAGAGAAAGAAAGAGATTAAAAAAATAGTGGAGAAATACGTTAAATAAACAATAAAGCTATTAAGCATTGGTAAAGCGCTCTGCTTGTGAATGAGTGCGTGAGGTCTGCGGGCAAAGCCTTTGGCGCGTAAGGACAGCTGTAAACGAGCGGGACACACTGCAGATCATCTCGCATTCGAGCAGCGAAACTGCGCTCTTATTGGCCGATGCGTGTTTCCACTCTGGAGCCCCGCAAAACACGATCATAAGTTCCCGCTCTCTCACAAACGTGTGAAAAGGTAGGCAGCAGACAACACGCGCCGTCACGACAACGCGGGTCACTTGCACTTGAAGAAACAGAAGCGGAGCGAGATTCATCAGAGGAGAGCCCGATCCCATCGCCGGATTCAGCCTCCCTCTTTACAATCTGACTCGTATAATTGCTTTGCGGTGAAGCTTTTTCTGTTCTGCTCGATGCACAAATAACGCCCAGGACACGACACAAACAAGACAATGAATCCTAGAAAAAATATATATGTGACACAACGACACAGCTACACAGACATAATTCGAAAAAAAGGGGGTAGATACAAAAATAAATAAAGACAAAAGAGGGAAAGATAAAAAAAAGTGTACGAAGTCACGGGATCCGGAAACAAGAAAACCAAAAAAAAAAAAAGTCGAAAATTAAAGTTCACGATTGCCGATGGTAGTATTAAGTAGGGCAACGCGAGACGTAGAAAAAAGAAAAAAAAACAATTTAAACAAGGAGAAGAAAAGAGACTGAGTGGTGTGTAGGGCGAAGCCGGCAAAGGGAGGTGCGCGGTGCAAACGAGGCTGCATTACAACAACAACTGCATACTTTGTTCTATATTTTTTTTTAATCAAAGCATGTGGAACTGCTATCTTTTATCTTTCTTTTTTTATATGGTGCAGCTGTGTTGCTTGAGCAACGTCGTGAACGCACGCTAGCTGCTTGGGTCGCGAACGCCAGCCTCTCTCCCACCTCCCACCACGCGGCCTCTTCCCTCTAATTTGTGGCACTGCATTCCAGTCAAGCGCCACACACGCACACACACAAGTGCTTCTCTACGAGGCAAAGCTTTCGCACACGCTGGCCTACTTGCGAGCCGCATTCGCACTGGCGGCAGCGGCCGCGGCCGCAGCAGCAGCAGCAGGGGAGCTCGCGCCGTTGCTGGCGGCTGCGTTGCCGTTGCGCGCCTCCACCGTGCGGTGAAGCTTCGAGAACACCGAATCCAGCATGGGGTAGTGGATGAAGGAGGTCTCCCAGAAGTTGTACTTGGGCTCGCGCATCAACTCCACGAAGGTGTTCAGCACACCCCACGGGTGCGGTTGCACAATGATCGTCTTCTCCGCCAACACGCGCGTGATCTGCTCCTGGATGCACGTCTGGGTCTGAGCGTCCACCTTCGCCGAGGGCAAGAAGAGGTTCAGCACCACGTTCGAGAAGAAGTTCGTCTGGATGTTCGGGTAGCGCAGCTGGTTTGCACAGGCACCGAGCAAGTAGTAGCGCTGCTTGGTGTTTAGCTTGCTGCAAAGGAACCGGTAGCACGCCAGCACGTTCGACTCGGCGAACTGGGCCGGGATGCTCTGCCCGTGCGAGTCCAGGAAGATGATAGCCATGTGCTGCGCCACGGCGTTGATGAGGCTGCGCTTCGCCGAGGGCTCCGTCAGCTTGGCCAGCAACGCCGCCAGCACATTCTCGTCGAGGGGAATGGCGTCGTTGCGTACCATCGCCTCCAGGCTTGACAGCAGCTGCGCGTCCATGTTGGCCGCCTTGAAGGTCTCCTTGATGCACGTCTCCTGCACCCCGGTATCCAGCTTCTGCAACATTGCGGGACTGTTGGTGTCGACGTGCTGGAACGGCTCCGGCAGGCGCTGCTCCGGCGGGAAGGAGCAGAGCACGGTGTTCAGCAGCTGCACACACGACAGCGGGATCGCCTCGCAGAGCCGGTAGTGCTGACCGATGAGGAACTGGGGGTAGTCATGCAGGAGCACCAAGACAAGCTTGAACACCGTCTTGTAGTAGACGAGGCCGTTGGGGGAGATGCGGTTGCCCTTGATGAGGAACTTCACGAAGAGCATCGCACCGTTGAGGAGGTCGGCGTAGGCGTCCCACATCGACTCCTGCTGCATGAAGCGCGGAATGAAAAAGCGGTGCGACAAGATCTCCATCCAGCCGAACGTGAAGCCGGGGTACTCCAGCGGGTGCACCCGGCGCAGGAAGGCGTGAAACGCGATCGTGAAGTCCGGCGACATCGACCGCGACGTCGAGCTCTCCAGGCGGTGCAGCGAGTAGACGAGGTCGCTGAGCAGCCGCACGTAGGGCTGCTGCTGGAAGACCGGCACAAACTGCGCGTCAGCCGGCAGCTTCCAGTCCGGAGCCGGGCGTACCTTAGCGACGTAGTCGTGGTGCTCCGTCAGCACCCGCGTGACGGCGTCGAGGAGGCGCTTCAGCAGCGTCGTCTCCGCCCGCAGGTCGTGCGAGGCCTCGTTGCGCAGCGAGCAGCACTGCAGCAGCACCATCACCAGCTCCACAAAGCCGTCGCACATCACGAAGCACTTGGCGGTGTAGGGCGTGCGGTAGCCCGGTGGGCCGCCGGGCCGCGTGCCGACAAGGACCCCGTCCGAGATGCCGCCGTCCGCGCGCTCCATCGCGAGCATCGTGTTGGCGTAGTACTCGACGCAGTAGCGCACACCGAGGCCGAGGAAGGTGTGGAGGTGCACGGTGTCCAGCATCCGCTTCTGCTGCAGCGTCTTGACAAACTCCACGGACGGGATACGGCGCTCTGTGTAGCGGTGGCCCTTCTGCAGCCACACACTGATCCAGTCGTTCATCAGCTGCTCCACGTCCTTGTGGAAGGCCTCGTCCTCATCGGCCCCGACGCTGGCGCACGGCACAACCAGCTTGGTGATGTGGGCTGGCACGATCTTGCTGAGCGGGGGCTCGGTCACGTACGACGGGAACGTGTGCGCCGGCGCGGTAGGGGCGGGGGCGCGGGTCCGCGTGCGTGCGATGGTGTCCAGCGCCGACAAGGTCCGCCGCATGTCCTTCGAGGACACGAGCTTCTCCTTGATGATGACGTCTGTGATGATGTCTCCGGCGAACGTCACGTAGTTCGAGGCACCCGTCGCCAGCGCCTTGGCCAGCGCCTCATCGAAGCGGCTGCAGTTCACGATCTTGATGCGCATGAGCTCCGTCGTCAGCTTCGGAAAGGAGAAGCAGTGCTCGCTGTGGAGGAGGAGGCGTGTGAATTCCTCTGGCACGGCCTCGCCGCCGCACTCGCGGCACCGCAGCAGGACGTGCAGGTAGAGCTGATGCATGCCTGCCGACACGCGCAGAATCTCCTGCCGCCACGCCGGGTCATCCTCGGAGGAGTTCTGCGCGCCGTCCGCGGCCGCCGCTGCGGCGGCGTTGGCGCCACCCTGCTGGTTGTTGGCGCTCGCGCTCGCCTTCTTGTTCAGCCGCTCCATCGACACCGCGAGAGAGAGGAGGCGGTCGAACATCGGGCTCAGGTAGAGCACCGCCGTCTCAGGCGTCACCAGCCACAGAAGGCGGACGAGGTGCTGACTAATGGCGAGGAGGTGCTCGTAGTTCGGACCGCCGGCGATGGCACCGGCTCCGGTCGCCTCCACCTGAGCGAAGTTCAGCGCCGGCGCAGTGCCGCTCGCCAGGTAGCGCGACACCGCCTCCTCCAGGCTGCGCAGCACCGTCGTGAAGACAGCCACCGGTGGGACGCAGTTGTAAAAGTCGTCGTACACCTGCCGCTGCGGGGCGGGCATGCGTCCCGACGGCACCAGGGCATCACCCATCACACGAAGCAGCTCCGCGGCCTCGACCTGGTCGGCCGGCAGGGGCAGAGGCTCTCCGGCGGCGATGGTCTCGGCCATCTCGCAGGCGACGTCGTAAAGGCTGCGGCTCGTCGCCGAGGCGGCCGCCTCGCCCACGTTGTACTCCACCGCCCGCATGCACAGCTCCTGGTTCAACGTCACCAGGGCGTCGCGCGTCAGCGTCTTCACCTCGGCCGGCGCCATGGGATCCATGATGCGCTTGACGAGGCCCGCAAAGGAGCGCTGCAGCAGCGTGGGCAGCTCCTCACGCACCATCACGTAGCTCAGGCTCGACGCGAGGGAGCGCGCCATCGCCTCACCGGCGACCAAAATGTCCGCCGGGAACGGGTCGCGAGCGTAGTCCTTGAGCACGAGGCTCTCCGTCGTGCGGAGCGCGATCCCCACACTGCGCTGCATGCAGAAGCTCACCGCCTCATCGACAACGGCTCGCAGCGTGGCGGCGATTTGAGGTCGGAATGCCGCCATGCTCTTCTCCAGCGACGCTGGGTCGGCATCGCCGTTCGACAGGCGCACCGTCTCGGGTGTAATGACGACAGCCGGCCGGATCGGGGACGCCAGCATCGCCATCATGCGCTCGTAGTCCGACGGGGCATCAGAAGGCTTGTCCTTCGGCTGGAACGGCTCGGCGTTGGCCTGCAACGGCCTGGCACTGCTCCGCAGCGACAGCTGCTGCGCCGGCGGCGACGACGTCGTTGTCGTTGTCGGCGGAGGCGCCATAGGCGCTGCGGTGACCATGCCCGAGTCGTCGTCGTCAACGCGGAAGTCGGGGCTGTTGCCCACGTCGATCTCGTTGTACACGTCAATCAGGTGTTTCTCCGTCGTCGCGTGCGATGGGTGGTTCATCATGTACAGCGCAACGTCCTGCAAGGTCTGGTTCAGCGCCTTCAGCAGCAGCTCGAGCTCAAAACGCAGGGTGACCCGCAGGTGCGGCAGGTTGTACATTTCCATCAGCAGTGTCAGCTGCGCCATCGTCCACGGGTTTGGCGGGCAGAAGAAGCGCGACTTGGCGCAGCTCATCAGCACGCGCGTCATGAGCGACACGGCAGGGACGAGGCAGCCCTCCCGCATACTCTTGCAGAGAAGCTCCTTAAAATTGAGGTCCTGGCGGAGAATGGGGATGTTCTTCTCCAGTGTGATGCTTCCCAGCCAGGAGCCCAGGTTGCGCAGCAGGATGCGCTCGCTGCTGTCGTTGCTGATCTTCTCCGAGGCCAGCAGGCGGTGTACTGCGCCAATGGTTGCCTTACGCAGGGCCTGGTCAAGATCCTTCGACTGCAGCTTCGTGATGAGGTCGATGTACATGCTGTGGTAGTTCGGCTCCAGCGCGGCGCGCTTGACGACAAGGTAGTCCGCAAAGTACTCGTAGTACTCGGGCCGCAGAAGCTGCGACAGCTCCGCCGCGTTGTTGTCCAGGTTGCGGACGTCCGTGTTGCCGATCAGGAAGTTGATCTGCTCCTGAATGACGCGCGGCGGCGCCGTCACGTTGACGTTGGTGACGAGCGTGCCAATGTCCAGCGTGTGCAGCTTCGCCGCCGACATGTCGGTGAACTTCTTCGGCTGCGACGACGCCGCCGTGACGATGGCAGGGTCGATTGTGGCGAGCATCTTGTTGGGTGAGCTCGGCGTCGGCGACGTCGGTGACCCTTCGCTCGCCTCGGCGCCGTTGTTGCGCGCCGCCTCCTCCTCCTGCTTAATGCCGCGGTAGATGGCCGCCTTGATGCCCGGCACTCGGAAATCCAGATCGCGAAGGTGACGCAGCGCGCGGCCGACAGTCGGCCAGTCGGGCAGCCGGGACTTGACCTGCTCCACCGCGATGATGCCGTACTCCTCCATCGCGTAGTTGCCGGGCTTGGCCAGCGCGGGCAGCAGCACACCCCACGCGCGCTGCACCTGGTTGGGCGGTAGCAAGTCCTTTGCGAGCATCTGTCCGTACAGCTCGGCGAAGAGCTGCAGCTCCTTGCGCGGGTAGAAGCCGATGGCAGAGGTCTCGTCGAACATGATGCTGATGATGCACGCGTACAGCTGCTTGTCGCGCGACACCGTGCTCTTCAGCAGACGCTCCATAGCGGTGATCGCCGCGGCAGTGGTGCCAGCGGCATACATCTTCTTGAAGAACTCGGTCGCTTCATTCTCAACGTCCTCGGGAAAGAGCGAGTCGGTCGAAGCCAGCAGCACCTTGGCGCAGTCCGTCACAGACTTCAGCACGTCCCGCAGTGGTGAGGCGAGCAGCGCGTTCAGGGCCGCCGTGGCGCTGGCCACGTAGACCTGCTTCTCCTGCAGTGCCTCGGCAATCTCCACTACGTTCATCGCCACCGCGAACCGGTTTTCTGTCGAGCTGGCGCGGAAGTGCAGCTTGCCATCCAAAGCCCTCTGCAGCCACTTGTCGCTCGGCTCGCCGGCTTCGTCCATGCACATCGCCACGGCCGTGACAAGGCGTGGGCTGCCACTCTCTGTGAGCACCCGCTTTGCAGCCGACTTGCACTTGAGCAGCATCTGCACCACGTCCACCGTGCGGTCCGGCACCGTTTCCGTCAGCTCCGACAGCACGCCGATGACAGCGTCCAGGCGGCCGCGCTTCTCCATCTCCGGCACGAGGTGCTGCGCCACCGGGTCGAGCGAGGGGCAGTGCAGCTTCAGCAGGTGCTTCACGCAGACGAGGTGCTTGATGGTCCCGTTGTAGGTGCCCGTCAACAGGTTGTACAGGAAGAGCAGCGGCAGCTTCTCCGCGGCGGGGCGGAACACGTCGTGGTCGAACTCCTTGTCGCGACTCGCAACATGCACCGCAGCCTCCATGAACGCGGCGGAGCGCCACAGCTCGATCTCCGGCGCCGTCACCCCGGGCGGCTTCGTCGCTGGCAGCATGTCAGACGGCGCGTCCATCGCGAGCGGCTTGCGGTTCACCTTGTCGGGGTGGCGCAGGATGTACTCGAGCAGACCGCGCTGACGCGTTGTGTTCGTCCAGCGACCGAGGAAAAGGGTAACGGACGGATACTCGTTGTCGACCTGGAAGCGGTGGTAGGCGTCGAAAATGACGGAGATGTGCTTGACGCGGAACGCCTCGCCCTCTGGCTGATCCAGCAGACGGATCACCATATCCCAGTCGAAAGACTTCTTCGGGCTGCCCTCGCACAAGGCATCAAGCAGCGGCATCGCGTTGACAAGAGTTGCGGTGCTCAGGCTTTTCGGCGAGCTCTTGCCGGAGGCTGTCATGAGAGAAGCGTACGTGTTGCTGTCGTTTGTCGCCGTCAGCCCGGCAGCAAAGAAGGCAAGCACTTCGGCTCCATCGCGCTCCGTGAAGGAGTTGGGAAAGATGCTAAGCAGCTCGCGCGAGTCGGCCAGCGTCGTGACGCAGCCGAGACCCAGCTCCCGCAGAATACCCGCAACGCTGACACGCGGCTTCGCTGCCGTCTTCGGCTTTGGCAGCGACGTGGTGTGGCAGATGCTGGTCAGCTGGCTGTCCAACTTCGCCGGGGCGAGGCCTACCTGCCGCGACAGCAAAGCCGCAGCGCGCACACCGCCGTCGTCCTCCTTCAAAGCAGCTTGCGGCACGTTGAAGTCCTCCAGCACGTCCGTTGCCGCGGCCTTCACCATGGCGTTGCCACTCAGCACAAGGGCCATGGCCATCTGCATCTGCTTCATCGGCGTCAGCTTCAGCTCATTCGCCATGAGGGCGGTAAGAGAGGTCTTGGTCAGCGTGGTCGCACTCCCGTCCAGCGCGCTGGCGACAAGCGTGAGACCGTTTGACTTCCCCAAGGCGTCGTTCACTAGCTTCGACGCCAGCAGCGCGCGCTCGTCGTTGCGGTTGGACATCAGCGCAGTGCAGGTGGCCTTGATCGTGTAGCGGTGGAACTCGACAGAGCGGGCACAGTGCTGCTCGAGGGTGGTGAGGGTTGTCTGCACATTGTTCTTCGAGACGGCCCCAAGGGCAAAGCGAATCGCCTCGCCCTGCGCGCTTGCGATGTCCTCCACGCGGTCGTACAGCATTTTGTTTGTATGTTTCCGTGCAACCTTTCTTTCAAGTCTCGTGTGAGGCAAGTACTTGAAGATCAAAACGGAGATGACGCAAAACTCTCAGTATAATAATAAACAGCTTTAGCCAATGCAGAACAAGCTTCTAGACGGCGAAAGAAAAAAAAAAACGGAAAAGAGAAGACACGTAAAAAATAAAAAGAGACAAATAAAGATCCGGGAAAAACGACGTACAGTGTTAACAAAGAAAAAAAACAGAAGATGAAAATAACAATTGGCAGCCGCAACAGCTCGGCCCGCGCTAAAAAAAGTAGAGAAAAAAGAAAAAAGAATACTAAAGAAAACAAAAAAATGCCTAGAGTTCAAACAAGAGAAGAAGAACGTTGGAATCTACGTTGTGAGCCTCTCTTGCTTTTCTAATTACCTAACTATTATCTGCAGCGTATGTCATGTGTTCAATTTTTGCGGAGTCGATTGAAAGAGGAGGAGATATTGTGGTGAAGAGGCGGGAAAGGAGTGGACAAATTTGAAGTCCAAAAAAGTCATGCAGAAGACACAGGGAACGTGCGGGCTTTCAAGCACCAATGAAAAAGGTTTCCCATAACTATTATTATGTTCTTTGCTACCGTGGAGTTCAACAGCAACGTCACACAGGTTGAAGACGGTTGTAATTTACACACAGAAACCACGGTTGGAGCTTCTGCAGTTTGCAGATCGTCTGCAAATGCTGCAACAGCCTATATTCTCGCTTTCGTCTTGCAATCACAGTAGTAGCTCACGTTCTTTTTTGGCAGTATCGCGTTCGTATAAAAGGAGGTGCTGGCTGTCGATACACCGATTACCGAGTGTATCAGCAACAAAATAACAGCACTTACGAATTTAGAAGAAATAGGGCAGGAAGAGAAATTAGATGACTCTCGCCAAGAAAAAAAAAATAAACGTTACGTGGAAAATGGGCATATTCATCGTAGTCAAAAAGTACAATAAAAAAATCTGCGTCAGCTCTTTGTTTATTTCATTCAACCTACCCTTGCATCTCCTAGCTCTCCCTGCGGTGCACATCTGAGGTTTTCAGAAAAGTCCTTTTGCGGTAAAGGAAGCGAAGGCACCTCCTATCAGTGCGAGAAAGCTATGTGCCGCTCATTGCTATAAACAAACCAAAGGAGCACAAGAGTGAGAGACAGAGTGAGAGACAACAAGGAGACAGGTGATAAAAAAAAAGGAGGAGAATTAGAGTGCACAGCACGAAGGATAGTAATGGCGCAGCGCAATTTTCCTCCGCGTCCACAAGAGAAGACACAGCAGCATAACAAGAGAGTCGACAACGAAAGGGAAAAAAAAAGCGTTTGGGAAACAAAAAACAAGAGTAAAAGCTGCTGCGCTGAAAACCAGGTGCTAAAAAAAAAAGTCAAGTAAAAGAACCAGAGTTAATCTTGGTGGAAGAGAAATTCGTTGTAGGGCAAGACACATTCCCAATATGAGTAGAAAAAATCAAATAAACCAAAAAAGAAGTGTGCGTGTAAATTTCTAGAAAGACAAGACCCGCTGCTGAATGAGTGTTACCACGACAGAGAGCTGTCCTTCAGCGGCATCGTCTGCTTGTGTGCTTGCTGCTCCTTGAGCCACACACAAACCTACTGTTCAGGCCACCTGAGAAACTACAGCACACCAACGAAAAGAAATGGAAAAAAAAAAGAATAAAGAAACGTTAAAGGGAATAAAGGGAAAAAAGGGGGGCACAATCTGAAACAAAATTGTTGCCGAAACGAAGGAAGTATGTAGAATTTGTAGGTTGACACGACAGCCGGTACCTCTTGTGAGTAAGGCGGCCCCGTTTCGCGGTGCAAGGGTGAGGAGAACAAGCGAACTTCTTGCCGGTTTTCTGACTGCGACGGGTGCGGAAACAGTACTCGTGCAATACATACTAAGCAGTGAGTACCCGCAGATAACAAACTCGCCTGTGACAGTGTTCGGCCGTCTCTCCACTTGCCACAGCCTATTCCCCCTCCTCCATTCCCTCGAGAGGACGAAGAGGGAATGTTTACAAGCGGCAATGCGTGGTGTTGCAGAGGAGTCAACGTTCTAAAAGTCTTGGCACCTGGAAGTTGCGTAGCGTACCAAAGCCACGCAGGCCTGCTGTAAAAAAGGAAAGTAAAAACAGCAGCATGCAAAGGAAAAAAAAAAGGAAAGAGCTGAAAGCCATTTTTTTTTCTTTTACAGGGGAGCAGAACCGTGAGTCAACTCGCACCACACTCTCGAAGAGGACCACCGGCGTCGTTGACCCGCTTACTCCACTGGGCCGTAGCTCTCCATAAAGCGGAGCGTCTCCTCCCAGTTGACTACACCGGCGTCGGAGCCGAGACCGCTCGCGACGAGAGCGCCAACAGCGGATCCAATACGGCACGCCTCCACCTCTGAAAGTCCGCGCGCCAGACCGGCAATGAAGCCGCCGCAGTACGCGTCGCCGCAGCCAGTAGTGTCGGAGGCCTTCAGAACGTAGGCTGGCACGCGTTGGAAGCTGTCGCGCTTGATCAGGTATGAGCCACGCACGCCGTCCTTCAGCACGCACGTCTTCACACCAAGGTTGAAAAAGAAGGTGGCCACCTCGATTGGGTCCTCCGACTTGGCGATGAAAGAAGCCTCCTCCAGCGACGGCATGAAGTAGTCCACGTAGGGAAGGAGCGGCGCAATCAAGTCAAGTGTGCCGGGGTTCGGGTGGATCATGTCGAAGCAGGTGGTCACGCCGCGAGCTTTGGCCGCCGCCAGCAGACGCACACTTTGGCCCTTGTCCATCGCCGCGAGAAGCCCTGTGCCGCCGTGATGGAGGTAGGAGCAGTCCAGCACGCTGTCGAACTCCTCCTCGGTCACGAAGAGCTCGTCGGAGGCGCCGCGGTAGTGCAGGCACGGCCGCTCACCGTTCGGGCGAATGGGCAGGATCGTTGCCGATGTTTCGCGAGCGTCAGTAATCTGCATGAGCGAGGTGTCGATCCCCCAGCGCTGGTAGCAGCCCAGAATAAAATCGGCCTTCTCGTCCTTGCCGAGGCAGCCTACCGCCGCAGTGCGGATGCCCAGCTTTGCCGCATTAAGGTTCGCCGCGGCAGCCGTGCCTGCAGGATTCATCCGAATTTGCTGCACAAACTCTACACCTCCGCCCTCCGGCACCTGAACCACCGGGCGACCGGCAATGTCGAGCACTGTTAGCCCGACAAACACAGCATCGTACTTGGGCATGGCGGCTTGAGGAGAAGCGAGGCGGCAGCTGCTGAAGGAAGACCTAACTAAAACAGAAAATCCAGGAAAAGAGGCGAAGCCGAGGAGAAGCGTGAGGCAAAGATCTGAGAAGTACACACAGCAAATGTGTCCACGGAAAGAGACTAACCGCAGGACAAACAGATGCACCACCCCGAAGAAGTGCGGAGAGAAGCGGGGAAAATTATCGGAGCAGTAATAAAAAAAAAAAACGTTTCGTGTGTTTACGATGAGAGGAAGAGAGAGAGACGGAGAAAGGTAGACGACCCAGTAGAAAGAAGCATAGGGACCACAAATGGCATAGCATGGCAGGCAAAATGCCTCATGCATCAGCGTCGTTTGTCTTCGACGCGACGCGTGAATTTCCAGGTGTCATTACAGAGAAACCTGTATTCACACGCCAACTAGAAACAAAAAGAGGCCATAAACAATTATGCTTTTTTATTTTAATAGAGCGCCGCACGCCACGCGGGTGTGGGATTCTGTTTAAAGACATCCTGCGACAGATCGGATGTTTGGTCCACAAAACCCCAATCAAAACGCGACAGCAGTCACGATACATATGCACCTGTCTGTATGTGCATGCGTGCCAAGAGTCTTTTTTGTTTTTTTTGGCAGTTTGCAACAAAAACGTTAAGAAGCATGAATAGTACAAGCAGTTGAGCGAGTGAAAGCAACCCCGTCAGTCCGTCCCAAGCCACAATCTAAACAAAAAAAAAGGCTTTCGCTGTTCGATACAATGTAGGTTCTCAAAACTGGTGAGCCTGTAGCCCGCAGCGGAGTCGCTGTCAGCAGCAGCCACCGCCAGAGTTGCGGTTTGCGTCAATCAGAGGAGCGCCATCCGCGTCGTCGTCGAAGGTGATAGGCCGCTGCTGTCCCCCACCCCCGGCGCCAGTGCCGTAGCGGTGCGCACGCGGAGCTGCCACACCACCATAGATGTGGGCCTCGCCGGATGCGCCACGACCTGGTGCAACAGCCTCTCCGTCCTCCGTGACAACCATCAGCCCACGTCGACCGCGCGACCGCGATAGGGCACGACCCGCCATCGCACCCGCCTCGCTCGCTGCAGCCTCGCGATTACGCAAGATCTGCGTTGCCATGGCGCTAAAAATCTCCGCAACATTCTGGCCCGTTTTGGCGCTCACGAAGAAGTGCACGGCCTCGAGCTCGGCAGCCACCGCTGCCCCTTCGCCCTCCGTCACCTCACGCTCCACGGCCGGCGCGTCCGATTTGTTGCCGCACAGCACCAGCTGTATGTTTCCCTCGCCCACGACGGCGTACAGCTCCTTTGCCCAGGTGCGCACCTTACGGAGTGTGTCAGCGTCGGTAATGTCGTACACAATGATGGCGCCGTCCGCGTTGCGGTAGTACATCGGCGCCAGCGCGTGGAAGCGCTCTTGTCCTGCGGTGTCCCACAGCGCTAAGTTGACCTCGCGAATAGCGCTGAGCGCGCCAGCCGCATCATTGATCGGTACCGCCTTGGAGCTGTACATACTCGCCTGCACAGTGCTTGCCTCCTTGTCGTCAAAGGAGTTGTTCACGTAGCGGGTGATGAGGGAGGTTTTGCCAACCCGGCCCTCGCCTAGAAGGACCACCTTGAATGTCGGCGCACTCATTGCGTCTGTTTGTGACTTACGCCTTGCTGGCTCGCCTGCAGCCCCCGCCTTATGTTGCACTGCGGCTTCCCTGGTTTCGTTTGCTTTTTCGTTTTTGCCTTGTTTTCTTACTCTTGGGTGCTAAAACGACAAGAAGTAAGACAGCGTAGAATGGAGTAGAATGAAGGGGGAAAATTAGTCCACACAACAGCAGCGAGAGCCTTTACAGCTCAACATGTTTCAAAGCATCGCGAGAGGAAAGGGAGAGGGAAAGCTGCGCAGTACATCAGTTAGCCTTTCACCCGACCTCAGTGTCCAATCGGGCGACTACGTTGACACCAGCATACGATGTACGAGGTAAATGAAGTTGCTGCTATTGTTAGTGGTGGTGATCGTGACGGATCATAAATGAGGAAACATCAGCGTTGCATTGGCTTGTAAGGTCCAGCGTTTTTTTTTTTGTTATTGCAGTTCACATTTTGAACTGCTGTATATCTTCTCGAAGGAGCGTCTGCGCTTTTTTCCGCGAAACGCATTCGAGAGTATCGGGAGGGCGAGCACACTCTTTTCCTTGAACTCTACAGCAGGTGGAATTAAAAAAGACGCCCGTCGCACGCTCATCGGCCCGCCTTTCTCAAGACCGTAGGCGTCGCCAAACGGAGCCCAAACTGATGATACAGGTTCTGCAGCATCTCCTTGCAATGAACCACGCGCTGCTCCGTCTGCGCACGCACGCCCAGCTGCGTGCTCAGCTCTTCTCTCAAAGCGGCGAGTCGCTCTAGCTCAAGTCGGGCAGACGTGGTGGAACCCGCAGCCGGCACCCCCACCTCTGTCAACTGCACCTCCGCCGTCCCCAAAGCTACAGGCCCGTAGGCTTCTTCCTCGACACGAAGCTGGGCAAACGCTGCCGCAGCATTGGTGACGAGGTCGAGGTCAGGAAGCACCGCCCGTACAGGCTGCACCACCACATCGGGAGCGGCGGTTGGCCTTTGCGGGCTGTGGGTTGAGTCGTCTGCACAGCTGTCATCCCGCCCGCCGGTGCGTCGACAAGAGCTACGCGAGTGGCGCCGCCGCGCTTGCTGCTGCTGCTGCTCGTGGCCCAGCACGGCCAGCTCAGCAGCAAGGGCTGCCTGCAGCGAGTATCGCGACGTCATGTTTTCTCTTACCCGCGCTTCTTGGATCTGCTGCGCCTCCACATCGAGTAGAAAGCGCACGTTCTCTGGCGAGACGGACTGCGGTGCCACGTGGCTGCGTCGCAACAGCCGCTTCCAAGTCTCCGTCAACGCAGCACGCGAGTGCGTTGCGCGAAACGTCGAGAGCGACTGGACGACGGCGGCTGCTGAGGTTGGCAGAGAGGACGCCGCGGGTTCCGACAAAGTGCCCCGCTGCACCGCACGACGCCACCGCTCAGACGACGTTTCGGCCGGCGTTCTCTTCACACCCTGCCGCCGCGGGCTCTTTCGCTCACGATCAGACGAGACTCCACTCTCCTCAGCGCCATCGAGGTTGCTGAGCCACGTTGCGTCGTCCTCCTCCAGCGCAAGCAGCACTTCGTCTGCCGGCACAACGGACTCCTCGTACCGCAGAAGAAACGCCACGAGCGACCCCGCCTTGGCCAAGCCGTCCGCTGCAGCCCTCATACGGCGCTCCGTGTGCTGCACATACTGCAGTCCGGCCATCACTTGCTCGTACAGGTCGTGATGCTCCTTGCGACATAGCTGTGCATCCAGTGGCGAGTGCAGCCCCAGCTGGACCGACTGCTCAGCTTGACGTTGCAATGCATGATGGAGGCGATTCAGCGAGAGTGTGACCAGGCGCCGCACCGCAAGCAGACGCCGCACCTCCTGCGGTGCTGCCCAAGGATTCCTATTCTGCGTCGACGGAGCCTGTGAAGCCTCTGCAGACGAGGAGCGTCCAAGACAACGCTCTAGCTGTACCAGTCGGAGCTGGATGGCACTGTTCTCGTCAAACGTGACAGGCGGCCACACCGTAGCTCTCGAAAACTGGTGCAACAAGCGTTCTCGCGGCTGTGGATGCCGCGCTGCTTGAGCGGGGAAGCAAATGCCTTCAGACTCGCAACCCGGACCCTGCTTGACGGCGTCCTCCACGTGATGCTGCAGCAAGAAGCCGTAACGGCGACTGAGCTCCACATACTCTGCCACCGCCAAGAGCTTGTACTGCTGCGTCAGCCACAACAGCGCAAGAAGCAACTCAATAGGGGAGGCTGTCGAGGGGGTTTGCAAGTAAAACGAGTCCCGTGCGTACCCCACCTGCGCAAGGCACCGCAACGTGAAATACCACTCTGCCACTGGAAGCGTGGTGCGCAAGCGGGCATTGCACAGACGTGCCAATGGCTGAGTGCCCTCTTTGTAGGGGGCATCCCGACCTCCAGAACGGCGATCGACGCGGTCTTCCAGCGCATCAACACCAGTTCCCCGCAGTGCACCGCCGGACCACAGCGGGCTCTCCGTCGGAATCGGGTCGCGCACGCACCGTGCCGCGCGCTGCGCCGCCGACTCCCCCGGCATCCTCCATGTGAGTCGCACAGGGGCCTGGCGCTCGACCGCATCGTCCCCCTCGTCCCCGCTGCCAACCGAAGAGGAGGAAGGAAAAACCACCTCGTACGCGTCCTCCGGGCCACCGGTGCGCACCTCACCTTCATTCCGAGACATCGCGCCGCGGCGCCGGCGACGTGAATCGAGAACAGTCACGCAGTAGAAAGTGGCGTTGAAAAGCACGCGCCAGAGGCCGTTGCGCACGAGTTCCGTTAGCGCAGAAAACGCTGCACCTGGAACGGAGACCATGTCCTTCTGGAAGAGGCCCAAAAAGTCCTGTAGAGCAAACAAAAAAGCCTCCGTGTCATGCGGGTCCGAGAGCTCAGGACAGTTAGAGAAGCCGTCCGACACAGTTTCTCTCTCAGAGGCAGCGTCTTCGCCGTCACTGTCGCTATTAATAGTCGTACGGCCCTCGCGTGGCCGCATCTCAAAGAATCCCAGTGTAGCCCAGATGTGGACGGCGATGTGCATCAGCCCATCAACTCCCGCCTCGGACAGCGCAGGTGGAAGCTTCACACTGGAGCTGCCACGATTTCGCAGTACCTCCGCACGCGCCGCCGACACCGTCGAAGCCTCGGCGGCGCCAACGGCGCCACTCTCTACGCGCGGACCCGACGCATCCAGCGGAAAAAGGCGGCTCGGGTGCGCCGCGTGTGGCTCGTCTTGCCGCACGCCCTCTCTCTGGCGGGGCTCGTGCTTGGCCGACTCGTCTAGAGTTAGCACTTCCGCGGCTGCGTCTCTGGAGAGTAAATGCGATGTGTCACACGTCTCCCAACTTGGCTCCGGTGGTGCGGCTTTTCTGCCGCTGCCAGTCACCGGCATTTGGTACTGCTGGTAGAGCGCCGCCAGGCGGTCCACCGAAGACGCAACTCCCGCTACAGATCTAGGTGGGGACGATGCGGAGGTGGGGACGAAGTGCCCGACGCCGCCAGCTTCGCGGATGCGGGGCACGGAAGAGGAGCCGCCCGCGCCAACCTCATGTCGTTCGCGCGACGGAAAGCTGGGAAGGGGCGAAGAGGATGCACTCTGCACACCGACCTGCAACTGCGCCTCCTTGCGCACAACGCCGCCGTGAGCATGAACAGAGCGGATGGACTCGAGGTGCGTCGTTGACGCAACACTGCTCATTGACTCTCCCAACGATGGAGTATGACGACGGGCACTTCTGTCCGCGTGCACAGCTACCGCGGTTGAGCTACTTGCATCATCGTCGTACGGCTGAACCAGCCGCAACGGCCGTTGAGAAGACCGTGGCAGTCGACTCATTCTACAGCAGTCTCAAGGTCTAGACAGAAAAGGGAAAAGCGAGATGGAAAGCGGAATAAAAAGTCGAGTTCTATTATAGACAAGAGGCGTAGCGGAAGCTGAAGTCCGAAGCTGAAGTTTCCTGCTAGCTTCGTCGCGTGGAGATGTTTGCGGGTGCGATAACGTATGTAGTTTGTGCGCTTGTCGGTCGGTCCACACACACCAGCTGAAAGATGCCGTAACCCCAGCGGAGAAAACCTTGTTTGACGTCACAAAAGGTGAGCTGTACGGATGCGTCACTGCATCACTTTCTGACGACGGCCTGGAGTGGTGAAGTGGCGCGCGTAACGGAGAAAGACTACACACTTTTTTTAGTATTCAACGACTTCCCCGCGCTTCTTCGTGCGGAACGACAGCGCTGTCTGAGAAGTATCGCGCCGAAGCGTAACCCGCTCCAAGAAGTTCCCTTCTCGTAACTGATACAGAAAGTGACGCAATCGGATCTCCCTCGCGTCTTTCAGCTCCTATAGCGCGCAGACGACGGTTTTATTTATTGCAGACAAAGTGGGCGGAAAAACACAGAGACGGTGGAAAGCGAGGTGCGGGAACTGGAGAAAGATAACATGATTGTCGCAGGGAAGAGGAGCTTCTCGACTCTAAGTGGAAGTTTGCTTTGCTAACAGTGCTACACTGTTCTGTGCGTAGAGAGCTGCCCCGCCTTCTCCCGGAACAACAAGAATTTTCTTTACTGTCGGAAGCAAAGTACCAGTTCTCTGATTGGCGCTCTGAGCCGCTAAAAAACTTGCGTTTCGCTCTTCGAGACCACATGTGCACTTCCATCAGCTGGGACTGGCGCACGTTGCCCGACTCATAGAGACAAAGCACTCAGCCTTGCTCACTTCTTCTCGTTCCGAAACAACTCGGAAGAAAAGGTTCGATTCTCCATTAGTGCGTCATCCCACAACACGCAGACTGGACCCCGCAGGACTGCAAGAAATGGTTTGATCTTCTTCACTTTACGTTGGAATAGTACGAAAACACAGTAGACTGTTGTTAATTACTGAAAAGAGAGGTTATTCGGTAGCTGGTAGATTGCACACATGCAGGTGTGCTCATTACAATAATGCCAAAAAAAAAAGTAGTAAAAGAATGCCGGGCCTGCGGGTGCGACGCGCTACTGTGCACTGCTTTCCGTGGTAATTGAGTCTTTTCTCACTGCAACCCTTGCGTGTACGCGTGGTGCAGAGAAGAACACCGTCTGTATTCGTAGCTCCTTTCGTCTCATGAAAAGGGAGAAAAAAACACTTTCAGAAGTTCCCCTTGACTGTGGAGATGCGATTCCACAGTTTTCACGGATTCGATTCACGTAGCATCGTCTTTCACCTCACATCGCCGGCACAATTATGTGCCTGTAGCATGCTTTCCCTCTTCTCGCCACTAGGACAAGCGCGGCTCTTCTCACCGCCTCGATGCTTCCCACCCGCAAAACGCAGTATAAGTACCACGAAGAGAACCGCTTTTAGTGACTGTCTCTTCGCAAACCCACGCAACGCACTTTGACTCGGTTGTGCTGCAGTGAGAAACTTGACGAGGGTAAGAGATTTGATATCGTGTCACTTTCTCTTACTGAGTTGTCAGCATGATTGCGTCTCTTCCCTGCGATTTGACTGCACGCATAAGTAGAATGCGTACACAAAAACAAGTCCTACTTTCCGCAATCACCTGTTCTCAAATTTCAGAAAGAAGAAAGAAAAAAGAGGAGTCTCAAAAGCAGCCCGGTGTAAAAAATATCTCTCAGCCTACCTTCCTGTCAATCCCTTCGGAGTTCTGGTTTGGGTGGCGCAAGACAAACAAAAAAAACAGCTTCTCCACTCCGCACCTGATGCGCCACCAAATCCACAACTTGACGCAAAAGTTTAAGAGACACGTAAAGCAAAATCGACAGCAAAATTGAACAACTAAAATCGCCAGAGCACATACTTGAAGACACAGAAGTTGGAAAATCGCCTAGCACATTCCAAAACGCAATGGCACCACAGAAGACCGCTTGTGAACGCAACGACACAAGCCTTAGAATCATTCCAAAAGTACTTGCCTGAAAAGGCAAGCCAGAATGAAAGATGAACGAGCTAAGCAGCAAAGCAGATTTTGGTGAGAATAAAGCAAACGAGAGAAACTTAAAAACAAAAGGAGCACAAAAATATTCGACAAGGAAAGAAAGACAACGTTTTAGAAATTGTTGTAAGAGAAGCGGGGAGAAAAAATGAGAAGCAATGAGAAAACAATCAGAAAGAGAGGTATAGACGCCACTGGAGGCAGGAAAAAAAATGGGAGGAACAACAAGCAGTGCGAAGAAGTGTGTGTATATATCTAAAAGAGGCTCTTCCACAAATAGAACAATTTAGAGAAGAGAAAAAAAAAAGGAACATTGTTAAATGATCACCAACGCCGTCGAGAAGGAAAAGAAGTAAAGTCTCATTGAAATGCCTCGTTGCGAAATATAGGAGCGAAGTAAAGAAGGGAGCTGAAAGGAAAAAGACAGCGAGAAACTTAGATGTTGTGCAATCAACTCACGTTCGTAATACATCATATTTTGGAGGTCGAACGCATGTGAGCGGAGAAAAAAAAAACACTTTAGAAGAGGGTAGAATGCGTGAGGTAACCCACAACACAAGAAAAGAGAAAAGTACAAAAAGATGAGAAAAAAAAAACAGTCAGCTCGAAGAAAGAGGGAAACGATACTCTTTTAAGAATTATCTTGCTTCTTTCCAACCACACCATGCGAAATTGCTGATACAACGCAAAGCACGCAGAGACGGGGAAAGAGCGCGATGAACACAGGAGGAGAGCTGAGAAAAAATAAAACGAGTGCGCCGCGTGCAAAACACAGTGAAGCTTACATTCTAGGCGTTAAGCATAGAAGTTGCCCACAGACAAAGAAAAACAAAGTCACATCAGATCTTTTTCATCGCAAAAGAAGAAGACTTAGCTATATATAAAACAGTATTAAACGATTTCAAAATGACGGAAAAGAGACTTCACGTGAAGAGAAGTAAATGCTGATTTTTCTCCGTTTCCAGTTGATCGCAATGAGAACACCGACAGAAAGGTATAAAAGACCCCTTGAGTATTTCGAACTCACAAAAAGAAAAGAAGACCCGACACGATCAAATACAATAAGCAGAGATAAAAAAAACTGTTCTATATGCTCTGTGTTTTACGAAGCAAAACGGGAGCGAAGGAGCCCACTGTGAATTATCAGTGGTAAGAGATCTTTCTTATTCAAAATGAGCTTCTCTGCTAGGCAATGTGAAGCTTTTTTTTTGTAATATTATATTTTTGCCGAGTGTCTTCCATTTTCATGTCGCACTCTTGCGACCGAAACATTTAAAAATCGCATTATTTAGTTAGACATAATAAAAAAAGATACTAACAAGAAGAATGAAAAACGCCTCAACTCTCTCTTTTTTCTTAGTCTCTGAATCTGCACTACGAACGAACACATCCACTCGTTTTCACACCTACACGCAACGTGAAACACGACAGACACAGGAACCACAGCCACACAGATTATTATGAGCGACAGATGAGAAAAGAACCTCACAACAGAATAATAATTAGAGAAGTCTCTTTAAAAAAAGAAAAATTGCTTGACCTAACCGTAGATCTCTACAATTATTGAAGCGGACAAGATAGCTGCCTGCGAATTGTTGCATGTGCACCTGTGCCATGTATAGCTGGGAACATCCGTAGATGGTCAAAAGTGTCTTGCAATGGTTCATCGCCAAGAGGAAAACGCCGCAAACTAAGTAGTCGCCAAACTGAATAGCAATAGAAAGTGAGAAAGCATGTTACTCGTCAAAAAAAAAAATATATATATGTGTGGTGTCGCGCGAAAAGACTATATGCTGGGCAAAACGCAGCGACGTTCCGCCGTTCTTCTTTCAAAGCGCTCTGTGCCCCCCGACAGGACCACGGACCCGCTGCGAAAAGGCGATCGTCAAAAAAAAAAAAGGAAGTGGTAGGAAATGGAAAGCCGCAACAAGAGCAAAGGGCGTCACTCTGTTCATCTTATCCAAAAGCCGAAGACACTTCCTCAGTCGTACTCACTTTTTTTGCGCAAGCGCCGCTCGCCCCGAGAACGGGACGTAGCCCCCGTCTGCGACCGGTGTGTTGGCGCCACTTGTACCCAAACTCACGCCACCGTCAGTGCTGTTGCTGAGGCAGCCTCCAACGCTGAGTCCCGCAGAGCGGTTCACCGACGTGGATGGAGATGAGCAGTCGGCGTATTTTGGTGGCGGGAGTTTGCCTGCGGCGGCCTTTTCGGTCGTGTTTGGGTTCAGGGCCGGGCTGTTCGTGCAGCTGGAGGCGGCCGTGTCGGTCTGCGGCTTGGGACGAACGTCGTAGATGCGCAGGTGGCCACTGAAGCTCTGCGGCTGGTGGGACGGCGACTCGGTGTGCACAAATGTCGGTGTATGCCCATTGAGGGTTGTCACACTGCTGTTTGGCGTCCGCTGCGCCAGACGGTAATCCGGGGCAGCAGGAAAGGCACCCACGCCACCCGCACCGGAGTACAGTAGCGGACTACTCCTCTCGCTACCACCAAAAGCGGAGTCGAGAGGGGGAGCGACGCTCCAGAAAGGAGTTGACGCCGGCGTCCCTGAGTTGCGATGATTGATCTTCTGCGCCTCGGCGATCGCGTTGAAGTCGTCGTCGCTGACGTCGCCGACGGCGAGTGGGGTGACCGTGTAGCAGGTATCACCGATGTTCACTGTGCGAGTCGACGTGGTGACGGAGTTGAGGGAGCTGAGCATCTGCGGCGGCGGCTGAAGGCGAACCTCGAACTCGCGGCAGATGTGAATGTTGTTGCAATCGTCAAGGTAGCGGCAGCGATGCGCCAAGTGCAGGCGGCAGATGAATTTGGCCGGTAAGTCGAGAATCCCATCCTTGTCGGCGTCCTCGCTCGCATGCCCCGGTGCCGGCTGGGCCGGGTCGCCGTGCTCTGCGGGCTTCTTTGGGGTGTTGTGCACCAGGTAGCGGCGCAGCCCCACGGTACAGGCAATGCGCTCGGCAGGAATCAGCTCGTTGTTTCCGCCGTTGCCCGTGATGCGCACAAACTTGAAGTGGCTCGTCAGCATTGAGATGTCCTGTGGATCGTGGTGGAAGTGGCAACATGTCGGAGCACTCAGCGCCTCGTAGCGAAGCTGCGGAATGGCGGACGGCAGCACGTGCGCCTGCCGGCACCACGCGTGGCGGCACCGCCCTTCCAGAAAGGCGATGCAGAGAGAAGGCACCGTACCTGGTGTCGAGGTAGCGTGAGTGGGCACAAGCATGTTCAGCGGAACACGCAGCTTGCGTGTCATGGGATCCAGTACCCAAATCCACTTATCCTCCTCCTTCTTCTCGTCAGTGCTGCTGCTAGAGCTGTTCTTTTCATCGCTGACGTCAGTGGTCGCTGCCCTGCTACTGTCGTCTGTCCCTGTGTAAAGGTTAGAGAAGTGGTCCGCAATCACCAACGGAACGTCACTAATCTTCTCGTGCGCGGCAGGAGCGGCCTCCGTGCTCGGTACACGGCCTGCAAGTTGCGGTAGCGCGCTCATGGCGAGTGCTGCAGCGCCTCTTTAACAAGCAATCTCAATAAACGGGAAAAGAGGAGAGGAGCAACGCTTCTGAGTTTAAGTGGTGAAGTCAGAGTCGAGACGCTGTCGCAACGCACTCTACTAAAGAAAAGGGAAAAAGAACACCAAGAAAAATGCGCAGATGAAGTAAGAAGAAGCTGATAGAACAGATAGCTTGTCGCCTTCTGCTTCACAACGCAGTTTTTCTGCTTTTTGGTTCGCGTGCAAAAGACTTTAGCTACTTCTCTTCGGATTGATACCGTCAAAGAGCGAGCCTCGAGAGTAGCAACAAAACGAGAATCCGATCGTCCACACGGCGGAAAAGTGAGAAAGGCTTTTGTGTGTGTTTGCTGAGCGTTGAGTGCTACCTGTGAGAGCAAAAAACCTACACGAACAACAGGGTCAGAGAACTAAAAGGCAAAATGAGTGCTGAAACCATCTGCGGGCAGGAAAGCGTGCACGTGGATGGGCGGTGTGATAGAAAGAAGCAAATGAGACATTGAGACAACACGAAAGAGCAGAAAGTGATTTTGGTGGCACGGCAGGAAAGGAGTATCAGACAAACAAAAGTGTTTGAAGTACGGGGCAGGCATAACCATGACTATCATGCTGCTCGACAATCGCGATAAGCTACTGCTCATACGGTGGCTTTTCTTTGATTATCAAGAGAAGCGTACTGCGCTCATAGAAAAAAACGCAAAGGGCTTCTATCAGAGGCGGAGCACCTAAGTAGCGCACTCACGATGTCCATCAGGTCATGTTTTGTTTCGAAGCGAAGTGCTCTTCCTTCGTGTCTGATATAGCGGCTGAGACAGTATCGCGGCCACACTTTCTGTGGGTGAGACTTTGCCGCGCTACTGACTGCTACTAGCTCGTCTCTTATGTCGTTGCTTCGAAAACTGGATAAAAGTATCAACACATCCAACTCTCAGAGGTCGGCAATAGAATTCCGTGACCAAAAGAAAGTAAGAGAGGGAAGACAGGCACGTCAGCGTTGCTCCTTTGCTACACACCGGTTGCTCAAATACAAAACATGTACGACAGCACGGCGCGTCGCACACGCCACGCTCTGCTCACCTCAACCGCGAAAAAAGGCAAATCGCTTTCGAGCACAGAACACGCGCTCAGTTCCAAGACAAGTCGTTGCTGCTCAACACGGTGAAACAAGGCTGAGGAGAAAAACAAAACACCGCCAGCCCTCGGTGGCAACACAAAGGCAGCTAAATAGTAATAGTAACATGATATGATGCTCGCGTCAACTGCATTCCAGACCCAACTCCGCACATCCGCTCCTCGGTTGTCCGCTGCTTCGCCACTTGAAAAGACAGGGCATGACAGAACTACGACAACCGCCCGCGCAAACCCAATGCAAACCTTGATGGCATCTCAAACACATCGCTTCGCAGACTCGCGCTTGGGCGGCCGGTGCGGAAAGAGACAAGAAAATTGGTCTTGAAAACCCCAAGATACACCAAGTCTACACAACGCTCATTGAGCAACAACAAAAGCAGGAGAGAGCACGTGCCAATGTGGGGGCTAAACGTTCTCTTACTGCACTTTCTGAGCAGCGATGTTGTACAGCATGCGCTCCTTAGTGATAAGATGCGATGCTTTGTCCAGCAGCGCGACGCTCTTTTCCACCGACTCATTCCACAGTGCCACCACCTCAGTGGTGTTCTTTCGGGCCTCAAATACGACAAGGCCATCCACGCGATCCATCTTGGCGTACAAGGTCTTGTTGGTCACCATTGTCATGATAAACACCTCTGTGTGCTGTGGAGAAAGATGCACCAGCTCTGCCAACCGCTGCAGAGGAATCCGGGAATAGAAGCGGGCGATCACCATGATGTCATGCTCGCTGCAGCGGTTGCTTAGCAGCGTCTGGCGCTCCGCGAACGGTGCAAGCTCGGGATGCGTTGCACACAGCGCCTCAACCTCTGAGGAGACTTTTTCCTGGATCAGCTCAATGCTGTTGAAGCGCTGAAGAAGACCGAACAGCTGCGGGATGTCCTCAAGGTCGCTCTTCAGCTTCTCGCTAATGACCGACAGCGCAGCCACGCGATCACGCATCTTCGTAGAGGGAGAGAACGCTGTGCACTCCGCTAGGTCCTCAATCTCCTTCGCGGTGGCATTCTCGGAGATGAGGTAGTGCACCACCATATTGCTCAGCGCAGCAAGCTTGTCATCAGTGCTCTTGACGGTGCTATAGGTTTCGTACCAGCAGCGGCCGACGTTGAAGTAGGACGCTCTGTGTGCGTAGTATTGCCGCATGAGATCGAAGTAGCGGAGCTTTTGCTCATGCGCCTCCTCGCGACTCAAACCGCGGTGGTTGATCTTCCGTGACACCAGAGGAACATGGTCGTAATCCTCCAGCTCGATGCACAGGCGGATTTGTTGGTTAAGCGCCTCCAGCTTCTCCAAGCGCGGCATGTTTGTGATGGTCTCGATGTGCAGTGTGCGCAGCATGTCGCACGCCGACCGCTTTTGACCAGCAGCCTCGTGAAGAGTTGCCAGCTCAATGGTGAAGCGAGCGTGCTCTAGCTCCACGTGGATCTTGTTTTCGGTGACGTACGCCAACCGCTCCAGCACCTCCTCCAGCTTCTCCTTGGAAAGAGAGCCGTCGGCGAGCACCACAGCGCACTCCGCAATCATGGCACTCTGTGTTTGCTTCGTCTGCCCGCGCTTTTTCATCAAAATGTCAAGCGTCTCCAGCATCTGCTCTAGATCGTTCTGAGTGCGATAAATGCGAATCGCCTCGACGGCAAGGCGCTTCGTGGACGCGGCATCGCCACCTAGGCGGGCCACCTTCTCCAGTGCTAGCAGCTCCGCCACCAGATCAGCAATTTTGACATTGCTGCCGCGAAGGAGGACCGGGATCGATGTTGCGTTGACCCGATCCAACAACTTCGTCGCCTCTGCAGAGTGGTCCTCATCCTGCTTAAAGCTGGCGCCCTTCCACTCGTTGTCCGCCATTGCTTCTTGTTTTCGAAAAAAAAAAAAGAGCCAAAGGTGAAGTGCGGACGACTCGTATGGGGAGAAAAGGCCACGGCTGTTATCTCCGGCCGCACTCAAGAGTGTGGATGTGTATAGAAGAATAAGATTCGTGACACGAAAAAGACAATTTTTTTTTCTGGAACAACTGACGAAGCAAAAAAAAAAATTTTTTTTACTTGAACGTGCTTAAACTTTCACAAAATGCTTTGAAGTCAATCCCTAACCAAGCAAAGGAGAAACAATACTGACAGAGACAACTGTTGCTGTTGTTCTTTGGATGGAACGAAGGTGTGCACCTCGTGAAAGGAGAGGTTACGCGAATGAACAAAGCGCCAAGAAGGAGGAAAAGAGAAAGGTTTGGTGGTGTGAGAGGAAAGCAAGCAGTGGCGCGAGGAAGGTGGTGAAAGGTGGGAGCATCAGTTTTTTTTTTTTCTCAGTCCGATTAAAGTAAAAAAATATCTCTGTGTTGACCCTTGGAGGCCCTACTGTAAACAAATGCTACCTATAAGAAAGGACGCGTACAGATGACTAAACTGAAAGTTTCCCTCGACTTACTTTGCGTTAGTCTCTCTCTGCTTGACAAAGACTTCTGATCTGCTGTGCGCACACTAAAGTCGCTTTCTCTTTCTTTTTCCCCGCGCCTCTGCCTAAGACTTTTGACAAGTATAGTTTGTAGTTGCAGCTACTTACTGTTAAGCGAATCACGTTAATTTTACCACGTCTCGTATCTCCTCGCGTTCCCCTCCTTTCTCTCCTCGTGAAGCATGAGAGAAAAAAAAAAAAGAGAGAGGTCTCTTACCTTAAGCAAACAAAAAGTCTTCCTGCAGCGTCAGTGTGCGCAACAGCTTGTTGAGACACCTCTTCCAAAGCAACACGAGCACCATTAGAGCAGAGTTTGCTCGAACTCGTTCAGGACGGGGTCACGATGCGCATCGGTACCCAACCGTCTCCAATCACTAAGTGCGCGGTCCCCGGCGTTGTTGCTGCCTTGCTTCGCCTGCTGCAAAAAGCGCAGCGCTCCAGCGGCTGTGTCCTTGTAGCGCGATTCGTGCGTCGCGAGATGCTGAGCCCACGTGTTGGAGGTGTAACGCGTGTGCAGCGTCCGCTCCGTCTGGAGTTCAGCAGAGATTCCGTAAAAGTTGTTCGCCAGGTGCTGTGCTTCACTGTCGTCAGACATTCTCGTTGAGGCGGAGCGGCACCGCAAAACGCGGTTCATTGCTCGCTGCTGCAAGCTACTCTCCATCAAGAGCTCCATTCGACTTGAGTACCGCAGGAGCTCATGTCCGCCCTCCCGGCACGCTCGAAGCATAATGGTGACTGCCTTGACATCCTCCGGTTGTAAAGTAGCACCCATCTGACGAGCCAATGAGATCACATGCAAAGCTAGCTCCACCGCGGCCGTCGTCGCGTTGTAGTATGTCACCGGGGAAGCGACGTGCTCGCTTGCCGAAACTGCAGTGGCGATGCAGTGAAGGAGCGACGAAAGTTCCCCTTGACTAAAGAGACGCAACGCGCGGCGCACATGGCGAGGGTTCCACGGACAGACAACCGCATTGTACGATTGAGTGGAAACAGAACTCAATATTTCCTTCAGGCCTGCTGTTGCGTTATGCCACTGCTTTATGAGTCGCGTGTGCAGAAACGGTGCGGTCTCCACACTGAAGACAGCGACATCGATCGCGCCAGATGGACCGCTCGCGGCGAGGGCGTAGCAAAGCGTCAGCGGCGTCCATCGACCCGCGGTGTTCTCAGCAAACCCCTTAACCAGCTGCGCATCTTCGCCGTCCTCTCGACTACGACTTTGCTCCGGGATGTGCTCAGACTGCGGCCCATGGTGACGAAAAGGATTCGCTACAGACGACCATGATGCGCTCTCCAGCACGTCCTGCCCAACGGGGCCCGCTGAAAAGTCCACGGATGCTTCGATAAGCGAACCTACCTGCTGCGCGTCTCCCGCCGCGGCAAAGGCGCCGCCGCGCAGAGTAGAAGAAAGAAGAATGAGGCGCTCAGCCGCAGCGCTGTAAAACACAGCCAAGGGGGCGTGCGAAGCGGCAAGCGGGTCGAACGTCATTGTCTCCACCGCAGCAGGCCCAGGAACGAGGCCGAAAAACTGCATGTTTGGACCAGCACCGTCAGAGCAGACGCACAGGTGGAAGGCACCTGCGAAACCCACCACATCTGTTGGCACATTTGTAACCACCTTGGTCACAATAGTGGTGCCCTCGCTGCTGCTCTTCTCGCCCTCGAAGTGGACTAGCTGGATGGCGCTCCCGCCAAGAGAGTAGACAGCAGCACACAGCCGCTTGTCCCCCTGCGTGGAGACCACAATCTTCGACTTCGCATTGATTCCCTGCAGCTTCTCTCCAATGACTTTTACACTGTAAAAAGGCACGTCGGGCTTTTGCGGTGCTCTGACGGCATCAATGTCAAGCGTCACAAGTGCGAGGGAGCCGGAAAGCGTCAAAACAAGGAAAGAGTTTTTGCCGCATGCAACCACGCACGCGACTCCTTCGCTCTCCAGACCAGTCTTGACAGCGCGAGGTGCTGCCAGAAAGTGTCGCCACTCCTTGTTTTCGCTTCGACTCGTTGACCGGGCATCGAAGCGCGTGGCAATAAAGATGCTCTGGTCCTCCGGCTGCGCCACGCCACCTTTGGGTGTAGCAACGCCACAGACTGTATTAGCGCAGAGCTGCGAAAGGTGAGAAATCCGACCATCCGCGAGACACCCCGACTTCTCAACACCCCATTGCACAGCCCAAGTGTCGCATCGGACGATGACAGCGGAAAGAAAAGCATCGGCATCGTTGTAGGCAATAGCAACATGATCGCCAGCGCTGTGCACTACCTCGGTATTCTGCCGGACGAACCGTGCAACATCAAAAGACGAGAAGGCCACGTGGTCAGGAGAGTAAAAGCCAGCACAACTACCAGGCTTTAGCAGGCTGACGGTTCCCGGTACACAGCTGCGTTGACAGCTAGTAAAGCACCTGCCACACGCGATTCTGCCGTTCTCCGACAAGACAAGCGGCGCCATTGTTCTACTACTTTTCTTGTTTGTGTCTGCAGACGTTTGTGGGTGTGTGTGTGCGCGCACGTTTTCTTGTGAAAGCTGCACAATTCTATCAGAAAAGAACTTTGCGTCGCAAGTGGCTCTCCAGCAGCAAAAAGAAGGGAAGAGAAGAGAAGAGAGGTGGAAAGTCATGTTTGGAAGAGCGGAGCAAGCGCGACAAAGAAAGCTCTGCGACGGGGAAGGTGAAAAGGGAAATTAAAGAGCGAGCCACACCACATTCTTTGTGCGCCGTCTTTCTTCGTTCGCAAATAATGCCTGGTACTCTCGGTTATCTAGTACAACTACAGTATGAGCACACTGTTAAAATAAGTATCCAGCTTGGGATGGTGGCTCTGAGGATTCTCAAGGCATTCGCTGCTATGAAGGCAGTCATGAACGTTACATATACGAGAGTTAATGTTGTCTTGCGTGTTTTTTTTTTTCCGAGAATGTTCACTAGCTACTTAAGTAAAAAAGAAACCCTACAGAATTATTGTTTTCCGTTCAGTGCACGCGTTAGGCGAAAACAAAGTCCTCTAAATTCAGGCGGTAGAAAGTCGAGAAAAGAAAAGCTTGCCTGGCCCGCTATTCACGCGCTCTACGAGAAGAGCATCAGGAAGGCGAGCATCAGGGCAAACAGACCAATGGCCTCCGTCAGGGCGAAGCCCAGAATGGCGTAGTTGAAGAGCATCTTCGTCAGGTTCGGCTGGCGAGCGCAGGCGATGAGGAGGGAGCCGAAGATGGTACCGATACCCATGCCCACACCAGCCAGGGCGATGGCGGCGAGGCCGGTGCCGACGTAGTGCAGGCCCTGCACGGAGATGGCCACGGTGGAGGCCTGGCGGGGGCACACCACCAGCGCGCTGGAGGCGGCGGCCGCGCGGCGGGCGACGGGCTGAGCGAGAACGCGGCGCATCATCTTTTTTGCTTGTAATGGCGTAGAGCGAGAATTAAGAGAGCGGAATGGAAGCCGACTATTTTAGCAGGGGTCGACAACAAAAAAGAGGTGAAGGTCAGAAAAAAAGATACAGAAGTCAAAGTGAGCGCTTATTGTGTTGTTGTCGTTGTTTTTTTTTTTCTTTTTTGGAAGGCACATGCATATGCAGATTACACAGAGATATCTCGTCCCAAAAGTACAAAGCAGGAAGAAGCACAACAGGCTTGATGACGAGTCTTTTGTTTTTCGGTTTGTGTTTCTACGAAAGGCCTTTCTTTTTGCGCCTTCCATTGCTTCACCACCTAAGTTAGATGGGAGAATCACAAGCAGACCTAAAAGTGTGCAGGTGAAAAAACACATGCTTTTTATCTTTCAAATTGCAGTCTGTTGTGCATGCTACAGCTACAGCTAGTGTGGAACGAGATTTATGAAAAAAACGCCTAACTGCTCTCCTTGTTTGGGGCCACCTGAGCAGACCAAACCGTTTCAGCTGCAACATCGTGACCAAGAACGTACTTGGTATCCACATAAGCCTTTCCGACACCACATCCCGTACCGAAAGCTGTCACCGCTGCGCGCGCGGCTACGGAACGGAACACAACCATTGAAACCGCACCACCACACAGAAATCCAAAACTCATCATTTTCAGTGTGTTATCAGTGATGTACGACCATTTTTGAGACTCCGTAAGCGAGTCGCGGTCGACTAGGCTGTGATCTCCCATTGGCGCCGTTGTAGGGCTTTTCAGCAGCAGAAATCTTTGATCTAATACTGATACGAATAAGAATTTAAGAGGAGGTGGTTGGAAAAGAAGAGGTATCAATAAAAGTGCGTAGTATTAAATTTCTCACATATCGCTCTTAATTATTATTTTGCAGTCGTGGAAGGACTAGCAGAATACGAGCATTACTATTTCACGCGTCTACAGCAACATCGCAGACCCTGCATTGGAGACGCAAGACGCTATTTAAGCGACTATTGCATTTAAGCTTTTTATAATTGTTGTTGCTACAAAAATATGTAAAAGAAAAATATGGTGACAATGTCCACTAACTCAGTGATGCTTCTTCGTCGCGTGACGAAGCGCCTCCTCCATCTTGGAGCGCTTCTTCTTGGCAGCGGTAAAGTCGCCAAGACGCTTCTTGCAGTACTTCAGGGCACGCTTTTCCTTGCCCACGCGCAGAAACTCCTGCACGCGCTTTTCTAGGGGAGAGAGACCGACGAGATCAGCAATGATGGCCTTGACGGCGCGGAGGTGCTTGTGGGGCACGGCGTAGCGGTCGTTCGTCGAAGGCTGACGCGCGCGGCGGGTCGTCACGTGACCCTTGTTGAAGCCAGCAATGATGCCGGTGCGGGGAGTAGGTGCGGACATGATTGTCACCTAATTTATTTGTGCAATACGTTAAATTGATATTGAGTGTCGAATGTGATGATTGTGATGAATGTCAAGTCTCAGCGCGCAGGAAAAAGTAAGATTTACAGACAAGAGAGAAAGAAATGCGAAAAAGATCAGCAGGTCTTTATTTTTCTGAGTGACAGAAAAAGATGTGACTTAAGCCGCGGGCATTATCTTTTAAAAGAAAAGGTCTTTTCTATTGAAGCATTTTCTTTTTCGCAGCAACAAAATTGTAATTAGTTTTTTGAGAAAATACGTTTAAATGTCTCATCGGCATCTAGCGCGCAAAAATATGTAGACCTTGTGTAATAGTCCTCTCGAAAGCGCACCTCGTGTGCACCTTTGTTCTTTTTTTTTTGGAGTAAATAAATTCACTTCACTCCACAAAAGTGAGCGCGAGGCATTGTCACCTACGGTTTTAAGAATATATTTTTGTAAGCAGGAGAACGAAACGCGCAGAAAACATTGTAAGTCAGTCGTGTCTACTGCCCTGCGCAGTACACACTATTCAACCCGTCCGGCAGCGCAAATGATCAAAAGTGATTTCCGCAAATAAAGCACGGCGTCCAGAAGCTAACGTAGCGAGAATGCTTCGATCGGCGATATCTGGAAACACTTCTCAACCCATAGCGAGGCCACTTCTATCGGCAATTCCGAGAAATTGTCAACGCAATGCAGAGACAACGTTCCTGTGATGCCCGTTTTTTTTTTTTTATGCGTTGCAAACTATTTTTGTGCGTGTTCTCTCTCCGCCAGGGCCTCCCTTTTCATGCGCTTTTTCTGCTGAGACTTGCTGTTTGGATCAATTGCAACGGTTTGGGTGGGGCGGCGCAGAAAAAAGGTGACGCATTGCCCATTCTCCAAACCGTGTAAATAGCTTTGGATACCCACACTTGAGTTTGAGCGGCGCGCGGCCACTAATCTAAGCCATTTTATTCGCGGAAATTCAAGACAATTGAGGCCTTTCTTGTAGTCCATCATCATTCCTAAATCCCACACACGGCACCCGGCGGCTTGCATGCATGAGCCAGTCACGCTCAGCTGCAAAGCCCCACCTCCGCTGATGCAGTACGCACCACTGGCAGAGGAGTAGATGTCGCCGACTAGAAATCCAACTTCTCCAGCGACAAGCTCGCCTTCTGATATTTCCTGCACGCTGCGCTCCGTCAACTCTCCGCTGTACTTTTTGCGGCGAACAGCTGTTACAATAATTTTTGTTTTGTACTTGTCAGGGTGGAAAAAGATGTGAAGAAAGCAAAGACGCAATGCTTTACATAGCCAGTTTTCTCCGTGCTGCTTTCGGATCAAAGTAAAGACGTCAGCCACATCCTCTTCTCTGTTCAAGAACGCCTCGAAACATGGGCGACGGGACGCGTCGTCAGGAGACTTTAGGAGCTTTCGCGATACGCCAACGGCTTCGCAATTAAAAATTCCCTCTTGATCTTCGCAAAAAGGAAAACCGCCTATCGTGTTGCGTTCCGCGGCACTCCCCGCAAGTGCGCACACCGCTCTCACCCTATGCACTTTGGGAGTGAAGAGGTAAAATCCTCTTCCAATATCTTGAGTGAGTGGGAAAATTCCACGCTGGCAGCACTCATCGACCAGAAGAGGATCAAATAAGGGTGAAAACCCATACTCTCCATCCCCTTTCAGCCTGCTTGGAAGGCTGTCCAGATCGGCCGCATTTCGTACAGGAGGATAGAACTGGGATATGTGTTGAATGCCCTCGCGTGTTAGCGGCACAAGCGTTCTAATGTCTCGCGAGGATTTAGCTTGATCTATTTCGTCCTGAACGTTAAACGGGAGGTCGTCCGTAACTTCTCGAAAATGGCTTTCGACTCGTGTTAGGTACGTTGGATGCATTTTCGTGTTTGCACTATAAATAAACAAATAATACGCTGTGTCGTGTATAAAGAGAGGCAAGGCTGATAAGCACAGAGAGAGTTGAACGAGTATTTCTTAAAAAACCACGCGACTAAGATCCTAAGTTGGTTCGCTCTCAAAGTCTCCAACGCACTGCTTTTGCTAAAACAAAACGACAATGATGATAGAACAAACATTACGGCAGATGGCAGAAATTTCGTCATAAAGTCATTGGTTTTTTATTTTCTCGGAAACGCTGTGATATTTGTAAATGCCATTTGTTTCAATTATTAGTGTCACAGATGGTGAGTATACGTTACCTTTTTTTTTCATTTTTGTAATATGCAGCTGCGGTAATTTAGCCGCCACAGACACGATAGGCGCCAGCTCATTAAAAGAGAAGAGTTCGACACATCTGCAACACATGTCACTAGACGCTGACTTTACGAACTGTGGCTCGCAGTAAAATTTACTTTCGAATCACCTCAATGCACTGATCTGGAAAGGTTGCCTCGGCTATGGCTAGGTCTATTGTGGCAAGCGACCCTAAAACAATTCGAGTACACCAAGTTCATCTTGACACAATCAGTAGCCTTCGCTGTCCTGATGAGAAGGGCCATCAAAAACAATTAGTGTCAAAATGAAGTTCTTTAGAAAAAAAACCGCTGTTGGTCCTCCTTTACTTTTGACATCTTGCAGCACTGAAGTGGCCTTGCAACTATTGTTAAACCCCCCTTCCCCCCTCCGCCGACCCTAACAGCCGGCAAGACTCTATTTGCCACCATTCAGCAGCATGAAGAACGTGGTCTGTGGCCTTTGTCAGGCAGCTTTGAGCAAGATTGACTAAAGGTTTCTCCCCCCTCCACGATTGTTTGGCAACGCCTTCACACACCATTAAGTGCTGTGGCGTCTCTTCACACTCCAACCTCGAGGAGGTGCGTAGAGTCGCAGGATGTCTTTCACCATGCTTATTCTCTCGATGCCGTCTGAGACCGTCAGGTTTGATATACGCTGCACCGCAATCGAGACAAACATGTAATCTAGGATGTACGGGGATCACCCTATCCTTTCCTCTATCGTCTATGACCTTTAGACTTGTCAGCTCGGGATGTTTTTGCCGGACATGATAGAGAATACCCGGGATGGTAGAGAGGGAGTGGTTGCACGACGGACAAATCTTTATGCGCGGTCCGGTGGTAGGACGACCATTGGTACATGCTGCTGTGGGAGTTGCTGTTACCCCTCCAACGGCGCTTCCGCGATCCATAGATCTGTTGCGCGCCGCTTCCAGGTGTTGCTTCATCTGTGTAGCCGCGATCAATCTTTTGCAGACCGGGCACTCCAGCTTCTCCACAATGCGGACTTTCTCGACAGGTGTGCGGGTGTCAAGAGGGAGCGGCCCATGCAGAAACATGTGGCGCTTGGTGAAAAAGTCGCAGCTGCGGGTGAAGAAGGGGCACAGCGGGCACCGGTAGAAACCTCTTGGTGGGGATGCATGAGGAGCAAGCGAAACCATCGTGCTCAGTTCCTCAGCATCGGTGATTTTGTATGCGCTCACAAGGTGCTTCTTCAGCTGCTCACGGCCTGGGAAGGCTTGGCACCAGACAGGGCATAGCGCTGGATCCGACGGGTACATTGCAAAGTAAGCAGAGGGCGATGACTTTGGAGGCGGTGAAATAAGCGGGGGCGGTAGTCCCTTTTCAATTCATTCGATTTGCAACACACCATCTGCATTCTTCGTTGTCTGTAGTGCTTACAGGCCTATGTAAAAGGCCAAAATGTTGTGAGGTGCCACTTCGAAATTGCGCCAATGCTGTCTCTTGCTGCCGTGTGAGAACCACGTCACCGTTTTTCGATAGTGGCCACATTGCTGTCCAGTAGGAATTGCCGGAGCGTAGAGGGGCTACGTATACGGTTCTGCGGTATGTTGTGAAGTCGTCTGATCGCCGTGACGAGATCCGTGATCCAGGCGCGATCTGTCGGAGTTGGCTGCATTGCAGCCTTGGCCATTTTATCCATTGCGTCGTTCCTCCCGAACTCCACAATGTCCGAAGACAAACTGAAAAGATAATCGAACTTTGTGGTTGAGCAGCTCTAGAATGGTGGTCCAAATGCGGCGCAGAACACCTTCGTCAACGGTTGTGGGTCCTGTTTTGAGCGCCATGAGGAGCGAGTAAGAATCGGTGACAATAACACATGTGGTACGGTAAATTCGGTGCTGCGTAACGTACTGGAGGAGCCGCTTCAGCCCTACTTCCATCGCAATGCATTCAGTACGGTAGCTGCACGCATATTTGCCACAGAAGTCAGTGACTGATGAGACGAGCCGGTCTTTGTGGTAAAGCATGGCAGCTGCTCCGGATTGCTCATCAAGCTCAACGGCGCCGTCGGTGTAGAGTGCCAACGGCACATTTCGAAACCGGTGTCGGCGAGCTTCGCATGCAGCCAGCTTCTCTGCAACTGGGGATTCAGCACGTAAGTCTCCTGGAAGTGACGTGTTGAAATACACCCGACTGCTTTTCAGGAGAGGTCGAAACATGAGAGGCTGCTCAAAGGAGTCAATAGCGGAGTAGCCGCCTTGTACGCGGCGGATGTAGATGTGTAGTGGATGCTTGTCGTTGTAAACTTCCTTCGCTAATCGCCCCATATATCCACCACTGGTAACTGCTGTCAAGTAAAGTCGTAATCGGCGGAGCAGTACTGTGGCGTCTAGCGGCAACAGATCAGCTTCTTTCAATAGGTCATTTGCGTCAGCGTATTTTGGGATACCAGTCACCATCGCGGCGCCAAGTGCATGCGTGCGCTCCAAGGATGCTTTGCACGAATCGCTGGCGTTGTCCCACCAGGACGTCGCGGCGTAGAGGAGTTTTGATTCAATGAGGGCCAAATAAAAGGGTCGTAGGACGTCTTTCGATGGTCCCCAGAGTTCTCCGGACACTGCCTTCAGCTTCGCCAAGCGCTTCTTCGCTGCATTGATTGTTGCCTGCACGTGTCCTCCAACGCCTCTAAGCGGCTGAAAATCCACACCCAAAAGTCGTGGGTATCGATCTTCCTCTAGTTGGGTTGCGCCTATGTGTAGCGACAGCTGATTGTAGTGTCGAGCACCAAAGAGCGTGTGCTTCGTCTTCGGGGCACTCAATTCCATGAAGTGCACTCCCGTCCAGCGAGCTACGGTGCCTAGCACGGACTGCAGCGTCTTTTGAATCTGCTCATTATGCGGTGAGGAACGCAGGAGGGTAAGGTCGTCCGCAAAGAAGGCGTGCTCAAGGCCTTCAGTTTGGTTCAGTTGCGCGTTAAGGGAGTCCATAACAATGATGAAGGGCAGAAGGCCAAGGGCTGAACCTTGCGGAGCACCACAGGTGAAGGCTACCGGGTCAGAAAAAGTGTTGTTAACTCGGACTCGCGCTGTTCGGTCGTCTAAGAAGTCCATAATCTACAGCGTCGGATAGGGATCTACGTCGAATTTCTTGAGGGCCCTGATGATGACGCCATGGTCGACAGAGTCAAAGACACGTGCATAGTCTACAAGAACGCCCCCAATTTTTGTGCTTTTTGACCCCCTTACTATTTGGTGAGAAAGGTGATCGAGCGGGCCAGTGGTGGATCGGTGCGGGCGAAAGCCTGCCTGCTGCGGTTGTGGTCGTGATTCTAGATGATCCCGTAGGCGGCGAGATATCACGCGCTCCAACAACCTTCACAAGTTGCTGGTGAGAGTGACAGGACGGAAGGAGGTGGGATCTATGGCGGGCTTCTTCGGCTTCAGTAAAAGAATAATGATGCCTTTCTTCCAGAGGCCTGGGACGTGACCACTCATGGCATTGTGATTGTAGATGTTCAACAGAAATTTCCTACCCGCGTCAGGAAGAGCGCGGATGCAGTCGCAGTGAATGTCGTCAGGGCCAGTGGCGGAGCCACAGTGCACTTCTCGCAGTGCGATCTCTAGTTCTGCAAGCGAAAAACGTTCAAAAGGCTGGGTGCTGGGGCGGGGCGGAACGCGAAGCGGAGCAAGCGGATGTCGGGTGGATTTGGTTTTTTACATGTTAGCCATTGTGGCGGCATGAGCTTTTCGAGTGAGGGGATGCTCATCAATAAAAAGGACAGGCGTCGCTGAGGGCCGCACAGCATGAATAGCTTGGATGCGGGACCAGGACCGCGGGTCACTCGGCGTCAGCTTGCTGCAACTCTTTATCCCTCCGTTGATACTCTCCTTCTGCAATTCCGTGTGATGAGTCGTCGTGGGCTCGCGACGTTTGGGATCAGTGGGTGGGGTCGCTGCTATGTCGCGTTGGGGCTCTGTAAGTCTTTGTGTCCAGTGAGGCGGGTACTTTGCTTCGCTCACTGGAACAGCTTTCTTCGTAGATTTATGGAGGATGGAAGCAAAGACTAGTACATTGTGCTTGAGTGCTTCTCTTTAATTTTTGATGTAGGCGCGTGTGGGTTTGATTTGTGCTTTTTTAATCCAGTGCGAGAGGCGGTGGCGGCGGCTTAGCAGGCGGAGGGGGGCTAGAGCGTGTTTCTTTACCTCGTTGGCGAGGGCTTTCCTACGTTTGACGTAGCGGCGGTGTGTTCGAATAAGGCGAGCGATGATAATGCGGTATGTCTTCCAGTCCGCTTTATTGACATTTTGATGTAACGTCAGTGCTGAATGTGAGCTGCTCTGCTCTTCTGTGCTTTTGAGTGGCCTTTCTCTTCCACTACTTAAATGTATTCTTGTGAGAAATGAGCATCTTTCTCGTTTTCTTTGCTGTTTCAAGGGAGCACCTGGGAGGCCGAAACAGCGACGCCTATTACTGTCAGCTGCTTCACAGGGTGCCGTTGCCTCCACTGTTTGGTAGACGCCGCATAATCCTTCAAGCTACCCTTCCATTGCTCAGGAAAGCGGGGTCGACAGCGCGGGCTAATTTGTATTGCTAACAGCGGAAACTCCGCACTTGGCGACCGACGTCAC
The DNA here is from genome assembly GCA_000331325.2 of Crithidia fasciculata. Lineage (NCBI taxonomy): Eukaryota > Euglenozoa > Kinetoplastea > Trypanosomatida > Trypanosomatidae > Crithidia > Crithidia fasciculata. The sequence goes on along the minus strand of CM003420.1, from coordinate 195,350 downwards.
TGATGCAACGCCTTCGGAAGACCGCACAAATAAAACGAAGCTGCTTCTATTCAGCTCACGGCGAGGCCAAAAAAGATCCCTCGAAAAACAAAATTGTTCTTTTCCCAACAGGTATGTCACACGTAGCTGTGGCTATAGGGCAAAGCGAAAGGCAGTTTGGCTTAAAACTTTAATCTATGAAGGCTTATACTGTAAGAAACTTTAAAGCAACTGCGAGACCCGCATCGAAGCCGTTAATGTAGAAAATGTAACTGGCAGCAGGTAAATTGCTCGAGCCGTGAGTCGTTAAACGCAGAGAATGCTGCAAATGAAAGGGTCAACGCGCTGTAAAACAAATCAGCTCACGCCGCCGGGAACTTTCCAGATAGTTTCGAGGCTGCTAAGGAGTCGACCACCGCGCAGATACAGCGGATTAGCGCCACATAGACGATCGCAGCGGCTTTCCAGCCGGCAGCACCGGCTGTCTGGACGAAGCAGCAGTCATCAGAGAAGCCGTCTATCTCAGCCAAAAAAAGATCGAGGCCGTCGCCTTACAGTTGATAAAATAGAAATAGAGGGCCATAAACATCCATAAAAGGATCTTTTCCTTAATAAGTAAGAGCGGCAACAATCAATAGGACAGCACCACCAATTACATGTCGGACATTGTCTTTGACTTCACGGACTCTATTGAATGACGCCTCTCTGCATGCGTTGGCGCGGCTGTTGAGGTACACAAGCAGCTGCGGTACCAGCTAGCCAATAGGGAAAGGGAGGGTAAACAGAACGCAGCACATCTTCGCGAGCTTTGAGCGACGACGCAAGACTTGCTGAAGTCGGCGAAAGCCAATCGCAAGCTGCTTTCAGTAATTTTGACGATCCGCGCCGCTGCCGCACACCAGCCTGTCCCGCGAAGCACCTTTGTGACTGAGGTATTAAATTTCTCATCTCTCCCGACCTACCTAGCTTCTTTCAACTTAAACAACCGCTTTGTACCTCTTTCCTTTCACTTGTAACGGCTGACAGTGAACATTGTTCCTGACGTCCGCCGCACACACCCGGAAAAATGGGCAGCTTCTACCGAAAGGCTCCGCATCCGACGGCAAAACAGAAACAACGTCGGAATCAAAATCGGGCTCTACTGAAAGAGAATTGATCGCTCCTACAACTCAGCTCGAGCGGGTGAAAAGTGTGTTCCCGTGACGTTGGCCAATCAGAAAAAGATATTCTGTGCGGCAGACTAGCCCGCGTAGCGAAAAGAAAGTGGCGACATAATGTTTCTGATTGTTACTGCGCTACTCTCGCGTGCGGCCCCCTTGCAGGCAACTTCCTCGGGAGCAAGTTGCGGACGATTCTGCTGGTGCTTGAATCAGCCGAGGTAGCAGCTTTCCTAATGCGTTTTCCAGTGCCCTACTTTGTTGGTAGGAAGGGTGGCCCCGACAAGAATCTACTCGCCTTTCACAAATTTACTGGCGGAGCTAGCTGCAACCACGGAAAAACAGACGGGCATAAAGCAGCGTGGCTTGGTCGTGAGGGTCTTTAAACCCTGTGCTTCTGATGATATTGAGCCCCTCCGGTTTGACAAACTAAAGGTCCTCGGTGACGCACAAGATGGTGCCTCTAAGAAATGAATTTAGCGGCAAAGGCCGGTGTCCAAACAATGGGAAGCCAAGCGGCGTAGTATGGTAAAAAAGTCTGAAATTCTAGGTAGGACATATTCTCTTTTCGTGGCAGAAGAGTCGCCGGCTCCAGATCGGGGTATCTCGAGTTTTTCTCCATCGCCTTTTACTCCTGCGGCCGCTTTGTCACCCCCCCCAAAAAAGTCTCGCCGTTCAAGTGACACCAGCTGCATGGAATGGTAGGTTGGAGCTCTTCACCGCATAAAAGGCAATCTGGATCAAAAACATCCACCCAGACAATCTCAGCTTCCCCGTTGGTTTTCACTGAGGGGCTTGTCGATCAAGTCTGTGGACGTAAAATGATGGCTGGCATTCGATTTAAGCAGCACCGATCTGTGGAATCCTTTCTGAAACATCAAAAAGCGCCAAACCGCTTAAATTGCACAGCGCAATCACAACTATCCAGATACATGGAGACCTGCCACTAAAAGATGTCGACGTGCTATCAATGTTCCGCGATGCAACGCCAGCACTGACCCTTAATGTTGCCGCGACGTTTCCGAGACTCTCAACGGGTTGCCGGTGACAAATGCCCTCGATTGGGTTGCTGCGGGCCTGCACGGCTCCCTTTACCGAATCTTTTTGCAGAGACATGTGAGCACAGCGCGCTTGAAAGCGTCACACTAACGCCTGAAGAATCTTCTGCCGCTGCGTCGCCGTGCTCTTTTTGTCCCATGTCGGTGCATTTCCGCTGCGCTTTTCATCAGCGTATCGGGCGTGTTGGGGGCTACAGTGCTGGAAAACGCTAGTCAAATATGAAGTCTTCCAAAGCGCTCCGGCCTGCTAAAAATCGCTTCCTGGCTTCTCGCTTGCGTGCGGCGAGACGCAGTAGCAACGCAGCCGCGCCGCTAGTCGCAACCTGTCAAAATTGGTTGTTCGCCTTGGTAATCGCAACTGACGCCCACAACCGCACTAGCCTTTTTCGGTTTAGAAGTCGGCAAATCAGCTAATGGGACATTTTGCCGTGCATGGAAACGTTGCCGGTGCATGTGTTGTAAATGAATGTCATTTTCAGTTCTCACACCCGCTCTAATTTGTCGCGACACAACTTCGCGCAGCCAGAGCAGCTGGTGGCCATGAAATGCGGCTTTCTAGAAGAGATTGCAGCGCAGCTTTTGCCTATCAACCTAGGTCGAAACTTTTGTTGTTAGTGGTGAATTCTTAGGTGGAGATTGCGGCTACACGGAAACTACTTGCGCGCAAAGTCTTAAGGTGATGTCTGGGACATGATCCCGTGGCTAGCGCGCAGGAGCAACGGGAAGAGAAAAGACAAGTATCGTCCCCATTTTGTCCGTTTTCCAGCACACCATGCCAGAAACCCGCGGCTTTTCTCATTTGCTACATCGCAGCACCTATTAAATGCGCTGAAGCCGGTCGTTTTGCTCAGCAGGTTGCGGCTGATAGAGCTGCCGTGGCATTGTTGTCGTTAATTAAATAGGATAATGGTGAACTTCCACTAAGCACTAATGCCTGCTGGTATCGTACCGTGGCCTGCCACGGTTTTCTTCCGTATCGGAAGAGCGCGTGCCCCTGCTGCGCATCAAAAGTGTGTACCGGCTAGTTTCTGCCCGCGTGCTGAGGCGCTACTTTTGCCGCTTCCTAGTGCTTTGAGGGCATCTTTGTGGTGTTCAAAGATCAACTCGCTGCTCTTACACCCGCTCCCTCCTGTAATTACGAAACGCATAGAGCCCGGCAACTTCTCGCGGTATGCGCCGCGAAGGCCACCGAAGATGTCTCGCTCACGAGCTTGTGCATGCCTTTTGCAGTCGTGAGAGAGAAAGTGGGCGGAAATAGTTGGCGCTTCATCTTCCTTTCTGCCAACGGCATCGTGGGGCAGTGCCAGCGCGCGGTGCGAAGCGGTAGGTGACCTGGAACGTCTCTCTTTAAAGTAAACGCCTTAATAATGTACCACCGCCCATCTCGTTTCAACGACTCCTTCGACCGCATCTAGCAGATGCGTGCGCTGCAGAAGGGCTCTTTACTTGGTTTGGGCATCATGCCAGGCGTGGCTTCTATTAAGTGTGGAGGTGAAGCGTGCGTGAAGTCGAATTGGGCTTATGTGTGCGTCTCCGCATTTGTGTGGTTCAATGATATGTAGAAAACCAAAAAAAGACACGAATCAAAGACTCTCTCAGAAATAACTTCGACGCGCGAAGACTGCCCGGGCGAACGTTGACGAAATGTAAGCCACCAGCCCACACGCTTATCTCCCCGCTGAAAACCCATTCCTTGACAGCAACCACGCGTCTACACCCTTTGTCAGGGCAAACATGCCCTTTGCAGCTCCTTCGTCGATGCGCCATCGCTGGTGATCGCTCAAAGCCGTCCGTCTCGGCATGGGTCGAATAAGGCACGCCGGTGAGGTGTTGCCCCTTTAGTTTGCTGCTCAGAGCGAAGGGTTGTACGACGGTTAGGCGGCGATAAGGGATTTGCACGACGACGCATACGGCTGCAGCTTTGATGTCAACCGCTGTCCAACATCGTTCGGCGATCTGAAGCTTAAAGAATGGGGACCTTTCAATATTCAGAGCGAGACGGTTTCGACGACGCTTCTCGGCGTCAATTGGTCTCTGTCTGCCTCGATTCTTGACTCAACGGATGCGCGGTTTTTCGCCGTGATGTTGCTGTGGTTGGCAGGCGTGATTCCGGAAAAGAGTCGCGCTCACGTTCACATCAGCAACACCTTCGTAGCCGCGTCAGCTCGGCGGTGTGACAACAAATGCGCCACAAGCACCCACGCATCTCCGCGGGCTGTTTTTACCCGTCGACTAACGCGTGCCATTTTTTGGTTGACTGGATTGTCGAGGAATCTGGCGGACGCATCGCGTTAAGTTGTTCTGGTTGGCGGCGCGTTTAGTGCGGCTAGCGCGTAAAGGCAAAAGACAAAAATTGAAACAAAAGGCGCTTTGTCTTTCCCTTTTTGCAGGGTAACGCCGCGGTAGGTGGGGCTGTTTGTGCTGCGTTCCATGTTGGGTTAGAGAGGAGGGCCCGGCTGGTCCATTGGGAAGTTCCTCGCTTTTTTCCCCGCCCGCCCTCGTGAGTTCCGTGGGTGGAAAGGCAACTCCTCTTCTTTATTTGCTTTTGTGAACAGCGCATTTGAAGCGTCGTGCGGTCTTTTTGCGGTCCTGTTCTTGTTTTCGCGGCTGGCCATGCGCGCGTTGCAGGGGGCTTTCGGGCGGGGGTCGGGCGTTTGGGAATAAGGATTGTGGTGGCGGGCGATTTTTATTGAAAGCGGCATCCCTCGTTCGGGGTCGTTTTTTTCTCCACGGTTGGGGCAGGCGTGTGGCGGATGTGGTGGGGAAAGGCCGCGCGGGGCACATGAAGCGTTTCCTTTCATTTGTGCATTGCGTCGCGCCGCGATCACCGACTCATTGTTGTTCCTCTTTCTCTTTTTTGTTTTACACTTGATCAGTTTTTTAGCGCAGCAGTAAAAAAGTAACAACAGAAGCGATAGTAAAGTGCTAAAGCGATCCGGCGGCTTCACCGCACATTGCAGCAGCGAATTGCTCTCTGCCTCTTTATGGGGGGAAGCAGTTGCAAAGAGGTACTTCCAATCGCAACCACAGCACACACAGTTGCGCTTTCCGGCTCCACCGTCTAAAAGATTGGTATCACCTCCAGCAGCTTGTCCAGCGCGCCGTGGCACCCAGCGGTCACCAATGCAGGACGTGTGGAGTTGGGCAGCAGTGCGCTCACCTTGGCCGCCACAGGGCCGAGGCTGGAGCTGAGCTCGTCCACCGCATCGGTGAAGGCGTGCAGCACCGGCGTGGCGCCGCAGTCAAAAGCGCCGACGATGCGCATGACGCGCGTCTCGGCGGCGAAAAGTTGCGTGCGGAACCGCGCGTTCCACGAGACCTCGTCCGCAATTCCGTACGGCACGAAGACAAAGAGCACGAGGTTGAGCAGCAGGTTCAGCGCCGCGCAGGCGATAACGCGGGCAGCCAGCAGCGGCACCCCCGACGTGGCCGCCACGGACGGCGTGGAGAGAAGAACAAGGGCGAGGTGCTCTTCCATGTGGCGGAGGGCCTCCGACGCGGCCTCGTAGTGCTTCCAGGGCAACGCTGCGGCAACGGCGCTGCGGCGCGTCACGTCCAGAAGCCCCTCGTCGACCACGGCGTGGATGGACCACAGCAGCACCCCCTGCAGCACCTCCGCGTTGGTTGCCACCACCGCCGCCACAGCAGACGACGCCAACAGCGCCACCTGCTCCTGACACTCTCTCGCCATGGCAGTGAGAATGTGCGGCACCAGCGGCGCAGCGCCGGCCAGCATTCCCTGCACGAAGCGCGCGTACTGCCGCGGCACGCTGCGACTCTCCTGCCGTACCGTCAACAGATCCTTCACCACCGCCGCAAGGAGCGAGACGCAACCGGCATTCGGCACCGAGGTTGCCGTCTGAATAAAGACGGATGGCGCGAGCTGCACGAGGCCGCTCAAGGTGCTGTGCAGCTGTGCGGCGGTGTCGCGTGCGGTGCTGCTGTCCGTTGCGCTCTCCTCCACCGCAACAAAGCAGAGGGCCTTGGTGAGATGGACGTACTGGAGGAAAAGCGTCGCGTACGAGAGGCCACTTCGGGCGAGGTCGGAGACGGGGATGGGGGCTGGCGCGTCGGCGCTGCTGTGCGGGAGGGCGACGGCCACCAGCCGCACGGACACCTGCCGCCACACCCCTGGCGTCACCACGCCGTGCTCGCGAGCGTGCAGGAGGGCCTGCAGGACGCCGTAGGTCAGCTCGAGGTGCTGCGGCGCGCGCGACGGCGGCGCGGCGAGACGCGCCACGCTGATCAGCAGCGGCGGCCACGACTCGCTGGGCAGTCCGCGGGCACACGGGTGGCCCGTGAGGGCGTCGACGAGGGCGACGAAGCTCGACAGCGACGTCTCTGCTGCCGCTGCCCGTGCGTGCTGCGCCGCTGCTGCTGCCGCCGACAGCTTCGACGACTCTTGTTGCGACGCCGGCGTGCGCAGCGCGTCCGTCGCGTCCACCCACTGTTGAATTTCTGTCAGGAGGGTGTTGCGTGCCACGCCTGCCACTGCCGCCACTGCGCCTCCACGACGGCTTCCTGCGCACGCGACACAAAGAAGGGGAGGAGCTGCGAGAGGAGAAAGGCGGCAGCGGCTCGCACAGCCGTTGCGTGCTGCGCATCACCCGGTGCAGCCCAATCCTCGGGGCGGTGGAGGAGGTGAGCACAGCAGAGAAGGACACCGGCGAGCACCGCGTCGTCCACCGAAGGCAGATCGCCGTCCTTTGGTCGGCGGTGCATCAGGCGGGCAACAAGCGTGCGCAGCGGCGGCTGGGACGACGACAGCAGTGACGTCTCCGCAAGCGCTGCCAGCGAGGGCAGCAGGCGCAGCAGCAGCTCCAAGTCCGCGGCGGAGATGCGGAGTGGGACGGCGGCCAGGTCTGCGCTGAGGGCACGTAGCTGCTCCGCCGCGAGTCCCTGAAGGCGACGCCGCTCTCGCACCTCTTCCTTCTTCTTGGACCCGCCGGCAGCATCGGTGGTGTGGACGTCGTACGCACCACCGCAGTCCTTTTGCAATCGCTGCAGCCGCTGCGTGAGCGTCGGCGCCGCTGTGGCTGGCGCGGAAGCGGGGGCGGAAGCAGAAGCAGGCATCTCTCTGTCTATGTGTGTGGCTGGGGAAAGCGTGTGTGAGGGCGGTGACGGAGAGGGAGACTCACAAAGAAGAATCAGATCAGTAACGATCCTGCGTCGGTGTCGGTCATTGTAAGAGAAAAAGAGAGGTGGAGAGAGAGAGATGAAGAAAGCGGGAGAGATGAGTGCGGTTGCATGAATGAGTGCGTTACTACGGACAAAGAACACTAGACCCACGAGGCAGCGAAACGACGCCACAGTGGATCGCTGCACGTCGCCCACAAAAAGGAAGGGGAAAAACGGGATGAGGAGAGCGGGCCGCGGTGTTGTCACTCGGTCTTGCTGTTCTTCTTTTTTTAATTCTTGGAACTGCAGAGGTGTCGGGACGAAGCAAGCGACGCCGCGTAGCCTGCGCACCGTACAAGCTTCACGGGAGCTCCAGCGACTTCCCGACTGGCTGCACAAGGCGCTCGCAGCGAAGACCGGCAGAGTTATGCACTGTCGCGAATTCCTGCACGACGTGGACGTGCGACGACGGCGCAGTCATCTCTTTCGTTTCGTTCATTATTTTATTTATCGTTTAAGCGTTGTAGACGGAAAGCTACTGTTAGCGACTGTAGGAGAAGGGAAGAGAACAGAGAGAGAGGGAGATCAAGCTATAAAAGATTTGATACCCGCTCCTTTACACAGACGTATTACACGAGCGTCTTTGTTTGTCCCTTCACCTTTATCCAGTCTTTAGGTGCAACCTCCATTGCGGATTAAATGGTAAAAAAAAAAGAAAAGCACACGCCAGTCACAGAGAGAGAGAGAGAGAGAGCGAGAGAGACAACAGAAATGAACACCGCGCACCCATCAATCACCACCGCCAATCCTGATCTCCTCTTCCCCACCAGGAGAGATGCCCACACCAGCGCGCGACATCTTTACCAATACACAAAGCGAGAGCAACAAAAAAACTCTCAACTCCCTTAATCGAGAAAATTAACAAAAAAACAAAAACTTTCAGACGCGTTCTCACGCTGCACTGGCACTCACGATTAAACGCAAAGAAAAGCGAGTGCGCCGACGCTCCTACACCGTAGATGGCACACCGATGCGTGCTGCTAGGACAGCTACTGCTGCTGCTGCTGCTGGGCGATCTGCACAACGAACTTGCCAAAGAAGTTCTGCGCCAGATCACTGCGAACGAGTGAGTTGGCGGACAGGCGCTCCCGCACCGCGGTGAGCAGCGCCGGCTCTGCCTGCATGAGCTTCTGCAGCGCAATGGAACCGCACTGGTGGGTGGCCAGCGCCGTGAAGTGCGGCATGATCATCCGATCCACCACGTTCTTCTTTCCTCGCGGGTCCATGCTGGCGAGGAGGGCACAGAGCAGGTGCTGCGTGCCACGTTCCTGGGCGAGGGCAACGAACTGACTCGCGACGTCGTCGCGGATGTCGCGGCTGGCGGCGATCATCTTCTCGACGATGAAGCGGCCATTCACGTGGGTGCTGAGGCGCAGCACGTGCGGCTTTAGCGTGTTGCACAGCAGGGTGTGCGTCGTCGGGTCCACCAACTCAAAGAGGGTGAAGACAACGTGGGAGGCAAACGGGCTGCGGCACATGGAGAGCAGCTCCTCCGGTGTGTTGGCCAGCTTCTGCGCCGCGAGCGACGCCGCGGGCTTGCCGAGAGCCTTGAGGTAGGCCTGCACGACGAGATTGCCCGCTTCGGTGTAGACGAGGTTCGACATGTCCTGCTCCACCATTCCCTGCAGCAGACGACCCACCTTGGAGGTCTTGCGGGCGATGAGAGGCATCAGCCGACGCACCACCAGGCTGCCGTGGTGGTGGTGCAGCATCTCCTTCACCGTCTGCCGCGTGATGATCTGCTCGGCCACCTCCTCCGCTGCCGCCTCAGAGGGCAGCTGCATCACGACATCGAGCAGGGACAGCACAACGTGCACGCCGTTGCCGTGGGCGACGAGAGCGGCGAGGCCGGCTGGTCCACCGAGTGCCCGCTGCAGCCGCTGCAGTTGCTGGGCACTCTGCGACCCGGTGGCGGGCAGGAGCTGCACCATCGCCTGCACCACGAAGTTGGCGCGCTTGTCGATCGCCATGAGGCCCAGGTCACCGCCGAGACGCTCGAGCAGGTCGTCGAGCAGCGCCACCGCCTCGTCCGATGCCGCCGCCGCGCCGTCAGCCTCAGACGACGCAGCGAGCGTGAGCAGCTGCGTCAGGAGGGTCGTGCCACGTTTGGTCTGCAGGAGGTCCGTGACGGAGAGCCGCTTTAAGAGGTCGCGGCGGGCGTCAGTGTGAACGAGTTGCAGGAGCACCTGCCCCGACACCGCCCCGTTGATCAGCTCCATCAGCAGCTCGGTGCTCACGCCCTCCTCGCCCTCTGCTGCCGCCACCGCCTGCTGCTGCTTCTTCTTTCCTTTCTTGGCCGGCGTTGCGGCGCCGGCGGTCCGGCGGACGTGTTGAGCGACAGCACCTCACAGAGCCATGCCGCCGTCGCAGCGCGGTGGTGCTCCAGCAGACGCTCGACCGTGCCGGCGGTGTGACGGTCCGAGAGAAGCTGCACGACGGCCTCCGTCGACGTTGCGCGCTGCCGCAGCAGGTCCAGCACGCGCTGCCGCGTCGCCGGCGTGCCGAACTGCACGAGTGCGCTCATCACACGGCAAGCGACGTGGTGGTGGGGGAGGTGCTCGTCCTCCTCGAACTGCTCCAGCACGGCGGTCGCGACAGCGGCGCACTTGCTGCTGTGCACCGCGTTGAGGGCAGCGAGCAGCGTCGAGACAACACGGCGGCCGCTGTCGTCTTGCAAAATGTCCTGCAGCACCGTCAGCGTGTCGTCCTCGTCGTTCTCGTCTTCGTCGTCTCCGGCTGCTGCTGCGGCGTCTGCCTTCCCTTCTGCGGCCGCTGCGGCCTCCTCCAGCACGGCGGGCGTCGACTGCGTCTGCAGGAGCGCGTCGGCGAGCTGATCGAGGTACGCCACGCCACGCGCCAGCGATGCCGCATCGCCGTTCTTCTGCTTCGCCTCTCCCTCCTCCTCGTCGTCACGCGCGCGCTTCCGCTGGGCCGGCTTGGCAGGCGAGCTTGTCGTTGGTGCGGTCGCGTTCGCAGGCGTTGTTGTTGCGTCGGCAAGCGTCGCGTAGTGGCGCATGAGAAGGCACATGTCGGTGCTAGGGGCGGCGAGCCGGCAGGCCTGGGCAAACTGACTGAGCAGCAGTGCGGCGTGCGCCTCGTCGGGGAGGGGACGCTGCGCAATTACCTTCTCAATCTTGCGCTCCGACTTGTCGATGCCGTGGCGGCGGTCGCGGACATCGCGCGAGCGCTGCGCCCGCTCCTCGCGCTTCTGCCGCACCTCCTTGAAGCGCGACCGCGTAAACTCCGACTTTTTGCCCATTGTGAAGTACTCTCAGGACAGAAAGCACCCGAACAAGAGAATGAAGCAACGAGGTTACAGTGAGGGTGGAAACGTACAGACCAATACACACAAACCTGCAATCGTGTTGGGCAGGCACCGTTGATATCCTATCCGTAAAAAACTTCTGAAGATGGCCGCAGCGCAGTAGGAAGCAAGTGAGAGAGAGAGAGAGAGAGAGAGAGAGAGAGGAAAGTGTGAAAAACCAAATAAGGCTCATGGTTCAGGTGAAAGGATTTATCAAAAAGAAGAAAAGGGTTGAGAGTCACGATGTGTGGCCTTTCCCGTAGCTGCCCGTATTGCCGTGGCGAAGACACGCACACGACGCATTCAATAAAGATTGAGTTAACTCGCGAGAAAAAGAGAGACAAGGCTTTTTTTTTTTGCTCTTTCTCTTATATATGACGTGAGGGCTTTTCTCCACATTTTGGTTCTCCTGAAGGTGTTCGAGTCGTTCGTTTCATTTTTTTCTTGCTGGGTATGCTTAGATGGTGCAAAAATCTGTTCGGCCGCTATGGCAGCGCCTGAGAGGGTGAAAGGGAAGAGGCGACAGGAGGGTGGACGGCAAAGACCCGCGTCACCCACGCATGCACCATCGCCGTCGCCGCCACGCTACATGGGAGTTGTGCACACGTCTGCGCCAGCGGTGACGCACGCACATCTTCGCTGAAGCCGCAGAGGGCGTCGACACTCACCTCTTCACCGCGCTGTGCATCGGAGCGATACGCGGAGGGAAGGGCGGCGCCGATTTGCCCGGCATGCATCTTCCACACCGCAGGAAGAGCGAAGGCAGTGTTCCGTGCGTCTGGTGTTGCTACTGTATCAGTACAGCCGAGGAGGTGTGCGGTGCAGCCCTTCAAAATAGACCCTGCCCACCGCAGCGCAGTCGCACCGTCGGGGTCTGACACAGTCGTCTCACGCGGCACTCGAGCGCAGAGGGTGATGGTAATCGCCACTGCAGTGTCGTTGAGCGCTGATGCAAGTGCACTCACGTGCTGCATAAGCGTCGTGAATACGTCAAGCGACACGACAGCTGGCAGCGCATCAGCGGCGTTGTGCAAGACACTATCTAATAAGAGCGTCACGTGCGCACGCAGCAGTGCCAGGTCACTTTCATCGTTGACTCCGTCGCCACGCAGCACCGCAGCATCGACACTGCTGCTGGCTGTGGCTTTCGCCGCTGGTGAGAGGAGAGCAGACCGAAGGCACCGCTGCAGCCAGCGATAGAAGCGCTCCATGTCCTCTGCGCTCAGACGTAGGAGTGCGTCAAGAAAAAGGAGGGAAGAAGACGGCGTGGTGGGTGGACAAGACGACGTGTCCTGATGCACCCCTTTATTTTCAATGTCTCCCTCTGCAGGCACGTCCACCACCATGCCCGCCTGTTCCTCCTGTCGCTGCAGTACTGCCCACCACTCCAGCGTCAGCAGCACCACAGAGAGCTGCGTGCGGCAGCGAAGAAAAGCCGCTGCGGTTGCTCCTTCTGCGTCGTCGCGAGTCCGTCTCACGTGCTGCTCGATAAAAACCCACACGTAGAGCAAAAAGAGAGAAGCCGGCACCTCCTCTGTGGCCCTGAAGTCTACCGGAGGAAGCACCGAGCCACTGATTTGCATCGCACGACGCGACGCGACGGCACACTCTGCGGGTGTGAGGCGACTCTGCCGATGCAGCAGCGCAAAGCACTCCATCCACTGCAGGCGGGCAGCAGCCACGCGTGCTTCTCTCTTCTCCGTCTCACTTTCCCCACTCTCTTCGTGGTGATCGGCAACAGGCGAGGCAGGGCACACACTGCGAGCAATGGCGTGGAGGCCGTACGGTTGCAGCAGACGCCGCAGGCCACCGTGTGCGAGTGTGTCGTCGCCGCCAGAAGAAAGGCATCCAGCAGCTGCGGCGGAGACGGTAGAGCACCCTTCGCTGTTGCCGGCCTGCGCCTTTCCCCGAATCGCAGGCTTAGCCGCTGGGCCACCTGGCATGGGGCTTGTGCGACGACTCGCATTTGCCTCCGTCTTCCCCTCTCCCCCGTCTCGCTCTGCATGCTCTCTCTCCCGTCCCTCGTTCAGCGCAGAGGACTCCGGGTAGGCGGTGAGCAGCAGGCCCTCCATTGCAAAGGCGGTAGCGAGTGCGTGGAGAGGGCCCTGTGGTTGGAGGCTCAAGAGCTGTGTTGTAATGCGGAGCAGACGCGGTTGCAGCCACGTCCGGAGGGCGGCGGCGCCAGACGTGGAAAGCGAGGAGAAGCCGCTGCTACTGCTATTGTTGTTGTTTGTGTGGATGCCCGCGCCGCTGCTGCTGATGTTGCTGCGTCCATTCTTGTCTCTGCGAGCCGCATCCCGGTGGCCGGCGGCGGCGGATCGGCGCATGACGGGGAAAGAAAAGAAAGAAGAGAAGGAGACGACGCGTTTGTTCGCGATGTTGTGCGGCACGCCTAGTTGCGAGTGTTGCTGCTTCTTATTCATAATAAAGGGGGATTTAGAACAAGAGGAAAAAGAAGAACGCGACGTTGTGGATAATGGATAGAGGAAGAGGGGATGCTAAGGTGATGATGCCGTCCACAATGACGACTTGACAGACAGACACAGAGGGGAGGGAAAGTTACGCAGGCGCGCCGGCAGGTGCGACAACTGCGCACAGAGAGCGGAAAGCAACATCGGTGACCGTCGTTTGGGAATTTCATTGCATCAACAATTGTTTCCTTCGACTCTTTCTTTTACGTGCAACTGCCACGTCCACATCGTGTATTGCAGTAGTAGTCACTTAAAACAGCAAGAAAAAAAAAGCAAAGTTTGAAAGAATAAGAAGAAGAGTAGGAGAACAAGAGCGCAGGCGACACGGAGGTGGAGAAGCAGGCAGATCGCGCAGCTTTAAAGAACGTGCGGCGTGGAAGAGTACGACACGCCATCAACGCCAGCTCTCTCCCTCTCTGCGCTGGCTTTTTTTCCGTCGTCCACATCACATAAACCATCCCTTCCCGCCTCGTATCGCCTTCACCGTTCCAAACCGCGGCAGGCCGTGTTCGGTCAAGCTGCTGTACTTCACGTAGCGTAAAGCCCCGTCAGCGACGCTATCGACCCCGCCTTATCCTTCCTCTTACTTGAGCGTCCACCAGCGGCAGAGGATGTGGACGAGGAGGCCGCACGCCGTCCTGCTGACAAGAGGTGGTCGAGCAGCGCTTTCTGCTGGGCCAGACTCAGCTTCGGCATCGTGACGTTGAAGGCCAACCCACTCTCCGACAAGCACTGCAACCCGTAGAAGACCACCACGTCGCTCGCCACAGCAGCCGCAGCCGCCGCTGACTTGCGTGGCGCCTTCTTCGCCCCGCCGTCGCTGCTACCACCGACTTCTTCGTCAGCGGTGTCGGTGTCGGGTTTAATCGGGTAGCCGAGCGATGCCACCGACGCACGCGGGATCGACACGAGGGCACGCGTGTTGGGGTTGCGGGAGGGCTCCTTCAGCAGCGGCCGCAGAATCGCGTACTCCTTGTCGTGGTAGGCGAGAACCTTGACGGCTGTCTCCGAGCGACGCGGCAGACGATGTGCCCGCTGCACCGCCGCTGTCCCGACCGCCACCGCGTCCGCCGCGTCCTGTTCCGCCTCGCTGAGAAGCACCGAGGCAGGATTCACGGCATTTAGCGGCTCGGCAGAAGATACACCGTTCGAGTACGCACGCACCATCAGAGGTGTGCGGCTACTACTGTTGCCGCTTGTGCTGTTGCTGCTACTACTGAGAGAGAGGAGGAGTGCGTCGGGCAGGCGTCGGCCATGACGCCGTCGCGATGTCGCCGCGTCTGCGCGTAGCAGCGGCGCAACCAGCGAGGCAATCGTGCCCTTCTGCTTCTCCGCAAAGTCGTAGGGGTTGACGGGTGTGCGTATGACGGCGCCTTCGTACTGTTGGCGGAGGTAGCGAGGCAGGATCCGGCGCTGCACGTCGTCGAGCGAGGTGGCGAGCTCGTAGGGGATACGCTGGACATAACGCCCGCCGTGGTACGGCAGCTCTTCAACGCTCGGGTCTTTTCTGCCGCGCTGCTGACGCGAGGGAGCGCGCTTTCCGACTGGTGGCAGAGGTTGAGGTAGCGGGGAGGAAGGGCAGAAGTGGGCCCGCAGCACCTCCGACGCCATCGCCGTCTCCAGCAGGTGCAGCAAGAAGGTCAGGGTGCGCAGCCGCTGCGAGAAGGGGGTCATGTTCGGCACAACGCGTAGCTGCTCCACGTCGCGTATGCTCAAATCTTCCATCACCTGTCGTCGCACACGTTGCAGTTCGCCGTCGATGAAGCGTCGCTCCTTCGCACGTAGAGTGGCGTCTCCAATTTCCGGTGTAGGCGCACGCTGTGCCCACATCTCGGGCGACGCCAGCGCCTCTGCATCCCGCACCGGGTCTTGACAGGGACTGTAGGACGGAATGTCAAATAGGCAGAGGTGTGGCAGGGCAGGGACGTAGCGCAGGACATCCTCGGCGGTTGCACACTGCGAAGAAGAGCCACGCAGGCGGTGGACAAGGGCGGAGACGGCGAGGAAGCCGGTCTTGAAATTCTGCGCCGGCGAGACCGTTCCAGTCGTAACAAGTTCCGCTTCTGTTCTCTCTGTCTTTGTTGCACGCTTTCGCGTCGTCTGCCGTGTTGTCGCTGCCGTTGCGTTTGTTGCCGGTGTCATCGCCTGTACTCCCTCCATGTCTGTGTGATGGAGGTAGAGCTCTCCATCGACAATGAGACGCGCGTCGCCGCACAGAGCACGCAGCAGCCGCAGCTCCTCTTCAATCCAAAAAAGGCCGTAAATAGGGCGGCCATAGCGCGAGTAACATGTCATGGCGGGCGGTGCAGCCGCTGCCGCGGCCGATGTGCGTCGCTGCTGTTGTTGTTGTAGTCCGCTTGCGGTGTTTGAGCGCCGCTTCGCCGGTGCATCGAGTGGTGGCACGTAGGAGACGAGGCGAACGCCATCGTGCTTCGGTGAAATGAAAAAAGGCGAGGCGCACTGCGGCGTGAACCAGCGAAGGAGGTCGGCGCGCTCGTTGCCACCGATCGTGCAGGCTGTGGCCGTTGTGGTGTCGCACAGCTGAGCCGCCTCTATGCGTTGCTCCAGTGTGTCAAGGGTGCTGAGCGCCATTGGCACAAACGGCAACGAGTGCAGAAGTCGCTGGCAGAAGCGAAGCATAATTCACTGCTTAGCCGACTTTCTTTTATTTATAGATTTCTATGAGTAAGTGCACGGGTGTGCGAGAAGAAAGCAGTATGAACGGAAAAAGGAGAGCGACACGCAGAGTGGTTCAGCGAGGCCAACTCACCTGACTCGCTTTCAATGTAGATGTATGCGTTCAAGGGAAGGCCGTGTGTGTGCTGGAGTAGGAATAGTCACGGTGCCCTCCCGCTGCGGTATCAGAAAAGTGTGTGTTTTGCTTCTATGTCTTCTATGTGGTACAGGTCGTTATCACGCCTTGTGCGTATGTTGCGCCTCCTCTGAGTGGGAGGGCGGACCGTGAGGCGCGAAAAAAAAAAAGAGAGAGAGAAAAGATAAGAGGCAGTGAAGTGTGTTGTTTAGGCTGATGGGATTTCATCAAAAGCCGTACACCCGAAGAGAAAAAGGAGGGGATCGCTGTCGTTTCAACGATTGCGGTCTTTCACGGCTGATGGAGAGAAGGAGGTGTGCATAGGTGGCGCAGCGCACAAGGTCCAGTACAAGCGCATCATCAGGCAGTCTCCTCTCTCTCTTACTGCTTTCCTCAACCACCGCAGATGTTGACTGCAGAACCGCCAGTGGAGAAAATCGAAGCTGTTTCGTTTCTGACAAGCTTTTATAAATGTTGCTCGCTTCTATCTTCTATCGCACTCCATCGGCGATCCGACACGGTCTAAAAAACAGAAAACAAATGGCAGGAATAAGGCTGCCGGATGAGAAGACAGCGGAGACAAGACGCACGGCCAGACTCTCTCATCTAACTACACAGCCATCACGACTTCCACCACCATCTTTACCAACACACACAAGACGCGAATTACGAGCAGCAGCGGCAACAACAACAAAAACAAAAAAGCCCTAGCCGCGCGTTACGCCGCGGCAGGTTTTTGCAGCTTCGCCATGAAGAGAGCGGCGACGGCGCGGCGATCACTGAGGGCTGTCGAGGTCGCCACGCGCTGCTGCTGTTGCTGCTGCTGCTGCTGCTGCACATGCACGCTTGCAGCTGTGGCAGGAGAAGAAAAGGACGAAGCGGGAGACGAATTTGCTGCCGCAATCGTTGCGCCACTGCGTTGTTTGTTGTTCATGTTCGCGTCTTTCATCGCATCGTTCTCGGAGTGCGCCGAGGACGACGACGCGGACATTTCCACCGCCAACACACGCGAGGAGGCCGCTGCAGCCGCATCAACGCGGTGAGGAGAGGCGTGAGTCAGCCGCGAGCGTGGCGGGGCGTCGGTCGACGTCGCTGCTGCCTCTCGCACCGAGCTGCCATCGATACTCAGGGCGATGCGCGAGGGTGTGTGGGACGGGGGGCTGCGTAGGTGTGCGGTGCGAAGGTCAGAGAGGGCAGACGCCGTCAGATCGACCGACGGTGGCGGCGATTCCTCAGCTGCGGTTGCTACCGTTGTCATACGGGCTGCCGCCAGCTGCTGCTGTAGCTGCTCTACTGTCGTGCGCAGCGACGCCGCTTCTGCGCGGTAGGCGTCGCGCTCAGCCATGACACGTACGAGTTGCTCCTCCAAGGCTTCCTGTGAGAGCACTCGCCGACGCCCAGCATCACTGTTCGCAACAGCAGAGGAGAAGGTTGGGTGTGGGGAAGGTCCCCGAGCTGCCAGCGACAACGGCAACGCGGATGGCATTTGCCTCGCCTGTGCGGCACGTCGCTGTGATGCGCTATGAGTGGACATCACCGTCGCCGTCGCCGATGGTGAGGTTCCGCTGCTTAAGCGGTGCTCTGTTGGGAGTGCACGACGCGGACAGGGCGGGCTGTCGCCATCTCCTCCCACAATGGCATGACTTGGTGACGGCGATGACGACAAGACTGATAATGGCGGTACAATGGTAGGAGGTGGAGAAATAGTGGCCGGTCGTGTCACTGCAGCAGGTGGCGTTGGTATTGACGGTGCTGCTAACGATGTTGACGTTGCGTGGCGGCTACTGCGTCTGTCCTGTTCACGCGGATCAGCGTATGAGTTCACCACACTCGTGTCCAGCGAGCACGCCGATGACGGCGCTGCTGTGGAGCTGCGGGCACTGGTGCTGCTCGCCCCGCCCGTCGCCGTCGACGCCGGAACATCATCGGTGTCGACGCTCTCCGGCAGAAGGTGACGCACCTGACGCACCAGGCGCTTCCGCAGCAGCAACGGGTTATCGGCGAGGAACACGGACGACAGAGAGTGCAGGGAAGCCACAGCAGCGACGTCCGCCACCTCGCGCAGCAGGTTCGACTCTGCGTGGAGCACCTGCAGCTGTCCGCAGTGCTCGATGCCGTCCAGCGCACGAAGGCGGTTGCTGCGGACATCGAGGTGGGTCAGCTGCGCCGTGACATTCGGGACGCCTCGCAAATCTTCCAACTCGTTAAACGAGACGTTGAGCGTGGTGAGCGAGGACAGGGGGAGGAGGGCTGCGTCCTGCAGTGTGCGCAGACTGTTGTGCGAGGCGTCAAGTTCGCGCAGCGTCAGCGGAAGACCCCCGCCGAGGGAGCGGAGGCCGTTGTGCGCGACATTCAGCACCGTCAGGTGCGTCAGCCCTTCAAGGCCGCGAATCGTGTAGAGGGCATTGAAGGAAAGATCGAGATGGCCGACGCGGAGGAGAAGTTCGAGGTGCTCTGCAGAGGTGGCGAAGTCGGCGGGGTTGAAGGACTGTAGCCCACGTCTGCGCAGGTCGACCTGCATGGCACAGTCTTCACTAAAGGAGAGAAAACACAAACACGGACACTCTCAGCTGCACACGGTCAGGCACACACACACATACACACAAACAAATTCCTGCTGCGTTAGTCAGAGAGAAAGGATAATTTAGAGGAGAAAGGGGAAAGAGAGCGGACGAGTATTTATCGCGAATGAAGAAGAGAAAAAGTTTAATTTTGGGCATACCCGCTAACTAGAAAACAAAGAAGCGCAGCCATTCTGCGCACTCTCCGTTTTCGCTGCTCTTTCTTTCTCTTTTTCTGGGAAGCGGAACGAGGTGCGGCGTGAAGCAAAGACGGCGAGTCAGTGTCCGCATGGACCGTAAGGAGAGAGAGAGAACGAGACAGACAGTGAAGGACGCAAAGAGATGAGCATCTTTAATTCCAAATGTCTCTCCCTTAATTCTTCTTTCCACGAAGTGCCTTCCCGGCCCTCGTACGTACACACACACCCTTGCTTGCGCGTGAAACAGAAGTCTGATATCGTTTATGTGAGAGACAAGCACAGGTGACGTGCCACAACGACGCACAGAGCCACCAACACTGAGAAAGGGAAAATAAAAGAACAAAAGTAAGAGAGATGACAGACAAAGACACGCGCTTCTTTCCGTTCGAATACACAGCACCCCTCTTCCCCTTACTCGTAGAGAGCTTTAATCGAGACCATCGTAGTCGTCGTCGTCGTCCTCCTCCTGACTGCTGTCGATTTCCCCACTGCTGACGCTGCTTCCGCTGCTCCTGCTGCTGTTGGTGGCCGAGACGCTCGCCGCCGCACTCGCCGACGCACGCCGGTCCACCCGCTCGTCACCGTCGCCACGATTCGGTGATTCCAGCTCCACACTCGGCACCTGCACGAGATGCACCACAGCCCCGCTCGCCGCGTTCTCCGTGTCCGACGCCACCACCACGTTGAAGTACTGCGGAAAGCGCGTGACAAAAAGGTACATGCTGCTGTAGCCCCGCTTGATTGTCTCCTGCGCACCGCGTGGCATGTTGAGGAAGATAACCGACATGGCACGGGGGCCTTTGAGCTGCAGGAACTGTGCGATCAGGCGCACCAGATCCGCCTCCGTGAACGATTGCCGAATTACGCCACTCGGCAGCGGTTGGTCGGGCCGGCAGAGACACCAACGACCAGCCTGCATGTGCTCGAACTGCACAAAGTACTGCGGGTGGTTCTGAAAGAAATTGCGCACCTTGGGTGGTAAGAAGACGACCAGCTCCTCTGGTATGCCGCGCTTGAGGAAGGTCTTGAGAGACGTGAAGCCGCGACGTGGGAGGTGCTTGCTCAGCTCCTTGGCCAGGTTCTCTGGATCAAGAAAAGGGTGCTCTGGGTTGTCGCGGAAGGCGATGCGGCGGCGCAGGACGCGCATCTTGCTCTTGTTGTTGCGCTCCGCGGCGTACCGCAGCTGCTCCTCCAGCGACGCCGTCGCGAGGTACGTGCGCTGACGATAGCTGAACCGCATGACAAGATTTGGCGTCTCCGGAGGGACGTAAAAGAGGCGCGCGTGCGCCGCGAAGAATTGGTTCATACCACCATAGTACGTGCCGATTTCTTCTCGCACCTCCTGCGTGAGCTGCTTCGCGAAGGTGGCGATTTCAATGTTGCCTTCGGAAGGCATGAGCAGCAACACCAAGTTCAGACTCTTCGGCGTTGGCGTTGTCTCAGCCTCTAAGCCACCAAAACCCTCCGTGCGCAGCAACACCGCTGCTTCTGTGATGGGCTGCGCAGCCTCTGGTTGCAGATGGCTCGGTGGCTGTGCTGGTGATGGGGCGGATGTCTGCCGAACCGCAAAGGCAAACTTGTGCTGCATCTGTGCAAAGTACAAAATCGCAGCGACACCTTGGAATGGCAGCTGTGCCACAACGGCAGGGTCGACACGACGCAGCAGCTCCGGCAGCGGCATCCACTTTTGCGTGATGCCGTCGAAGGCCTTCACAAAATGAGGCAGCAACGACGGGTCGGGGCGGTAGGCCGCGAAGCGCTCCTCTGCCGCGCCGCACTCCGCCAAGGACAGCTTGGCAGCGCCGCCGTGCAGACGCACGTAGGAGACACCACTCACGGTGACGATCTCCAGCGTTGCCTGCTGAAAGTAGCGCCGCAGGTGCTCCTCCGTGTAGCCTGGCATGTCCGCCAGCACCACAGTCAAGGGGGCAAAAAACGGTGGAATGTAGGAGACGAAGTCACTTACGGCAATGACGGCACCGTCCGCGCTGGACCGCACCGCCTGCGTCTGTGCGTTCAGACTTGCCCTGGTAGAATCCGGCGGCGGCGGTGGTACGTCGTCGAGACGCACGTCGTAGTAGTTGCCGACGGGTGCGGCACAGGCGCCAGTCAGTCCCTGCATCACCGTCTGCAGCGTATCCTCGGCTGACATTGCAGTAGCAGCAACATTACTCGTTTTAGTAGCAGCAGCAGCGGTGGATCTGGTGGCAGTCGCACCGGCAGTGGAAGGTGGAACAGCCTGTGCGGGATGCTGCGAAGGGGCTTTCTGCTTGGTCCGCGCGGCAACTTGTTCTCTTAACTGCTGCTCCATCTGAAGCTGCTGCCGCTGATTACGCTCCTTTTTTTGCCGCTCCGCTGCCTCGGCTGCGACATCGCCGGCCGGTAGCAAACCCACCGCGTAGTGAGTGCCGGACGCATTCAGCGTAATGCCGA
Source organism: Crithidia fasciculata (assembly GCA_000331325.2). Taxonomy (NCBI): domain Eukaryota; phylum Euglenozoa; class Kinetoplastea; order Trypanosomatida; family Trypanosomatidae; genus Crithidia; species Crithidia fasciculata. The sequence goes on along the minus strand of CM003420.1, from coordinate 174,197 downwards.
GCGCAGTTTGCGATTTCTGCAAGACGTGTAGCATGGATTTGTGTGGCCGGACGTGCTGACGACGTAAACGAAGCGGGAGATCGTTGTAAAGTTCGCTGACCGCCATCCATGCACCGGGTGAGTGACGGAAAATCATCGCGCGAAGTGCGTCCAGCAGCTCCGTGCTCACCGGGAGTGCGTCTGCATCTGCATTCTCCTTTGTTGCAGCACCAGCAGCACTGCTGCTATCACAAGTGCTCGTATTCGTGGCATTGCTCGTCGAGGGGGTTTGTGTCGAGGATGACGACGCTGCCACACAGGACAGCCGTGTGGGCGTGAGGGCTGCTGCTGCTGTCGTGAGGCACCGCACGGATGACTGCGAGGCGGTTGGACGGAGTGGTTGAAGACGGCGGAGGCAGAAAGCGGGGTGGGCGGTGGGCAGGAAAGTAAGCTGCCACGCAGCAGCCACAGCAGCCGTTGCACCCGTCTTGCTGGTGAGTGTACAACGTCTGTAGCACGCATGAAGGCGGAGCACTGGGAAGAAGGGTATGCGAAAGGAGTTCGGTGTGTCGGTCCGCTGTGCAGTGAGAGGTGGTGCTGCGCTCTCTCTCCCCTTCTCTCTACCACACACACTCGCGGAGAGCGTAGGAAGAGGGGATTTGTGCGACGGCAGCGCGTTGTTCGCACCTCTAATATTTTTCCTTTCTGAGGGTTTTTTTATTACTATGAGATGTGTGAGAGAGAGAAAGAGAGTACGTGTGTTTTAGAGGTCAGATGTAGAGATAACGAAGGGTGCAACGGCAAACAAGGACGAGGAGGAGACATGAGAAACATTTTCTGAAACTTGCATGAGAGAAAGACCAGTAAAGGAAGGAAAGTAGACAAATAAGTCTCTTTCCTTGTCATAATCGTCTGTCCGGTGGAGAGGCAAAGCATCGATGCGTTATGGCCGCTGTAGAACGGAAAGAGAGAGACGTGCACAGGCAGATGATAAAGAACAGAACGAATCACAATAAATGTGAAGGAGGGGTAAGGAGGTTAGGTGATTGCTGAATATGTGCTTCCACTATTGAGAAGGCTCTGAATGACATTATAAAAAAAAAGATCAAATGGAGCGCGTACTGCCGCTTCTGTACATCAGAGAAAAAATAACTTTGTTCACTCTTTGTTGCTGTAGGTGCGACGCTTGACAGTCACAACACTCGACCTACACATACGCACACGCTGAGGGAGACAAAAATAAAAAGAGAGATCGAACAGCGATCAGTTCTTCAATTCTCGGCTACGGGTCGGACATCCACCAAGAAGACGGAGTGACGAGCGCCGGCCCCGACGGCCCGGATCTTCTCCACTGCCCACCGCTGCTGCGCAGCGACCACACCGTTTGTCGCCGCTGCTGCACGCGCTGGCACAGGTGCAGATGCCTTTGCAGCCGATGCAGCACGCAGCGTATCACCAAGCACCAGCACAACGCGTGGCTTCACCACCGCATCGTCTTCATCGTCCTTCTCTTCCTCCGCAGACGTGCGTCGTCCAGCGGGGCTGCTGATTTGTCCGTGCAAATTCTCACCGAAGCCGAGCACCGCCACGCAGGCTTCCTCTCCGTCCTTGTTAACGCACGTCGCGGTGTTGGCGTGTAGGCTGAGCAAGAAGTGGGAGCGACCTGCAACCGCGGCAACAAACACACTATCGCTCTCGCCGCGACTCTTCTTCTCCACAGTAAGGAAAGACGAGGACACATCCACGTTGGCCCACATCGTGGCTTCGTCGTCACAGGAGCCACGGCCGATGTTGCCACTGCCCATCACCTGCAGCAAAGGTGGCGCACTCCCCTCACCCTCCTTTTCCCCCCCAGCACTGGGAATAGCGTAACGAAAGAGAACTTCTTCTCCGGCGTGAATTCCCCAGTGAATACTGTCACTGACACCGCCGGTTGTGTTGCCGTCCGACAGCAGACGTGGCGTGGCGGCCGCAGCATCCTCGACGGCACCGCAGTAATAGCAGCCCCAGTGCAAGACACGACACGAGACAAAAGAAGATGGGAGAGGAGAGCCGCTTGCGTGCTTGTCCTTGTGAGAATGATCACTCTCGATGTCGATGCCGCTCCGTGCTGTGCCTAACGTGATGGCTGAGTGGTGATGCATCGCCTGCAGCGCCAACACCACTTCTTCCCCCCCTTCCCCGTTTGGTGAGATAAAAGAGCACAGCGAGGCGGCGACGTCTCTCCCTGCAGCGGTGGACGAGAGGCGAAACACACTACCACCGCCAGACGCGGTTGCGTGCTGGAAGGCGGAGTAAGTGTCGGCAGCGATTGCGTCAGGCAGCTGTCGCACCGCACCGATGGTCAGCTCCACAGGACAGAGGGAAGAGCTGCTGTAGGGCAGGCGGCGTGGCTTGGCGTTTTTTGCCGGGCCCCACGAGAAGGCGTAGTGCTTCGTCGACGATGGCACCTTCTCCGGCTGCTGCGGCGTAGCCTTGCGATCTGCGGTGCACACAACCTCATTGAAACCGAGTTCACCAAAGTCACCGCGTCCACAGGCGAGTACGAGTGCAGAGTGGAAAGACAGCTGTGGGGTTGCACTGCATTGTGCACGACTCTGGTACGACAACACAACAGCATCTGCTAAGGCAAGAAGGGTGTGGTGCGTGCCACAGCTCACATGGGTTACGCGGCCTTGCAGCACTCTCACCGCAACGCCATCTGCGCGTGTGAAAGCCGGCATATGTAAATCGCTCGCTATGGCCTCTGCCTCTACTTTAAAGAAAGACACGAGCCGCGTCCACTGAAAGATCGTGTCTGTGTGCCCTAGACCAAGTTGCCCGTCTGCGTTGCGGCCCGTCACGTAAAGAGCGTGTGTGGTGCGCACCATCGAGTGATCAGCGCCGCAGTACACCGCCACGATCTCTTCTTCCTCCGTATTTTCTCGATGCACCTCTCCGCCCTCCGCTTCTCGGATGCGTTCAAAAAAAGGAATGCGAGTTGGGCGGTTGTAAAACCCGTAAGTGACGTTCCCGTCGTTGCTGATGCACGCGGCGAGCCGCACAGAGTCGGGTGATACGCAACCCAAGCCAAGCTGCCCCTCCGCATGCCGGCCCCACCCATAAAGGCCGTCGGTGGTCAGCACGAGTGTGTGGTAGGCCCCACAGGCTACTTGGCGAATCGTTCCGCTGACGCTGCTACTAGACACGGCATTCGCTGACGGCGTCGGTGCCGAAGTGGGTGTAAAGCAAGAGGGAAGGAAGTCGTCGATGAGGACAACCTCGTGCAGCGTGTGCGGGGCGTCGCTCCCGATGCCGAGACGTCCCTCGTGGCCGCAGCCGCAGACGGCGATAGCGGTAAAGGGGGACGGCGGTGGTGCGAAACTCTCCGCCGTAGCAGCAGGAGGCGTGGTAGCCATTACTGATTTGTATTGATGATATATCTACTAGTTGTTTGGCTGTACGAGCGAGGAGTGTGAGTTGTCCTCAACAAACGAAAGCAGAAAGCAAAGGATGGAAGGGAGGAGACGTGAGAGAAGAGTGGTCAGCTGCTAGCGCAGCCATACACCATGCGTGTTGTAGAAGGGGGGTATAAGGCGAAGCAGCGCGACTTCCCTCCTTCACTGGTTCGTGTGCGTGGGTGTATGCGTGGCACACAGGGATGGCAGAGAGTTTCAGTGGCTGTTCCACTACTTGGTTTGACTGAAACGAGCGGGTGCCTCCGCGATTGCACGCACGTCTGCGATGGAGCTTCTTTTTTCCTTTTCCTCACAACTTTCTACTTTCGCCCCAACAGAGAGAGAGAGAGCAAAATAGAACGAGAAAGCGAACTGCTCGCGACCAAATTAGCCGCTGCATGCCGGTACTCTTGAGACCAAAAAAAGGGAAGCTGACACTTCACTCTTCTTCTCCGCACTCTTTCAACGCTCTAGACATGCCTTGCTCATGCCTCTTTAGTTTTTTTTTTAATATTTATAGTAAACTCAACGTTATCGAAGTATTATCGCCCGAATCATTCTTACGCAAAACAACGCTCATCATTAACAGGGGGTAAAAGAACACAAGAGCGGGACTTTCTTCGAACTCTCATCAACACATGTCATTGCGTGCAGACGCACAGCCAGACAGACGGACGCCACAGTACTCGTAATGCGGCGCGTGGGAGGTATCTGTCGCGTAGGAGAAGAAGGAAAGAAAGGCCACTCCAGACTTTTTTTTACCAGAGAAAAAAAAACTTTTAAGCGGTTAGAGGAGACAAAGAGTATCTCTTAAAATATGCACAATGGTGCTTATCAAAACGCGCACAGGCTGCAACAACAACCATCAGCTGCGCTTTCATCCAAGAATTAACACCGTGAGCCTCACACACACAAACACACACGTTTGCGTGCACGTGTCCGCATGCCCCTCCTACTCCGTCCACGCACTCACCACACCATCCTCGGTCGACGTGAAGAGCCACGACAGCGTTGGGTGCCACACCACCGCATAAACGGGACGCTGATGCTTCAAAATCTTCACCGGCACAACGAGCGCGTTCTTGTTGTAGTCGTCGTACACCATGCCGTGGAACACGTGCACGTGCCCGTCCGACGCACCGGTGGCGAAGAGAGGGTAGGCGTTCGTGTTGGGGTGAAAGGCCACCGTGTTCACCACACCCTTGTGCGAGCGCATGCGCTTGTAGGGCTTATCCGAGAAGTCCATGTCGAACCACGAGGTGTGGCTCGTCGTGTCACCGACAAGAAAGTTGTCCCCCTCTGGGTGGATAGAGAGGCACGTCGTTACACCACCGGATGCCTTGAAGCGACGCTGCAGGCGGTGCGCCATCAGGTTGTAGCACCGCACGGAGTTCGTCGTCGCGAGGAAGAAGATCGGCTCTCGCGGGTGGAAGCGGCAATCCGTCACCACCTCGGAAAACTTGCGGAATGGGCAGAAGACGCGGCGCTTCGAGAGCTGCAGCATGATCGTCTGACGGTACTTCACGTGGTCCTTGGGGCACAGCGCACACAGGTAGTCGCCCTTGATGTGGAAGCAGAACTTCTTCACCTTGGCGTGCATCGCGATCTTCACCACAATGCCGGCGTTGCGCTCGCGCGCTGTCGCGTCAATGAACTCGGCACGCTTCTCGCGCTCCTCCACGTCGTGCAGATCGGCTGTGGCTTCGTGCGCGGTTTCGTCTGCGTCGAGCGCCGTCTGCGTGACGGCATGGCCGCCGAGCGTGTCCACCGCCCCCAGCGCGTGCGCCGCGCTGTCCTTCCCGGCCGCCAAACCCGGTGCACGCAGGAAGCGCACGGTGTGGTCGTTGATGAGGCTGTGTGCGGCGAAGGTGGGCACGATAAAGACGAGAGAGAACTCCACGGCGGCGACGAGGAGGTTGAGGGAGCGGGACGGGCAGAACTCGACCTGCTGCACCGGTGCACCGAGGTCGTAGCGCTTCATCAGGCGTCCCGTCGCCACCTCAAAGACACGGACAAGGTGGTCATCGCAGGCAGTGGCGAGGTACTGGCCGTTCGGGCTGACCGTCACGCTGCGCACCGTCGCGGTGTGCCCCTTGTAATGGAAAGACAGCCGCTCTGGGAAAGGACGCAGATCCTTTGGATCGGGCAACTCCGGCAGCAGCTTGGCCGGATCCACCACCAGTCGCGTCCGCTGCGCACGTGGGAAGAAGGCGAGGTCGAGGCAGCGCTGATAGCGGTCCTGAATCGTGTGGTGGTAGAACGGCACGTGCCGCAGGGCATCGAAGGACTGGGGCAGGAAGTGTTCCTTACGGTCGATGGCCCGCAGACGCGCCTGGCGCTGCTTCGCCTTCTCACTCGGCAGGTACTCCGGTGGGGGACGGTAGCTCTCGAAGGTGCCCGGTGGTGGGACCTTCGGCTTCGGCACGCGGTTGAAGTACTTGAAGTGCGTGTGGGTGTCCATCTCCACGTGGCCGTCATCCCACAGCATCATGTCCTCCTCCGTCTCCTCCTCCGTCTTGTCGGGCTGCTGCACCTTCTTCTTGGCGTCCTCGTCAGCGCGACGCATGCGGCGCACCATCTTCGCGATTACCTTCATGTCGTGCAGGGCGGGCACAAACGCCTTCTTCGACGGGCCACCGCCACGCGCCAACGGGTGGTTCAGCGGGTCAAACACGACGGAGTCCTCCATCACTTCCGAGTACATGTCGTAGTTCGTGTTGGTCGTGCGGTTGCGCTGAAGGTTGAAGATGAGCTGCAGGTCGGCGTTGCTCAGCGTCTTCTTCTCATCGTGCAGGGCATCAATGATCGTACGCATCGCGTTGGGGTCGTCCGTCGCGTCCAGCAGCCGCTCCAGCGCCGAGCGCTCAGACTTCATGAGCTTCTTGCCCTCCACGTCGTAGCCGATGTGCTTTTCGTCCTTGTACCACTCCAGCGGGATGTCACCGACGCGGTTCAGCGTGGCTTCGTCCTCGCTGCTGTCCGACTCGTCAAGGTGCTGTGTCGTGCCGAGACGCACAACACGGTTGGCCTCGGCATCGAGTGCGGCTGCGGCGTTCGCGAGCTCCTCGGCGTGGGGAAAGAGAATCACGTCGTCTTCGTCATCATTTCCACCGTTGTCGCTGCCGGCGTCGCTCTCCTGCAGCGTGATGTCGTGCAGCTGCGCATAACCGTGTGCGTCATCCTCGCCGGCGTCTTCGCCATCAGCGTCATACGCAGACGCGTTCATCGTGGCAACGTCCTCCTTCCTTTCCTTTGCGGGGGTGCGAGCGCGGGGCAAGTCAGCCGAGACGGGAGACTGCGTACCGCTGCTGCTGCTGCTCATCGCGGTGGCGCTCGCACTGCTAGAGGACGTGGCACCATCAGTGGTGGCGGAGCGCGCTGCTGGAGTTGCAGTGCGCTTGGTGGACTTTGGGGACTTCGCCGCTGCTGTTGTCGTCTTTGATGTTTCAGCGGGTGCATCACGCGAGGCGAGGCGGCGCTTCGGCGGCATCGCTGCGATACTGCGGGAGGTGAAGGCAAGAAAAAGCTGGGAAATAAAGAGAGAGAGGAAGAGAACAATACTTCTCTTTTAGATACACCCACAACAGACTACCGATGCAGCGGACGTAATTTAAGGTGTGGTGGGCGATATGAGAGAACGAGAAAACAAATGAGGTTGAGAGAAAGTTAGAAAGGTGGTGGGAGAGAAGCAGAAACAAAGGAAGTGGGAGGGCAGACGTCTCCGTATGCTTCACGAAGGTCCAAACGAGCGAGAGAGAGAGCTTGAAGGAGACTCATGTCCACTTGCGAGAAGCAAAGAGACTTGTAGACGTTGTCGCGATGCTTGCGTTCAGCCACGACCAACAATACCAGTAGTCCTTACAAAGAAGAGGGAGAAGAGAGCATCGGTGCCCGTACTCGGGGATTACGCACAGCTTCAGCCGGTAGCAAGGAGTGAGCCGTCATAGACCGCCACCAGCCGTTACCACCGCGAAGCCACCGACGTACAATACTCCAAGTACGCACGCGCTCTCTCTCTCTCTCTTCAACGTTCCTCATTAAGGCGATGATTGTGACGGCTCTTAAAACTTTACGACAAAAAGGTGAAGATAACTTACAGAAAAGAAAAAGGGAGAAGAAGACGTGCATATTGTTGACACTCGCACAAACACACACACCACACACACGCATCATTTGAACACTGTACAGCAAGAAAGAAAAAAATAGAAGGCGTGCCCACACGACCTCCGACATACAACGACCATAGCGAAATAGATCACAGTTATCCATGACACACACAAAATTAAAACTCTTTTCATTATTACCTACAGTGGCAAAAAAAGTGCTTATCGACAGATGCACTACACGCCCAGCAGTCTACGCCACTTCCACAGACACACAGATGCAAACAAAAAAATAGACGAGGTAAGACGGACCCGCATAAAGATAGAGAGATAAAGAACAAAAAATGATGAAGAAGCTGCAGAGTGCGTCTACGTACAAGGAGAAAGCAGCGACACACACAAACTGAGGGACCCACCAATACAAGCGAAGAAGTTATCAGGGACGAGGAGGAATAGCGTCCGTCCGTTGAGGCGACCACATGTCTAATGTCAATTAAAGGTAAAGAAAACTCAACGACAGGTACTAACAAACAGAAAGACAAACAAAGAGAATGCAGCGAAGATGGAGCACCGCGTAAGCTCTTTCAAAAAAGAAGTAATGAGCATTCCTTGAATCTTCAACAGAGTCCCACCCTATAAAGCAGCGTCTTGCCTCCGAATTGAGCACACCCTTACTCTACGCACAGCACACCTTTGCCGCCTCTACTCTGTTAGATTGTAGTCGTCATCTTCGTCATCGGGCTGCGGATCGGCCGCTGCCTCATAGTCCAGCTGTGCCTGCAGCGCCACCAGCCGTGCCAGCTCCTCCTCTGTCGGCTCGGGGTGCGTCGACATGGAGCGGCCGTCATGGTCACCGGACTTCTGGCGTGGGTGCACGGCAGCGGGCACTGCATCGAAGGCGTCGCGGCCGCTGCCACTCATCGAGAGGGAGGGACGCTTCATCACAATTGATGACGGCCGCTGCTGATGTTGGTGTTGGTGTTGGTGGTGTTCGTCTCCCGCCTTGTGCATTGCACCGTTGACGCCGCTGCCACGCGTTGTGGATGCCTCGAGCGACGGCGATTTCTGCCGGCTCATCGAGCCACGTGAAATACGCAGCGAAGACGAGGCCGGCTGCGACGCGCTTCCCTCCTTCGCGGCTGCTGCCGACGCCGTTGAACCGTTGCAAGCGGGCGTGTTGTCCGCGTCCGCCGCAGCAGTTGCCGCAGATTTGGTTGTTGTCTCGCGCGATGCGTTCAGCCCTTCGCCGGCAGCTGTCGTTGTGGTGTGTGCGGCGTTGAGGCCACTCAGCGTCTCCTCGGACGCCGTCTGCTGCAACTGGTGATGCGCGGCAGCCGCTGACGTGCGACTCGCTGCCCGACGGTGCACCTCCGTCACGCGTGGCTTCACCGGCGTTGTCGTTGCTGCTGTCCCCGCAGACGTACCGTCGTTCGCGGCGGCGGTGTCGCTGTGGTGCTTCACCAGACCGGCAGACGGGGTGGACGCAGCCGTCGTACTGCGTGAGTTGGCGCCGGAGAAGGACACACGAGGGGTATAGATGCGCACCGGATGTGCAGGCGACGCTGATGCTGATGCCGATGCATCGGCAGCTTTGGGCGTTGTCCCGGCGCTCACCGTCGTGTTGACAGAGGTGACAGACAGCGCAGAGAGCGGCGGGGGTGCTGCTGCGCCACCAGTCGAGCCAGCATTACCAGCCGTTGCGCTCTCCGATGGCACCACGCTGCTGTGCGTGGTCGACGCACGCGATGAGGCGCCGACGCGGTGCACGCGCGCTCTGCCCGAGACCTCACCACGGCTCGCAGCCGAAGACGAGGCGTTCGGGGACGTAGTCGACACGGCTGGCGTGCTCAGCACACCTGCATTGCCGTCACGAATAACAGCAAGAGAGGGGACAGAGCTGACGGGCAGCGTGGCCGGTGCACCGTTCGGTGGCGCGAGCACAGCAGCAGCAGCCTGCCCACCTGCTGCGGCAGATGAAGACTGCTGTTGTTGCTGCTGCAGATGCTGTGGGGAAAGCGGTGCCGCGGGGGAGGAGGGACCGCGCTGCGGCTGCGTGCTCGTTGGGCTGATCCCGCTACCGTTGATACGAGACGACGTCAACGCGGAGCCCAGCAGCGGCGGACGTGCACGCAGAGGCAGCGGGTTGCTGCTGTGCAGGCCCATAACCGCCGCAGGCGCCGAGGGCGGGGGCGGCAGCGGCGGAGGCACGACCGGTACGGCGACGGTGCTGTTGTAGTAGAGGCGGTTGTTGGCAGACTCCGCCAAGGCCAGGTTTTGGATCGTGTCGTACACCACCTGCACCTCTGGTTCCTCAGAGGGGTAGATACGCGCGAAGTTGCGCAGCTTGCTGTCCTCGTGCGCACGGCGTGCGTGGACATAGGCCGGAATGTTTCCCCCTGCAGCGCCGGAGCCGTGTTCACCCGTCAGCGGGGAGCCCGTGTTCACCGGCGACTCCACCACGTCGTCGTTGGCGGCCGCGTCGTGGCGGCTGCTGTTCTGTCGCAGCTGACTGCCGTACAAAGGATGGTTCGACGACCACGGCGGCATGTTGCGCTTCGTGAACTCCTCCCGCTCCCGCTGGCGATCCTTCTCGTAGTCGGTCGGCTTGCAGTCGATGATGCTCCACACCTCCGTGAGCAGCTTGCTCTTAATCTCCATATCCAGCGGCGTCTCGGTGGCGAAGGACGGGGTGTGGTTCACCTCCATCAACCAGGGCCGCATCTTGCTGTCAATGAGCACGTCGAAGCCGAGAACCTCGAAGCAGCAGTAGCCGTCGTTGAAGCCTGTCGGGAAGCAGGAGTCGTACACGCGTGCGATGCTCGGCTGCGCGGCGAGGATGGTCTTCACGATGATGATGCCCACCTGCCGCCACAGCTCACTCGCGGAGTGGCCCGACTCCTCGAGCCACCGATTCAGAAAGGAAAAGTTGCGCTTGTTGCCGACGTCCATGCGCGCCACATCTGTGTTGAAGACGTAGTCGGCGCTACGTTTGTTTACTGCGTAATTGGTGAGGTGCTTGCACGCGTTCTTCACGTTCTCCTCGGTTGGCGCTTCGTACGGCTCCGTGCAGATGCGCACCAGTCCATCGTTGAAGATAAAGATGGAGGGGTTGCGAATCGAGGTGAGCAGCACGTAGACACGGAGGTCGAACTTCTTCCCTTCCAGCAGCAGCGGGCGGTGCACGTACTCTTGCACGATGTAGTTGTCAAGCGCGTGGTCGTCCAGCGCGGTAAGCGGATCGCGCGCGACGATGATCCCCCGGCCTTGACAACCAGAGTTGGGCTTCATGATGAAGTACTTCAGGATGCGCCGCTGACGCACGGCGGTCATGTACTGCGTGAACTGCAGCCGCTCGCTCCGCATTGACCACGTGCGAGGGTAGAAGGTGAAATGGGTGGGCAGCTTGTGGCGCAGACGCCCCAGCGTGGTGCCCAGGTGTCCCTTGCGACACAGCAGGTACATCGAGGGGAAGTGGTTCGTGCGCTGCCAGTTGCTGAGCCGCACCAGCCGCATCAAGGACAGCACCGTGTCGCTCCAGCAGAGATTGAATTTGTACTCGTTCAGCTCGTCCTCAGTCGTTTCCATCGACCAGCCAAGCTCATCGGCCAGCTTGCGAATCACCGGGTACTTGGTCAGGTACACGTTGAGCACTTTGCGCGCCTGACGTGAGCGGCGCGACAGCGCGCTACTCTGCAGGGAAGAGTTGAGGGACACCTTGTACGACTCCGAGGGACGTGTCAGCTCCGTCATGCGAAGACCGTACGCAGTGGACGAGGGACGGGAAAGGATGACCTTCTTGTCTGGGTGCGTCGCCACCGTGGCTGGAAGCACCTTCACCTGCGACTCCCGCTGTGTCGAGGCAGCCGCCTTACCTGTTGCTGTTGTTGTTGTGGTCGTCGAGGCAACAGATGGGGGTGCAGCAGAGGCATCCGCTTGCAAAGTCGATTCCGCCGTATCATTCGCACCATCGCGATCCGCGTCTGTCTCGACAGGGGCGACAACAGCAGACGTGTGCACCTCCACCGCCTCTGCTGTGTAGGTGGATTCCGAGTCTACAGTGGGTGTGAGAGAGCGGGACAGGCTTTCCGCATCCGCTGCCGCAGCCTTTGCCTTGACTGTGGTTGTTGTGGCTGCTGCTGCTGCTGGTGATGCCGAGGCAGCAGTGCGGCGTGCTGCAGCAGCGTTGTTCGACGCCTGCGTGTTGCCCAGCAGCCGACGCCGATGATGCACACCACCGTTGACAGCACCGTTTTCAGCGGTCACTGGCGCCCGCTGTGGCGTGTGTGTATGCGCGCGATGGGGCACCGGGTGGATGTAAAGCGAGGCGTGGCTGACAGCCGCCACAGACGAGGAGTGGTTGTGGCTGTGATGGTTGTTGGGTGTCGGCGATGCCGGCGGCGGCGGAGGCACAGAGGCAGAAAGGTTTGTAGAGCCGCCATTGATGCGGCGGTGCTGCGCGTGATGACGCACGAGTGGCGCTGCGGGGGCGGCAGCAGCGTCCCCACCATTTGTCATTGCACCTGCGGGAGGAGGAGTCGTGGTGGAGGTAGTGTTGTTGTTGTTCGTGCTGCTGGGTGTGGTGCTGGATGCAAGCGGGTCCACGAAGCGAGGGCGACGCAGCAGGATGTTGTTGTTGTTGCTGGTGCGCGTCACCGCTGTGGTGGCGGAGGCAGGTGCGGCGGCGGCGCCGACGCGACGACTCGAGCTTGACAACACCGTAGCGGCAGAGGAGAGCCCATCTGGTGACGCTGCAGCAGCGGGAGAAGCATGCCGCTGGGGCCGCACCAGCGGACCCGCAGAGGACGAGCGACGCACGCCGTTGGTGTTGCGGTTTTGCGCATTACGTGCGGCGTGCAGCCCCGCCTGCGAGGGCCGCCCCTTTACTTTCCCTGCTGACGGGGTCGGGCTGCTGCTGCTGCTGCCGGCTACGACTGCCGGACGTCCCGACTTGAGTGCCGGGCTGCCGTTGGCGCCACCGTTGTGTGCCGCGGTAAAGAGCTGCTGACGTGGCGTGATGAGATCCGCCTGATACGGGACGTGCACCTCCACCGCAGCCGCAGGAGAGGCAGGCTTGGGTGCGTCTGCGTTGCTGTGCTCGACGCAATCGGGTGCGTCAGCGGCAGCCGTTGCTGTTGTTGGCTCGTCCTCCGCGTGTGTCAACACGTCTGCATGGAGAGGCGCAGCGGCGGACATCGCGAGTGGTGTCGTGCGTGTGGGCGGCTGACGTCAGGGAATATATAGGAGAGAGAGAGAGAGAAAACTATATACACGAGGAAACGCGAAGTAGAGGCTATGGCGCTTGCAGGGGTACAGAACAATCAGAGAGAGAACAAAATGAATACAGGAGTGCCAAAACTAAAGACGAGAGGGAACTCACACACACACACACAAACACACAAACCGTCACCAGCACAGTTACCACGAAGAGGGGAAGTGAGGGAAGATTTGACAACAACAACAAGCACTAGCACAACAAAGAAAGCTCTAAAAAGGGGGGGGGGTGAAAAAAAAAGAAAATTAGGTAAGGAGAGCACGACGCACACAAGCGCGCAAAAACTAGAAAAAAATAATGAAATACAGCGATCACTTGAGGGTGACTAAAAAAAGGAGAGAAAGAGAGTGACAAAAAGAAAAACACGCACACAGGAGGGTGGGTAGGAGAGACGGTGTCACGGAGTTGGTAGTTCTAGCAAGAGAAAAAAACAACAACAAGGAAAGGAAGACGAAATAATCAAGAGTGGAGACAATACAGAAAAAAGGGGAGACAAAGAGAAAAATTACAATTACACAATTGTGCGTGTGTGTGCGTGTGCTACTCTAGCTAGACACAGTCCACTGTACGACTTGATATGAAGTCACCGCTGCACTGACCGCAAAGAAATGAGAAAGAGAGAGAAAATTAGGGGGCTGTGTAAAACTCTACTTTTTTCAGAGATCGGTCGCGGAAATGCCGGCTGCGATGACAGGAAGGCAAAAAAAATAATAATATGAAAAACGAAAGGGAACCACGAAGCGACTGATACAAGGGCAGAAAAGGAAAAAGGGAGCGCGAGAGGAGGACTTGGCGACAAGGGTACAGAACAGGAAAAAAACAAACCCTTAATGTAGTGTGTGGTTTGTGCGTGAAGGCCACAGCGGATAGCTGTTGGACGCAGATGTAGCACGATTTGACTCTCTTAAGGCAGATACATACGTATGCCCACACGCGCAGGAGAAGAGAAAATAATAATAATAGCACTAAGGAAAATAACAAATCCACCCGGTGTATCAAGGGCGAGAGATCACGCACAGTCAGAGAGACGCGAAGTACAGCTTCACAAAAGCAAGGGAGAAAATAAACAAGACAGTGTACAGACAGCTTAAAGAAGAAGAAAAGAATATTAGGAAAGAAAGAGAAAGAGAGAGAGAGAGAGAGAGAGAGAGCGAGGGGATTGACCAGCCCAGTTGGGCGCATTTTTGCTTGCAACTTTATCGCAGATGATGAGAAGCACGTTGTGGCCACGCGGTAGGCAGAAACAGGTTCTCTATGACTTTTCTTTGCTCCTCCATCTCCTTTTTTTTTCCGCGTTGACAGGTCGACTTGCTTAGTAAAGCAGGAATGAAGACACAGCAGCTCAGGCATACTGCGCCGGCGTACTGGCATGCGTAAAACGAACCACTTTAATTTTCTACCTTTCTTTTTTTGAACGTTGCGTAGTAAGTAAAACTCACGCATCTAAAAGCGCTACACACAGGTGTTTTTTTTTTTTACATGTCAAGGCGTCTCGGTACATACATCAAGGTGTACGTGTGTGTCGTGCAAACAACAACAAAGACGAGAATCAAATAGAGAGCGTGCAGGGTCGGTTGGCAGGAAAAAAAAACCCACCTCAAGTTGCTTCACTTCTTTTGTATCCCATTCGCCCAGACTACTTAATTTTACCCCTCCTCTCTCACCTTTCTCCTTGCGCGCTCGCAAACGGCCCACAGCAGCAGGCAAATGCACCGGCAACTCTGCTAACATGGTACAATAACACAGTGCGGTTTGCTGGCAGCGAGCAACGCGCACTGCAACGCCTCCGGCACGAGCGAGGCCGGCAGCAGCAACACATCCGGCTTGAGTGCACTGACGTGCTTCATCACCTGCGGCAGCGCAACGTCTGCGTCCGCCAGTGTGACTGTCGGGTGCTTCTTCGAAGCCTTTAAGATGCAGACAGAGACGCGAGAGGCGGGGGCTGCGGCGTCACTCTCCTGCGCTGCCTCCTCCTCCTTCGCCCTTTCCACCTGTGCCTCTTCGACGGCGTCTCCCGTGGCGGGTGATGCAGACGATGTTTCGCTACTCGGGAGAAGCCCTTCCACGTAGTGCCGACACGCCTCGAGCGCTGACAGCGTTGACGTCGGTGCCGCAACCGCCGCCTCCGCCGCTTCTGTGGGAGATGCAGCGGCTCCAGCGGCGTCGCTGCTGTCTTCTCCAAGCGGTGCTGCTGGCGCGATGAGGATAAACGCAATACCGTCGTCACTCTGCGGCGCTCCTGCCGCACTGGCGGAAGTGTTGCCATGGCGTACGCAGTGAAGTTGTGCGTAGCGCACCGCGGCATCGATGGCCGCCTTTAGCGCGTATGGTGGTAGCAGCAGCGCCGCGTCTGCCGAAGCAGCAGCTGCATGCTTCTCGTTCGCGCTGCTGCTAGTCTCGTCGCCGTCAGAACACGAAGAGGCCGATGAAGAGGGAAGAGGGAGTACCACTGTAAAACACAGCGGGGCAGTCGTTGCAGCAGCAGCAGCAGCAGCATTCGCTGTGAGAGGCAGTGGGCGCCACTTCACCCCATCCTTCTTTACAAAGTACAGTGGATGGGTAGTGCGCAGAGAGCGAAGGGTGCGCAGGGCAACAGCACCGAGGCGGTACTGCTTCCCCTCTTGACGCTGCCCTACGCCGAGGAAGACGGCGTCGACGGCGTGGCGGCGTGCCTGATGCACGACGTGGCGCACGACGACAGCAGCTGCATCCTCCATACCTCCATTCGCAGTAATAGCAGGAGGAGGCGCACCGTGTAAAAGTGTATCTGCTGTTGGTGGTGTTTGTGTTGTGTTCTCTGCTGCTGCCGCTACCACTGCATCTCCTTCGTACTCTCCCGCATCAGCGCTTGCGCAAACCGCCTCGATCGTGTAGTGCGCACGTCCTTTAATGTACTTGTTCGTGTGGAGCGCCTTCAGCGTTGACGTCAGCACGACTGAGCAGGGCACCGTTGGCGATCCAGCAGCAGCAGCGGCAGCAGTGCGATCTTGCGGCGATGAAGCTGCGGCCATCTCGGCAACTCCCACATTAAAGGCAGCAGCAGCGGCACCGCTACGTGGTGAAGAAGGCCCTTCTGTATGTGCAGCAGCAGCAGCAGCAGTGGTCGTCGCGGGTTTATCCCACACGTGGAGGAGGATGAGGGAGGCGTCAGTGGCGCAGGCGACTTCGACGCAGCGCAGTGAGCTTTCCGAGCCGTCGCAGAGAATGAGAGACTTCATTGAGGTAGAGGAGGAGGAGGCTGCGCTTGTGTGAATATGCGTCTCTTTATTTTGCTTCTTAATTGCTGTGCGAGTGTTTAAAGAGGCACTCTGATGTCCTGAATGCAAGAAGAAGAAATACCAATAAGAGAGGCAGGAGAGAGAGTGAGTGATTGTGTGTGTGTGTGTGATCGTGAGAGGCCAACAATTCCTGCTTTTTGAACATGAAGGGATATTCGAGGTGCCTTGTTCGTACTGCATTATCTCCCATTTGCACTTGCGCATCAGCCCTTTTAGCTTTCCTTTTTTTTTTATGCGAGGGCAGCGACTTAAGTCTTCCGTACTAGTCTAACGTCTCTTCTTTCCTCCTGTGAACGTTACAGTGGATCGCTTACACCGACACACAATTAACTCATCTTCACTCTCTCGATATGCGTTTTGCGCAATCTCAGACATGTGCTACTTACTCAGACAGACACACACACAGGCATGCAAACCCAGCGACAACAAAAAATAACAAATTATGAAAAAAGTTAAGAAAAAAAAAGGAAGAAATACAGTCGAGTGCTCCTTTGCTGTGGTGATAGAGGGTGGCAAAAGCGGGTGAGAGAGAAGCAAACACACACACAGATGCACAGGAATACACAACAACAGAATTGAAGATCCCAACAAAGAGGAGTTTAAAAAAGAAAGAGCACAACAAGAGATAAAGAGAGAGGCAAGCGAAAACAGATTGCCTCCCACACACACACACGACTCAACGATACCTGGGTAAACCTCTGTGAAGAAAAACAAACGGAGCATCCAGCCTACACCGTAGTAAACAACGACACAGCAAGAGCAACAACAACAACAGATAGGTGGAGCTACGAGACGTCTCGTTGCATGACACGCAAGAGGATCCGCAGAGAAGCACTCCGCTCCCTTTCTCTTCGCTTTTCCCCCTTTCTAACATCCACGTGAGCCACACACATGCACGCACACATGCACACACACACGCAAGCACACGCGGACCTTCGCTTCACAGCACCATCTCACGCGGCATGGGCTTGTGCAGCACCCACCCCGTCTTGTCCTTCGGCTTCACGTTCGCCACTGCCGTGCGCTCTGCATGCAACTCGCGCAGAATCTCGTACAACGCCTTTGTGTCCAGCGAGCAGTACTCGACAAGCTGAATCCGCAGCGTGTCCCACATGCGATCCCGCTCCTCCTGCGTCATCGTCGTGCGCACACTTTCCGTCCACACCGAGGGAGACGCACCGGACATATCCGACATCTCACTTCCACTGTTCACACCACGAGTGGCGCGCTGCAGGTCCTGCACCGTGCCTCCGCCTTCCAGGTGGTACCACAGGCGGTACACACCCATTGCGTTCTCTCCTTTTTGCTCGTCCTGCCCCTCCCCCGCCCCACCGCTGTTATTCGCGCTGCCGCCTTCGTTGCCATCGTCCGCCGGCGACGACTCGGACCCAAACACGCCGTACTGGAAGTCTGGGCAGAGCGCCGGCAGCACCTTCTTCAGCGAGTTCGAGCCGTGTGCGTTCGGGTGGATGCACCCCTTTTTGATAAGATCGATCGTGTCCAGAAAGAAGAATTCCTTGATCTCAGCTCGGTACTGCTCTTCTAGCTGGCCCAGTTTCTCAAGGCACGATTTCTCGAAGGAGGCAAAATGAGCAAGGAAGGAGCCGTCGTACGGGCGCAGGGGCTCCTCCAGAGGGTTGGCCTTGGTGATCTTCGGTGGCTTCGGCTTGCGCGTACGGCGGCCACGGCCACCGCCGGCTTCTTCCGCCTCTGCGGCCGCCGCTGCTTCTGCGGCCTCCTTCGCAGCCGCCAGTCGCGCCAGCTCCCCTGAGCTTTCCATCTCCGCGCGCTTCTTCTCTCGCTCTAGGCGAACGATGCGGATGAGCTCTGCGACGCAGCCTGGCCGAGGATCGGTGTTCGGCGAGCACCCCTTCCCAAAGTGCAAGTAGTTGTAGTGCGTCGGTGCCTCGGTGAGAATATCGTGCTGGAAGACATCGAGCGAGAACTGGAAGGGGATGGACTGGTAGGCCACCTGCTTCTGGAAGGGCGGCAACGCGAACTGCACAGCTTCGAAGTCGATAATGAAAAGGGGGTAGCGAATCTTTGCGAAAAAGTCGTCGATCTCGCGAGGGTTCAGCGCGACTTGCCCACTCGTCAGCGCCTCGGCATAACGCAGTTGTGCCTGCGTCATGCGCATCCGCGGCTCACCACGTTCGTAGGCGGTCAGCACATCCCGAATCGTGCGCTTCCCCTCCGCCCACCAGGCGGACTTGCGAGCCAGCGACGTCGATGGTAGTGTGAAGAGGTGGTTGTCTTTTGCAACAATCGGGTCGGCAACCTTGCGGGGGAGACACATGCCCTCAACAAAGAAGGGGCAGGCATCTCCGCCACGCAGGCACTGCGGACCGATGTGTTGACCGTAGCACGGCACACCCGTTTCGCCTCCCGCTGTCAGCGGACCAGCGCTGCTGCTTCCTCCTTCTTCTACCTCTTCGTCGTCATCAGCTGCAGTACCCGCAGCAGTGCTGTCGTTGTCAGCCGCCGCGCTTGTTGTCTTGTGCTTGCCTTTCGTACCGGCCTTCACCTTCTGTGCGGCAGCCTTCACATTTTTCTTTCCACGACTCTTCGCGTCGGCTGCTGCCGCAGTAGTTTCAGCACCGCCGCTGCTCGACGCACGCACAAAACCCTCATCCCCCAGGAGGTTGGACAAGCTGGTCAGGTTCTTCCCCTCCTCCGCCGTCGTCGTCACAACACGCTGCTGCTGCTCCATGAGAGGGAGGGTGTGTTGACGCAGCATGTCCTCCATCAACGCCTGCTCATACTCGAGCAGCCTGTGCAGCGTCTCCTCGCGGTGCTTCTGCCCTCGTCCTGTGCGACTCTGCGTGGCGGCCTTCGCGACTTCTCTCGCTGTCGTCTCCACCAGCTGCTGCCGCTGTCGCACCGTTGCCTTCTGCGCGACACTGGCGTGGCAGTTCTTCAAGTCGAACGCACCCCCGCCGCCATTGGTAAAGCCATACGAGTACGAGTGCGGTGCACCACGGCTGCTACTGCCCTCCCGTCCATAATGCTTCGCGTCTTCCTCCATCAACTCCTCAAGTGAGAGGCGCTGGATAAATTTCACCAGCTGCGGCGGCGCGCAGTCGACGAGCGTGGCCGGGCCTGGAAAGAACTGCCGTATGTGCAGCAACCCGCTACGCTTCAGATCCACCGCTGCTGCCGGACGCGCTGACGACTCCAGCGTGTGCCCCTTCAGGCTCTCCCCTGTGATGTCGTCCAGGTTCACCTGCAGAAACTTCTTTCGTATCTCGATCGGTAAGTGCGGCTGCGTTAGCCACAAGCGGAAGCACAGGATAGTGAAGTGGAAGCGCTGGATTGTGTGCGTGATGCGTGCAGAGGTGCTGACGGGGTCGATGACGGCCTGCGTGTCGATGAACACCCACTGGTTCTCCTTGGGGCGGTAGCGCAGCACGGCAGGACGCGCACGCAGCTCTGCCGACACCGGGTTCGATGATGATGATGCTGCTGCTGCTCCATCTGCGGTTGGCATCGCTGTGGGACTACTACCATGTGTACTGCTCATCGGAACGGCAAAGGCAGGCCGGTGAATTGTTAAGGTCGGCGCCTGCTCTCCCAGCGTTCGAAACGGCCCCTGGAAGTACGACACGATGAGCCGCTCCGTGTGCTGCACAGCCTCGGCGAAGTCGCTTTCCTTCACGACGTGAGCGCGGCTGCCGAACTGCAAGCGGTCCCACCGCCGCGCCAACTCGTTGAAGCCAACGCTGTCGTCGAAGTGGACCATGTCGCCCAGGGAGGCCTTGGGGATCAAATCGGTGCGATTCTGCAGCAGGTAGAACTTCTTTGGACACACGAGAGACGCGGAGAAGGTGCGATAGGTCAGCACGGGTGGGTGCCACGCGCGTTTCTCCTGCGGTGCAGCAGCAGCAGCAGCAGCAGCAGCAGACGCCAACGAAGGTGCTGATGCGGTGGACGTGGACTCGAGCTGCATGGTCTCGTCCAAGTCTGCCAGTGGTTCGGTGGCGGCGAGGAATTGGTCAATGAGCGCGGTGAAGGCGTCTGGCTTTGTCTGCGACACAGCAGGCGGAGGCGAGGAGGAAGAAGAGGACTGACCAGCGGTAACAGCAGCAGCTGGTGTTGTGTTAATACTTGTTCCTGACGTCGTTGCCGCTGCCGCCGCTGCGCGCTTCATCTCCGTCTTTTTCTCCTGCAGCTGCGTCTGCTCCTCCGTGATGGTCGCCATCTCCTCGCGTTGTCGCTCGGCCTCTTCAAGGATTTTGCGGTGCTTTTCAATCAGAGCGAGCGTGCGTGCGCGGCTGCCGGGGCTGCGTGAACCAGGCCGACGCTGCCGTGGCGCTGCAACTCCCTCTGCCGCTGCTGTTGTCGTCGCTGACGCACTGGTAGAAGAAGAAGACGAAGTCGCTGCGGTTGTTGATGTGCTTGCGTCTGCTGTGCTGCTGGAGAGGGACGGCGGTGTGGCCGGGGATGCGGGGGAGGCAGCTGCCGCAGTAGTGGCTGCTACCGCGGCTGCCACGGCTTGTTTCGCCAACTTCTTCTTGAACATGTTGGTCAGCTGGTGATTCGGTCAACCGACGAGAGAAGAAGAGAGCAAAACAAGGAGGGAACAACAATCAGGAGAAAAAAATACAAAGGATAACGAACTCTATGACAATTAGCTTCTATGACTACTCGTGTGTGTTTTTGTGTGTGAGCTGTGGTAGTGCTCAGAGGTGAAAAGAAAATGGGCACGTGTCACAGCAACAGCCACTGAGCTCTCTATGCGTGAGATGAATAAAAAGAAAAAAAAAAGGAATGAACGGCCTTTCAAGCAGCGCGTACGCGGAGAGAGAGCGTCGATTGCGTCTCGCTGCCCGACTTCTTTTGCTTTCTTCTTTGTTACCGCTTTGTGTAGGTGAGGCCGGTTGGTTGTTCTCTTCGAGGGCCTTTTGTTGGTTGCTGCGGGACACCACGTCAACAATAAGGCAAGCAATTCGACACACACACACACACACGCGTTACCACGAGAGGGAATGTGTGAGAGAAAGAGAGTGAGGTACGAATGAGAAAATAAAAGCGAGGCAATTTGGCAAAGCGGCTGTGAGGAGGCGTCCAAGAGAAACACCTCAACTACTTGAGTCACTTTCTTCGCTCTCTGGTGAAGCCTCTCTGGAAGACAACAACTGCTGCTGCCAAAGAGGAGGGAGCCAAGAGAAGAGAGAGAAACACACATACACACACACACACATATGCACGTATGTAACTACAGGAGGAAGCTGCCGGTCTATCCGCGCCACACCCGACTTACCACACACAAAAACCTCGCAAGGCTTAGTGGGCCCAACCCTCGTCTCTTTTGATTTAAGGTACGCCCATGTCAACGAAACTATTTAAAGCATTGTGGAGGGGAAGGAAAAAAGACCCAAGAACCAAGGGCAACAAGAAGCAGACATGCGGTCCATATTTATCTAAAAAAAGAGAGTCGGTCAGAATACACCTGTGAGAGCAGGCGGCGCCGAACGGCTTGGCGTAAGCACGCGGCTCTGGCTCACGCCTGGGTTGCCTTCGCTCACAATCGCCCGCGAACTCACAAAGAGTGCGAGCAGAATCAGAAATGCCAAGGCGAGCAGCAGCGGATTGCGACGCAGCCGCAGAGGCGCGCCGCTCGCACCGCCGCCGGAGAAGAAGCACGAGAAGCAACGGAACCCACCGGGCAGGTGCAAACGACGTCGATGGCCCTCGAGTGTCCGCAGCGTGTTGTGCAGCGAGGTAGGGAGCAGCGAGGCGGCCGTGAGAATCACCGGAGAGGCCTCCATCATATCCCGCTCGCCATCCTCGTCGACATCGTTGTCGCGAAACACCACATCGTCAACATCACCGCCCCTGTTCACATCTCGCCTGCCTTTCCGCTGCGTTTGTTGCTGCAGGAGCTGGCTCGCCTGGGCAGCCAGAGAGCGACGCATGTCGTTCAGCTTCGCCTCGGCGGCTTCCAGCAGATGTGACTTGTGCTCGAGCTGAACCGCCTGCACGCCCAACTTCGCTTCCCGCGCGGCGAGCTGCTCCTCCCACGCCTTGGGGCTGCGTGAGAATGTGTGCGGACTGCCCGTGTCCACCGTGGCGGATGGACCGGCGCTGGCGAGAAACGAAGAACCGCGGCTGTCATCATTTCCGTTGTTATTGTTGTTCAAATTCTCCTTCTCGTGGTCGTTGCCATCGTGAATGCCGCGGCGCGCAGCCGTCTCACCTTCGCGGTATCCTGCAGGTGCCTTTGTTGTTAGGTTGGTGGTCGCAGGTGGTGCGGAGACGGCGGTGTAGTACTGCATTTTCCACTCCGCCGCCTCATCTCTGGCTGCCTGCAACGCCGTCTGGAGGTCCATGACGAGTCGCTTGTTGTCCTCCGACAGCATCAGCGCGTGCAGCGCCTCCTCCCGCATCGTCGACTCCTCCTCTAAGGTGGCGACCTGCTGCTGGGCGGTGCGCAGCTGCTCCTGCAAGCGCTGCGTCGCGCGTTGCGCCTCGTCGACGCTGCGCATTTTCTCGGCCAAGTCCGCGCTCAAGGCGGCGACTTTTCCTGCGTAGCGCTGCTCGAGCGCCTGCCGCTCCGTCTGCGCGTGCGAGACACGCTGCAGGTACCCGCTACTCTCTGCCTGCACCTGCTTCAAGAGCGTGTGCGCCACCTTCAGTTCCTCCTCACGCAGCTGGAGCTCGCGCAGCAGCTGCGCCTTCTCTGCCTCGTGCTCCTGTCGTGCGCGGTCCAGCATGAACTGTGTCTGCTGCTCCTTGCTTTGCAGCTCGGCCTTGATGGAGTCGATTTGGCGCGCGAAGGTGGCGTTCATCGCGTTCTGCTGCCGCGCTGCATCCCCAGCTCCGCCAGCTGCGGATGCGGCGCCACTTGACAGCGCTGCGTTGCCGTCTGCGCTGGTGCCTTGTGTTGTCGGCGAGGCACCGCCGCTGCTGCTACCGCCGTCGTTTACACCGTCGCCGTTCTGGCCCGCACCCTTGGGCTGCAGCAGTGAGGCGAGTTCCTCGTACTGCGCTCCTAAACGCGCCAGACGTACTCGCAGCACCTCGCACTCGTGGTCTGCCTGCACCCGCTCCGTCTCCTTCGCTTCCGTGCGGGCCACCAGGTTCGCCCTCTCCTTTCCCCACTGCTCCTCCTTGCGCTTGTAGTCCGCGGCAACTTCCAGCTGGAGAACATCGCGCAGCTGCAGCCGCGTGCGCGTCAGCTCGGCTTCGTGTGCGGCAGCCATCGCCTTCTTCTCCTCTCGCAGCTGCGCTGTCAGCTTCGTCAGCTCCGCCAACTCTTCCCGCTGCATTGCAGTGCGCTCCTGGAACTCTTCCGTCAGCTGCACACGCAGCGCACTCAGGGCGGCGTCGCGCTCTTCCCGCACGCCGCGCAGCTCGTCGCGCACTTTCTTGTTCTTGCGAGTTGCGTCGTTGAGCTGCGTCGCGACGGCTTCTTTCCATTTCGCCATTTTGGCTTCGAGGGCGTGCAGGCGGGCCTCGGCAGAGTCGCCGTCAGCGGCAGCCGCTGAAGAAGGCGAAGGCCCGGCAGAGGCGGTGGGGGAGAGCGGAGGGGAAGCCGGCGCTGCCCCCGCCGTTGCGGCAGCCATCGAAGATGCCCTTCCTTCCATGATCACGGCGATAAAGCGCGTGTCTCTGTGTGCGTGCTCCTTTTCTTCGTTTTCTTCCTCTAAAAACAGCAGTTTAAGAGCTAGGCGGCGCAAAGGTGTGTTTTTATTTCTCCTCTTAGCAGACAAAGAGAGAGAGAGGGAGAGAGTCAATGAGGTATGTGGGTAGGACGCAGGAGAAAGTAAACGAAGAGAGGAGGCAAAATGTTTTAGAGAAAAATGCCTTTTTTCTCTTTTTCGTATATGCGAATAAATAATAGAAACGGTTAGAGAGAGACGCGGCGATTGACCTAAAGGATCGAGAAAAAAAAAAGAGATAGAGAGAGAAAGGAAAGTAGGAGCAGCACAGGAGCAATAATGAGAAGGAGAAGCTTGACACAGTGATAGAGAGCTCAGGCTCTGGTGATTTTACATCCGAAAAGCATGGTCAAGTGGCGTGACAGCGAGGTGAAGTGTCCACTCTTTCATGAAACGTTGTGGTTCCACTTATCTCTCGCTGTCTCCCGCCAGGACCAGCTTTGAGTTGAAGAGCTTCTTTTTCATGCTTCTTTCTTGTTGTGACCATCAGAGCGCAGCACATAACGCCAGCAAAAAAGCGATTCTCAGAACTGCAACAACAATAACAACACCAGTGAGAGACAGTGGGAACGCATACACACGCACACAATCACGCACTGGGTAATGCGTGGACGCTACGACACAAGAAGGAGGTGCAAGAAACAGCCATAAAGGGAGAGAAGGAAGAAAAAAAAGTAAATGTGGTATGTGAAGTTACTCCGCCGCAGCGCAAACGAAGCTAATAGAAAATGCCTTTCAGATCTTGAAGGAGCTGAGGGAGCGAGAAGGAAGGGGCAGAGAAAGGAAGACGAGGCAAATACACGATTCTATACGTAAGAGCAATAACATAAAAATAAAAAAGACGTGTGCTTGAGGCGGAGGCCGCACCAGAGAGAGAGAGAGAGAGAAGGCAGAGCGGAAAACAAAACCGAAAAGCGAGAAGTAGCAAGGAGTACTGAAAAAAAAAATCTTACTCCCCTTCGGCAATTGACTACCCGATATGCAATCCAACAAAGCACTCCGACTTTCTCATCCCGTTTTTTTTTTTTTTTTACGCACGCTTCTCCGCTCCCGCGCTCCGCAGCAGCTTGTCAAGCTCCACCTGAAACACCTCCGACTCGTCATACTTGCTCACCTTCACCGCAGGATCGCGCGGCGGGGCACGCGCCAGATTCGAGCCCGCCTCCCGGCGTGGCACAACCACCTTCCCACTCTGCGACATACGCTCTCGCTCCTCTGCCGTTGTCAGCCCAGAGAGAGAACCACTACTGCTGCTGCTGCTGCTGCTGCTGGTGCGGTCGCCATCGTCAGACGCAGAGAAGGCACTACCCACGAAGCTGGCCCCTGTCGCCACGGCTCCCCACAACGCACCCAACCGGCCCGTTACCTGCAGCTCCGGTACCGGTGGAAGCTCTTCGACTGGCGGGTACGCACGCGAGTCGTTGTTGTGCTCGATGAGCTCGTTCACCTTCGCTTCGATGGCCTCGAGACGTGCGGTCACGTGTGCCTCCTTCGCCGCCGACGTGCGGGCCTGCTGCAGGAGCTCCACCACGAGCAGCGTGCACAGAACGGCGTAGGCCACCAACTCAATCATCAAGTCGGCCCCGGCAGCGACGAGCCGATCTTCGGGAAACGGCGCGAGAAACGTCTGGCGAAATACGTCCCACGAGCTGCGCGCTGGGTAGCGAATGAACACACGCGCCGCCTCGCCGACGGTGCGGGAGGGGTCGAGGAAGACGGTGCTGTCATACTTGTCGGCAGGGCTGTCTTTCAGCTGGGGCCCGTAGACGACGCTCTGAAGTAGGGAGCGGGAGCGTGGCGTGACGGTGGCTGCGGTGGTGGGGGCCGGCTGCACTGTGGCCGTGGTGGCGCTGTTGGTTGTTGTGGTTGTTGTTGTGGTGGAGGGAGAGGCGGTGACGGAGGCGTGCACCTTCTCTGCTACTGCTGTGGCTGTTGCAGTCTTTGATGGCTGTGGTGGTGCTGCGGTAGCGCTACTTTCTGCGCCTGCTGCTGCTGTTGTTGTTGCATCAGTTGGTGTGGTGTGATGCCCCGTCATCGCGTGCATCACGGCCGCTGCCGCCCGCTTCGCAACTTCCGCGGCTTTCTCTACCTCCGCCTCGGCCTTCTGCGCCAACTTCTGTTTCTGCTCCTCCTCCGATTTGAGCTTTGCCTCTCGCTGCTTTTGCTCCTCTGCGCGGGTCCACTCTGAGATGACACCCGACAGGCCCAGGGAGAACCGTCCGAGGCCGATGCACATGCGGTATGTCAGGGCACGCTTCGTGTTGGCGCGCGAGACGATCTGCCTCGCAATCGGACGCGTCACCTGGCGAATTGCCAGGAAGACGAACTTGACGGCGGGGAGGGCGACCATGTCGTCGTCGCCAACTGCCACGCCGGCGTCGCTGTTGGACTGAGCGGCCACCTTTGCAAACTCCACAGAGTGTGCGTGTGTGTGTTTGTTTGTGTGTTAAGGGGAAGGAGATCAAGAGAGAAGAATTAATGTGTTGTGTGTGTATGCACTTTTTCTTTTTCGCTTAAGTTTGCACACTTGTAGGTGTTTGTTGCGAAGCAGAGAATAAAAGAAGCACATGGAGAAAAGCGAGGGAGACAAAGAAGGAAGGACATATTCTAAAAGTTTGCGTGCGTGTGTGTGTGCAAGCATGCGGTCAGATCCGGGTAATGCGCGCGACTGTTCATGCCACGTCCTCCTATTCCCAGATACACACACATAGCAAGAAAGTGAGAGGCATCAGCTGCGCACAACGCGGTTGCTAATTTAGTGCAAGAGAGAGCCATCAGCAGAGAAGATTTTACCACACGCGCTTCACCTGCTCGGTTGCATCTGCCTACGAAGGAAAGGCGGGTCTCTTTCGCCCTCTCGCGCAGGGCTCCCAACATCGCGAAGGAGGAGGCCACAGTCGCAGAGAAATAAGAGCATACATAAAAGAGGGCAGCTCACAAGCGCCAGCTTTCGAGTTCCTCCTCCTTTTTCTAACAGCTGCTATCAGCATCGCTCAACGCCCACGCTTGACCAGCACCACCGCCACGACAAAGTGTTCAGCAGCTCGTTTCAACAACGAGAGCGGCTGCTTCGTGTGCGTTGCATTTGTTCTTTCTCGTTTTTATTTGTTTTCAGTCTCGGTAATTTTTTTTTGCTCCCGCTCCTTCACTGTGCCTTCCACCTTTACACAGACATATATGAACACATCGCTCCGTCGCTGTGCGTGGAAGGTCGGAGGGCTTCAGACAACAGCAACAACAACAACAACAACTACAAAAAAAAAAAAGCATCAATCACATACACCACAAATTATATTTGTTTCTTTTTTCCACTACTTTTGCAATCATTTTTTTTTTCCAGAAGCATCGACACACGCACCTCTAAAATCTCATACTCACAGATACACGCGTACACGGCGGGACTGTCAAGCAAAACGGGGGAGCTAAAAGCGTCGAAAAAGAGAAGAAGTGATAATAAAAAATATCAAGATCACGCCTTCACGTATACACACACACATGCGCACCTATCTGTGTGTAGAGAGAGAGAGGAAGAGGAAGGAAGGGTGGGGGGCACAGGCGTCACGCCGCAAAAATGTCCGCTTCGGTCGTGCTGTGGATTCTACCTGATTCATACAAAAAGAGAGCGAAAAAGACCTTTAAAATAAGAAGAGAGAAGAGAAAAAAGAGAACACACACTATAAGTGAAGATAGAGTCGCGGCGTGGCATTGTGCGTGTGCGTTGCGAGAGCGTGGCAGCATAGGTGTGCGTGCGTAGACAGGAAGAGGTGGAGTAAAAAGAAATTCTGTTTGCCTCGCGTTAACACGCGCGTGCTGTCTCTCCCTCTCTGTGTTTGTTTGTGTGAGTACGCGGAGAAAAAAGAAAGATGTAACACCTAGTATGTTCACTTTACTCCGTCCTCATAAATACACACCCAAACGCACACAATGTCACGCGCCTACACACTCGCATCCACGTACTCTACAAAACAAAAAGAATTCTTGAGATACATAACACTGAACATACGTGCAAGAAACACCGCCACTGGGAAAAGAACCTTCCACGTGAGCGAGAAAAAAAAAGGGAGCTTTGCGTTTTTGTTTTTGTTTTCTCCTCTCTTCCTTCCCTGTCTGGTTGTCTATTCGTGTGCGTGAGTGTGTGCCAGTAAAGCAGCGCTCACTGCATGCAGCGAAACACAAAGGAGGAGGAAAAGAAGGAAGGAACCGAGACGGCAAAGACAAAGGGCGGTCGCTGGAAGAGACGACAGTCTCCCGCAATTATCAGAGGGAGAAAAAATAAACACATACACACCAGAATTTGTGTTTTCCTTCCTGCCCTCTACTCCAGCTCCTCCATCGCCGTGCCATCGTCACCGCCCTCCGGCCGCGAGTCCTCGGTCCACAGGGCAAGGTTATCACGCAGCAGCTGCATGATCAGCGCCGACTCCTTGTGCTGCTCCTCATCCAGCACCTCAGGGTCGCTCAGCGCCTCCTCGAAGGCCTGACGCGCCAGCTGGCAGCCCTTGTCGGGGCTGCGCAGAATCTCGTAGTAGAAGACGGAGAAGTTCAGCGCCAGGCCGAGGCGAATAGGCGAGGTCGGCTTCAGCGACGCGGTGAACTCGGACGCCTTCTTGTAGGCCTCCAGCGCCAGGTTCTTCTGCGTCTCCGCGCCGGTCTCCACCTCCGCAAAGTAGCGGTGGTAGTCGCCCTTCAGCTTGTAGTAGTAGACCTTGCCCTCGTCGTTATCGGCGGCAGGGATAAGATACTTGTCCAGCAGCTCGAGAATGTCCGAGCAGATCTCCGCCAGCTCCTTCTCGATCTGCTGCTGGAAGCCGTTGAACAGGCTCGCGGTCTTGCCCTTGTGGCTGTCCTCCTTGTGAGCCATCGACGTCATACTGCGCCAGCAGGCACGGCGCGCGCTGATGATGTACTTGTACGCCGCCGACAGCAGGTTGCGCTCCTCGCTGGACAGCTTCGGGTTCATCTTCACGACGCGCTTCATGCAGAAGAGAATCTCATCATGGCGCTCGCACTGCTCGGCGATCTTGGCCGTGTAGACGAGCTCCTCACGCTTCTCCGGGACCTTGAAGGCGGTGCTCATGGTTCTCTGCGCACGTGTACACGATGGTGGATGTTTGTGTGTGAGAGAGATAGGTGTGGGGGTCTATAAGTGTTGGAAAAAAGTGATGGCACAACGTTGTTGTTACTGTTCGATTTTTCTTTCTCTTTGAGTGGGTAAAGGAAGCGAAAGCAAAATATTCTGGGTGCGGGGGCGAGTAAGAGTCCGCGGCAAAGGATGTATGCGCAGTGGCGGTGCACAACCAGAGGAAAGAGAAAGGTGTGAGAGAGAGAGGGAAGAATATATTAGATTAGGAGGAACATTAATGTGCGACGATTTTAATGTGTGCCACCTCTTCAGCTTTTGCCTCCGCCCATTTTTGTGCGGCGAACTCGTTGACGGAGATAGGCGTGTCTCCTGAAGTACCTTAAGTAATAAAACAGTGTGTCTTGTCTGTGTAATCCTGCGAGAAGGTTAATGAGGGGGAAAAAACAAACAAACGATGTGTAGCAGAAAAAAAAAATATAAGCAGACGAAGAAGCAGAAGCCAGAAAGAAAAAAAAGCCAACAACAAAAATTACGTGTCAAACTATTTCTTTCTTTCTACAGCACGTAGTCGGCGGGAAACGGGGCGAGACGGTTGCCGAGGACGAACACCACCGATGCAGAGCCGCTGCTGCCGACGAGGCTTTCGGTTCCGGCGCGGTTTCCCCCATTTTTCACGGCCACCACGTAGGGGATGCAAAGACATGCAGCAGCGTCAGCGGAGGGAGTAACGCACGCACTGTTTTTGTCTGCCACCACTGCTTGTGCCCCTGCGCGGGATAGCATAAGTGCTCGCCTGCGTTTTTTCGACATCTTCTTGTCCTTCTGCTCCGATACCGGTACGGTGGTTGACGGCGTGTCACCCGCAGCAGTAGTGGTGCTGGGCGTGGGCGTGTCACGCACCCATCGCGTTGCGTGGGGCACCACTCCTGCGGTCATCAAAGAAGGAGAAGACACCAAAGTCAAAGGTAAGCTGCGCCATCGCGCCAGCGCCTGCAGTAGAGTCAGAAAATGCTCGCGAATCACCGTCGGGACCATCCAGTAGGCCGTTGCAGTGGTGCTGTTGTCGCTTAGGACTCCACCGTCCACAACAGCAGCAGCAACAGCAGCAGCAGAGCCATCCTTCGAAGATGCTTGCTGCTCCACCGCAATGACAGAAGAAGGTGCGAGCGTAAAGCAGCGACCATCTGCGTCCACGTAGAGCAGCAATTCGTGTGGTGCCGTCTGTGAAGGCCGCTGCTGCTGCTGCTGCTGCTGCTGCTGCTGCTGCTGCTGTTGTTCTTCTTGTGCGCCTTGTGCTGCGTTGTCGACAAGATGGGAGTCCACCTTTTGGGACAGTGGTCCTGCTGCTTCCCACCGCACCACCTGCAGACAGCTCTGTTCTCCACCGCCGCCCTTGCAGACACCATAAATAGTCATGACAGCCGGTACACCACCGCTGGTTTCAACAAAATCATCGAGAGCTTGCTCCTCGGTACGCTGCAGCACGTAGCCAACAAAACCAGAAGCAGCATCTGTGGAATTGGCTGACGGAACGTTAAATGCATCCAGCACACGAGGCAGCAGAGGGCACGTAGACTGCGAGTGTTTAGCCGCGAGAACACGATGCGCATCTGCGGCAGTGGCTCTAGTACAGAATTCTTCCTGAGTGGTGTCGTTTACTTTCTGTGTCTGGTCTGCGTTGGTGGCCGCAGCGGCGTGAGCACCAGCAGCGTCTGCTTCCACGACTTTCATCAACCCTTCCGTTTCTACTGACACCTGCGGTGCTGCTCCGGCATCTGTGTCGATGTGCTGGTCAGCAGCAGCGGCGGCGGCGGCGGCAGCAGCAGTGGCGGCCAGCTTTCGCGCTGCGATCATGCGGGACCATTTGTTATTCTTGTACTTGTACACCATTGCTGGGTAGAAGAAGAGTGATGGAATAAGAAAGAGTGATAGAGGGGTGGTGGCCGTGTAATGCGGCGCGCGTGCAGTGCAAAAAGAGTCTAAGAGAGTGATGGCGGGTGAGAGACCGAAATGGAAAGAGTTGCATCGACGGAGAGAGAGAGAGAGAGAGTACATTCCGTGCGTTGGCGTCTGTGTGAAGCAGGAAGGAGCTTACTGTGCCTTCCTACTTCCTGTTCAAGGTAATTTCTCTTTTTCACTGTGTCTTTCACACTCTCGGCTTATACAAAGCTTGAACACAGCTGCCATCAGTAGGTGCTCTTTGTGTGCCATTTTATTGCCTCAATGCAGAGAAGACCGCGCGCCGCAATGACGACGACGTTCTTCTTATCTCTTTTTCGGGTTACCGACACCCGAAGTGGACGATGCGCGAGAGCACGAAGCTCTGCGACTCTTTCTCTTCCTTCCGCTCCTGTCCACAACAGTGCAGGGCAATCATGCACGTGGTGCATTAGAGAAGAGCTCTTTACCAACTCTTCCTTCCTCATTATTGGCATGTATGGTTTTGAGACTCACTACGAAAGGAGAACGAGAAACAGAAAAAGGGAAGACAGAAGAAAAAAAAAACCCTCAGAATTACACAGTCGTATACCACATGCGACTACGCTGAATGTGAACACGCAAAACAGCCAACAACAAACAACAACAACATGGCGAGGAGAAGTGTGCTCTCCATGCGCCACATAATTTTATCACAGGACATAATACAACGGAATAAAAAAAAGGAAAAGGGTACACAGAAAGAAAAAAAAAGAAAAGCTAAATTAGTGTGCAACGTGTACAAGCGTATCGAGTAAATGGCACGCATCTAGGGAGGTACATGTAGATGTAAGCGAGAAGAAACGACAAAGGCAGAAAAAGAAAGAGAAACGAAAGAAAGCGTCAACAGCGACGACGAGAGAGAAAGGGGGAAAAAAAAACAAAGTGTGCTTGTATGTGTGGGTGTGCGGACGGCGTTTGCCGTTGGTGTGTCCCTTGCTACGGGAGCCGCCTCATTCTTTGCCTTCGGTGCTGCTTTTCGGATTCCTGCGTTGCGGTGAGGGCACTTAGAAGTCAGCGAACAAAACGTGAGGAGGAGAGAGTAGAAGCGGCCATGCGGCCACACCTGAAAGGAAAAAAAAAGTAGAAGCTAAAGAAAGAGAGACAAGCGTCATCTATGAGGTGTGCAGTGCAAAACAAAAACGAAAAAGGAGAAGAAAAGTGGGAAAAAGGAGCCAAATCAAGATTTAGTATGTGGCAGAAACAACAGACACACACAGAAAGGAAGAAATACAAAAGATTCGAACAGAGAAGAGCAGAGTGGTTGCAGGCGGTTCAGCGCGACAACGTGACGAAGAAACAGTTGAGGAGAGAGGGGACAGAGCACAGTGAAAGCATCCCTTCTTCTTGCGAGCAACACACAGAGAAAAAAAAAGAAAACAACAAACAACAAAGCAAAACAAAACGGAGTATGCTCGGCAATTAGAAAGAGTGCTCCTCGTCGTACACCAGCGCCGGCTCTGACCGATGTGCACCGGCCAGCACGTGCGCAGCGCTCTCGATATCGAACGAATCATCCCCATCCGCATTTTCTGCATCGTGCGCAGCATTATCCGCAAAGGCAGCCGATGTGCCCTCCGCTACCTCATTGACCTTCTCTGCCTGTCCTGTAGCATCGACCACAGCGCTCTTCGCCGCTGCCGCTGCTGCTGCTACCTTAGACCGCCGCCGCGCCTCATTAAGCTTCGCCACGCGCTCGACGTGCTTCACTAGCTTCCGCATGCGTCGTGCAACGAGCACGGATTGCTGGATGGCGCCGAGGTGTTCTAGGCTGAACGCCTCACCACCAGCACCAGCGGTAGTGTTCACATCGTGCTCACCAACGCGCACGGTGATCTTGCCGTTGCCGTCTACGTGCCGCTCAGCCTCAGGTCCATGGTCTCCATAAGCCGCAGCGTTGCTCAGCCCACGCCGACCCGGCATGCTCGACTGCTGCTGGCCCGCAGAGTTGTTGAGGGCTGATGCATGCTGCTGCTGATGCTGCCGCGACATGTTGCCATTACTTGAAACGAGCATCGGCATGCTGTTGCCGTTCAGCGACGTGACGCCTTCGAGTAAACGACGCAGGGATGACCCGCGGCGGCGCAGATGGTAGATGGTGTCATTGCATCGCTTCCACGCCGACACCGGGTACTGGGCAACCTCCGCCACTGTCCACTGCAGCGTGCCACGCAGCGCCTTGTCGAACAACACGCAGGCGTCGTTTGCGACGACCATGTTCGCTGCAAAAGACGACATGGACAGCTGCTCCGGGTTGCGCACGCGGCTCATCGCGACGTAGAGCAGGTGCTCGCAGGGCCACATGCGGGAGAGCTCGAGGTGCACACGACCGACAAGCGTCAAGCCCTGCACCTTGTGCACCGTGAAGGCGTAGGCCAGCGAGAGGGGGAGCGCGACACTAGACAGGGAGTAGAAGTGGGTGTTGGGCAGGCCGCCCACGCTAAATTCCCACGGTGGAATCGCCAGCGTCTCCCCGCTGTGGAACTGCACGACGGGCACCATCGGCACCGGCATGCCGCACTCCGTGAAGCAGAACACGCGATAGCGCTCGATGCACCGCTCCACCGACTCCGACGTGATGTAGTCCGGGAACGAGTCCATCTTGCATTCCACAAAGTCCACGACGGTGCCGATGCTGCCATTCACCAGGTTGCTGGACAGGTTCGCGCGCAGCAGCACACGGCAGCCCTTCTTTAAAGACAGCGGCTGCGCAATCGGGTGCTTGGTCATCACCTTCTGCAGGTACTCCTCCGTCTCTGGCGTGTGCAGGCCATCGCCCTTCGGAACGATCTCCGTCACCGTCGCGCCGAGGTGCAAGTCATTCAGGAGGCCCGCAATTTCGAGAAAGCGCTCCCGCATAGCTTCGCGCCACGCCTGCGACTCACCAGGCGGCAGCATCACCCGCATCGCATGACCGTCTTCGTAGACGCGGTACAGCGAGAGGAGCGATGCGCGTGGGAGGTCGAGGGTGGCCTGCAGCAGGGAGCGCACGTGACGCGAGAACTCCGCCTCGTTGAAGTCTGGCGTTGTGCGCAGCAGCAGCGTCGCCGTCGTGTCGCACTGCAGGGAGGTGATGCCTGTCTCGGGCGTCAGCGTCAGCATGTCGCCCGGCAGCCGCTGCAGCTCCCGTTCATTGGCGGCGTGCACCTCTTTGTTCGTTGGCAGCAGGTTCACGGCGGACTCGACCATCGTCCCAGCGGGGAGCTGCTGCACCGTCGTCTTCAGATCACTCGGCACGATACCCAGACGCATGAGCTGCAGATCGTTCGCGAACTTCGAGTTTGCAATCTGCCGCACCTGCGTTTCCAGCCGCACCTTCACAAAGTTCTTCTGGAAGATGTGCGAGGTGAGAAGGGAGTTCTCGTTGATGCAGCCGAGCTGAAGGAAGTCGCCACACAGAATGATCTGCACCCCACCGAAGGGAAGGTCCGGCGCGCCGGCTTCCTCGCGCAGGACGCGGTCGAACTCGTCGAAGAGGCCCTGTGGCAGCATCGACACCTCATCAATGATGATGACGTCGTAGTCGAGCATGACACTGCGTCGCAGGAACTCACCACGCGACGAGACACCCAGCGCGTGGTGGAAGGTCGAGCCGCCGATGTGGCAGCCCGCAACGCCGGTCGTCGCCGTCATCGCAACACGCAGGCGGTGACTCTGCAGGCGCCGCGCCAGCGCACGCAGCAGCACTGTCTTGCCCGTCCCCGCGCTGCCACCGATGTACAGGTGGTGCCCACGCAGCGCAATGTCGATCACACGCCGCTGCTCGTCGTTCAGCTCGATGGCCTTGTCCGGGTCACTGCCACCAGCCAAGAGATTCTGCCGAGCGGCCTCTTCCGCGCTGTTGGCGTCCACGTTGCTGCCAACCGCCGAGACGATGGAGGCATATCGGCTCCGCATCATACTCGTTGTCTTCACTTGAATCACCTGCTGCAGCGCCTGCGCCGGGTCGGAGATGCTCTTGTTCTGAATCACAGCACCAACGCTGCGAGTCAGCATGACGGGCCACTTGGCGGGCAGAGAGGCCGTGCCGGCACGCACCCGCTCCGCCAACGCGTTGAGCTGCGCAGGAAACTCAAGAAACACCTGCCGCTCGCTGTTCACGCCAAAACCGATCTGTCGCAACGAGTTCATGGTGGGGGACGTTTCACTAGTCATGCGGCCTGTCAGGGCGTTGTACACGAGCGTCGACTCGCGTGGTTCCAGACTGCCGCTGGTGGCACCGAACTCGGCGGAGTCGGGGCTGAGCATCGAGAAGAACGACTCCTGGTCCACGCTGTCATGCAGAAGATCCACCTGTGGCTTCGCTGCCGCTGCGACTGCTGCGGCTGCCTTCTCCGTCGTCGGAGGCTCAACAAGTGGCGCCGCAGCGGGAGAGGAGACAGTCGGCGCTACGGGCTGAGGGGCCTGCACGAAGATCTGTTGGGCCACATCGATGTCTGCCGCGCTGCTCACTGCTGCTGGTGCTGGTGCTGCTACTACGTGTGATTGCTTCGGACGGTTCTTGCTTCCCGGCGGACGTCCGCGACGCTTACCTGTTGACGCGGTTGTCGGTGCCGCACCTGGCGTTCCCGTGGCGTTCGTCGTGGCGCTACTCTGCCAGCGTGCGGCATACAGGGCAGCTGGTGCGCTGTTCAGCAACAAAGGCTGGGAGGTGAGGCGAGTGGAGAGAGGAGCGACGGTGCTGCTGCGCTGCGCGTAGGCGGTAAGTCGGCGCAGCATTTTCTTAAGGTGCACTTAGACACAGGAAGAAAGTAGCGTAAACAAAAAAAAAGTAAAAAAGAGAACAGAAAAAAAAAAGATGGAACGCGAAAGTCGTGAATCTATGCGGGTTGTGCTTCGGCAAGACGCAAGTCCTGTCAAGAGATAAAGAAACAAAAGAAAAAGTAAAGATAAGAGTGTTAAAAAAATTATAATAATGAAAAAAAAAAGTGTGCGTGTATGCGGGGAGAGGGAAATCGACTCGCTGAGCGTCCAAGAAGCGCAAGGCGGAACAGATGCGCGACTGATGGGAGCGGTAAACAGAAAAAACAAAACAAAGTTCACGAGTCAGGGAGGGAACAGCGGTGGAGTAACACAGAGTCTATCAGCAACACGAAGCCACAAAAAAAAAAGTCTGTTGAGAAACAGGAGAGGATGCGAGAATGAACGACAGTTTTTTTTTGCTGTTGTGCAGAGTCTCACAATTACCTACGTGGGTTGACACGAGCTTTTTTCTTCAATTCAGCGCCTGGAAGTGTACGTGGAGGCTGGTAGTTGGTAGTTGGCAAGGTCAGGCAACCACCACCACAACGAAGACACACACAAGCTGATGTAAAGGTTGAAGAAAGACAAATAAGAAAAAAAATATATCACCCGAGGTATTCACAAAAGGTAACAGGAGAAGAAAAAAATAGTAAAAAAAAAAGAGAGAAAAAAGGAATACAGCGAACTCAACAAACGAAGGAATCGGATAAATGATGTAGCTGTAGAGTAAATTTTGAGAAGAGACGAGACAGAGAGAAATGGGAAAAAGTGCGTCTATGAAGGGTGCGGGTAGAAACAAAGAAGAAAAAAAGAAAGTAGAGAGAGAGAAGAAGTACAAGTGTGGGTGTGAAGCGAGCAAGCAGAGGCAACAACGGCTGCAGCTAATCCTGTGCTCTTTTCTTCGCCTTGGCAGTGCGTCGCTGCAATCCACCACAGTACTCTCTAGTTGAAAAAAGAAAAAAGAGAGGAAAAATTTAAAAAAAGAGAAAATACAGAGTCGAGAGGGATGAAGGAAATACGTGCCGCTGCTGTGCTACTTATTTCTGTACGCACGCGGTGTTGTTTACCTCGCGTTTTCTCCAACTGCTTTTTTCCCTCGAAACAAAAAAAAAGGAAGAAGAATAACCAGTCTATGAGGAGCGTGCGGTCGAAGGACCAGAGGGGAAAAAAATAGAAAGATAGGGTGACTCTTCTTGTTACCTTCTCGTGACCGATCACGCTGCCGACGTTGTTTGTCTTCGTATGTGTGTCTTGGAAAAAGCAACGATCAAGTGTGTGTGTATTTGTACAAGTCGTCGTGTTGCTCAACAAGAAAAAGAGGAGATTCGATTGCGTGGCAGCGAGGATGGAGAGAAAGAAAGAAAGAAAAAGAGAGCACCGATCTAAAAATAATCAAAAACAGTAAATGATTAGTGTGCGTGGCAAGCACAAAGAGGACACGGACGCGCAGGCTGGCAAAGCACTCTGCACACGCAAACACACAAGAAGAACACAAAGGATGGAAGGGCCGTGAGATCCGGAAAAGATATCCTGACGAATCGATCCGTGGATGTTTGCGTGGGTGCGTGTGTCGAGTTGTTCGGCCAACGCGCGTATCACGAGTCGAGAAGGGAAAAATAAATTGCCCGAAGGACGGAGTTGCAGAGGCAAAAATGCGCAATGCGACACACAAACAGAGAGAGGGAGCGAACGAGAGTGAGATGAGTGAATCTGCACTCAATGAAGAGAGAATTTCACAAATCTCCTCTTTATATGCGTGTTGTGCGTGTATATGTGCGTGCAACCGGGTCTAGCAATTCTTGTTCTCTAAGGCCTGCATGTGTTGATGAGAGGGTGACGGATACGAAGAAAGAAAAAAGAGAGAGAGAGAGAGGGGAGAGGCAAACAATTTAAGAGAATAGGGGAGAGAACTGATATGCTACATCGTGGACTCACACATACATATATCTAGCTGCGCTCACGAGGCTTGCGGGAGTGCATCGCCTTTTGTCTACTGCAGATCTGTCCACGTCTTTGAGACGCCTACGCCAGCGCCGCCAGTGCAATACGTGCAGCCTTCCTTCCTGTTTCCGGCATTAGACAAATTCACTGACTTTACTTATAAGACAAGTAGTGGAGAAAAACAAAGAGAGACCTGTATCACGAAGCTGTCTAGAGCTGTATTAAAAAACAAAACACAGAAATTACCAATGTCAGAAAAAAAAATGTCGCGAGTAAAACGGAGAGCGTGGAGGGGGAGCTGCGTTATGCTTGATGGGTATTGTATACTTCTAGACACATCCTTCTTTTCGCTCCTACATATACACGAACACCTTCTCTCTTCCAAGATGTAAAAAAGAAGATCGGTAGAGCTCTCAAGTAGCGAGATGAATGAAAGCTGTGAGACCACAAATTTAAAGCACAAGAAGAAGTACGACTGGGAGAAAAAAAAACCGTCTCTCTTTCTTTCTCTTCCCGTGAAAAGCAGAAGCGGCGGAAGGGCGGAGACGCGTGTGTGCGTGTAAAGTCGCACACACCTTTTGCCGGTTAAAAGATGCTGACGCTACTTGGGGCTAATCGCGCATTTCTCCTCGACTTGCGCTGCTGCTGCTGATGCTGCGGTGGCCGCTGCGCTGCGTGCACGACGCTTTAGCATCGCTTCCTCGATCAGCTGGATCTCTGCCTGCATGTTGCCTTTCTTTGCCTCCGCCATCAACTTGCTTCGTCGACGCTTCACATAATCCTCCAGCTGACGCCGCAGCAACGCCTTCTTGCGTCGGCTCGGCGCACGGCGCCACGTGGCAGCGATCATGTACGGCGCAATGGTCACCGCGGACACTGGTGGAAGACTGTCATCGAACAACAAGCAGTCCGTCGCCACACGCACCAGCCGAGGATGAAACGACGAGATGGACATCTGCTCCGGGTTGCGCACGCGGCTCATCGCGACGTAGAGCAGGTGCTCGCAGGGCCACATGCGGGAGAGCTCGAGGTGCACGCGGCCGACAAGCGTCAAGCCCTGCACCTTGTGCACCGTGAAGGCGTAGGCCAGCGAGAGGGGGAGCGCGACGACACCAACAGAGTAGAAGTGCGTGTTCGCGAGCCCGCCCACGTACTGCGTAATGGGAGGGATGGGCACCTGTCTGCCTTGGAAGTCCACCACAGGCACCATGGGAGTCTCAAAGCCTTGCTCGTACTGCAGGAAATCCTTGTAATGCACCACGGCTTCTTCACGCTGCGCATTCCCCACCAGGTACCGTGGCAGCTCGTCCAGTGACAGCCTTCGAAAGCCCACCACCGTACCGAGACTGCCGTTCACGAGCCCCGGGCCGAAGTTTGTCCGCAGCATCACACGCGCGCCGATTTTCAGTTCCAGCGTGTGCGCCAGCGTTGCTCGTCCGGCGTACTGCGCCAGCGTGTACTCGTCCTGCTCCGTGTGCATGCCGTCACCATGTGCGACGACATCGCGAACACGCACGCCAAGGCTAGGGTGCGCCTGTGCGAGGTGCTTGTCCAGCTCTCCGAGGTAGAGGAGAAAGTGACGTGCTTCCTCGCGGTCCATGGTGAGCGGGAGCCGCACACGCAGGGCCAACGCATCCGTAAAGAGCGGATAGAGCACGACACTGCGTTCGCGATGGCCGTCGTCTAAGAGCCACTCCCCACTGCTGAAAACTGCAGCCGCTGGTGACGATGTAGATAGTTGTCTGTCGGGCATTGCTGCTGCCGACACCGCTGATGCGGATGCGCGCTGTCCTGTCGTGTAAAACGCGGCCAGGTAGCGTGTCACCTCCTTCCACACGGCGGTGCGCTGCGCACTGTCTGGCTTCTCGACGCGAAGGAGATAGGTAGGGGACCAGCTCCCCACCAAACTGGGAGGGAGGAACTGCGGAGCAAACGTCACCAACTCGCCCGGGAGCTGCTGCAGCTGGTAGGTGTTGGTGGCGTGTACCTCCTTGTTCGTGGGCAGCAGGTTTACCGCGCCACTCACGAAGGACGGGAGAGCTGACTGACCCGTTGCTGCTGCTGCTGCTGACACACCGTCTTTCCTGTCGTCGTCTTCGCTTCTATTGTGGTCCGTTGTTGTCAGCTCCGGTGGATGCTCCGCATCGACGGAGGGACAGAGGGCCTGCAGCTGCTGCCGCTGACGCTCACGCAGCGCAATTTCCCTCTCGTGGAGTTGCTGCTGCTGCTGCTGCTGCCGCTCAGTTGGCGTTGCGGTCAGCTGAACTGTGTCACCCAAGTCCCGTGGGACGCTGCCACGCCGCAGCTGCAGCAGCTGACTCGCGAAGTGCGGATTCGCATTCTGTCTCACCACCGTGCGCAGCTTCAGATGCACAAAATAGCGACGGAAGAGCGGCGACGTGATGAGCAGCCGTGCGTCGATCGCGCCGAGTTGCAAGAAGTCGCCGCACAAAATCACCTGCACCCCTCCGAAGGGGAGATGCACACTGTTGGCGCGACGCAGCTGCAGCTCCAACGCCTCGAACAAGTCCCGCGACAGCATCGACACCTCGTCGATGATCAGCACGTCGTAACTGCTCAGTTCCTTGCGTCGTGTGAACTCCCCGCTGACATTGATGCCCAGGCAGTGGTGCAGCGTGCAGCCGCCAATTTGCGCACCAGCGATTCCCGTCGTGCCCGTCACCGCAACGGCAAGGCCTTCCTTTATGAGTTGCTGCTTGAGCACCCGCAGCAGCACTGACTTGCCCGTGCCAGCGCCACCGCCGATGTAGGTGTGATGACCCTTCATGACCAGCTCCACCACCGCCTGCTGTTCCTCATTCAGGTCCTGCAGCGTCAGGAGCTTATCATCCACACTCTCTGCCATCTGCTGCTGCTGCTGCTGCTGCTGCTGTGTCTGGGCGTCTCCGTGTTCCTCGCCATCGGTGACGGCGTCACCCACAACCACACCAGGCAGCTGATGCTGCCAGCGCGAGGCGCGGTACTGCACCTGCAGTAAACCCGACACACGCTTTTCCGTGTCCGTCACGCCTTCGTCGCACAGGATGCGCTCGAGCTGGCGGAAGAGCGGCCCGCGTGACCAGAGGGAGGGCCACGAAACGCGACGGGCACGCAGCTCAGTGGCGAGGTGGTGCAACGCGGCCGGGTCGTTGAGACGGAGCTCCCGCGAAGCTGCATCGACGCCGATGCCGAGCAGAGAGAGGAGGCGAACACTCGGCGACGAGGCCTTGGCGACACGGCGGGTAAAGACGTTGTACACGAGGACATCGGCTTCCTCTGACGGCGCCACGCTTGCTGCTGTGGTTGCTGAGGGTCTCGCTGCCTTGTTTTTGGTGCTAGAACGCGTTGGTGGCACGTCCTCCAGCAAGTCTGTCAGCAGTGCCGCTTCGTTGTCGTCACTTGTGTGTACGAGGGCCGCCGTTGCCGCTTCGATGCTCTCATCATCATCTTCACCCATATGCACCGCACCACCACCACCAGCAGCAGCAGAGTGAGTAGTAGTGGTAGTAGTAGTGAGAAGCCCGTCTTCGTCGCAATGCTGGAGCGCTGCTAAAAGTGAAGCTGGTGCTGTTTCTCCCCCGCCGTGTCTTAAATTCGCATCAGCATCGGCAGTTGCATGAGCAGCAGCAGCAGCAGTCACGGCTTCCTGTAATGCGTCTCGCACGTTGGTGTTCGTGTGCAGCAGGTCCGGATCCATTAGCGGTGCATCAGGCATCTGCGCCAGCCACTCGATCGGGTCGAGAATAAGTCGTCGTGACGTGCGCACTGGTGGTGATGCTGCTGCTGAATACTGATGTGCGTGACGTCCATCGGTGTCTTTACCCGCAGTAATAGCGAGGGGAGAGGGAGCAGAAGATACGTTCACGTCGTCGCTCCCCTCTGCATCTGCATCTCTGTCTTGGTGATAGTTTTCTTCTTCCTTTTCCTCGTGTGCGTGCGGACTTCCTTCACTATCCAGGACCAGTTGTTCCACAGCCTCTACAGCGGCAGCAGATACACTCGCTCCGTCTTCGCCATGCAATT
Organism: Crithidia fasciculata; assembly: GCA_000331325.2. Lineage (NCBI taxonomy): Eukaryota > Euglenozoa > Kinetoplastea > Trypanosomatida > Trypanosomatidae > Crithidia > Crithidia fasciculata. The sequence goes on along the minus strand of CM003420.1, from coordinate 132,700 downwards.
CCCCCCCACCTTTGTCGATCGCCTTCTCTGCAGAGAAGTCGATGGCATCCTCACGTGAAGCCACTGCTCCCGCAACGTCTGCGCGTTGGTGATCTTCATCACGCTGCTGCGCCGCTGCACCCATGTCCGATGCAACACCTCTTCGCCCTTCGCCGTTCGCAGAGCTGCGTGTTGACGAGATGAAATGCTGCTGTTGTTTTGGCATCGCGCCATTCCGATGTCCAGCTGCATGCACAAAGTCCGAGCGGAAGAGCAGCGGGACGTACGTTGCTGCTGCTGCTGCCGTTGTGGTTACTGTTGCTTCGGATTTTGTTGATATCCTCGCTGCGGGCGAGTTTAACAGCACTGATCTAGGCAACAAAGAAGCGGACACATCAGCGCTGGTTGACGTCACGTGCAGAGCACCAGAGGCAGCATGCGGCGCGTCCAGACGACGCAGGAGGTCTGCCAAGATGGATTGCGTTTCCGCTTTATCACCACTCCGACCGGCACTGCTTATACGCGTAGCTCCCATCAGGTGGGATGGCGAAGACGAAGAAGAAGGAGGAGTCAGCGGCGGCGAGGACAGATCTGAATGCCACCGCCGACTGCAGTAGTGCGCACCAAGTTGTAAACTCGCACCTCCTAACCGTGCACCATAATCGCTGCAGCAGCCGAAGCGGCACTGACTGCAACCATCACGACTGAGGCTAGAGAAGACCGGGCAGCCGCACACACCGCGAGCAACGCTGCCAATTAAATTCTTTGCTTCCGCTCGTTCTCTTTCCGGCAGCACACCACGCACAATCCCCCAACAGTCACGTCTTCTCCCAGGCGGACGTCGACAGCGAAGAGAACCAAACACCACACGTGAAAAAGGCGGCGCTAGTGCGGCTGCTGATCGCCTGCGTGTGTGCACGACAGGATCTAAATCAGCGGGGGAGGAGGGAAAGGGGGAAGGAAACGTCGTTGTTGTTGTTGCTGACTTTATTTTCGGGTGGAATTGCGCGGGTCTGTGTGGGAGCGGAGGAAGGGTTGATGAGCTACGTGAGGATACGGCTGCTGTTGCAGTGGCGGTGGGTGTGACGCCGCGAAGGTGGCGGTGGCTGAGAAGAAGAATCTGCAAATATCCCATTGAAGGTCTCGAACGTTTTTTTTTCTCTGTGTGCCCGCTTGTGTTCTTTTCTATTTGTTTCTGCGATACACAACCATGCGAAACAACGTGTCTGGAAGTGCGTGCGCACAGAGTGGCGCAGGGAGCACAGGAAGGGCGAAAACGAAAGAAAACCGACCTGCAAAACCTTTGAATGGAACGCGCCCGTAAAAGAAAAGAGAGAGAGCAAAAAAAAAAAGCAGCTTCTGTATAATAAATTAACTCCGATTTACAGATACACGACCTCTATTAGAGAAAAAGTATTGCCCACAAGTGACAGGCAACAACAATAAAACGTTTCTATCTCCCCCCTTTCCCCCTCGCTGTGAGTTATACGGGTAGTAGAGAGAGGGAAATATGAGTGAAAAATGGTACTTCTGGGTAAAGAAAAAAGAACAAAAGCGTCTCTTTAAAAAAAAAAAAATTAATTGACGCATAAAACAGAAAAGAGGAAGAAGATAAAGCAACAGAGGCACAGACTTCTTTCAATCGCGCGCGCTCTCTCTCTCTCTCTCTTGCTCTCTTCTCCACCTTCCTTCTCTCAACGCCCACCGCACCCTCCTCCCCCCTTCCCCACACACCACACCGGGGGCAGGCGGACGAGACCACGTAAACCACTGCAGACACCAAGAAAATTAATAATAAATAGTTTTAGAGGTGTGGGAGTGCTGTGGAAGTCTCTGGTCTGCAATTTTTTGACGTGGTGTCGTGGAGCATGATGCGCGTGTGCGTACGAAAGCGAGGAGAGGAGAGGAGATATGTGTATGTGTGTTTGTGTGTGTCGGTGGGTGTACCGCGCACTCAAATAGCCTTTTTCTCTTCCCCTACGCGGAGAGGTGGACGTAAGACACCGGCGCAGTGAACGAGGCAAAGATACAAAATAAAACAAAGTGAAAGAAGAAAGAGAATGTGGGAAGGCGGCGACGCGACGTTTACACTGCTGAAGGAATTGAAGACGAGTGAAGGGAGGAGGGAGAACGCGGAGGGCTGGAGAACGCCAGAAAAATGAAGAGAGAGAAGGCAAGAGGATGACTTTGTATGAGAGCGAGTGCGTGTCTTCTCAAGTGTGTGCGTGTTTGTTTCCGCGTGTGCGGAACCGGGACTTGAGAAAGGAGTGGATGAATCCTGTTCCCCCTTTTTTTTTCTTTATATGCTTTGTTTGTGCGTGCGTGGGTGCGTGTGCGTGGGTGCTTGTATGTGCTTCTTTCAGTGTGTGTGTGGCGCAGGCCCAAAGGTGGCAACACACACGTTTTTCTATGTGTGTAAGAGTCCTCTATTGGGACCAAGTTTTTTTTTTAATAGTTCGTTTCTTTCGTAAGTGCACGCGTACTGTTACGTGTCTATTAAGTCTGTAGCTTGCAGTTTAACAGATAGTGTGTGCTTTGTAAGTTTATGTAATGTAGCGTTGCAAAGAGGAACGCCTGTAAAGGGGCGTGCCTGACGTGGCTCTGTGTTTGTGCCTCTCTCTTGACGTAAAGTGACACAAACACCCACACGAAAATAAATAACAAAAGAAGGGACGAGAGATCACGTCTATGCGCTTGTGGGTTTGTGCAAGTGGGAGATGATGAAAAGAGAGGGGGAAAACCAAAAAAAAAAAAGAAACACAATCAACAACCACAATCAACAACAACAACAGAAGCCCGCACTGGTGGAGCCACGTGAAGAGAGCGAAGGGCTTGTGTTCCCTCGGTGTGCAAAAAAACAGACCTGCAGATGGAGTTGGCAAGGAACAACAATGACAGCACCGGTTAAACGATGCAAGCAACAAAAAACAGCGACAACATGTGAGTGCGCGGTGGAAAGTGGTGTGCAGTCAAAGCAAGGAAAGAAAGAAGTAGATGTAAGAAGGGAGAAGAGGAGAACGAGAAGATAGAAACGTTTGCAAAAGAACGCCGTGCGCAATACCGAAGCGCAGGACACAAGGAGAACACTCAGCGCTGGAGATATAACAAAGAAGAAAGGCAGTGCTTCCTTCTCACAAACACGCACATACACTTCGTTTACATCCAGCACAGAATTTGCAGTGGAGTGCATTTATTAACCCGCACACTAGCCAACAAAAATTCGGGGGAATTGGCGCACATACACGTACATCGACTCTCTTGTTCGTCACTCTGGTTGAGCGTCGCGTTGACGGCTTTTCATCTATTATTTTATTCGATAGGCCGCCCGTGTGGCGATGCTTGACCGGGGGAGGAGGCGTTCAGAATAAAAAAAATAAGCTTTCACTTACTCATGCGCGAATCTACACAGATACATGCGCGAGCTACAACAAAAAATAAAAAAACAAAAAAGATCAGCTACCAGCCTTTCTTTCTCGTAGTCAAGCAGCACGCGAGGCACCGTCGTCTTCGCCCTCCTTTCTTCCCCTCCGTTCAGCGGTTCGTGATGCACTGCGTGGCCACCACCAGCCCCGCCAGCCCAACACCCACAATCAGCGTGGGCCACAAGAAGAGAACCAAAATCGCCTCCCACGTCGCGAAGGCGCCAATCACGTTGAAGAGCAGCAACACCGCAATCGGCAGACGATACGTGACCAACACCGCCCCCACACGTCGCACAACTTCCACAACGGCTGCAACGGGTGAAAGCGTGGGGGAGAGGAGAGCGGACGTGTCACGCGCCGCATCGCTGCTGCGCTCGCTCTCTTCCTCGTCGGCAGCGGAGCTCAGCCAACGCAGCGCGTAGTCGACCGAGCGCAGATGCTCACGATCGGTCGCTGACAGTGCCCGCCGCTGCTGCTCGCGCGTCCATGGATAAGCCAACACGCCCGTCATGAAGAGCGGTGCTCCCCACCACAGCCGCTCCCCCAGCAGCGTGTCCTGCACACCGCCTTCGCTCGTATTCCCAACAGGGGTGAAGGTGCTGTGATGGCTCGCGTCAGTGTACAAGCGCGCGCAGTACTCCGAGGAGGCGGCGAGTGCGTCACCACCGAGGTAGCACACCGCGCTGGCCCATGCAGAGTAGCTGTAGACCGAAATCAGTATGCCAAGACAGCACGCGGTGAGCTGCGGATCGCGCCACATCAGCAAGTCCACCACGCGCACGAGCAGGACATCCAAAAAGTGGGCGACGAGCAGCGCAGCGGGGCTGTCTGCGGAGTAGTAGGCATCACTGATGTGCACGTGGCGGCGTACTGCGAACGAGCGTGTAGCCAGTGCCGATGCAGCATGGTCTTTCCCTTCCTCTCGTGTCGCTCGCAACGAGGAGGACAACATCCCTTCACCACCACCACCACCACGACGTACACGTGACGCTGGCAGCGTGGAGTTCAGCGGAGACGTGTCGGCAAATGAGAAGCCCGTAGTGCTGTCGTTGAGCGACGGCGAGGGCGGGGTGAAGCCACTCTCCCCTTCACCAGCGTCGTAGCTCGTCGTCGCGGTGCTGCACTCCATACCCGCCTCCGCACACATCACCTCAACACGACCGAAGGCACGCCGCCAGCGTTCGCAAAAGGGCACACGCGCTGCTGCCGCCGCCATCGCCGCGGACGTCGCCGCGCTGGTGTGCCGACTGCTTCGAATGTTCGCTGCCCCTCCGCGTGTGGTGGGGGACGCCATCGCTGGCGTGGCGAAGGACAGCACGTTCAGCTCGGCTTCTTCGGGCTCCCAGGCAGCCATCAGCAGGCCCCAGGATTCCAAGATCCCACTCAGCTGGGACGAGGTGGCCACTGTGAAGCGCTCCGCCGGACTCGCGGATGCGCTAAACGGAGCGAAGAGAAAGAAGGAGGTGGGGGAGGAGGCTTCTTTCTGCTCCCCTGAGCCCGTCAGCCAGTTCAAAAGTGAACCCACTACGCCATCGTTGTTCTCTGACTCCGCCACAGACGGTGTTGAGGGGGTGGATGAAATCACTGCAGTGGCGGCAGACCCGAAGGTTGTCGTTGTTGCTGTGATGCCGTTGGTGCTGCTTATGCTGCCGCTGTTGCTGCGTCCCTCGGCAGCGAGAAATCCTGTGGGGTAGAGCCCATTTCCCCCACTACTCGTCACGGTAAGCGGCGACGACGCCGGCAGCGAGTCGTTGAAGTCACTGGGGTGCGATGAGTAAATTATCCGAAAAGGGAAAAGATCCTCGGCCAGGTAGAAGAAACGGTGGCGAAGCTTTGTGTTTTTGTACAGGCCCTCTTCGGTGCGTTTCTGAACGCAGAAGCGGCCGTAGCGGGTGGCGATGTTCTTCCAGGAGTGGTGCGACCGCGTCGCGACCGGTTCACGCAGCAGACCCATGATCCTTTTTTTTTTTTTAGTTGGAGAGAATAGTGTAGCGTGCTGTCCAGTCTTTAGGAGACAAGAACAAAATCGATGAAGACGATTGACAAAAAGAGAGAGAGAGAGAGAGATAAGCAGCAGCGTGTCTTGCTCCTTATTTTCTCTTCACTTATTATTATTTTCGGGTATTTTAGCGAGCGCGGTAGTTAAGTTCAGAGTAGCGAGACAGAGAAGCTGCGGGGAAAGGAGATAAGCAGCAAAATAAAAAGCAAGGAAAACATAAAAGGGAAAAGCAACACTGCAAGTACCAAATAAGGCGGGTAAATTACAACAAGAAGAGGAATCCGCACTTCAAGTTAGTCGCTGGCGCATAAAGAGAGAGAGAGAGAAAGAGAGAGATAGGTGGCTGCTGCAACACTAATCTTCTGCCTCTGACTTCAACACAGCATTACCAGCTGACTCAACTCGGAAAGCTGCAATCACCGTCTGCAGCGTTGTCCAGAGAGAGAGAGAGAGAGAGATAGGTTCCACTACGTGTTCGCATCACATGTCGAGCACACCCACTAAAATCGTCTGCGCAAAGACTATCAATATGGAGTAAAACAAATCACTTGTCACTCTTCAGTTTTATCTTTTTTCGGGGTTGCCGTTTTTACAATATACATGACACGCGTTCTGCTGAATGTGCCGAAAGGGGAGGAGAAAAAAGGCAACATGAGCTCAATGCAACGTGAAAACAAAGCAAAAAGCGTGCGTGTCGACATCCACCGCAGTCCTTCGCATCAACACCTTCAAAAGGAGAAAGTACTTGCATTGAGTGATGCCGCACTCGCCATACATGAGAGAATAAGAATATACAAGTCATAACATCCAAATGTTCCAAAGAGAAGAGTAAAAAAGAAGAAAAATAGTGCTGGAAGGCACCACGCAATACATCAATGGAAGTGAAGGCGGTACACCGCTTCATCTTCCCTCCTTCCCTCATCCTCCACCTCGCGCTCTCATCGCAGTGATCGCGTGCTTGGCGTGGCCGACGGGGAGTCCGACGCACTCGCTGACTCCTTCGGCACCTCTTTCGGCGCCGTCTCCAGCGGTGGCTGCGCCTGCGCCAACAGCACGGCGAGACCAGCCACCGTGTGCGTCAGCGGCCGCAGCAGCGAGCGGCGCAAGAACAGCCCCAGCCGCTCCTCGAAGGGGACAAAGACGTTCGGCTGCTTAAAGCTGCAGAGGACGCAGACGAGATCGCAGAAGCCCTCGAAGGTGAGCACGTACGCGCGCTTCCGCTGCGCCGACGCCGCGGATGTGTTGTCGCTCGCCGCGCTTGGATCGACAATGCGAACCGCGCGGTAGCCCGGCCGACGCGCGGCTGCCGCTGCGGCGGACGCGGCGTCGCCACGCATGCGACCGTCGGCATCGCGTCGCGCGCCGACAGCGGCCTCCTCGCTTGCCTGCCGCAGCACCGCACAACTCGCGAAGAGGTCGAACACGAGATACTGCGTGAGATCTGCGTTGGTGAGCATGGCATCGCGCAGCAGCCGCAGCACGTCCTCGCGCAGCATCCCGGCGTCACCGAAGACATCTTTGCTGTACGTTCGGTACACCTGCAGCAACGCAGGGGCGAAGCGGTGCAGAACACGCTGCGTTGGCACGCCACCGGTGAGGCGCCGCAGCACGCTCCGCGGGTCGTGTGGGTGGAGGTGCACGAGCGGGCTGGCGAGGACGACGCACCGCATGAGTTCCGCGAATGCCATGGAGAGCGAGCAGTACTGCAGCGCGATGGACGGCGGGGGAGCGTCCGCGACATCGAGCGCGATCGCATCGTCCTCGCCTTTCTTGCCACTGCCACCACTCACACTGATCGGTCGTGCAGACTGCTGCTGCTGCTGGTTATTGTTGTTGTTGTTGAGATGAAGAGGAGCTGCTGATATGGACGGCACGGTGATGAGGCGCGGCGTGTAGCAGCCCGGGTAGAGTGCGTCCGCCAACAGCGCCAGCGCGAGAACAAAGGCAGCGTACGTCATGTCCATCTGCAGGTCAGGCACACGCACGCGTCCGGCTGCGTCCTGCACCCTCTCAAAGCCCCATCCCCGTGCAGCATCGTGAGAAGTGCGCAGTGGTGCACCGCCGTCGTCCACCGCATTCCCTGCTTCACCGGTTGTGGTGCTTCCCTCACCTTCCGCAACACCAGGTGCGAGATCATCGGCGTCCTCGATCAGCGAGGCAAAACGGAGCGGCGCCGCCTGTGCTCCGGGTGACGGTGTCACTGCTGCTTCGTGCGGTGTACGAACCGATCGGTTGAAGGACATGGCGAGCACCGCCGGATCGACTTCATCCTTCACCCTCGCCACCGTCATCACCGCCTTCTGGAAGATGAACGTTACGATCTCCATATCCACCGACGTCTGCGCCATCCGTGATGCAACGGCAGGGCCTTGATGAAAGCGGCCAGCCGTGAAGCCACCGCCTGACGTGCGTGGCCCCGCCCCACCATTGAAGCCGTCTCCCTCGCCGTCTTCGTTGTCGTCGAAGGTGGAGAGGTCGATGAGACCCAAATCCCCGCAGAGCAGTCGCCAGCCACCGAGATCGAGCACCGGCAGCGCGAGCTGCGCGGACATGGACGCGCGTTGCGTGAAGAGGGCAAGCAGATCTTCCTGCCACACACCCGTCACGGTCGTGAGGAGAGCACGAATTTCTTCCGTACTCGGCGCGGGCTTGAAGCTCAGCACCGGTGTTGTCATTCCAGTGCGTGAGGTCGACATCGTTGTGACGGGGGCGGCAGTTGAGTCGGCCCTTCGACTGCTGTGGGTTGCGGCCTCGAAGGCGGCTTGACGTGCCTCGACGCGGTCGCGGAGGAGGGGGAAGTCGAGCCGCAGCCACTCCTGCGCGTCCTGCCGAAGCCCCAACTCTAGCGCAGCGGGTGACGCACTGGGTCCGGTGAACACACCTCTGCTCAACCCGGAGTACGTGCGTACAGGCACGAGGCAGCTCAGCGTGATGTGCCAGCGATGCAGCTCGAGCGAGCGGTGGAGCGCCATGGCCAACGCCCCCAGCATCGCAGCCAGCTCCGGTGTGTCGAACGCCTCTGCCGGCCAGAAGCCACCACGCAGGAGAAAGGGGTGGGCCTGCGTGCCGAAGACCGGCAGGCAGCGCTCGCGAAAGAGCTGCCACGGCGTCTTGTCTTCAGGGGACAGCTGCCTTAGCATCTCCGCCTCCATGGAGAAGTTCACATCTCCCACGGCATCGGCAGCGCCGGCGACGCGTGCGCCGCCAACGGCGTTATCGTCGTGGCCCGCAACGCCTTCCGCACCTGCTGCCGTCTCGGATGCGACGGTGCCTGCGGTGATGTTGGCGCGTGTCTCTTCCTGCTTGGGCAGGAGTGTTGAGTTGGACGTTGAGCCTTCAGCGCTCATCGGGAGAACAGAGAGGAGCGAGGGATCGGACTGGCTATGCGCTGCGTTGCCAGCACCGACCTTTCCGCTGCCGCGCACCGCAACGCGGGCTTGTGGCCCCGCAAGCTCCTCCGCGGTTGCGTCCCCACTACTCCACAGGAGCAGCAGCATGCGACGCTCATGCACGGCAGAGAGGCGGCTCTTGTGGTGGAAGGGGTGGGCGAAGCGCACGTACAGCAGGGCAAGGAGCGTCACGACCGCGCTGGTGTCGCCACGTGCCAGCGCGTACGGGTCAACCACCGTGTGCAGCGAGAGCGGAACTGCCGGTGGCGGGGCTGCCGGTGTGGGGTCGAAGGGTGACGTGGGAGGCGTCGCGCCGGCTTCCAGACTGCGTTGGTCATCTTGTCCTGCCGACGGGGTCTGCGGAGCAGCAGCGGGCTTCGTGGCCGACTTCACTGCGGTGGTTCCTGCGGCTGCAAGGGTATCACTGACGGCAGGTACAAAGTCTTCTGGCTGCTCCGGCTCTCGGGATAGGTCCGCCGGATCCCCCGCGCTGCTCGCAATGAGGTCCGTCGCGAAGGTCAGCAGCTGCGCCATGCGATCCAGCGGTGCAAGGTTCATGATATCACTGAAGCAGTCTTCAAAGACAGGGTAGGGCGGGTCGAGCTGCACCGCGTGCTGCTCCAGTAGCTGGCGGCGTGGGTCCATCCCCGTCCAGTTCCCATTCGCGGTCTGACTGATGTCATCGTCGTCGTTGAGGCCATTGTCATGCGGAACAGCAATGGACGCGTCTGCGGCGGACTGCTGCGCGCGGTAGCGTGGCAAGGCCAGGTAGTACAGCAGGCGGCTGAGCAGCGCACCACTGCGGACTTCTTCACTCAAACTGGAGAATCGGGCGGCAAACGGACCGTTCGTCAAGTCGTCCAACCGCTGGAGATCGTCAAGGCAGCTGTTGGCCCAGTCGAGGAGAATGACACGAGCCTCAGGGAGTTGGCGAGTTGAGCGCAGCACGATGGGTGCGATGCGGCCAAACAAACGCTCCTCCTCGCCGGGCTGGTCGCCGTGCGCGTTTACAGTAGCAGCAGCAGCCGCAGATGACGCACCGGCGTCGTTGTCGCTGCGCGTTGTCGCGTGCAACGAATCTGCGCCGTCGACTCCTCCGGTAGTAGTGGTTGCCGCGGCGTCGCCGTCGGCGTGTGTATTCGGGTTGTGCATCGCAGCAGCACCGAGATGCTGACTGCGGCCGTGGGCATCACCACCAACATTACCACCACGTTGTAGACCGGGTGACGAGTCGGGTGTGCCGTGGCGATCACGGTGAATGCGTACATCATCTGCACGCTCCGCCGTCGCGGTAGAAACGCTGCACACGTCCCCGACGAGCCGCAGCACCGTCTGCTGCCACGGCCGCTGCCGGTGAGCGCGCAGTCGCGAACGCAGCTGCCGCAGCTGGCGGTTCTTATCCGCAATGAGCGCGTTGTGCATCTGTGCCACGTTGCAGGCCTCCAGCCGCTCGCGCACCAGCCGAAGCGTGCCGTCTTCGAGTTCCTTGTTGCGCTGCTGCAGCCCGCGGTTGTCGGCTTCCACCTTGCGAAGTCGGCGTGACTGCACATCCAGCTCGCGGCGCAGGTACGCGTTCACCTGCTCCAGCTCCTGCAGCTTTTCCAGCATCGTGGTGAAGAGGGATGAGGGGGCCACCGGGTCTGGCACCGGCACCACGCCGCCACTGGTTGACTTCCCAGTCCCAGCCATGACGACGGTACTCGCTGCAGAGGGCAGCAGCGCGGTGTCGTCGCCGTCTGCGATCTTAGGCGCCGCAAGGTACACTAGCGGAGGCGCGCCACCGCCTGTGTGTGCCGTGGCGCCTCCCGCTGCAACGCCAGCAGTAGCGCCGCCGTGTCTCCCACCGCGTAGTTGACGTGGCTTGACCACATGTCTCCCGCTCGCCACGTCACCGCCGCGATTGCCTCGGACATCCTCGGCGTTGCTGGGGCTGTCCTCGCCCTCCCACGCTTCACCCGGTGCGTCATCGACATCGCTGTCGGAGTTGCGCACCACGAAGCGCTCGACGCGCGCTGACGGCGACAGCGCTTCCTCCTCCTCCTCCTCCTGCGCAGCTTCTGCGGCGCGCTGGCGCATGAAGGAGAGATACACACGACTGTGCCCGGCACCACGCTTGCGTGAGTGGATCGAGGACTGTCGCTGCAGCGGGGCAGAGGGCGGGGAGAGCAGCGTCAGCGTGGCGGACGTCAGCAGCGGGCCGGCATTTGATACCGTCGTGGCTGCGTTCGCATCGACGTCGGCATTGGCCGTTGCGTTGGCCATCGCTACCGCAACAAGTGGTGCACCCGCCGCCGTCGCTGCTGGCACGCCAGCCATCCCCTCCACCGCCTTTGACAAGACCAAAAAGTTTGCGTATGCGGCTTCCATGTTCGACAGCCGTTGCCGCTGCTGCTGGCCGTGTGTTCGCCGTCGCCATTTGGCCAGAGCACGTTGCAGACGTACACGCCGGTGCAGGCGAGCGAAGGACAGCGCGAAGGCGTTGCACTGCTGCACGCGGTGGCGCTCGCTGACGGCCCACCGCAGCCACGCCCGCATCGTCCAGCCGCGTAGGACGGACTCCAGGTAATGCGTGTCGTGCTGCGCCTGCCGCGCGGCCACCACAACGCCGTGTTGGCCTTCCACGTGTAGCGTCAGCGTCGCGAGGTGGGTGACCTGCTCGCTGAGTCCTGCCATCTGCGGGCGTACGGCGCGCCAGGCTGCGTAGTCGCGATACACGTGTGGTAGGATAAAGCGGTGAAAGAGATGAAGGGCGAAGGCGACGCCGGGTGTTTGCGTCGCGGCTTGCTCGAGAATGCGTTCCAGCAACGTGGCGGCGACGGCCGTCTCCATGCGAAGCACTGGCGGCGGCACAGGCGCTTCGAGTGGCAGGGCAATGACAGCGGGGACGGCGGCGGAGTTCGGTGCTGTTTTGATGTCGCGAATGAGCTGGCGCTCCGCACCCAACGCGGCGTCCAGCACACTCTTCTTCTCCTCCGTGGTCAGCCCGTCCTCCTCGCCCTCGTCCCCTTCACCTTCCTTTTCTTCTGCTGCCGCCTCCTGTGCATGTTGTGGCTGCATGTTACGCGTCGCTGCTGCTGCTGAAGCGGTGTCGCTGCCGCGCGTGTCTTCGTTCGTCGTCTGACTTGCTTCCATCCAACTTATCTGCGCTTCCGCGAACGCCGCGGCTGTCTGATGCAGCACGAGCTGCACTGCCCGCATCAGCGACTCCATCTTGTCAGCCGGCACCAGCGTGTGCGACGTCGCGCTGCTCATCACACCACGCGCCACCGTTGCGGAGCGCTGCTGCTGCCAGTAGGACTCTTCAGCTGTTAAGGTACCACGTACGGCGCTTTCCAAAATCGGCGACAAGGCACGCCACAGCGCGCGTGCGTGCCCTTGTCGCATGCGCAGACAGAGCCGTGCGTGATAAAGCTCGTGCAAAACAGGCGTGTCGGTTGATGTGGGGGCGGTGGAGACCAGCTTCGTGTTCGCCGTGGTGCGCGTTGCGGTGACGGCGGCGTCGCGCATCGTTGACGCGTCGCTCGTCCACCGCGCCAACTCGCGTGCCTCGGCTGCAGACATGCTGGGCGGGGGGATGGCGTGCGCCGCAGGATGCACCGCCCATTCCTCTACCACTGCAGCATCTTCTTCGCTCTCTCCTCCATCTTCGTGACGTACTGCTGCTGCTGCGGCTGCGGGGTACGGCGGCACGCTGCTCGGATTACTTAACGCCGCATACACCCGCGGCACAGCTGCGGGCGGGGCGTCGAAGAGTACCGCGCTGACGCTCAGTTTCCCTTTATTGGTGCGTGGCTGTGCGGCAGGGTAGGAAGCAGCAAAGCCGGCAGTGGCTGCGCTTGCGTTGTGTGCCGACGCGCCGTCTTTCCAGTTGTTCGAAGAGGCGGCGGAGGGCAGCTGTTGTTGTTGTTGTGGTGGCGATGTGCGGTGGGAGAGGGCCGACTTGTTCGACGGCGCGGACTGCAGTATAGGCAGTGGCGCCGGTGGTGGTGATATCGCGTGCGCTCCACCCACTGCGCTATGTGTTGTGGAGGCTCCAGTCGTGTTGGCTGATGCAGCGGCGACCGTTCCGACGTGGCCTAAGGGGCGGAGGCGGAAGGCGGTGACGTCTTCGGCTGAGAAGGCCGCGTGCGAGCGCGACTGCGCGGGTGAGGTGCGTGAGGGACGTTGTGGCATCGTTTGTTTTTGTGTCTGTGGGTCTGCCTCTGGCTGAAGGGGTGTGAGATGTGCGTGTGTGAGAGAGTTCACGCAGCATGTAACATGTACAATAGAAGGAAAAAAGACAGAGAGTGGAAGAAAAGGGGCGAGAAGAGAATAAGTTGAGCAAGTCGATGGAGCCAGTGCTTCGAGAGGCGAGGTAAGAACAACACAACTACAACGGGAGAGAGGCGCATTGGCAATCGTCCAACAGCAGACAGCAACAGTGTTACTTAAGTCGAATTCCTTTGCTTTCTTTGCTTCGCATGTGCGTTGCAGCAGCAGCACAAATAATGAATCGTGAAAAACAACAACACTTAAGCCACAAAAGAAACACATTGCGTGAGGGGCGAAAAGATGCGTGCCAACGTGCCACACACACAGCACTGCACTCAGTCATCTACAGCAACGTACACCGTAACCGGGAAGAACCGGCCCACACGCTGCACCACAATGAACGCCACCACCAGCCCGAACAACACCGCAGAAACACGCAGGATCAGATCATCTCTCGATTGAATCGTCAGCAGCTTACGCACCATGACCTGCGCTGTCGACATGGTGCTGTGCACATCATGCAGCGACTGGTGTAGCTGCTGGAGGGATTCACCCGAGCCAGCCAAGCCCTGCACCGCGGCGTCCATCTTATGCAGCTCGGTGGAGAGCATGGCGCGTGTGTGCAGCAGCGAGCGCAGTGCGGCGGCCGTGCTGGCAGCCGATGCACTGGATCCCCCTGCCGCGGCGTCACTGTTGCCATCTGCTTCTTCCAATGCCGTCACGGAACGGGGCAAAGCTCGCCGCAGCTCCATGCGGATCTTATCGAGACGTACATGAAGAACAAGTGCTTCTTTGCTACTTGCTGTTGTTGTTGGCGTTGACGTTGTGTGCTGCTGCTGCTGCTGCCGCTGCCGTTCCCGTTGCTCGCGCAGCCGCTCCAACGCTGTCAAGACGTGCTGCGCGTGGGCGACGGCGAGAGCGAGGGCACCGTGCTGGCGTGTGCCACGTGCTGTCGTGTAGTTGCGATGCGCGGCAACAACTTCCGCTAACGCATCTTCAGCCTTGCGGGCGAGAGCGGTGAGCACTGGAAGGGAGTGAAGAGAAGGCGAAGAAGATGACGCGGATGGGTGCGTGAGAGCACCGGCTGAGGAAGATGGCGGGGGTGGCGGCGCGGCGCGATCGATGGGGGTACGAGACATGGAAGTGGTGCGAGCAAGACCACGTGTGGAAAGGGAAGAAGAGAAAGAAGAAAAGAACAGAGTGTGCACCTAAAACAAATGATCAGGAACAAATAAGAATAAAATGAAGTGGAGGATCATCAAGAGAGGAGAGTTACACAGAGGGAGAAAAAAAGTAAGAAATGCAACGAATTCATTTACCAGCATTAACGAGTGCACACGATACAGGTCAAAAAGAGATTTAAATTACACTTCTCCTTTTTTCTTGTTTCTCTGGAGAAAAAATCAGCTTGCCCTAAAATCCTTTTCTCTAGAGTTTAGTGAAAACAATAATTCTATGTTCATTTAAAACGCTACCCCCTCGCACCATTCGGTTATAGCAGCGTAGGGCAAGCGTGGGTATCATCTATGGTACACCAACGGCAGTGCGCACACACACGCACAAGCACACACAAACACGTAGAGAAGAAGAAAAGAGAGGAGTGAAGGCGAGATCGAACGCCGGTACTGCGTGGTGTCTTCTATAAGAAAAAAAAGAAATTAACGAAAAGCGAGAGAGGAGCGAGAAAAAAAGATCGCACACACAAAGAGATGCACACTGCACAGCTACGGTGTGAAGAATGCAATGAGGTGCCCCACCAGCTCGCTCGCGCTACAGTCACGCGACGCGGCAGCACCGCAACGCGCGGCATCCGATGTCGTCCCGGCCTCCGCGGACGGCTCCGTTGAGGAGGAAACATCGTCGCAACTCGCCGCATCGAACAAACACCGTGCCGTCGTTGCCGCCACTAATTTCACCTCTGGAAGAGAATCAGAAGAGAGTGTGTGTTGCGTTGCCTCGGCGGATGAAAAGACGGAAAGCAGAAAATCCAACGCGCTGTCCGCGTTGATGCCGCCCTCCACTGCCGATGCTGCCTGCTTTACTTCGAGATTGTGCAGATGATGCCTGTCTTTGCCAGCGTCGAGCCTCACCGCGATGTCATCACCCGTAGATGAACAGCTGCCGCCATGTGCATAACGCTTTTCTGGTGTGGCAGACGGGGATGAAAGCCGGTGGTGCCCTCCGAGTTTACCTGCGTGCAATTCAGGTGAAGGGGAGAGTCCTCCGGCGTGGCTGCTCATCCCAGTCGTGTCGCACGTGGTGTTGTGGTCGTCGCCACACTTATCTTGTTTGTACATCGGCTTGGCACTTGTATATGTGCGCAGCGGTGTCAGCATCGAGCCACCCGCTGTCACTGTCTCGTCGATCGCCTCTATAGACGACAGCTCGGGTGTCAGAGGCAGGGAGGAGGGGGTTGCGTTCCGGATCGATGCATGTTGACGGGGTCGTGCCGCAGAGGCTGGAGTCGCGGAGGAAGCGTGGTGGCTTCGTCTGCAGTGTTGCCTGACGCTGCGGCGACGGCGGTGTCTGTGATCGTGCTTTTCCCCCTTCTCTTGTATATGCGATAACGGCGCAGCTGCAATTGTAGTTGCTTGTGTTTTTGCGAGTGCTTCGCGTAGGGCGTTGATCTCTGCCTGCTGCTCCACCGCCTGCTGCGAGAGCTGCGCGAGGAGGTCCTCGTAGCGGTGCAGCAGCGCGTCGCTGTCAACAAGAGTGGAGGTGTCAGAGAGGGCGGGGGCAGTGGACCGCCCGCTGATGTGCGGCGCACACGCTGTCATGGTGACTAGAGAAGAAGAGGTAAAGAAACCTCCCTATGAGAACAATAGTGAAAAGGTGCCAACTTGATGAGTGGTGTACAGTGCGCCGAAGACGTGTGAGTTGATGCACGTGAGGGCACCAAAGGAAACGCGTAGCAACCAGTCAAGCAAGACATACAGAGAGAGGAGAGAGAGAAGAAAGAGGATGAAAGATAAACGAAAACTGAGAAGCAGAAGCACGCGGCCAAGAGAGCGATATGGAGAGAAGCGTGTAAAACGCAATAATGGCTTTTGATGTCAACGCGAACACCGGCCTCCGCAGAAAAGCCGGCGGTTTCAAGAGAAAAAAATTAACAACCGCACTCGGTACGTTAAGCCTCAACTCTTTTCGGCAGCAGAGCAACAATAAAAATAAACAAAACAAACACAAACAACAACAACAACAAAAAAAGGAGCGCGGCTTTTGAATTCATCGTACGCCTCTACGGCAGCAACGAGCTCGGGTCCGAGATGTACACCCCTGTTGAGAGACACACGCGATACGCACCACGACTCCACTTGCCAGTCGTGGAGAGGTACCGCTCCATGTTCAACCACACCCGCCCCTCCGCCTCCCCCAACTGGCCCAAACACCGTTCCCGTCGCTGCAGGCAGCGCACCACCAGCTGGCTCAGCAGCCACTGTGTGTCATACATGGCGGACTGCAGGTCCACGCGTGAGAGGTGCGAGGGCAGGCAAACCACCTCGTGGTCCTTCCCCTCTTTCTGTGCTTTAAAGCGTCGATCAGGCTCCGCAGCGTGCTTCAGCGAGACCAACCGAAGCTTCTCCGTCATGGTACGCCTTATGTGGTGCAGAGCGTGACTCGCGTTGGGAAGAAAAGCCAGGTACGTCCCAGCGAGGCGGGACAGCTGTGCTGCGTCGTCGGAGAAGAGCAGCGCAGCGTACTGATCAAGGTAGGGGGAAACGCCAGCGAGGTTCGACAAGACACGTTCACCACCGCCTCTCGTTTCCCTTGCAGCGAGCGTGGCAGCCGTGTCCTTGTCGACGTGTGCGATTGCTGCCGCTGTTGCTGCGGGTGTGTGGCGCTGACCACGCTCGAGCTGCTCAGCATACCACATCTGAGCAGCACGGAGGTGTGCCACCCACTCTGCAGCGCAGATGTTGTCTGCGAGACTTTGCGCCATGTCCATCCGCTGCACAAACGTGTCGTCGGCCTCCTCCTCTTTGTTTTTTCGATTTGCGGGTTGGATAAGACCCTGCAGCGGGTTCGCCGGTGCGTCCTCGGTGGCTGGCGTCACAGGGCTCGGCAAGAGCGCGAATTGCAGCCACTCCTGGCAGAAGCTGCGGTGGAAGCTCAGGCTGTTCACTGCATACCCAGCGGGCATCTCGGAGTGGTGGCTGAGCATCACCTCGCAGAGAGTGGAGAGGGCGGGAGGCGGCGGAGACGGTGCGCCGTGCTTCTCCGTCACGTCGTTCACAACATCATTACCATTTGCGGCTGTCGATGTAGTAATTGTTGTTGTTATTGTTCGTCGGTGGGGTGCGGCGCGCATCCATGCTGGCACGACGACGCGGACATTGTAAAGCGGTGCTCGTTGACAGTGGAAGTGTGCGGATGCGCTGTACAACGCCACCGGCAATCCATCTTGAACTGCTGCTGCTGCTACAACGGCAGATGGTGCTGCTGATGTTGTTGTTGTTGATGTTGATGTGGAGTTGTTGTCGTGTGCGAAGGAAGACTGCATCACACGCTTCACGTAGGCGATGAGTTGCCGCTGGAGGTCCTCCTCGCGTTCGGCGTTGCGCAGCGCCGCACTCATGTACAGCTGAAGCCGAAAGGCGTGTACGTCGGCACCATCGTTAGCAGCAGCAGCAGCAGCGTCCAGCCGCGTGTCGTCGACCACGACGTGCGAAAGATCGGGAAAGTCGTTGCGTGACAAGGTTTGAAGAGCGAGGGTGATGTCATGTAGTACAGGGGAGTGCGTCTTCTTCTTCTCTGCCGTAGGCGTTGGTGTGTCAGCGCGGTGCTGCTGCTGCTGCTGGATATGTGCCTCGAAGGGAGCCGTGATGAGAACACGATGCAGATCATGAAGCAACACAAACGATGTCTCCACCAGGCGTATGCCGTACAACAAAGCAGCTGCCGTCGTCGTGGCATGCACACGAGGCGCCGACACCTGCGGCAGCCCTCCGACGTAGACGAGCGAACGCCCTTGCGCGGTGGCAGAGGGACACCCGCTGCGTGTCCAAGTCTCACGCACAACAGCAGCGGCAGTGCCGGCCGCCACGCCGCTAACTTGTGCGTTGTGCATAACAAGCCACTCGTGGAAGCTCTCGTGGCGGACAAGACCCGAATGACAGAGTCCTCGTGCTGCCCTGTACAGCAGCTGATGCTGTTGAGAGCGTGTCTTTGTTGCTCCTGCTTCTTCTTGTGCTGCTTGTGGAGCATTATCCGGCGCCGTGAGGGGCGGCCCTGCGGCGACAGTCAGCACCGTAAACGCTCTACCCACCCGTACGCTGCCACCGTTGCCTTCTGCCCACGAGGTCGGCAAGCGCCGCGGCACGACCGCCGGAAACGCAAACACGGAAGGTGTGGGAGCAGCTGCAGGAGTGGTGGAAGTGGTGTGCGCAGCCGACACTGTGCTTCTCGGGGGTGATGAAGAAAGCACCACCTCCTCCATAGTAGCATTAGCAGTAGCAGGAGCAGCAGTAGTGTTCATCTCTGGCAGTGCGGGAGCGTCAAGAGGCGGCAACGATGCAGTGGCTGTGCCCTTCTCTTCCGCTTCGTGAACCGGCGCGACACTCGACAGCGATGCTACCCGCAGTGAGGCGGCACCGTCGCGTCGAATTACCACCCAACCCAACAGCGTGCACAGCAGCAAGATGAGGAGGAGCAGCCACAGCAGCTGCTGGAGTCGACGCGGGACACGCCGCCGCCCTTCCCCACCACCACTGCTGCTGCTAGTATTAAGAGTGGCTGCCTTACTCAAACCACCAAGCAGCACTGCTGTATCGCCCCCAGCCGTGACCTTGACATTCGCAGACGTATTTGCGCGACAGCGGGTGGACAGGGAGGACGGAGCGAGGGTAAATCGCTCATGCCGCTCTGCGTGTACACGTGGTGTCGCCTGCGCTTGTTGCGGCGCGTCGGGAGCGCTTCGGGGCTCCTCGTCAGAGCAGGCGGGCATTTCGCTTACTGATATTCGAGAGACGCCAACAAGGAGGAAGAGGAAAAAAAAATTGACAATGAGCAAAAATAAATAACAAAGTTTCGCAGCTCGAGCTCGTCGATTATGTACTTTTGGTGTGTTACACTCGCTAGGGCTTCTTCGCTGCCGTCGTGGACGTCTCCACGTATCGCGCGTTGAACCAGATGACAAGATGGAGGAAGCAGATAACACCCATGAACGTGTAGACAGCGGTAAGGAGGGAAAATTGCGTGAGCAGCAGCCGCATTTTTTGATTTTACGCGTGTACGTGAATGTGTCTGCGTGCTACTCTTTGTCGCAGCAACAGGCTTGTGAGATGCGCACCTCCTGCGCTGCTGAAAGGCGAAGGGAAAGAGGGAGAGAGAATGCAATCCTAAAAGAAAAATTTTGATTGGTTTTGTTGCAATCAACAACACGTTCACACTCTCCACAAACGCAAGAGGTGTCATGGGAGTCATCATCAGCGTGACGGCCAAACACTTTGGTCCTCATCCTCTCTTAAGGTCCAAACGCAGTAAAGCGTATTCTTTTTATCGTCTATTCTTTTTTCATAAACCACTTCTCACCCTGCATGTTGTGCACTTCTTTCGTGCAAAGACTCAGCGCAGTTTCCATCTTCCTTTTTTTCTTTTTTTTTTCACCACCTGGATAATGTGAATAATGCATATAACAAAAAGAGAGGTACTGTGTTGCAAAAAGCACAGAAAAAAAATAAAAGAGGAGAACAAAAAAAGAGCTGACGCTTCTCTCTCCTTCCCTCTCTCTCTGCCGCCCCTCGTCCGACCACACCAACAGTGTTAAACAACAAGCACAACAAGAACCACACTTCTCTCCCACCCGCTTTCATCTCTACCTCTCTCTCTCTCTTCTTTCCTCCGAACTCTCGATGCTCAGTGGTCCGCCAAGAAGTGGGTCGAGACACCAAACTTGTACACCTGCGACCGAGTGTAGCCCATGTCCTTCAGGAAACCGGCGTAGCGGTACACCGGCCCCTGCCAGTACAAGTAGTTGCCAAAGGAGCTGACACGGCCACACAGATGCATCAGCATCGTTTGTGGTCCGCAGATAAGCAGCTGCGGACGGTACGTGGCAAGCGGCGCATCCGCGGCTGCACTCGTGCTGTTGCTCTGGTTCGCCGTCGACGATGCGTGTGGGCTGGCGGGGATGACACGTACGGGTGGTGGCAGCGCCGCCGCGATCGTTTCTGGATCGATATTACCCACGTACAGGTTCTTCTCCACCGGCGCCGCCGACCTCTTCTGCCGCCCACCCGCCAACACGTTGTACGAGAGCGAAATACGATCAGGGTTGCGCTCGGCGTACTGCTTGAAGAGCGTGCTCTTGAAGGGCATCGCAGCGAGGGTGTGATGACAGTACAAAACACTCAGCTTTGTCGCATCGGACTTGTCTTTGTCCAGAACGTTCATGAGCTGCAGCGCGACCGAAGCACCAGACGTCGTACACAGTAAGCCGAGCTCGTGCAGCGTGTTGGGCTTGTACTGGAACTCCCGCATCCACCGGCCCAAATAGACGACGTCGCCCGGCTCCAGGTAGCGTAGTCGCGCAGACATACGGCCCGGATCGCAGTCTTTAATCGCGAACTCGATGAAGCCGCGCTCGTCTGGGTGGCTGATCGGTGTGTACCACCGCGCCAACGACGACAGCTCCCGCACCTGCCCACTCATCATACGAACCGAGCTGACGGGTGCGTAGCCGGCGTAGTCGTAGCTGTTCGGCAAAGCAAAGCGGTAGACGAAAATGTTGCTGCCTTCTTCGCGGTTCTTCTCCACCAGGGTGATGGGCACCGGAGGCGAGAGCCAGCTCCACCGCTGCGCCAGGGGGCGGCGCTGCTGAGTCGGGACGAGCACCCAGCGATAAATTCCGTAGCTGACACCACACGTAATCCCCACCACGGCAGCAACACGCGCCACGTAGCCCTTGTTCACGTCGTTCAGAATTGCCTTAACGTTGCCAGGGATGTCTTGTAGCATGAAGGACCAGCGCTTTGCTGGTGGCACACCAGACGAAGAAGAAGAAGACGTCGACGATGTTGAACCTGCTGCACCGGCACGTCGCTTTTGTTGGTGGTACGCGTAGTCGCCGAATCCCTCTTCCTGCGGTGGGCGGCGGCGGGAGGTTGACGCGCCGGTCAACTGTTCCTCCCACGGCTTCGGTGGCATAATGCGCTATTGTTGTGTCGTTTTGGTTTTTTTGTTTGTGTACGGTGATGAGTAGGAGGAAGTGGGGTACGCAGCTTTCTTTTGACGTAACGAACGACTAGCGCACTCGTCGCTTTTTTTTTTCTGTGACACAAAGATGAGAAGGCGTGGCTGAGGAGAAGAGGGACGTGTAGAGAACAGAACAGACAGAGGCGGCAACAACGCCGTGAGCGTCGGCAGAGAGAGTCGAGAGCGAGCATGGCGGACCTGTTCGTCTGCCGCCACTGCGACAGTCATCATGCCAAACAGGAAACAATATACACGTCCGAGAGCTGTTCTTCGCTGTTCACCACCAGAGAAAGAGAGAGGCAGTGACATGCGGCCGGGTTGCTTGCGTTGTACGTGCACCAAGTGAAATGCTCAGCGCAACATTTTTTTTTGGCGAAGCACTCGTACACGTCGCTCTCCGCCTGATGCACCTGTGCGACGTGAGCCAATGTGAAGGCACCGCTTCTGCCCCTCTGTGCGCAGCTTCTCATCATGCATTGTGGCTAGAAAGAAACAAATTCTGCTCGTTACTTGATTCACGCAGAGTGCGTACGACACACAGGAGGAGGCGTAAAACAACGAAAGAGCACACCCTGGGTAAACCATATCACACACATATAGACACGCAAACAAGCGACCAAAGGATTTTTTCTCAAAACACAGAGAACCACAGAAAAACAAACAAAAAAAACTGAGCAACACCGCCAACAGAGAAGATGAATCACTTCTACACCACTCACAACGCGAAAAGAAAAAAAATAGAAGGTGATAAAGGAAAGCGGTTCGCTAGATGGGCTACTAGTAAAAGAGAGAGAAGGAAGAAAAGACGAAGTACGGGAGAGGCAAGCGCATGCCTCGAAAAACAAAACCAGTGTCGTTTGTTATCGCTCTCCAATCTCCGACGGACACACGCACGCACAAACAAGTCCATGAGCAACTCTACGCACTGCTCTTCGCAGCCCCACCAACTAACTTCGCCACCGCCGCCTTTGCTCCTGCTGGCGGCACGACCGTGACACTCTTCGCCTTGGCCAACGCCGCCGCGAACGCCTCCTTCAGCGGCGCCTCTTCAGCGTAGAGCATCCCACGCGCCTTGAGCGCCGCAACGACGGCAGCCGCGGCATCCGCGCCATCCCCAACAACCACCACATCCACATCTTCGATCTTGAAGTGCGTCGGACGCGGCGTGTGATCCTTTAGCGCATCCTTCTTCGGCGCCTTGAACAGCTGCCCGGCGGCGTACGCCTTTGATGCGGCGTCATCGGTGTACGTGTGTGGCCACTTGAAGCCGTACTCGCTGACGTGGCGGCGGCTGTGGAAGCGGTGCGACACCGACTGCGGCAGGCCCAGACGTGTCGGCAGGCTGCGCTGCACGCGGTGCAGGTCCTTCTCGACCAGGTCCGTCGGCTGCGCTGGCCCGGCGCTCGCCGGCAGCGACACAACATCCCACGCACGAGACACCACACCGTCGGCGATGCGGTGGTGGCGGCTGCCGTACAAGTTGGGCGAGGTGCGCAGTGCGTCAGCAATCTCCTCGCTTGCAGTGACCACGAGCGTCAACTTCTGACCGTTGGCAGAGAGGATGGACTCCGCCGGCACCGTCAGGAAACCCTTCTCATCTGCGTAGAAGCCCCAGCGGCCACAGAGCATGGCCGTGCTGTCCAGCAGTGCGTCGCAGCTCGGCTCTCCGCCCATCGCACACTTCATGGGAATGCTGTACGGCTCCGTCGCGATGAACCGGTTGTGCGCGAGGCTCATGTCAGCCGGGCGAGGGCCACCGAACTCCTCGACGATGCGGGGGCTCTCGAAGTCGTAACTCGGGGCGTGGTAGATCAACACGCCGGGCCGCCGCCACGCCCACTCGTCAATCGGCGACTGCGTCACGCGCTTCACGAGCGTCACCTCCTGCCGCGCCACGAAGTTGAAGGCGCGGATCGCTGCCATGGAGGCAAAGTACGCGTGGGTCGGGTTGTCCGTGATGATTCGGTACGGCGTCGCCGTCGCGGGGTCGCTGCCAAAGACGCCATCCACGAGGTAGAAGCGAATGCCCTGACCGAGGTGGTACTGCACCTCGCGCAGAATTCGCTTTCCATGCAAACCCGATATCTCCTTCACGCCGGCGTTCGTCGGGTTCTTCACGCGACGGTGCTGCGCGTGCTCTGGCGTGTGCGGGAAGCACAGCTTCTGCGCCGGCTTCGATGACGGACCATAGGACACCGTCAGCGCACCAGTCTTGCGGTCCTTGTGCCCCCACGCGCGTCCACGTGCTTCATACGGACGCAGGTTGTACTCGCCAATGCCGTACGTGTAGCGCCACACACCCGACCACATGCCGGCGTTCGCGTAGTCGCCGACCTGCGACCAGTTGGAGACGAGCGTGCTAGCGTTTGCGTTCCACCACGGGCCCGGATCCTCGTTCGTCTTCTTGAACAGCGTGAGCGAATCATATCCCCACTTATACATGGTTCGCAGATAGCTCGGGTCGGCCGTAGTCGCATCAGGCGCGACCTCGGCGCGAAACACGGGCTTGCGACGCTCCTCCTCGGCGTCGGGGTTGCAGCAAATTTCATTCAGGATTGAAATTTGACCCGCGCCTTGCCCCGGGATCGGCTTGAGGGTTTCTTGGATGTTGGCGTAGCGGACAGAACGGCGCTGGGCGATGAGAGCAGCTGGTGCTGCAGCGGCAGCGGTGCTGGCTGCACCGAGGAGGGATAAGCGCATCATTTCCGACCGTAAGGGAGCAAGGAGGGTGTCCCGGCGTGATAGCAGCGGAAGAGGACGACAGACGTGTGTGTGTGTGTGTGTGTGCGTATGTGCCGAGAGTCTCTGACTGTTGACGACGCTGTCTAATGCGCTGCCTTGCACGTTGAGGTAGCTGTGTGCCACGTCTATCGGTTACAAGGTCGGCTACTAGTACGGTACTCCTACTACTACTTCTTCTACAACTACAGAGGGGGCAAAAGAGCGTGTGTTGTGCGATCGCTGTTTTCGTGCTAGCTATAAGTTTGTGCGTGTGTGTGTCCGCGTTGTGACTTGCCCGCTGCTGCTGACAGTTGTGTGGGACCTACTCCTAAAGAGGCGACGCAGCGGCTGTTCTAGCGGAGAGTTCTTTTTGAGTGTATTGTGCTATTTTTGGGGCAACAAGGAACGCTTTCGCTCCGCTGCTGCTGTCTCGGGTGTGCGTTGCGTGAGATGCCCACAGAGTGCTGAAGAGGGAAGGGGAAGAAAAGAAAGAGTGCAAAGGGGCAAAGAAGAAGAGAGAGAGAAAGAGAGAGAGAAAGGTCAGAAGGATGTGGAGGAGGAGGACAAAAAAAATATTTGTTTTACTAGCTTCGTCACTGCTGTATTGGTGTCCTGTGCTGTGCACACAATCACGCCACGTTTTGGGCGTACTCGCCTGTATCCGCTGATGCTCGACGTCAGCCTCACCCACCTGCATCAGCCTTCTCAAAAGATGCGCCACTATGCGCCGCGTACACTAACAGCATCGCATGATCCACTGCTCCTCTCAATGAAAAAAGGATGAGCACCGGCATGCAGGGTGTTTTAAAAGGAGCATGTGCGTGCCCTTCAGTGATCCTGTACAGCTCTCGCCTACACGAATGCACACTCAAAGCATCTTTCTTTGCTGCCCTCCGTCTTTAAGATTTGTTTATTTTTAAACAATTGTGGCTTGAATGATACCAATCGTGTGTACATACGTTTATGTGTGCTGTCTGGATGTGCGTACATCGCCCAGGAACGGCATAGGCGCCATTCTGCACTCCACTCTCTCACTGCGTTGGATAAGAATTATAGTTTAAGCTGCTGCGAGAGGAACAAAGATGACAAGATAGAACAGGGGAGGAGGGAATAAAAGAGGGACGGTAAGAATAATGCATACATGGAAAAACACGTCCGCTCACACATACAAGCACACATAAGCGCACATCGACACACAAGCACAGAAACACACCAAGAAAGAAAAAAAAAATAACGTTAACACCGAAGTAGTAGGGGGATGAAAAGAAACAAAAAAAAAAGAGGAAGAGAGAGAGAGAGAGACAGAGAGACAGAGGTAGACGACAAAAATAATAATAATAATAACAGAAGAGAGAGAAAAAACATCGTGCACAGCGTCTAAACAGCAAAAAAAAAAAGAGAAATAAGCGATCAACACACAATACAAAAGAAGAGGACAAAAATATGAAAAAAAAAAAGATGCGTAGGGTGAAGCCTGTGGCGCCTCCGCTGAACCTTTTTTGAATCTTCTCTCCCCCCTTTATTTTTACAGGTAGAGAGAGAGAGAGAGAGAGGCAGAGAGCGGGGAACATAAGTAGGTTGGACCCTCTCGCTGCTGTTTGATGCGCAGCAGCAAGAACAACAGATATATATGAAAAAAATAGGGTACGTGACTCATCCGGCAACGTGAGGAGCCCAAGAAACCGCACAAAGAGGAGAAAAAAAAAAGACAAAAAAAAACCAGTCGCGAAATTATTTGTGAGCACACAACGCGTATTGAGATAGGGGACGAAAGCGGGAGGAGCACAAAAAAAAAATCAAGGAGAGTGTCAGAGGGGGAGGCAATGTTGGAATGTGTACGTGTCGGGAGAGAGAGAGACACAACAAAGGGGAAAGAAAAAAAAAAGCGCTCACTGAGCAGAAAGCGGGGAGTAACAGCAACAACAACAACAACGGACAACAGACAAGAAACATTGTTTTTTTTTTTCTCGCAGCGACCTTGAAATCAGCGCCGGCGGCACTCACGCTCCTCACATTGAAATATATATATGCACAGAGGAAGAGAGCGGAGGCGCAGGAGCCCCTGTTGCCCTGTTTCGATTCTACAATCCGGAGGCACCAGGCAAGCAGGTGTGCACGCGTGAGATCCTGCGAACAGAGGGGAAAAGAAGAAAAAAAATGAGGAATTAAACAGAAAAAGCAGAAAACATAACATAAGTGTTATAGATAGAAATGATAGAGTCACAAAATCATAAGGGGTAAGCGATTCGAAAGAGAGAGAGAAAGAGGACAAAGGGGGAAAAACGATGAAAAGAAAACAAAAAGACAGAAAAAAAGCCACCAAAAAAACACACGCATAACAATGATTGGGGGAGAAAGGAAACTCACATTTTTTTTTCAATTCTCCCCGTTGAGAAGAAGGAAAACAGACGCGGCATCAGATGGAAATATATAGAACACATAACGGAGCCGACACATAACTCGGCCACAATCGCCTCTCACTCTTCCCACTACTTCCTCCCTCCCTGCTTTTTATTTTTGTTTTCATCGCCTGCTGGGCCGCAGCACATCCATCACCGACGAGTTGATGCTGAAGCTGCACTCCACATCATCGGAGTCGCCGTCCACGTCACCGCCCAGTCGTCCGTTGCTGCAACCATGGAGCGGCATCTCGTCAGGCGTGCCGCTGCCGAGAATCACATCCTCGTCCTCAGCGTGTGCCCACGCCGAGCGCGCAGCAGCGGCAGCAGTGGTGCGACCAGCAGCAATTCCACGCGCCCGTCCTCGCCCGCCGTGCGACTTGCGCTTCTGCTGCTGCACGTCTTTCTTCGTGTCGGTGTGGTCGTGTGCATCGTGCATGGTGTGCAGCAGCTGCTTCAGCCCCGCTGAAGAGATGCGCTGGTCGACGTCAGGCGCCATCGTGCGCTGCAGCACCTCCCGCCACGCAGCCGGAACGCTCGACGGGATATTCACGCCCTTCTTCACCGTTTCGCGGATCTGCAGCATCGACTGGAACGGCACGTGTCCAACAAGAAGGGTGAAGAAGGTCACTCCGAGTGCCCAGACATCCAACGCGTAAGGGTCGATCGTTCGTGGCTGCCGCGCACCACTACCGCTGTTGCTCGTTGCAGCGGTTGAACGCCGCGTCGAGTGCGAAGACGGCGCCGAAGCGTCGCCATCGTTGTTGCTGGTGCGTGGATCGCCCTCCGTCGCCACGTTGCGCACATCGACATCTTCGTTGTCGTCGTCGTCATCATCGACCGCGTAGATCTCTGGTGCCATGAACAGCGGCGTGCCCTGGTACGCGAGTGTCGCCGTCGTTGGCAGGCCCGCCTCTGCGTTCATCAGCTCTGCCACGCCGAAGTCAGCGAGAAAGGCCTGTCCGTCGCGGTTCACCAGAATGTTCTCCGGCTTGATGTCGCGATGGATGATGCGGTGCTCGTGGAGGTAGACAAGCCCGTCAATGACCTGCGTGGCAATCGGAAGAAGATCATCGGGGAGAAACGGCGCGGCGATGTGCCCGGAGGAGTTGAGCTGCGCCACCGCGCCGCTGTCCACGTACTGCAAAATCAGAAAAAGCGAGTTGGCCTTCGGGTCGTTGATCACCTCGTACAGACGGACAATGTTGGGGTGGTGGAGGTCCTTCATCACGTCGATCTCGCGCTGCAAGTTGCGTGTGATGCGTTCCGCGGTGGTTAAGCGTGCTTGAGGTGGCACTCGCGTACGCGGCGCGCCTGCGTTGCCTCCGGCTGCTGTCGGGGATGCTGCGGAGGTCCGCGCACCGTTCGCGCCAACACCAGCAGACGTCGCGGACTGCGCTGCTGCGCTTGCCGTCCCACTCGTGGTCGGCGTCTCACTCCCGCGGTCCTTGGTGGATGCGGATGTGGGGCTGTGCACGCTACGTCCGCCGCCGCTGCTGGTGTTGTTGTTGTTGCTGTTGCTGTTGCTGTTGTCCGGCTCTGCACGGTCACCGCGCTTTTCAGACAAGTTCGACACCGCCGGGGAGGAGTCCGAGGAGTCGCACACCCGCTGCAGGCGATACTTTCGTTCGCGCGGCTTCACGATAATCTTGATGGCCACACTGCACATCATGCTCGTACTGAAGGCAAGGACAACGCGTCCCGTCGCACCACTGCCGATTTCACTTAGCAGGATGTAGTCGTTCAGAAACTGTGAGCCGTCGTACGTCTTCGCCAGCGAGGCCGTAGAGTAAAACTGCGCCGTTTGCTTGTCGCTTGGCTGGACGGCTCCGGGCTGCGGCAGCATATCGATCGGATTGCGCGTTGTTGTCGCTGCTGCCGCGGTGAGAGAGTTCGGGCTCGCCGGCGCGACCAAGTCTCTGCGGGACGTCTCTGCTGCTGCTGCTGCTGCCCCACTGACCGTGTGGCTTACACTGATGTTCGTTGCGCTGCTCAGCCCCGCCTGCGATGCACTGCGGCCGGCGTTGTCAGATTTGGATGGCGGCAGCGCGTGGCTCTGACTGGGAGACCACGTCGTCGCAATCCGGTCTGGCCGTGGCGTGCGCAGCGCGGGCAAGCCGAACGACGCCCCGGAGAGGGAGGAGGAGACAGAAGGGGTCGCAGACGGTGGAAGCGCGCGGACAGCAGCGTCAGTGGCATCAGCATCAGTTGCAGTTGGCTTCACATCACCGCTAGGGCTTTTCGTTGGCGTTGACAACTCACACGACGACGACACCCCAGCAGCTGCGGATGCTGGTCTTGACGCATGAATCGTTGCTGCTACTGCTGCTGCTGCTGCTGCGGGTGGTGGCGGTGGCAGGCGTCGCTGCGACGACGTGCTCTCTGGCAAGGTGGGTTGATACAAGGAGCTGCGGCGCTGCACGGTGAGGTCGTCCTGGGAGGCGGCCATGAGCACCGCGTCAAGGCCCAGCACATCGTACGAGCCGGAGGAAGGATCCTGCGAGGCCTCGCTACGCACGCCGGTGAAGGACGATACATCCCGCGGCGGCGCCTGCGTATCCCTGTGCGCACTGCTGCCTCTGCTGGACAGTCCCGACGGGTGTGTTGCGCCGGTGGTGGAGGCGTTCGCGCGTGCGGCGGCGGCGGGGGAGTGCAGCACGATCTGGTCCATGCTGCCGAGTACGCTGTCGTTATGTGCAAGCCCGCGCATGTCGTCGTCGTCTACTCGGATTGGCGCCTCGCCGGAGAGAAAAATGGAGCGTCGTCGGCTGTCGTGGTCACCGCTCTGGCTGAAGGTGGAGGAGTTCACTGCACGGTTGCTCCCGTCCACATTCCGCCACGACTCCGCTGCGGAGGACGTGTTCGACGACGCCGACGTGGACCCCCGAGGTGTGTGTGGGCGTTGACACGACAAGGGCCGTCGCGTCGATCTTCGCAGCACCGACGTCGCATTTCCCAACGCACCGGTTATCAACGACGACTGCTGCTGGTGCTGCTGTGCGGTCGGCTGCGTTGCACTGATCGACGGTGACGCTGCTGCGGCTGTGTTGATCTGCGATACGAGGCTTGGCAGGCGGCATGCAGCACGCACCTGCTTTTGCTGCTGCGGTGTTTGTTGCTGCGGCTGCATGACAATGGGAGAGCGAAGGTGAGAGCCATCGACGCGGGTCAGGTGCGTGGACGGCTTCAGCTGCGGCCCCCGCAGGCTCGACGAGTTCTGCACCACGGTGTTCAGCTCCGCAGAGTCGCCGCCATAGCTTTCCATGCTTCGCATCGCCGCGTTGCCGGAGACACTCATCTTCCGTCGCCGTATCGCCATCGACTGGTGGTACACCTCCATCGCTTCTTCGAACTTGCCAGAGGTGCTGCTTGTCTGACCGACGCTGCCGGTGTCGCTGCCGCTGAAGCTGCCGTTGGCGATGGTGGTGGTGGTGGTGCAGGCACCGATCTTATGACTTGCTGCGCTGCCGCGTACGACGCGTGCGCTGCGACTCGGCTCGTTGCCGCTGGACAGATGCAGCTGGGGGAGCATTTCTCCACTGCAAAAAAAGAAAAAAGAAAAAATTTACGCGGGGCAGTCAACACCCGATTGAGAAGAGAAAACTATAGAAGTGCCTTTGCTAATCAAAAAAATATAGAGACAAGCACAACACCAACAACAAGAACAATAAAAAAAAAAGGTTTACACAGTAAGGCACTGCGAACGATGAAACAAACAAACAAAAAGAGAGAAGAAGTGAGCAGAGGAGCAGAGCCAAAAAAAAAAAGTAGTAATAATAAAGAGATAATAAAAATAGCAAAGCAAGAAAAAGAGATTCTAACGGCGGTGTGGGGAACGCAGTTGTACGTCAGGGTAGCTTTGTATATGTGCACACAAGGAAAGAAGAAGGAGACCGTCAAGGTGGTGGTGGAGCACGTACGCACGCACACGGGCTTAACGTTTGAACACAACAACAACAACAACAAGTAGAGAAGTCAACACTGAAAGGAGCACGCACAACAGCTGAAAAAAACAAAACAACAACAAATAAATTAGATCAGCAACAATAACAATGAAGAAAGAAAAATGAGAAAGGAGAAAGAAAGTGTGATTTCAGCTTACTCGTGTCGACGACGTGAGAGAGAGAAAGAGCACAGGAGGGCGTCAGCAATGACGAGGAAGGGAATTTAGCGAAACAAAGAACAATGGCAGGCTGGCGGAGAACGAGTGCGAGATGTACTTGATGCGTCACGAGTTCACCCGCGCAGCTGTTATCGCATTCAGAACAAGAGAAAGAGAGACGAATAAAAGAGAAAACAGAGATAAAAACGAAATACTGAATGATCGACAAAGGGAGACAGAAAAAAAAAAGGGGGAGGTGGAGGGGGAGGAGAGCTGCTGACGCACACGTACGGCAGCCCTACTAAACTTTTGGACCTGTGTTTACTTTTTGTTAAAGCTGTAATTAAAGAGTTATCAGCGGGGGAAAAAAGGATATATTTTTATATATTTTGTTGGATTGTGTCGCGCAGAGGACTAATGCGCGTAGTACAGAGCGCGAAAGGAAGGGAGAAAAAAAAAGCAAGTCAAAGAGGTGATTGTGAAAGTGATTGAAGGAAAAACGAAAAAAAGTTAAATTAGATGTCGGAAAAGAAGAAAAGGCAGAAGGGGAAAAGAAAAACAGCGGAGTAGTGAACTGGAGGAGTGGGGTGGAGTGGGGGATCAACAAAGCTTTCCGGGAAGAATTCTTTTAGTTTGCAGTCGCACAGCAGCCACCACTAGAGAAAAAAAGAAAAAGGGAAACTCAAGAAAAGAGCGAGTACTAGCAAAGCTGCAGGAACACAAATACACACACACACACACACACACTCGCACTTTGTAGAGAAAACAATGCACTGTAAATAGTGAAAAAAATGAAGAATCACGAAGCTCAGCAGCAGACAGGCAAAGAAGGAAACGATTTTTTTTTCAGAGCGAGTTTGTTGGATTACGAGGAAAATACAGAAATGATAAGAGTAAATTAAACGATTTGGTGGCGCGAATATACGAGGGAGGAAGACGAGCACGGAAGAAAGGAGGCAAATCACAGCGAAGCTGAAACAATAAGAGAAGTCGAAAAGGCAAATGTAGGAGACTCCGAACGAGCAAAAAAAAAAAAAGGCTTACGAAGCAGAAAAGCAGAGGAAGCGAAGAAGAAGAAGAAGAAGAGAGAAAGGGAAAAGGAAGAAAAATGAAAAGAAAACAAAAGAAAGATACGTAAAAGAGGCGTCGGCACGCAACAGCAAACAAAACAAAAACAAACAAAAATTGCCCTTTTCTTTTTTGCAGCTTCAGGCAAATCAGCAAATTCAGAGAAGAACCAGAGAAAAAAGCGCTAAAAACAAGAACAAACGATCAGAAAAGAAAAAAATTCCGCGCTCACAGGTGGCGGACGAAATGAAGGCAAAAAAAAAAAAACAATTCGAAGAGCAAGAGGGAACGGAGATGAGGTGCGCTGCGAGCACCTGATAAGAATCAGTACCCTCTTTGCAGAAGCACACACACACACCCAAGAAAAAAAAAAGCGGATCTAGAGCGCACACCAGCTCACGTGTCAGTGCTAAGTCCCGCACAGAAGTCCTTGTATGGTGAGAGATATGGATTCAACGACAAGCTGCTCTACGCTCGCAGTGCGTCTCGCTGGTGTGTGCTGCTCCTTTACAACTCTCCACCGAGAAAAGAAAAGAGGAAAAAATGAAACTCCGCGAGACAGCAAGCACAGCAAGAAGGAGTTCCGGGACAACACGTACGTCCCTGTGATGTCTGCTCTCCCTCTCTACTGAAAAAAAAAATTAGAGTGGAAAGCGTGTACAAACACACAGAGAAAAGTACGTTCTGCAAAAAAAAAAAAGAGAAAAATTATCTAGGAAAAACGGAGAAGGAAAATGGAAAGAGAAGGGTCGGAGAGTAAGATGAGAAATCCTTCTCACTTCTTTTGTTTTTTCTCCTCTTTTGTACTGCTGTCCGCTTCGCTTTCCTTGCTTTCTCTCCTGCGCGCGTCTGCGAGATCGAGCGAGGGGTAGAGGAGAGAGCAGTTTTTTTTGGCGCTCTTTGTCTTTTTTTTTTCTTTTCTGCGCTGATGTACTGCCCCTGTCGTTGTTATATGAATGTGTACGTGGACACTACGGTGATGTTATACCACCCTTTGATATGAAAGGAAGTAGAGAGAGAGAGGGGAGAGAGAAGAGAGAAGAGAAAGTAGAAAAAAAAGGAGAAGAATTAATTAAGAGAAGTGGTGAGAGAGTGGCAGCGGTGTAACGTAGTGAAATGCCTCACTGTAAAAACTTTTTTTTTGACAGAGAGGAAGGTACGATAATTCTCTCTCTCCGTCGTACAGAGGCGTGCACAAAAGAGCGCGCTGCTGCCTACTGCCGAACAGCAGCGTTTCTTGGCATCTGCAGCACTGAACGGACCGCCGCGGTGAACGCAGAACGAGACACACACACAAACACGCACGTCGTTGCGTAAGTACATCATCCGTTGCGTTGATGCGCATTTCTATCGGAGGCTTCGGAAGTTGCAGCTCTTCTCCGTACACACAAAGAAGCAGACACGTATGCACTGTTGGCGCAGCAAGATGATTTTTAGTGAGAATGTTTTTATTGTTGTTGCCTTACCAGATCTCCTTGTCAGGGGGATGGACATCCCCCTACGCCGCCACACAAATAAAGTGTAGCTTAAACAAAGGGGTAAAACGATATTGAGAGCACGAGAGAGAAAGAGGGGAGGCAAAGCCAACAACAACAAGACCGAAAAAAATCCAAATATATGAATACATACGCGCACGCAAATGAAGATGAAGAAGCCGCGCTCTTATCTGGGAGAGCAAAAAAAAAAAAGCAAAAACAGAATTCAGTTGTTGTTGCAAGGCGCAATGCACGCAAACACAGACATAAACACGAGCAAAGATAAGGCGCACCCAATCAATCTTTTTTCCCCCCACGTTCTTTCAGCGAGCATCTCGCCATCTACATTCGACAGGACAAGCTGCACTTATCAAAGAAAACGCACGCAAACACACAAAGAAAATGGGGCACGCACAGAAGTAGAGGAAAATAATAATTTAAAGCACGTAAAGGAGAAAAACAACAACAACGGAAAGAGAATATTTAGGGACAGGGGAACAGGTACAGGGTTGCCAGATGGCGAACAAAGGGAAAATAGAAGACGCTCGTTGCTTCGCAAGAAGAGAGACGAAGAGAACACAGAAACAAAGAGAGAGAAATAAAAATAGAGATAAGAAAAGCGTTTTTTTTAGTGGCAGCGGCACATCTCCACGTAACAGCAACCGCGCCCCTGTGCGTCGCCGTCCGCATGTGGAAAGCAAGGTGACGCGAAGGAAAAAAAAAGGGGGCTTGCGGGAAGGAGCAGAAGACGAGACGGCAGCGACACGAAGAGAGAAAGAGAGGGAAAGAGAGAATTCAGCCGCAGGCGTTGTTGCAGGCTGTCCAGGCCGCTGCAGCGGAAATACGCTTCTTCCCCAAACATCGAGAGAAGAAAAGGACAGTGAGAGAGCAATAGTAGAACAAAAAGAGAAATAAAGAGAGAGCGTGAAGCGGGACGGCAGAGAAAACAAAGAGAAGAGTTTCTCTTCCACCACTGCCATCACGACTGCATGCCACACGGCAAGCAGGTAGAGAGAAAGAGAGAGAGAAAGAGCGAGACACACACACACACACAAAGAAGCGAGGGGGAGAGCAGCAGGGCTGCACGAAACGGAAAAAATAATAAAAGTAACCGCAACTGGTGCGTAGGTGCGCACGGTAGAAGGTGGCCCACACACGCACACGCAACAGGTGAGCGAGAACAACACTCACAAGCAAACAACAACAAAAAAAAACCAAGAAAACAAGGGGAATAAACTGAAGACTAATAAAACCTCGGAAAGAAAGAGGCGCAGAGGTGGAAGAAGCAAAACCTATCTCTCTCTTTTTCTCTCTAAACGCGTACGTCCCGACAGCGACGACGTGTAAATCACTACACCCACCCACAAACACCCATACAATACTGCGCTTGCACAGTGCGCACTCTGCGTGCGTCGCGACCCCCAAACAATACGAAGTAGAAGAGGAATAGCGGGGGAAGGAAAAGTAAACTTTTGAGAGAGAAAGAGAGAGAGAATGGGGGCAACGACGTGAGCAAAAAAAAATCAGAGAACGGGTAACGTCGAAGTGAGAGAGAAACCGAAAAAAAAAAAATAAAGCCGGGAGCAAGGAATAGAAAGGAAAAAAAGTTGTTGAACGTTTCAACAGAGGAAAGGAAGCGTAAAGAAATGAGACAGAGAGAAAGAGAGAAAGAGAGATAGAGAGCGAGACGTTGCGTACGTGAAGAAAAAAAAAACCAAAATCAGAAAAACAAGAGAGGACAGAAAAAAAGAAGAGAACAGAAAACAGGCAGGCCGAAATAAAATAAACCTTCAGTTTGAGTAGCGACACAGGGACGAGGGAAGAAGCAAGTATGTGGCACCCATGCGAGTTGAGCGTGGAGTGATGTACGTGTGACCCTAAATGACAGTAAGAGGCAAACAACATAAAAGGCGGAAAGAGTTTTTTCGATGCCACTGGCATGAGCAAACAAAACCAGTCAAACTTCCCTCTCCTTCTTTATGTTGCTCCACTGACATCACCCTTCATTATTTTTTTTTCTGCCCGTTTGCAACTAGAGTTGTGGTACATGTGTGAAGTGGTGCGCGATTATCGCGCACCATTGCGGAGTCGCAATCTGCACCACGCATAGAAGTCGCAAACCCAATTTTTTTCTTAAAAAAGAGAAACTAGCACACAGGTTGAGACGTAAGTAGCCGAAAGAAAGGTAAAGAAAAGACCCAAATAAACAAAGAGAATACATTTTACAGAAAAAAGAAGAAGAGGGAAAAGAAGAATACAGGAGCGGTGGGCAAAGATGCCCGCCAACGCGCGTGCTCCGCTGACGGCTCTCACGTTTAAATAGCATTAGAGGTCAGCGACGCGCACACGCATATCAGAAAGCAGCAGAGGAGAGTTCGAAGTAGTATCGAGAGGGATGGAGAGAGAGAGAGAGAGCGAAGAAACAAACAGAAAAGAGAGAGAGAGAAAAAATAAACACGAAGCGTAAAGAGAAGAAGCGGTGAAAACGAGAAAGAGGAGCTGCAGTAGAAGGCATGGCTGTTGATCAACGACAGACGAACGAAAACAACAAAGACAAGAGCACCATGGAACAACGCAGCGTGTGCTCAAAGCAGAACGAACAACGACAAGGATGATAAGCGCTTCATTCTTCCTATTTTAAAAAAAAGGGGGAAAACAAAAATTTCGCACGTCACGTAGAGCGCCCGCGTGCCGAAGTGCTCGAGAGACTCTCACTCCAAGCAGCGATGAGCGAGGGAAAAGAACTTGGGGCAAAGTAGAAAAAAGGAAAAGAAAACATAAATGTGTTAGAACAAAAAAAATATTAAAGAGTAACCGAAGCCTCTTTCTTACAAAAGAAAAAAGAAAGAGAAAGAGAGAAACATACAGACAGACAGACAGACACAAAAATAGACTGTTCTTTTTTCAATCAAACTCTTCCCTGTTGTAAAGAAGCAACCGTCAACGACAACCACCAACCGCCACCACACACATCGAATACATCTATCTTTTCTACTGTGGCAGAAGCATTTACGTATATTTTTAGGGAAATTATTATTTGTCGTCGAGTGTCGCTGACGCGCGGGGGAAACAGAGAAGAGAAGTACAGAGAAAATACGAAAGAAAAAACAATAATGAAAGGTGAAGGTGAAGGAGGGGGGCGGGGGGAGACACACGCAGCACACAGCCGGTGCATCTGCATGCTACGGAGTTCATCGTGCATGACAGAGATAATAATTAAATTAATAAATATATTTATGTATCAGAGAAAACAACAGGAGAAGGAGGGGGTAGAATCACTGTCTTGTCCATCTTCGCCCTTCACTCTATGCACCACGGCATTAGTGGCCATACAAGTGAGAGAACAACAACGAGAGGGGGTAGTCAAGAAAAGAAAAGAAGTAAAAAAAAAGAGGAAGGGAGGAAGACAACAACACACAAACTCACACAATAAATTGTACGCACACAAACACACAGGCACATACACCGTCGTGAAGGTGCGCAACACAGCGCGACATCGATAGCGATGCCACGTCGAAAACAACTGAACCAGATGAGTCAACGACACTAACGTTTATCAAGAGGGAAGGGAGAGGGAGGGAGATGCTATATGCATATGCACTCCGAAAAAAAAAATACAGCAAAAGAAGAAGTAGGGGCCACTTGAGAAATAAATTACGAAAAATGGCCACGCAAGATACAAGATAAAAAAAAGCAAAAATACAGAGATAGAGAGAGAGAGAGAGAGAACAAACTTTTGGATTGTGATATAAAAGGCGGAAAAGAGAAAAAAATGCAGCGCCTTCGCAGCCTCAACACACAACAGCAACGAGAAAAATAATAAGAAAAACAACAACAATTGAACACTCGTCACGTGTGAGGAGTCAACAAGAAAACAGTGGTGGGGGCCACCCATCCACACACACACACATTACCGAGCACGGACAAAACGCATAACAGCACGGTTCATGGGTCAACAGACAACATCTACATCGACTTTAGTATTATGAACGTACGACAACACCAACAAAGACATCGCGATAGCACTGCAAGAAACAAAGAGATGACAAAACAGAAAATAAAAAAATGCTCAAACAAAGAAAAGGGAGCTGACCGCGCTTCAGGCATACCAAGCGGAAGTCTTGCCACCGCATGCCACACAGTCTTCAGCGCCAACGAAATAGAGAGAGAGCAACAACAAAGGAGAGATGAGCAGCATGGGAAAAGACACCTACACGTGAGTTGAATCCTGAACGACACCCCAAACAGCACCGATGCACGATACACCTCAATCTTCGCTAGACGACACACTGTCACCACGCACCTTCGTGGAAACTGCACGACCACCTCGACCGCTGTTAACGCGTCCGCTGCCGTTGCGCTGCGACTGTGCGACAAGCAGACGCGTTGACGTGGTTGCCGGTGACACCTTCAGCGGACGCAACGCCGTTGGAGCCGAGAACGCAGCGGACAGCGGCACACACGTCGGCGGTGACGGGATCGCCGTCGCAGGCTGCACGATACCGGGCAGCCGCGCCGGTGACCGCGGGTGTGGCAGCAGCGTACTGCTCGGCTCCGTTAGGGCTTCCACCGGCGTCGCACACGCACTGCGCTCGCGCGCGTCGAGCATGAAGTTCGCAGTGATACTCCGGGCGTTCAGCGAGTACGGCAACGCACGCGCTGCTGCTGTAGTAGCTGTGGTGCTCGTCGTTGCCGTAGCGGTGACGTTGGCGCTGCTGTTGCTGCAGCTGCTCCCCTCCGGCGACGCGGCGCTCAGCAGGCTGAACGGTGGCGCAGGCGGACGCGTCGAGGGGCTCGTACGGTCCTCCCTCGAGAGCTGCGACATCGTTCGCGTGTGGTACGTCGCGGTGAGGTAGGGAGAGGTGGAGTGCGCCGACGTTGCGGAGTGCGCCATCGCAGCTGCGTGCGGTGTCGCGACGCCTTCGTCCCGCTCCGACTGGCGCGACGAATACGGACGCGGTATCGACGGCGGTAGCAGGCGAGACGACAGCGCCGAGCAGTACACGGCCGACGTACTGCCCACCGCGGTCTCCTCCATCGTGTTGGCGGACGGCATCTGCGATGAGGTGATGGAGGCGAGCTCGAAGCTGTGTGCGGTGGACGTGTTCGACAGCGGCATCCACGGCGAGGTGGCGTGCGCTGCTTCCGGGAAGTAGGTCGTCGTCGCCGTGCTTGTCCTGCGTGGCGTGTCGGAATGCGTTGGCGTATCGGTGCTCGCGAGTGCCTGTGCCTCGACCAGTAAGCGGGAGATTCGGCGTGCGGCAAAGGGCCGATACACCGGCGTCGCACCGTGTTGCTGCTGCTGCTGCTGGGCGGAGTTGAACGTGGCGTGCGGGTGCGAGTCGCGATGCGGCAACGTCCCCGCCATCTCACTCACGTAATCATTGCGCGACGTCGCGAGCTCCATGTCGGACGTGCTGCCTTCGAAGCTCGGCAGCCCCGGACACTCCGCACTCTCGTTAGATGAGGAGCTGTCGCGGTGCGGCTGCGGCGCGGGGGGCGGCGCTCGGCGCTGCAGCAGCGGTGGTGGTGGCGACGGACGATTGGTTGTCATATTACTACCACTTCCTGCTGCTGCCGGTGGCGCGGTGGGGTGACACGGAAAGAGATCACTGCCGCCACGGACGTGTGCTGGCGCCATGGGCGACACCACGACTTCTTCCAATCCATGCGGACGTGAGGCGCCGCCGCCGTCGCGACGATCGGCCAGCGGTGAGGAGGAGCCGGACGCTGCCCCCGCGGTGGTCGCAGTGAGGGTCGGATACGCAGACAAGGAGCTGACGGCGCGTCGGTGTGTGCTGCCGGCGCTCGGCATTGCACA
The DNA here is from genome assembly GCA_000331325.2 of Crithidia fasciculata. Taxonomy (NCBI): domain Eukaryota; phylum Euglenozoa; class Kinetoplastea; order Trypanosomatida; family Trypanosomatidae; genus Crithidia; species Crithidia fasciculata. The sequence continues at coordinate 93,881 of CM003420.1, read as the reverse complement.
GGCTGCGGTGCTGAGCGTCGGGTAGGCTGAGATGGTGTGCCCGAAGCCCGACTTGTTTGTGGAGCTTCCACTCACCGCACCGCCTCGACCGCTGGCGGAGAAGTGAGGGCGAGAGGATCCCTCCGGTCTGCGTGGGCTGACACTGCTGCGACCCATCACAGCAGCAGCAGCAGTTGCAGCATCACTGTAGCTCAGACTCCGACCGGCAACACCGTTTGCTGCGGCTGTGGCTGCGCTTGTCAATGCGTTTGTGTCAGTGGTTGCCTGCCAGGGAGAGGAGTTGCGCCGCGGCGCCGTTGGCGATGGCGATGCACGCGTCGAGCTCCCTGCCACCGCCACGCTGTCATCTGACGCCCGCAGCAGCGGCGCGCGTGTGCGGCGAAAGGGCGAGCCAACACTCCTTTCGCGGCTGCTCTCGCTGTCGCTGCTGCGGCTATCTTGGTTGCCGTTGCGTGGGCTGCCTCTTCGCGTTGTCGTCGTGTCGCGGCTGTTCGCGTTGGCTGTAGCAGGGGCTAGCGTCGACGAGTGATTCGCAGTGGCCATCTCATCGTGCGACGACGATGCAGCTGACGTCGCCACTGCGTTCTGCATTCCCGACTGCCGCTCATTGCTGCCGCTGCGAGCACTGCCACTGTTCCGCCTGCCGAAGAAGTTCTCCGTCACGTACGTGAGTGCGTTCTCGACGGTCCACCGCGCTGTGGGGCTGCGATTCAGCAACCCGGCAAGCAGCGTGCACCACCGCGCGCCAAATTCTTTGGGCACTGCAGGCGTTACGTGTGCGTCTGTGATGTCCTCCGGACTTCGAAAGGGCAGCTTGCCGACCAGCAGCGTGAAGAGCGTCACTCCCATCGCCCACATGTCAACGGGTTTGCCGTACGACTTGGCGCCGTCCCACAGCTCCGGCGCGATGAAGAGTGGCGTGCCTTTGGTGCCAAGAACCTGCGGGCCACCACTGCGGCCGCCCGCGACGCTCATCGCCAAGCTCATTGCCATGCTCTGCGCCATCAGTGTTTCGCGACGCTGGCGGTACGACGTGTCGAACGTTTCGGCCACGCCGAAGTCCGCGAGGTACGCGTGGCCGTCCTTGCTGACGAGGATGTTGTCCGGCTTGAGGTCGCGGTGCACCACGTCGTGGCGGTGCAGGTACTGCAGCCCCGTCAGCATCTCGCGCGCGTAGCGGGCAAGCTGCTGCGGCGGCACCGGGTCGCACACGAAGTCGCTGTTCGCGCGCACCTCCACCTTCGCCACCACGCCCTTGTCCACGTACTGCATCACGAGGTACAGCTTGTCCGCGCTCGGGTCGTCGATCACCTCGTAGAGCGAGACGATGTTGCGGTGGCGCAGCTTCTTCATCACCTCGACCTCGCGCATGAAGGCATTGTACTGCTTCTGCGCGAGCGTCATGCCACCGATACGTTCTCGCGTGTCAGCACGGCGCGCGTTCTTGATGGCGACGAGCCGCATTTCCGTTTCGTCAAAGGCGAGCTTCACCTTGCCACATGCGCCACGGCCCAGCGTGCGAAGAATACGGTAGTTGTTGATGTAACGGTCCCCTGTGCGGGCGTGTCGCACGCGTCGCAGCGACGCCGTCTGACGTGCCCGCATTGCATCCGCCTTCTCAGTCGCACTGCTGGAGCGACTCGACGGCGTCATCAGCGAGTCGTGCCGACTAAACGATGGTGAGCTGCTGTCGAGTGCACCACGCCCTCCGCTTGTTGTTGCGCCGCCTCCTACGCCTGCAGACGAGGCTGAAGAGGTCGTGCGACGTCCACCGCCTGGCGTTGGCGTCCGCGCCTCTGACGTGAGCGAGGTGACTGGTGTTGCGGAGATTAGTTTGGTTGGCGTGTTTGCTGCTGCGCGGTTGCGCTTCTTTTGGTTGGCTTTGCCCGCATGTTGTTGCTGCGTCTGACGCTGTCCGTGTGCGTCCTTGTCCCATGACACGATCTGCGTCCACGTGTTGAACTCGGCCGACTGCGCCGTCGTCACGCCCGGCACAACACATTCCGACCCACACACCGCATCGCCAGAGCTGTTTGTGGGAGCGGTACCGACGCTCACGAGTGTGTTATTGCTTTCCATCACAGCTGCTGCTGCTGCGGCGGCGGCAGCGGTGGCGGACGTGGACGAGGACGGCGTGGCGGTTCTCTTTTTGGCTCGCCCATGCGCCGCACGAGCACACAGACCTGGACTGTGCGGGTAAGACGTCACGGCCACCGTGGTTGCTGCTGCTGCGTTTGCGGGTGTGTTGGTTGGCTCTGCCGTCGCGGAGGGCTCGGAAGGGATTAAACAGGTACGGCTGTCACCCCACGGAGGTGTCGGGCGATGCGGAGAGTCTGCGAAGCCGGCAGGGTCGAGCGCGAGGGACACGCGGAGGCGCTGCGGCGTCGCTGCCGGCGTCCGCGACGACTGCAAGATGCTACTCGTCGACGGGCGTGTGTGCAACTCAGCTGCTGCTGTTGTACTTCCTGCATCGCTGTCTTGGTCGGTTTCAGCGGGTCTCGCAGGCGATGCACGACTCCGTGGTGTGCCGGGGGGCAGCGGGATCACCACGGCGCTCGGCAGCGCAGAGGTTGGCAAGACGGTCACCGCAGCGTCACTCCTTTCCTCAGGTGTAGCCGCAGCTGCTGAGGCCGGTGCCAGAGTCGCTGTCAGTGGTGCACCTGCGTTCGCAAAGAGAGCAGCCGCAGTAGGAGCAGCGGCGGTGGAAGGCGGTGGTGACACGAGCGAGGGCCGGCGACTGTTTTCTTCCACCCCGAGAGGGGATCGCACCGACGCGTCGTACACCAGTGCGGCTGCTGCGGGATCGATCGACAAGCCAGACGAGTTCGTCATCGTGGCACGGCTGCGGGACGTGCTGCTGCTTCCACTGCTGTGTGTCGTATTCGTCATCGTTATGGTCGATGCGCACAGGGGCAGCGCCGGCGCCACGCTGCTCAGCGGCCGCGGCTCCGACATCGCTTCTTCCTTCTCTTCTAGCACGTGCTGCTGGCTTTGCTGCTGTGGGTGCTTCGCCGCGAGCGCGTCTGCGGTGTTCATGGAGGAGCTCAGCGACAAGAAGTGCGGCCCACTCGACGCTTCCGCCCCGCGAAGGCTTAAATCCTGCGGCGGCGGGAGCGTTTCCAGCTGTGCCGGACAGAGGCTGACGTCGCTCGTGAAGGCCGGTGACGAGGAGCGGTTGCCGTCTGTCGCGCTGCAGAGCGGGAGGGGTGTCTGCACATCTGTCGAGCTGGAGAAGGTGTACGCGAAGGGATCCCCACCAACAAAGTGCGTCGTGGGTGGGGTAACGGGTGCGGTGGGTCGTGTGGTGTGTCGCTCGGGCGAGGGGCGCTCGTCAGAGATGCGCAGGGCAGCGAACGTCAGCCCCACCTGCCGCGGCGAGCGCGTTGTTGCGCCGATCGGTTGACTCTGATGACGCTGCAAGGTTGGCTGCGTCACGCTGGTGACCACCGTCAGCGTGCTCTCCGCCACGCTGCAATCGACCGTCTCATAGGTGGAGCTGCTCAGGCTGCTGCAGCTGTACCGCAACGCCGTGTGCTGCACGTGATTATTGCTGCCGCTCACGTGTCCAGTTCCACCGAGAGCGGCAGCCGCGGAATTGTTGTTGCTGCTGTTTGCCATGAGTGCCGCGCCGCGGAGAAAACTGCTGCGGGGGCTGCAAACACTTTCCACCTCGAGAATGTTCGAGAAGGGCGACAGAAAAGCACCGGCGTTGAGCGGCAGCGCACCGGCGCCGGCAGCCGTCGATGTTGCTGCTGCCATGGCGCTTGCTACGGTGGTGGCGAGCGTGGACACCGTTGCGTCGGGCTCCGGTTCTTCCGCACTCTCCGCGGCGTGCTCACTTGCACTGCGGGACGCTGCCGCCGTCACCACGGCAGCCGACGTGTTCGGCAGCGTCGTACTAACAGACGCGCGGTGCAGCGTCTGTGCGGCGCTCCCGTCTGCCGAGAGCACGCCGCTTATCGTTTGCAAACTCCCACGGCTACGCGCGCTGTTGTGTTCCTGCTGGTCGTTGAGGCTGTTGCGCGTGTTGTCAGCGTGTCGGCCGGCGCCGTCGCCCTTGCTCTCCCCGTCCACGGCGAGGTCAGCGGTGTCCCACGAGACAACGCCACACCGCGGCGTACCAGCCGGCGGCGTGGTGGGTGAGGCAGACGCGCTGAAGGTGGCAAACCCTGCAGCACGCTGCTTCGGTGCCGCGCCGGGCACATGATGCGTGAAAGGATGATCACTCGCGCTGTTGTTTGTGTTTGGGCTGCCCTCACTCACCGTGCAGTGACTACGGGCGTTGTGTGGTTGATGGAGCGCCTTCAGCATGCGGAGCAGCTCCTCGCGTGGGAGCTCGTCGAGTTGGACGTCGTTGCTGGTGGTGTCGGCGCCGCTGCTGGTGGGCGTGGCGAGCGACGGGGGACGACCGTGGCTCATGTGAGCAGGCTTCCTTCGCTTTCAGATTCGTTAAAATGCACACACACACACACACACACACACACGCGGAGAAATCGGCCTCTGTTGACACCCACAATGCCAGAGAAGGAGGTGAGAAGGACGGAGACGCTGCGTGCGTGTGTGACGTCCTCTACCGCGCCAACACACAAGAAAAGACACACAAACAAACACTCCAACAAATAACAGAAAAAGAAAAAAAGAAAACCACACACGCCACTGTAAGTAAAGTTTGCAGTGGGAGACCAGATGCTGCGGTGATGGTGGTGGTGAGCAAGCGCTGAAACACAACACTGAGAAATGGAAAAAAATAGGAGAAGGTTCCAGCCAAGAGATGAATACAGGAGAGAAGAGGGGGTTGAGGAACAATAAGAGGAAAGTATCAGCGGGAGACGCTGCACACGCACAACGTGAGCGTAAACCACCAGACACAAATACAAGCAGAGCTAAAAAAAAATAGTTCAAATGAACAGCGAAGAAATAGAGGCAAAAGGTAAGTAAAAGAAGAGGGTACAGAGCATCCAGATAGTTGGAGCTGCTAATACTTCGCCCTCCGCCACTCTCACAAACTCGAAGAGAAAGAGAGAGAGAGCGAGAGGAGAGAAAAAAAGGAGATATCCAAAGAGTATCCGCTAAGGAAAATAGAAAAACGCAGAGGAGGAAAAAAAGGAAAGTGGAATTGTTCCAATTGGAAATCAAAGAAGGAACCCCTACCACAAACAAAAAAGGGATAAACCCACACAGAGAGGTAGAGCAAATAGATTCAGCGCCGTCACAGGAAACTAGGAAAGGCAATGGGAGAAAAAAAAAGTAAGTAGCGCCGCGATGTGCTCTCCTCGTCTTCTTCCACTCCTTCTCCGTAAGTGCTTTTTTTTCACCTTCTCTGCTCTCGCTCTCTCTTATATTATTAAAGGTTACACGAGAACGGAGAATGCGTATTGAGCACTCTGGAGACTTTCGGCGACCAGCCTGGTCACCTTCCAGCAGGAAGAAGAAGAAGAAAGGGAGAGAGAGTCAGCAGTGCGCAAAGGCGACAAGGAAGAAGAAGAAAAGCAAAAGGTGTCGGTGTTTCTTACTTTCTTTTGGCGTTGGGAAATTTAGATTCGTTGTTCAACTTATGCCTTCTGGAGTCGAGGGGGTCGTTGCAATGGTGCTATACATCGAAGAAGAGACGGCCGCCGTACATACGAGTGGTGGAGAAGGAGAAAGAGAGAGGGAGTGTGAGGAGGAGGAGACAACGCAGAGAGGCAACGCAGGGCAAGCAAGCAAAAGAAGACTCGCGAGGAGTGAAGTTGGAATAGGGGAGAGATTCCAGAGAGAGAGAGAGAGAAAGGGAAAGAAAAAGATACAGTTCCAACAAGACGCCGAAAAACAAGGAACACGGAGCACCGAAATGTAAAAGAAAGGAAAAAAATTAGAGGAGAAAGGAGAGAAGAAGCACAGCTGAAGAGCGGAGATTAGTCGAGAGAGAACACAGGCAAACGGACAAGACACACAGACTGACGCGAAGAGAAACAGAAGGTACAGGCAGCTGAGATGTTATCGATGCGCAAAACTAGGGAGAAGACTCAAAGAAAAAAAAGCAAAGCGAAAAATGAGACGCCGAGAGCAAGCAAAGAAGAAAAGGAGGGGAGTAACAATAAATGGGCGTGACGTCCCTCTCCTCCTACTCGCTATTTGCTTTCTTCTTACCGATTGTACTCTTACGCTGTTCTCAAGTAAGGAACGGGTAGGGTAGTGGCGACCAACAAGTAAAAAAGAGAGAAGAAAATGACAGGAAAGGAAAGGAGGAAAATATAAGTAGACACAGTGTGTGTAGGTGAAGAAGGAGTAAGTGAGCGGGGCACTGCAAGCTACACGCTGCACGCGACGTACACACACGCACAGGATGAGAGAGAGGGAGGGGAAAAAGAGTTTTTCTTTTGGTAGTTTCACGTTTCGCGCTGGTTTTGCTTCTCTACTTTACTTACTATTTTCTTTCCTTTGTCCCTTTGTTGTTGCTATTACCTTTTATGATTGTTGGTGGCGGCTCCTTCGTGCCGATGTGGCTGCGGGGGGCGTTGCGTGTCGGCCCTAATTCTCGTTGCCTGCTGGCCTTCTTCTCTTTCCCGGGTTTCCTCACGCACACAATGTTTTGCGCTTCGCGTCGAAAACAAGAGAAAAAAAATTTGAGGCAACGAGCAGGAGGAGGCGGAGGGTAGTTGGCAGTAGCGGGCTTAGCAGTCAACGAGGAGAACTACCGAGAGAGAGAGAGAGTAAAACGAAATTGAAAAGAAAATGGGAGGTAGTGGGAGGTCGGTGATTAGGGGTCTGCGCTGCGCCGTAGTAGGGCCAAAGAAAAAAGGAAGAGAGAAATACAAGGAAGAGCAGCCACCACAGCGAAGCACACTAGAGGAGGGAGAGTTTAGCTATATACCCCTAGTCGAACCAGACAAAGAATAATAATAATGATAAGAAAAGAAGTTAACACACAGGAAGCACACCCACAGGAGAAAAGGGAATTTAAAGATCAGAAGAAGTACTCTTCTCTTGTTTATTTTAATTAGAAGCAGTCACAGTCCAACCCCCTGAGAGAGAGAGAGAGAAAAAAAAAGGATTTGTTGACAAGCTTGAAGGAAAACCAAAGTCCCAATCGTTCTCCTTCACTTCTTTCGGGAGTCTACGGCGATGTGCACGCGTCTTTCCTTTTTTATTTTATTTAATATTTTACTGTTGGTAATCTTTGTGCGTGTGATTTGCAAAGGAGTGACAACAAGGGACGCGGTGGGAAGAAAAGAAAGAAAAGTCGGCTGTTTTGTGGTGCGTGTTCGTGCAATGGGGTACGTGTGTTTGTGTGTTTGCGTGTTTGTTCACGTATTGACAAAGACAAGAGGAGCAACAAGACCAACAGACACGCGTCGAGGTAACGCGAGCGATAAAAAGAAAGAAAGAAAGAAAGGAAGAGACAACAAAGAAGCGGTGAAGTAGAGAGAGGGAGAGGGATGAAAAAGAGGCAGGAGGACACACGCGCGTGCACTTTCGAACGCATTCGCCATAGCAATGACTTTTTTTAAAGGAGAAAACGGAGCGTGAAGGATTCTTGCTGCGGGAATGAAACACCGCACCCTGCAACGCACGCTCTTCTCCTGCGGGCGTGCGTGTGTGTGTGAGTGAGGGAGAGCACGACAGCGACGAAGACCAGAGGAGAGGGACAAGCTGACCCCTGATTATGCCACACTGCGCCACAACACAACAAAGCTGTGGAGACGAAGGAGGCAGACCAGGCAAAGGCCCGAAAGGAGCGAGTGGCGAGTTTCAAGATGAAACCACATTATCACTTTATTCCTCTCTCGCTTTTTCCCACTCTCCTCGCATGACATATCAACGCTCTGTTTGTCTACCGGCACGCTATACTGTTCTACGTTTTTGTTTTCTACGGCCCTTTTTCAGTTTGGGAGAAATGGTGAAAAGGAAGAGAAGGAGGAAAACAAGTAAAGTGTTTAACATATTCAGGAAAATATTTTTGAGGGATTATTGACGCTTGATCTCAGCAATGAATTTTTGGGAATAAAATCAGGATTTTAAGACGAAAAGAGGAAAAAAAAATGAAGCATGAGGAAACAATATTAAGAACGACAGCGAGAGACGCTGCACATCGCAGGGCCCTTCCCGAACACGCAAACAAACAAAGGAATACATGTTTATACAAGTACAGAGAGAAATATTGCACCGAGAAGAACACATCGTGAGCGTATGTGTGTCTGCGTGTGCCTGAGAGTTGATACCACTCGCCCTCCGACACCTACCCACCCACACATATGCACACGCACAGAGGCAGAGAACCACACACAGCGTGAATGCCGATTCTCACCTCTCTCTCACCTTCATTGGCTTTCCCACAAATCACCCAACCAAAAGGAGAGCAGGTGCCAGAAAAAAAAATTAGCAACAGCAAAAAACGAGAACAAAAAAGGGTAATGAGAGAAGGCATGAAGAAAGGAGAGCGGCGCGTGGCAACCGCTTCAATCACATGTCAGTATTGAGAGAACAGTGCGGGACGACTGCCTAAAACAAAGGTGACAGTTACAAAAGAAAAAAGAAATTGAGGAAAGGGAAAAAACTCAGAATTTTTTTGGGAAGTACGTGAATTGAACATGAACTCCGCCTCCCACGCCTCCCACACATTTCTCCTCATTTTTTTTTTCCCAAATCACAAACACACCCACGCGCAATGCAAAAACGCACATCAACACAGACATGAGAACAGGTTGGATTCATTGTGTTTGTGCGCGAAGGGCGTGAGAAGAAGGATGGGGAGATGGGGAGATGTGTGAGAGGCAGTGAGTGGAGATAAAAAAGAAGAGAACGAAGGCAGGGAAAGCAACATGAAATGGCCGGATGGCCCGCGAGGGTGGGGACAAACACACGTGGCAGTGTGAATGTCGAAGAAAAAAAGACGGGGGAGGAAGGCGGGGCAGTAGGTGCAACAACAAACACACACGCACAAAGAGAGAGGGAGAGAGAGAGAAGAGGGAGGGAGGGAGAAAACGAACGTACACGTACAGCGACAATAAAAATACAGAAAAAAAAAAGAAGTGTACGCCCGGAGCAGAGCACCCAAATTTGCGCAACGCAAAGCGGATCTCGCAAGACACGCGATGTCGATGCATTCTCTCCTTCGCTCGGACACACACCTGGAAGTAGAGCACCGGAAGCAAAACATAAACAAACAAACAAACAAAATAAGCACTGGTCGTTATAGAATTATGCCTAAATATATTCACCGTGAGAGAAATAGGAGAAATGAAATTTTCACTTGGTTGGAAGAGAGAACAAAGCACAGCTAAATTAATATTGTATCTGCTTTTGCGGGTGTACATCGTTGACGGCGGCGGTGCTCTTCGCACAGGTGCACCTGCCTGCGCATCTTTTTTTTTTTCACCTACCTGTAGTTGCGTGTGAGCATGTGCCTTCAAATTTGGATTTGTACGCGCACCACTATGTGCAGACACACACATACACACAGGCAAGACAGACACACAACAAAGAAAAAAAACAGCATGCCACTCAATACGTTGGGGCGGCTGTGCACACACGCATCGAGAGGCGGAAAGGAGGGGAAGAAAAAAGCAATACTTTTTGTTAAAAGATTATTTAAAAAAAAGCGGAACCGCTGAGAAGAGCCAAAAACCCAAGAATAAAAAAAAAACATTGGCAATGGAGGGGACAAGGAGGCAACTGAACACATGCAGAGAGAGGGAGGGAGATGAGCCAAGGGAAGCCTCAATTATAGGGAAGAGAGGAGGGGAAAAAAACAACGGGGGAAAGAAAAACAGCGAACATTCACGACGGTAGCGATTGAAACGACTGAGCTTATTGACTTAAAAAAATATATTTAAGTAGTGCTTAAGCAAAAAACAAGAGAAGCAAAACAGAAGGGAGAGGAAGCGCTGTAAACATAAATGTAGCAATGGAAATACCAAGAGGTAAAGAAATTAAAATTGTGAGGTGTGGGGATACATGTATGCGGTTATAGATGAGCGACTGAGGAAGCAAGAAAATAAAGGAAAGAAGAAAGCGGGAAGCTATACGATGGGGGAAAACAAAAGAGAGAGAGAAAAGCGGTTGTAGGAATGCATACCGAAAAGAAAGATAACGAATACAAACAAGTGCTTGTGCATGTCTGTGTGTGTATATATGTGGTTGGGTGATAAGAGCTCGTCACGGTAGCTACGGCGTTAGTCCCCCTTTATAGAAAGTAAGAGAGAGAGAGACGTCGACGTGGCGCGATGCGCCGACGGTACATACGAGGAAAAAGCAAAAAAGTGGAAACGAGAAAGGGAAAAAAAACCACACTAATGTAAACTAGCAGTAGGAGAGAAAAAAAAAAGGGCACACAACATGTAAATAACGAGTCGTCACGCGTTGAAAATAACAAGACAATGCGTTGAGATTTAAGAAAAAAATGAAGAGAAACCCGTGCCGAAGTGATACGCCACAGCGAAAATGGAAGAATGAGGAAAAACCCACCAAAATGGAGTACGTTCAGAGGAGAAGCGGAAGAACAAAGAAAAAGAAAACAACAAAAAGAGAGTACCAGAGAAAAGAAATTACAGACCCAAAACGAGCAAGAAAATACACAGAAGAGTATTTTTGGAAAAATACATAGATGTATAACACTTGTCGCAGAAGTGCGTAGCGGTGCGGCGACTGGCATCAGCAGCGTCAATGCAACACCCACACATGGAAAGGTGAGCACGCAGTCGCCCCACCGCACTTTCAAGCAAACACGTTCTTCTCAGCTTTCCCTCTCCATCTCTGTAAACACGCAGTTCCTTGTTTAGAGTAAGAATAATGAAAGAAAATAGAGGAGACGACACACACTCGCACACGGCGGAATGACGAAACAAAACAACTAGTAGAGTAAATGAAAGAAAGTTGTGTGTGTGCGGTGTACTCGGAGATATGGAAGAGTGGCAGAGAAGGGAGCGCTGATGGCCACATCTACCAGTACCTTCGAAAATGAGGGGGAAAAAAAAAAGCCAGAGAAGAAATATATATGTGTTAAGCAAGGAGAAACAGCGAGTAACAGAGCGAGTCGGAGAGAGAAAGAGAGACTGGAGGTGAACAAGTAGCACTTAAAAAAAAAAAATTATTCCCTCCAAAAAAAAAAAGATTAAAAGGCCAACAATGTGGGAGAGGCGGAGTGCGTCCAATAAAAGAGCAGCGACGGTGCGTAAGCAAGTCGGCAGGATATGAGTAAAAGAAACAGGACAGCCGCAACAATAATAACAGCAAGCCCCTCCTTCGAGGGAAGCTGGGGACATGTGGATGATACACTGACAGCGGCTCACGTGGGACACGCAGACAACAGCGCATCATTGCACGCACACGCCCGCGGGTGTGCCAGAGCGGTATATATCTCTGGAAAGCATCGCTTTGGGGTGATGAATATGTGCGTGTATGTGTGCGTGTCGCGGCCGCGGCACCATCGTGACGCCTCGAGAAGTTGTTCTTGTACGCCACACGAGAGGAGAGGTGATAAAGAGGGTATATGTCTGTGTGTGTGGTAGCGAGCGACGCATGCCAAGCCTTATCGATCGTGCTTTTTTTTTTGTTTTTGCCTCAACTGATACTCTTGTTCACGTCTTCTCGTGCCCCTTCGCTCCAACGCGTGGAGGACAACGCAGCAGTCGGCACCCCTACTCCACCCGGTTCACTTCCTGGCCTGCTGCCTCGCTGTTCAACACCGACTGGATGCGCTGCGAGCGGTGCTGCTGCTGCGCTGTCGTCGGGCGGTGCTGCGGGTGCTGACCCCCACCCGCCTTCCCTCCTCGTGAGGCAGCAGCTCCGCCACCTGCGGCAAAGGGCCCATTTTCCATGGCACTAATTGCGTTGTTCTGCGACGTCGAACACACCATCCCACTCGAGGGGACGGCGGGAGCCGACCTGCCCGCCGACGCAGAGGCGGAAAAGATGTGTCGGCGGTTGGACAGGTGGGAATCGTTCTGCTGGCACTGCGGTGGCTGTGGGTGCGGGGCGAACGGCTTCTCCTCGCCACCGCTCTCCACGCCATCCGCGTTCATCGCCGACTCCACCGACGACGGAGGGAAGGGGGAGGAGGGCGACGTGGTGAGCGGCGCACCTGCCGACGTTGCGGACGACGTATCCGACATGAGAGACGGCGTCTCGTGTGGGCTGATGACGCGTCGCGCTGAGGCGTGGGCATCGGTCAGACGTGTTGCACCGCCTGTGTTGCCTCTGCTGATGCCCAACACCGCCAGGCCATCCACCACCCCCTCGCGTAATCGCCCACGCGTGTTGCCCCTCGCCCCAATGCTGGCGTTGTTCGCGCTGTTCAGCGTTGCCGCGTTCATGTTGCTGTTGCTGTTCAGTGTGCTGCCGTTACCCCTGCGGTGGTGTGTGCGACGTCCACGCGGTGCGGTAACGGCCGCCGCGTCACTACCGCCGATCTGCGACGCGCCGCTGCGCTGCAGAGACAGCATTGGCGGCAGCGCGGCAAGCGTGTTCGACTGCGCGCACACGTTCGGCGAGGACAGCAGCAGGTGCACGTTGTTGCTGTTGAGGCCACTGCTGCCCGCCGTCGTGCGTCCGGGCGTGAAGGTGTCGCTCATCACACGTGCGAGCGCGGGAGAGGTGTCAAAGGGAGAGCCGAAGGCGGAGCCGAGACCTGACAGGGCCGGGCCGGCATCTGCATCGTCGCCACCGTCCTCGCCTCCGTGTTCGTCGTCCCCGTCATTCACACTGGTGGCCGGCGCGATCGCGAGCACGGCTGGCATGAAGTGCAGCGCGGGTGTCGACAATGCTGGCGCCGCCGCACTCGTCAGTTCGGGCGACAGCACCTCGTCCGTGCCTTCCGGCATTGGCAGGAACTCGACCGCGAACACGTGGCTCCCCGTGTCGGAGAGGGACACCTGCTTCTCGTCGTGCATGGTGGCCACCGAGGGGGTAAGGAGACTACCGTTGCGGCGCGGCTCCGTGGGGTGGTTGCACGCCTTCTGTGTGTCGGTGAAGGACGGTGTACTGCCACTAAGCAGCACCCTGCCCTCGCCCGTGTTTGGTGCGTGCGGAGGGGCAAGCGTTGGTGTTGCCGTGACAGCTGTCCCTGCAAGGCGATTTGCCATCTCGCTCGGTGGAGAGGTGCTGTTGTCTAGGTAGTAGCGAACAAAGGCACGCGCCTTCTCGACGGTCCACCGCGCCGTGGGGCTGCGATTCAGCAACCCGGCAAGCAGCGCAAGCCACTTGTCACCGTAGGCTACGGGCACGACCGGGATGAAGTTTACGTCTGTGATATCCTCCGGACTTCGAAAGGGCAGCTTGCCGACCAGCAGCGTGAAGAGCGTCACTCCCATCGCCCACATGTCAACGGGCTTGCCGTACGACTTTGCGCCGTCCCACAGCTCCGGCGCGATGAAGAGTGGCGTGCCTTTGGTGCCAAGAACCTGCGGGCCACCAACACGACCACCGGCGCCGCTCATCGTTGTGCTCATTGCCATGCTCTGCGCCATGAGCGTCTCCATGCGCTGACGGTACGACGTGTCGAACGTTTCGGCCACGCCGAAGTCCGCGAGATACGCGTGGCCGTCCTTGCTGACGAGGATGTTGTCCGGCTTGAGGTCGCGGTGCACCACGTCGTGGCGGTGCAGGTACTGCAGCCCCGTCAGCATCTCGCGCGCGTAGCGGGCAAGCTGCTGCGGCGGCACCGGGTCGCACACGAAGTCGCTGTTCGCGCGCACCTCCACCTTCGCCACCACGCCCTTGTCCACGTACTGCATCACGAGGTACAGCTTGTCCGCGCTCGGGTCGTCGATCACCTCGTAGAGCGAGACGATGTTGCGGTGGCGCAGCTTCTTCATCACCTCGACCTCGCGCATGAAGGCGTTGTACTGCTTCTGCGCGAGCGTCATGCCACCGATACGCTTGCGAGTGTCGGCGCGCTTCACCGCTTTGATCGCCACCATTTTCTTTTCTTCCTCGTCGAAGGCGAGCTTCACCTTGCCACAGGCGCCTCGGCCCAGCGTGCGTATCACTCGGTAGTGGTTAATGTAAGACGTCCCATCCACCTTGCGGCGCACGAGTTCGTTGCTCGCGGTGGCAGGAGGACGCGTCGTGATGCTCGCGATGGAGCGGCTGAAGGCGTACTGCGCGAGGGAGGACACGTTGAAGGTGTCCACGAGATGTCCGTCACCGCCGAGGAGCGCGGTCACTTTGGGCGACGGCTGGCGCTGATGGCACGCAGCTGCAGGCGCCGAGAGCGACGGCACAGAAGACATGGAGCTTAACTGTTGTTGTGGGTGTTGGTGTGTCTGTGGCGCGAGAGGAGGAGTGAGAACAGCGCTGCCACTCTTGCCCGATGCCTGGTGTTGCTGGCTGTGCTCAGCAGTCGGCACTCCCGCGATAGTTGCAGTGCCTGCGGGCGTTGTGGTGGCCGGATGCATCGACTCGAATGTCGCCAGCGGCATGGAGCAGGTTTCTGTTCCCATCCCTGCCACCTCTGCTGAGACAGCGGCGTCCTCCTCGTCACACGACGACGCAGACGAGGACGTCGCGGTGTCGTGCGGTGCGGCCGGCACAACAACAACCGCTGACGTCGCACGGCCCCGCATTCGGGCAGGCGTCACGCCACTCTTCGGCGCATCAGCGAGCGGGCAACCAACGCCGCTGCGCTGTTGATGAACAGCAGAGCGGAGGCGCTGCGCGAAGTCACAGTTGGCGGGCGACCCGAGCGACACACGACGCTGCTGTGCTGCCGCGGATGTCGGCGCGCACGGCGCCGGTGGCGGCAGCATGAACGCGTGGTGCAGGTGCGACGGCGCGACAGGCGGCGGTGGTGGAGGCGGCGTGTGTGTCCTTCCCCCCGACACAGTAAAAGACGGGGGAAGAGGGAAAGGGGTCCACGCAGTCGCTGACTCGGCTGTTGTTGTTTGCTGCTGCTGCTGCTGCTGCTGCTGCGGTTGCTGCTTGGCGGAGCAGAGATTAAAGTTTGCAGCATTACCGGTGGTAGCACCGGCAGTGGCAGGTGCGCGTGGTGCGTCGTTTAGATGCCAGATTGGGCTCTCTGCGTCGTGCAGTGTGCTTGGCGCTGCAGCAGCAACTGCGGCTGGTGGCGGCGTGTGCGTTGTGAGTTTAGGCGTTGAGAAGGAAGACGACGGCTGCGGCAGGAGCGTCACGAGGCCGCTGTCCGCGCAGGTACGCTCAGAGCCGGACACCGGGCGTGAAGGCGGCTGCGACATCGCACAATCCATTGCAATGCCTTTCCTTCGCGTGCCGACTTAGTTTTTTTTTTTTGGCGGCGGCGACGATGCGGATACGGGGCACAGCACAAGGAGGCGTGAAGAAAGAAAAATACAAAGAAAGTAAGGTGTGGGGAAGGAGGGGTGTAACAGAAGAGAAAGCAAAGAGTGGTACCAGTGGAAACAATAAGAGGGGGAGAAAACAGAAAAAAGAAAAAAACACCAACCAACACAAATTTAAAGATGAGAAAAAAAAAATGCCGCAGAGGACGTAGTGATATGATGCAGCTGCTGGCTCTTTGAACAACAACAACAACAACAAAAGGTTAGGACCTTCTTGTTGCCCACGTTGCGCGTAGATATGTGTATGAGCTGGTGTTTGAATTTAAGAAAGTACTTCTGGTCTTGCGCTCGTGTTCACGCTATTCCGTAGATGTACAAAGAGCTCACGAATACGACCTCAGCAGGACACGCGGCAAGACAACAGCAAGCAACAACAACAACAACAAAAAGGAATAGACGACACTTGCTGTTGACGGGTCGGTGTGCAGGGCACCGTGAGAGGTAAAGAGAGAGGAAAAATTATTTACAAAGAAGGAGAGCGATGATCTGGGCACAGCGGTGGCGAGGGGGGGATTAAGAAAGCCGCAGTGGGTATATAAATGAAAGCAGAAGGAAAAGTCAAAAAAAAGTGGAAGAATTCGAAAAGCACCAAGTAAGCGAGCAAGAGAGAGAGAGAGAGAGTCGCAAAGGTAACGTCTTAAGGAGAGAGAGAGAATTAAAACAGAATATAAATGTACCCTCAGGTAATGAGGGATAAAAAAATCAAAGAAGAAAGTTGTGGGGGCAAGGGAGGTGAACAAGAAACAAGGAAAGCAAGCACTTACAAGGGAGAGGCGGGAGTGTGAGAGGAGGCTATATAATGTAGGAGAAAAACAAAATGAAGAGAGGAACCGCAAGTTGGTGAGAGCGTTTCTCTCAGACTATTGCGCTTCTGCTTCCTCTGTGTATGTGCGTAGCGCGTGTCTTCGAAGAAAAAAAAATAATTGTTGAGTATTTTTTTTTGTTTGCTATTTACAACACGGGCACAGAGGCGTATTGCCTTATGCACTGTCTGTGCCTGCCGCAACAGCACGAAAACCGGTGAAAGAGAACACGTGCAGAAGACAAACAAAAAAAAAAGAAAAAATGCAGCAACCACAAAAAATTGGACAAATGGAAGAGAACAGAAGAAACAAAAGATCAGAAGCAGAGATAGACACCGCAAGGGCTTCTTTTTTTTCGAGGCAACAGCGGCACAACGGAAAAAGAACTATGTGTGTGCTGTGTTGAGTGCCGCGCCTTCCCGCAAGCAGCACCGTACCTGCACGCAGAACGAACGCCCAGATACACACGCAGAAGGAAAGATCGGCAAGGGTGTGTCGGCGTGCTTGCGTGTGTATGTTGCAGCACTTAACCCCTTTTCCTTTTTTGCGAGAGAAATTAGTTTGTGCGAGGTCGCGGATGTGTCCGTGCAGACGCCGCTGATAAACGTGCACAGGGTGGGTGGACTGCTGACGGAGAGGGAAAAGTCGTACACGTCTCTTTATTGTTGTGCTGCAAGAGTAGGTGAGAGAGAGAAAGAGAGTCCGGCGTGGTTTTTTTTTTTTTGTGTTTGAAGAAGAGTTGGAGGGTTAAGAGGTAGCGAGAGAGTGGCATACGTTGTGGTGTGCCGTCTTGACAGCAGCGCGTCATGGAGGGCCTACTCGACTCAGCGGCGCACATACACGCAGAGACGCGCCTTCAGTACCGTATCACGCCATCAACAGCGATGAGAGAACGTAAAGAATGAAATGTATAAAAGGGAGAGAGAGAACGACAGAAACGCAAAAAAGCTGTTCTTGATCGCTTCTCTCCGCGTTTTTCTCCCTTACATCTTTTTCTGCGGCGCATACTGACTTCACCACGCAGCATCATCATCGAATTCTCTGTTTTTTTTTTCTTCGCGTTCGCATATCTGTGTATTTCTGCTTCTTCGTGCATGTGGCCGACTGCACAGCACCTCACCGGAGGCAACCACGAAAATGAAAAAAAAAAGAAGAAAAATAGTGATTAGTCAGCGCATATGTGAGGAGGAAGGCAATGAGAGAAAGAATGATGCACATTGAATTATACCAGCGAGGGTAAGAAAGAGAAAAATGAAAACACACACGCACACACCCAAAAACAACACACACACGGGGGAAAAGCAAAGAACACATTAGGAAAGACAAGGAGCGCAACAGCGGCGTGCAGGAGGAAAGAGCGGTGAGCATAGTTTCTCTCTCTCTCTGGTGCACGTTCCCAACACCGGGAGAAACCACTATCACCTTCCCTCTCTCCTTTTCCTTCACTCTCTTTCTAAAACTATAATACAAAAAAAAAGTCAGAATGCAGAAAGAGACCCGCTAAACGTACATACGAGGGAAAAGCAAACAAAATGAGCAAAAGTAAGTTTTTTCTTTTTCTCTTTTCGACATGATCAGCAGGGTTGTCGGAGACACGCAAAACTTTGAGCATCAACACACAAGACGTAGCAGCAACGAAAGCAGACAGCAAAAAAAAAACAACAACTTATTTTTACTTTGCGCATCGCAGATGTGGGCAGCGGTGAGACTGCGCACGTGTTCACCTCCGCAGTGACACTCACTCACACTTCACCCCCTCTCCCATCTTAATGATGCACGCCCGCCACATAGAAGGGCGGCACCGTCGTCAGTGCATCCGTCTTTTCCAGCAGCAGCGTCTCCTCGTCGTATATCATGCGGCGCAGATGCTGCATCGCGAACTCGGCGGCGTCGGCATCGCGCTTCTCCTGCGGCGTTGCCGCGTCAGCACCGCCACCCGCCCGTGTGCGCGCCTTCAGCGCATCGACACGCGCCTGCACACGTGCAAGCTCGTTCCGGTGACTCTTCAGCGCGTCGGCAACGGAGTTGTACCGCAGCTGCTTCCCCGTGTAGGCGTTCAGGTTGTTCTGGTAAAAATCCATTGCCGTCCCAAACGTCGACGCAGCGTTGGGCGAATGCACCTGCGGCTCTGTGCCCGTGATGGCACACCCACAAATGGTGTAGCACGCACCACGTAGCGCGTACATCAGCAGCTGCGCCGTCGCGTCGCCTGCCGGACGCGCCACGGCAGCCTGCAGCACCTGCGGACCCCCGCGCGTCAGCAACAGCAAGAGCGAGGACACGCACACGTCTTGCTCCGCGCTGACGTACAGCTTCTGCCAGAGAGAAACAGCGAGCAGGTGGGGCGGCGCACCGGCGGCGGAGAGCGCCTTGTCATGATGAAACGCCATCGCAAGCGCTTCAGCCACGTCGCGAGAGGAGTGAACAGGTGTCAGCGCTGCGTTGGCGACGCACACGCCCGTCAAGGGTGACTTCCCCAGCAAGAGCGGGCTGCCGCCGCGAACACCGCGAGCGTGCCCTCCATTACTCCGGTTTTGCCCTCCTTCTTCTTGCTGGTGCACTGCGCTGCGCACGGCAGATCTGTCGAGCAGGTCCAGCGCGCTCTCGTCGTCGAGATACGCAGCGGAGAGGAAGAAAGCTGCCTCGGGCGGACAGCTGGACATGGCGTTTCGGCACACGTGTTGCACCAGTGCTTCTGCTACCCCGCTCTCCTGCGCAGGAAGGGTCTCCTGGAACACCATGGCTGCGTTGTACCCAGCCAAACAGCCAGCCACCGCATCGTGTAACAAGGGTGAGGCACTGAACGTGGCAAAGTTGTGTGTCGGGGACACGCGCGTTTTCGAGGACGGTGTGTCGTCCCTCGTCAGGCGGAGAATGTCGTCGAAGGCGTACACCGACTCCACTGCACCGTAGTTCACTGTCACCTCGTTTGTGGCCGATGTCGTCACCTTGCACGTTGATGTGCCTCGTGCTCCGCCCGCGTCTGCCGTCGACCTCCGCTCTGGCGATCTTGCTGTGCCCTCCTCGCTTAGCAGCAGCAGCATCGTGTGCGCGATGATGCCCGCGTCACGCGTGAGCGCGGCGGCAGAGACCGGCTGCCGCGCCGCTGCGTTCACCACCGCGCCGTCTCTGTTCTTCGCCGAAGCTGGCAGTTCGTCGCTGATGTCCACGATAGCCTCCACGCTTGCCAGTGAAGAGGCCAGTGGGTGCGCTGACTGCTGCTGCTGCTGCTGCTGGTGGTTCTGTTTTCCATTCAGCGGGGACTCGAGGGTCAGGGCTCCACACGAACCCCCACGCAGCTTCCGCAGACGCCCACTCGACGCGTTGGAGTACCGAAAGGACGTGAAGAAGAGCGTCTGCAGGTCTTCGATCGTGTGCGCCTGGTAGATGACAAAACCAGTGGTGTGTGCCGTGATGAGGTACTCGACGTGTTGCTCCGCCAGCGCCTCCAGTCTGGCAGCGTGCAGGAGCAGCTGCTGCTCCTCCTCGGGTGTCACCACTGGCGCCTGCTCCTCCCGCTGCTGCTCACGCTGCTGTTTCGCGCTCTCCAGGGCCAGGTAGATAGTCCGCGCGGTGCCGAGACACGATTGCACGTAGCTGCTCACGCTGCTACTCCGCAGTGCTTCGTTCTGCACCTGCGCGAGCGTCTGCTGTGTCCGCAGCACCTGTGACACGACGGCGTGCGACGTCTGCGCCGTCTCGAGCGTCACGAGGTGCACGGTCTGGCACGCCCCGCCCACCGCCTCGCTCAACAAGCCGAAGGGATAAACGGGCTGCTGCGGCTCCACCACCGCGTTCAGCTCGGCCAGCGCGTTCTCGAACATCGCGGTGGTGTTGCGCGTTACAACCACCGTGCAGGAGGAAAAGTTTGCGTCGTACTGGTACTCTGGAATGTGGTCCGGTGCGTCCTGCGGGTCCAATGCGCGTGTTGTTTTTCGCACCGCCGTCATCACGATGTACACCTCCGGATCATCTCCCGCAGCATCATCGGCGTACTGCAGCATCGAGTGCAGTACCGGCTGCACCTCGGCCACGTCGAACAAATCCACGCCGCGCGTCTCGAACAGAATCGCGCCGAAGAGCGGGGAGGCACCGACAAGGGCTTCTTCGCCGTCAACGCGGCGATCTTCAGGCGGCGACCCGACCTCCGCCAAGTCGCAGACGATCGTCGTGCCGCGCAGCAGCGAGCCGAACATGGTGAACTGCGAAGGGGATTCCTGCGTCATCTGCGCTTGAGAGACAGCCGTCATGATGGACTCCAGCACCTCCCACACCGGCAGACGCTGGAAGCTGCGCAGCGGCGTGTTGCTGCCACGATGATCACCGCCACCGCAGTGGGTGCACAAAAGCGCGACATTCGATTCGTTTTCAACAAAAGTTGTGTAAATCCCCTGCAGAGCAGAGAAGCGGTTCAGGAGCGCATAACCGCGGCTACTGGCATCGTAGTCACCTTCTTGCACTTCATCGACTTGGAAAGAGGCGTCTGCGACGGCGGGTGCGGCAGCGGAACCTTTCAGCACGAGCGTGTGACTGTCAACGACGCAGAAAGGCAGCGATGCGTTGCCGACACTGCTGTTGGTTTTATGATCACCCATCACCCCACCGGGAAGCACGAAGACGTTCGTCTTGACGCTCTCGCCGTACCCTGATGTGGTGCTCAGCGGCCCCTCACTGCCGTTTAGCCCTGTCGTGTGCTGCAGCGCGCTCGAGCTGGACGTGATGTCCGCCACCGGCGAGCGGCGCCGATGCCGATCGCTGCGTATTTGGGCGTCCTTGGAGTGTACGCTGAAGGTGTTCAAGCTTCCCTGATCGGTCGACAGCGACGAGTGCTGCTGCTGCTGTTGCTGCTGCTGCGTGTGTGGGACAACAGGCGGCGGTGGCGGAGGAACTGTCGGTACTGTTGGCGCATTCACAGCATTTGCAGCAGTAGTAGTGGTCTGTGTTGCAGACGGCGGCGCACGCGTGGGACGCTCGCGGCGTCGCA
This sequence comes from Crithidia fasciculata, assembly GCA_000331325.2. NCBI lineage: Eukaryota > Euglenozoa > Kinetoplastea > Trypanosomatida > Trypanosomatidae > Crithidia > Crithidia fasciculata. Next base: position 72,801 of record CM003420.1, on the reverse strand, counting down.
CAAACGATGGCATCTGGATCTGTATTTCTTTCCCGCTGTAGGACGAAGACACCGCGGACGGCAGCGGAGCGCCGCCACTGCTGCTCCCTCCCCGCTCCCACGCAGCACCACCTCTGTTCCTCTCGTTCACGATCTGCCGTGAGCCGCGCACCGCACCACCACCACCAGCAGCAGTCGCAGCAGCTTCAACGCTGGTCGTGGTGGCGGTTGGGGGAAGCAGAACAACGCGCCGCGCATTCAGGTACGGCTTCTGCGGGACTTCGGTGCACGGCGTCACCGCATAAAAGCAGGGCTCTACTGTCTTCGGATCTGCCAGCAACAACAGCGCATCACGCCGCATCTTGTCGAGGGAGACAATGTCCCTGTCCAGCTCGGCCTTCGCAGCGAGTGCTGTCGCGTCGAGAAAGCGCTGCACGCTTCCACTGCGTGGCGGCTGGTTGACGAAGCCACGCATGTACTGAGAGAACTCCAGCGTCGTCTTGGAGTACGTTAAGTCGTCACGGCGGTCAACGAAGGAGAGCACGGCGGAGCAGCAGTGGCCGCCAAAGGCCTGGCGGTACAGCGGGAACACGTGTGCGGGTTGGTGCGTCAGCAGACGCTGCAGCAGGTGATAGTTGTGGCCCACAAAGAGAATGTGTAGCGAGGAGAGGTAGACGTGTCGGCTTGCGACGCTTTCTGCGTGGGTGTTGTTGCTGGCAGCATCCTTTGTTCTTCCTGCGTCGCTGCCCGTCGTGTGGCTCGTCCCGCGTGCGCTGTGTGGAGTTGACAAGGGCAGCTTCAGGGTCGACATTGGGTGTTGTGTTGCACGCACCTGGCGCAGCAGCAGCGTCATGTGGACGAGTGCGCTGGGATCAGAGAAGGGGTCGCTGCGTAGCTGACGTGCATTTTGCACAAGCGCACGGCTCAGATACGCTGCGTCCTCCGAGGACTGCATCTGAACCGGGGGATCGTTTACGACGCAGGTGCCCATTACCGGGTTTGTTCCAATGCGAATCTCAGTTCGGCATTGCGCTGCATCGCCGCTCGGTGTCTTTGCTGCTGTTGTCGCTGACGTGGTGGTTGCAGAGGTGGTGGGCAACAAGTTTGTCAGCGTGCCATCGGCAAATAAACTGTGCGCCGTGAGAGAGAGCTCGTTCACAAAATCAGAGCCCATCGCCGCTGATTGCTCGTACACCCGCTGCACCGTTGTCGCGACGGCGTCCTCGGTGAGCGCGGCACACCGCGGCGTACCCGCAACGACGCACATGGCGTTGTGTCCGCTGAGGAAGTGGAAGCGCAGGGCGTCAGCGATCACGGACGTGCGCACGGCAGCGCCAGACTTGTACCCCACGTCGACAACCTCGTCCGCCGTGAAGCTCTCTCGGTTCTCCGACGCACCACCTCCACTGCCGCCAGATGATGAGGAGAGGGGGGTGAGCGAGGACGCGTGCCACGCCGCTGCGGTGGCCTCTGGAAACGCAGTTGCCGCTACGGGACGCAGCAGCGGCGCACTCGGGTACGTCTGCCGTGCATCTAACGGTGGCGGTCGCTGCGTCGCCGGCGCTTCGTTTTCTGCGTTCGCCTTCACAATAACAATCTGGACGTGCTGCTCTGCGTCCTTCGCTGGGGCATCCTTCTTGCCGTTCCCAGCAGCTGTTGCGGCTCCGGTTTGCGCTGCGGTGGATGTAGCGGTAGAGGTAAAAGACGGAGATGAGTGATCCACCTGCGCGTTGTTTTGTGTGAGCGCCGCTGCTGGATCGCCAGCGCTCGACTCCTCAGCGTCGGCGTCCCACAAAATGTTCGCCGTGCGCATCACCGGACCCACCGCAACAACCGCTTCTCCCTTCAGCGTCGCCCCGCTAGGTGAGAATCGGTGCGCCACGTTGTAAAACTGCGGAGGTGTTGTTGCTGTTGCTGTTGCTGTTGTTGTTGTTGTTTGCCGTCGACCATTCTTCACAGCAGCTGCAGCTGTGGCACCGTTTGACAAAGATCCGTTAAGACGCGGTCGGCTTCGAAGACCACCCAAAGCGGTCATCGTGTCTTGTGGCTTGCTGGGTGTCGGCGTGCTGCCCTGTCCCCTTCCATCGCCACCACTGCTGCGTTGCTGGTGGTTTGCGGGAGAGGTGGTGGCGGTGGTGGAAAAAGACGTGGGCTTCGACATCGCTGCTGGCGCGCTGTTGCGGTGCGGCGCGACGTGGCCGTTCTTCGCCGGCACGGAAGGCATCAGCGGCGTTGACTCTACCAACTCCCGCCTCTGCTGCTCTGCCTGCGGTTTCTGAGTGAGGGCGGACAGTTTTTGCGAGTAGGGGTAAATGGCAGGCATCGCTTCCAAGGCGCCGTCAGAGTTTGCGGTGTTGGGAGTGGTGCCGGTGGTCATCGAGCGCCGCGACGACGTTGGTGTGAAGTTCCACGCCGAGGATGTCGCTGTTCGCGTACCCGCAGCTGTGGGGGAGGGGGACACGGTGGAGCGCGTGCCCGGCGCTAAGAAATGCCGTCCAAAGCGCGCCATGCCATCTTCGGTGCCCGTCGACATGTCCGACACACCCGACTCGGGCCGCGAGCGGAGGAGGCTCGTGTTCGTGGTTGGCGCGGTGACGGCCGGGGCGGAGGTCAAGGACGGCGCAGGCAGAGAAGTCCCGTTCGCCGCTGTCGGCTGTTGTCCGCTTTCCCTCCTCGCCTTCGCACTCGGCCCCCGCTTTAACGCGCTCATCGTGCTCTTCGACGAGGAGGCCAGCAAGTCGGTGAGTTGGGTAACGCAGAAGTAGGAGGGTTGCTGGAAGTAGGAGAAGGCGTCGCTGGATGCGCTGGGGCTGCGGCGTGCGTACATGTCCGCATCGGGACCAAAAGACGCAAAGCTATACTCCGTTTCCTCCATCGCGTGTTGGAAGCGATGAAGTCAATCGGTGTTTGCGTGTGTGTGTGTGTGGGTGGGTGTGGGCAAAAGAAAAAAAAGAAATGAAGTACAATGCGAACGATGAGTGTGCTTGAGGGTACGTGTCGTGGTGCTTCGGTGCACGGCGCGTAAATGAAGAAAAAAAAACTATGAAATCAGCCTCTAGTGTACAGCACAGATGAAAAAAATGAGTGTGGAACCGAAAAAAAAAAGGATAAAGAATTACGAAGCGAGAGGGGCAGAAGTGTCAGCGCTGCGGCACGCCACTCCAACTCAAGAGATGACAGGAGACGAGAGACCAAAGAACGAGAGAGCCTTGGTGAAGGAGAAAACAAAATCAAATATGAATCTAGGCAATTTGAGCAATGGAGGGAAAAAGAACCAACTAGCGCTCGCGTGAGCCCCCCAAAAAAAAATGAGGAGTAGAGAACAGACAAACGACACGGCAACTCTAGAGAAAAATGAAAAAAAAAAGCAAAAAAAAAAACAATTAAAGTGTAGTGGACGAATGAAAAAACAGAAAAAAAATACAATAAAATCGAAGAAGACTCTAATGAGTGGAAAAAAAAAAATACACACAGGTGGTGCAAGCAGAAAAGATATGTGGACAAGGGGAAATTCACAAGGCGCACACGCACTCACGCACCGACGCAGAGACTAATGTACATAAAATATTTAAAAAAAGAGGGCACCAAAGGCGTTAGAGACGGAGAGAGGGGATGAGGGGTGAGTTAATGCAGATTTGTACGGCATGCAGGGCTCCTGTCCACCATGTTCATTAATAAAAATGCAGCTGAAGCGAACCTTTTTCTCCCACTCGCACCTAGGAGTAAAGGGCTGACGACTTTCTCGACAGCAGAGAGCGTACTTTCCTTAGTGTCAAGAAAGATAAGATAATACTTTCAGTAGTACACGCGGCGCAGTGCCCTTCCCCTCCATTTCTCAACTCGCTTAAGGGCAGACTCAACGTAGTTGCCTCAATGTGCGTCATCATCACCGGAGCGTTGGCTCCGCTGCTGGTTGTCGAGGACAAACCCACGTTGTCAGCGCGGCTGCTTCTCAGAGTGCAGTCTGCAAAAGTGCTTTCTTGCCGTCCTCTTCTCTCATTCTTTCAAGTATCTCTTTCTTTTTTCGTTTAGTACTTGGACCTTTTCTTCCACTCGGCCTTGCGAGAGAAAGAGTGATCTGAAACATTTAATAGGCACAGACACACGGAGCGAATAGAATAGAATCAAGAGATGCCGCCACCGCTATACACAACAGCCGCCAACTCGCATAACTTGAAAACGCCAACACGAACCACAACGACAACGAGAACAATACGGGAAACTAAACAAATAATAAAAGAAAAATACAAAGGGACGAGATAAATACGGAACAAGAGGAGGGAGAGAAGAGCCCACACACACACACGCACACATACGCACGCATGTACATCACTGGGTCTACTCCTGCTCCGCCTGGCGCTTCTTCTTTGCGGCCTCCTCCTCCCGCTCCTTCTCGACCTCCACGACGAACTTCTGCAGCTCCTCCTCGGACAAGTAGCGCGTGTCCTTGTACTGCAGCACAAGCAGCTCAATGTTGCGCGACCCGCTCTCCACCACCTCCAGCAGCGACTTCATCGCGAAGTGCACACAGGCATCGCGTGACATGTTGTCCGTGTAGTTCTTCTCCATGTACTCGATGACCGTCTGATCATGGCGGCCAATTGCGACGGCGCGCCAGGCGGAGCTCATGCCGGACGGGTCCGTCTTCCACAGATGCGGCTTGCCATCCTCGTTGAAGCCGCCGACGATCGTGGCGACACCGAAGGGGCGACTGCCCCCGCTCTGCGTCGACTTCTGCTGCACGCCGGCGAGGTAGCGCACCAGCATGTCCACGTCCATCTTATCCTCGTAGTTCAGCGAGAAGCGCTGGCACTCTAGCTGAGCCTTGTTGATCAGCACACGGGCATCCGCGGAGAGCCCCGCAAATGCCAGGTAGACGTGGTCATCCACCTTGTAAATCTTGCGCACCGTGCGGCTGTCCTGCAGCTTCACCACCGACTTCTTCTCGACGGCGATCACGACGCAGTCGGCGCCAAGCACGCCAACCGCAGCGAGCCCCTTCTTGACGGCCTCCTGGGCGTACTCGACCTGGAAGAGATGCCCGTCAGGCGAGAAGACGGTAATCGCGCGATCGTAGCTCATTGTGCGGTCTGTTAGTGTTCGTGCACGTGCGCAAGAGAAGTAAGCAAAGAGTGAAAATAAAAGAACAAGCGCGAAGTGGAAATCTTCGCTTTGTTTGGATCTTCGATTTCTCAAATCTTTGACACAAAGATGGACTTCAAGAGAGAGAGAGTACGAGTAGTGGTGAATAGGGGGAAGATGGAGAGAGAGAGACGCGTACGGCAGGGATGAATCGTGTTGGTGGACGGTGCAGTGCGGTCGTGTGTTGTATAGTGACCGTGTGTACCGCGAGTGCAGATGGAGCTGCCTGTGTCTGCGTGGCTTTGTGTTTGATTGGCTGCAAATCGAAGGGACACTAAATTTAAAGAAAAGCGACTAACTCGATAGGGTAAGGAAAGAGAGAGAGAGAGAGAGAGGGACATGGTGTAGAATCTAAATAGGGAGTAGTGAAGCCGCTTCGAGGAGCCTGCGGGTGTCGAGCACCGTGTCGAACTCCACGTGAAAGGCAAGTAAAGCACGCGGGTGCAACGTCAACACCAACACTCAAGACAGCAGAGAGAGAGATATTTTCGTTCACCTTCTAAATCAATAATGAAAAAAGCATATAGGGGAAAAAGCAGTTGTAGCAGTTAACAACAAGAAGCAAAAAAAAAAGGGCATGGGAAAATAGTTGTGCCACGGCAGCGACATCCATGCAACTCTTTTTTTTTTCCACTCCAATATCATACGTACACGAAGGTCGGCGTCTCGGTGTAGTCCCACGGGTCCAACGCGCCAAACAGCATCTCGCAGCCGACGACGACGTCTTCCTGATTCTCCACGACTTCTCCGTGGTCCAATAAAGCAACAGGCGCCTCTGACACGGACAGAAAAGAGGGGCGTACATCAGAAGAGGATTGCGTTGAGGGATGTTGCATCTCCGCTCGTAGTGCGATGGACAAGGGTGCACAGAGCGGACATTTCAATACTTCCAGGCGCCACTGCGCACGCGCACTCAAACTCTTTCTGCTTGGCCGTACGCGCACCGTACGCAGACGCAGCCGCACATTCACGTTGTGGAAGAAGAGACGCCCGAGTTCGCCAACATCTGCGCTGCTGCGGCTCTCCACGTCACGCTGCACGGCGTCACCCTTACCGCCGTCGTCGTAATTGTTGTTGCTGTGACCAACCGATCGTGTTGTGCCACCAAGGCCATCAGTCAAGGGTGTATGAAACGCCTGAAAAGACGACGTGTGCCCTGTGCTGCTGTGCTGCGTGATCAACAAGACCACCACCTGCGCCTCCTCAGCGAGACGCTTCAGCGCATGCGAAATATTTGCCAGCGCGTCGTGCCGCTGAAGGGCGTCGTGTTCGCCGAAGCTAAAACTGCGCCGCAGCAGATCAGGAAAGGAGTCTACTACGACGATGCCGATACGACGAAGGTGTGAGAGGTCGCGCAGCCACACATGCAGCAGGTCTTGCAGTGCATCCAGGTCAGATACACACGCTACATGCAGTGCTTCTCCCATCGAGCGTTGACTTTGTCCACCACCACCACTGCTGCTGCTGCTGCCACCGTTCGCGGACGTGTCGAAAGCCGCGAAGGGTGTGCGAGTAGCCGACGAGGGCTGCAACCAGACGCACTCAGCGCCACCCTCCATGATGGCACGGCACCACGTAGCAGCCACACGTGTCTTTCCGCTTTGTGCCGGTCCGGTCAGCTCCATAATCCAGCCCCGCCGCAGTCCGCCCAGCAGAGCCGCGTCGAGAGTGGGCCAGCCCGTTGCCAGAGCAGCAGCAGAAGCAGTAGCACCCTTCGTGTCGGTGGCGCTTTTTGTCATTGTGTTGTGTTGTGGAGAGGACGTTGAGCAGTGCTCTTGTTGTGTCTGCCCGTCTGCGCGCATCCGCTTGCGAGGGCGATCTGCAAGAGAGTCAGCGGCAGCAACAGTAAAGGCCATCACGCTGCTCGCGGTGCAGCCGAGAGAGGTAGGCGACGTGGGCTGACGAGACAGAACGCGCCTACTTGCCTCTTTTCTCCACCTCCGCGCTGCCGCCAGCGAAACGCGAAAGAGAGAGGTGATTTGTGCGTCCGGCATGGCAAGTAGATTGCAGTCGTGTGGAATTGAGAGCGGGGCGTCGGCTGCGTTGACGCGTGAGGCGCTGCCACCGTTGCTGCTGCTGCTGTGGAAAATGGGGTGCGTCATGGCTGTGATATATTGAAAGTGCGCATACACACTCACGCAGAGGAAAGGCGGACTATGCGAAAGTGAAAGGAGATAGGAAAGAAGAAAAGAATTAAAGAAAAAAAAAAAAGCACAGTGCAGACACGAAATACTGGAGCGCCTACAGCGCCACATCAAAGGAGTGGGCAGCGGCGGAGCGAGGTAAATAACGGCAATTCGTGCTTCGACAAGCATTATGTGCGCAGCGTAGACGAGTATGCCTATCGCTTCACTTTTCCTCCTCTTCATTTGCTTTTTTTTTCAGTTTTCAGAAACGTGCCTACGCGTCAACGCACACGCACAGAAAAACACAAAAACAAAAACATAAAAAGAGGGATAATCCCACGTATGTGTTGTCGACCAGAAGTGTGCATCTACGCGACTATGCAACTCAGCACACACAGTTGCGCAGACGCCATGACAGCGCGAAAGAGAGAGAGTAAGAGCTGGAGTGTAGGCAGGTGAGACAGACGAAGTGAGTAGAGGAGCCAAGAATAGCAGTTGCCACACATGCTACACTAACAAACATCTCCTCTCGTCTTTCTTTGTCCTCCCTTCGTTTTTTTTTTCACGCACTTTACTGCTTGCTGCACATCTTCTCGTAAGTCTCGTTCATCACCTTGGCCAGCTCCACGTCCTTCTCCGTCACCTTATTGCCGGCATCATGCGTGCAGAGTCGCACATGCACGCGGTTGTACACGTTCTTCCAGTTCGGGTGGTGCTGCATGCTCTCACATGCCGGCGCCATCGCGTTCATAAATTTCAGCGCCGCCATGAAGTCGGGGAAGGTGTACTCGCGGTGGATGAAGTTGGAAAGGTTGCCGTCGACGCGCCAACCCGGGAGGGTCTGCAGGGCCTGCGTGACGGCGAACATCGGCATCGCACGCGGCGCGAGGAGGAAGGCGGTGCGGAACATCGCGTCAAGTACTTCGTTGCTAAAAGCCTAAAAAAGAAATAGTGTATTCAGACGTGTGTGTCGCGTTGATAAGAGAGGCTACTAATCGCTAGCTAGGATAAAATAAGGTGCAGATGATACTTTTTGTTTCGTGTTGAGAGTGGTGCTGAAGGAAGTTGAGGGCAGAAACAGTAATTAAAAAAAAAAAGAAATAAAGTAGGTGACATCAGTGAAAAATGGTCTCAGGGAAAGTGTTATCTACCGCACAAAGCACACGATGTGGTACTGGTTGTTATCTTCTTGTTGTGCAGATCCACTTTACACTCTGGGGAATCAAAGCTGACGCAGAGAGGACACACCTTCACTGCATTACTGCTCACTACCCACAAAAGAAAAAAAAAAAAGGAAGATCGGAAACAACGCATCTAGTCGTCCTTTCTCTTCTTCTACTCGTTCTGTTCTTTCTTCGAAGTAACAGTCGTACCCACCAGAACTCAAAGTTGCACCGGAAATACATGTGTAATTGAATTCGCCATCTACATAGTAAACTCATTCTCCTCGGCATCGTTGTGCGGGTTGTCCTCCTCCTCTGCCGCTGCCAACCTGGCCAGGATGACGCGCCGCTCCGCCTCGAGGTCGTTGGTGCGCCGTCGCAGCTCGCGTCGCTCCTCTTCGAGCTGCTGCATGCGTGTGTCGATGGACTGCAGGAGTTGTTGATGCTGTTCATCGACGAGGGGAGCGCCGTTCGGTGGTGAGGTGGAGGCCATTTTGGTTGCTTCCGCTGCTGTGGTTCCTTGTTGCACTGCATTCAGAAAAGGGGAAGAGAGAGGGAGATAGAGAGTGTGTGTTGCTGCCGTGTGTGTACCGCGCTCATCCACATGCTGTCTCGCAATCGCGACTTGAAATACCCAAAACGAAGATGCTTTTCACCAATAGCGACACACGGTACAACGACATGTGATTGCTTCTACTTTTTCCTTGTTTCTCCTTTCCTCTATCGTTTTCCGCGGCTTTTACCATCGCCAACGAACGGTCAAGAAGTGCGCGGTGATGAGAGGTGGTGGCTTTGGTGCTCACAGCCGACTAGGCTAGTAAAGGCAGATGTAGTACGAGAGGGAGAGAGAGAGAGCAACACCGCATCGATACACACAAAGCAATGCAATTGGAAAGTAAAGCAGAAAAAAAGTTCGTTTTTAGCGCAAGAGGAAAAAAAAAAACTGATCCCTTAACTTGTTTTGAAGATTTCGTTTTGGTCAGCTGTAGAACATTTCGGACGTGCACCACCCCAGCTGCACCTCCACCTTCACTCCCCTATCCACCACAACAGAACGCAGCTTCTCCAGCGCAGCTTCCTTTACCGCCACCGCGGGCACGTGCGTCATCGGCGCGGTCAGCAACATGCTGTAGGCGGGAGGGAAGAGATGATTGTTCTTTGGACTGTGCACCACCGCACCGCTAACGCCGAGCACCGCCTCGACATAGAAGAGCTGATTGAGCATTGGGCAGTCGCTTGCGATGGTGAAGAGCCCGATAGCGCCCTCCACATCACTGTAGTTGACGGCGCCGAAGTGTGCGACGGGTTTAGGATACGCTTCCGCCTCGTCGAGTTCCGCGACGTCGTCTACGGAGGAGCACAACGCGGTGTTGGGAATCCACACGAGAGAGCCGCGGAAGGGTCGGCCGGAGCCTTCGGCTGGACCGTACGGGCACCACGACGTGTGCTGCACGACGTGTTGCAGGCCCTGCGGATGCAGAATTTGCAAGGAGGCGGACACAGGGAGTGCGCAGAGGGAGGAGACGAGGAGGAGGAGCAGCAGCGGCACAGGAAGAAGCAGTGGAGCGGGGCGGTAAGAAGAGTAGTGTGTCTTTGCGGTGGTTGCGGTGCCACAGCTACTGCGCGTCTTGTGCGATGGTGCGTGCATGATAGAAGGATGTACTTGAGCTACACTCGGTAAGAGAAACAGCAGTTTTTTTTTTCTCTTTCGGTTCTACGACACGAAATAAATATTTATTTGTTGCTGCTGATGGGAGGCGTAGCTGCACCGAGCGCGGCCGCGTCTCGCTTTGCGGAGTAAGGAATAAAGATTTTTTGCTTATGGTTTGAGTGCATGTGTGTATTGTTTCGAGAGGTAAAAAAGGGGGAAGAGAGTAGATGAAGGAGGGAGAGAAAGAGCGCGCTAAAGAAGCACGGTGGACTGCTGCGGGTTCAGGTAAGATGATGCCCGTAGGCGTGCGACTCGAGCCTCTCGTAGAGTGGATGGCAGCTGTTGCTGCTCAGACCGCTAAACTCAAGAATACGAAAAAGAATGTGGCGTCTCCGTGCATCGACGTCTACTCGGAAGAGAGGGAGAGCTGAGAGAAGAAAGAAGCCAACAGGAGGCAGCTTCCACGACGCTGTCGTCGTGTGATGATCTATACTGTCTTCTTTTTTTCGTTTTTTGGTTGTCTGTGTGCATGTGTGCATGCACCACGTGCAGCGTAAGATCCTCCACGAAGCCAACACGAGAACAACGAAGAAAGACAGGAGCAATGAATTGGGAAGAGATGGGAGGAGAGCGGCCAGTGGGAACAAAGAGGAGAAAAGGCCAACACATCGCGGAGGCGACCAGCCGTTGACACACACGACAAGACAAGAAAGAGAAAAAACCAAAAGTAGATGGATGAAAGGCAACAAGAGAAAATGAAACAAACAAACAAACAAACAAACAAAGAAAAGACCAAAGGACATTTTGCGTTTGGTTAAATTTGAAAATATTCGTGGAGGAAGAGAGTGTGAGTGTGTGTTGTTCCTGCACGCACACACGCACAGAAACAGACATACAACTCACATCGCCCTCCTCGCCTACGATGCCAAAATGTTCGTGAGTGGGTAGGGAAAGCCCGCAATTGAGACAACACGGCAACATTAAAAGACGTTGTGAAAGAGGAAGAGGAGGGAAGAGAGGCTGATTGCTGCGTCCACGGCATCCTAAACTCCACACAACAACAACAAAAAACTTCCACAAAAAATGTAAGCCCAAAACTTTTTTTTCTTTTGTGCGCTGTCCGTTAAGCGGCGTCAAACACGAAGAGAGAAAGAGATGTGTGCTGTTGTGTGCGACGCCATTGAACCACAGCCATGAGAAAATAAGAAAAAACCAGAACCAAACAAATAAACGGCACACAAACACACACACGAGCACACAGGAATGGACAGTTGACGGCTACGCAACTCTTTCTTTGCGACAAGGGGAAGGGACGACACTCAAGACCTACTCAACAAGCGAGATAAAGGTAACGGAGAAACAAATTTAATCGCTGTCAATGTTGTTGTTGTCCCCATATTGAGGAAAAAAAAGCTGAGTGCGAAGAGAGAGAAAGAGAGAGGCAGCAGGCGAAGACAATACTCTCTCACTCTCTTACTCCTCTAGACACCACCACCAGTACTTTACACCTTCTCCTTCCCCTTGATCTTACGCAGATTCTCCCACATGTAGTGAGACTCATCCACCACCTTCATCGCGTACGACTTGTCCTTGAACTCACCGTTGAAGGCAAACTTGTTCTCCACACCACCCTGGCAAATCTTATACACACGGAACCACTCCCGCAGGGCATCGAGGCAGCCTGGCAAAAACTTGGGCACGTCATCGATGTCCTTCATGAAGCGCGCCACCGGGTCGTTCACCGACATGCAGATCACCTTCCAGTCCATCTGCCCGTCGTCAATCATCCCGAGCACGCCCAACACCTTCACCGGGTGAATCTCTCCCACGCGAAGCTGGCGCATGCCAATCTCAACGCCATCGATCGGGTCGTTGTCGCCGCTCACGCCATCTTCAAAGATAACCTCGGTGCTCTCCCACGTCTGCGGGAAGGCACCGTAGTTCCACATCATGTCCCCGTGCTTGTAGAAGCGCGGCAACCCGTTCTTGATGTCCTGCTTGATCGGGTTGAAAGGCTCGCCGGTTGCGATTTCAAACTTGGCGCGGGTCCACTTGGGAATCTCGCAGATGAAGTTGTAGCGGTTGGCGCGGATGTGCTCGGGCTTCGTGCGGACCGGATCACGCACGTAGAGGGGCACGTCGTGCCAGGGGCTGACCTGGCGGCGGTACCCCGATTCCATATCCTTAAAGTAGTACTTGACCCGGTAGCTCGGAGTGAAAATCTCCCCCTCCTCCTTGATCTTCAGCTGCTGTTGATGGTAGGGAACCGAGAAGTCAGCGGAGACCAGCGAGAACGTCTCCTTCGTCATCTTGGCGTTCGGGTGCGTGATCCACCAGGTCCAGAACTTGTCGAACGTGATGTGGCCGTCGATGCCCTTCAGGTCGGCCAGCATTTGGTCGCTCTGCTCCTGCGACATGTTCCGGCCGGCGTAGGTGCAGAAGTCCCGCAGCTTGTCCGCATCGAGGTGCCCGACCTGCGTCACGTCGAAGGCAGAAAACATGCGGTTCATGATGCTCTTCTGCAGCGTCTGCGTGTGGTCCTCCTTCGAGTAGGCAACGAGATCAAACTCCGTAACGCCCTCCTTCACGGCGTCGCCGCTGCCGGCCGCGCTGCCGTCCTCTGCTGTGGTGAGGTCGGAGATTGATCCGTGTGTGCCGAGCCCGGTACCGAACTGGCGTACCTGCGGGCTGCTGTGCTTCACCTCCTGCTGGGTGGGGGACATGGGGTTCGCGTCGGACGTCACGCTCTCCCAGGCACGGTGGTTGTTGTTGTCGGGGTTCATGGAGGACCCGAGGTCCATGGCGTGCGCCTTGCGGGCTGGGTAGACGTAGTGGGAGTCGTCCGACATGGCTGCTGCGTGTGTGTTGGATGCAAATCACTCGGTTCTTGTTCTTTTGCCTTTTTACAACGTGACGTCTTCACGAGTAGAAAACAGAAAACAACAAAAACAGAAGAATAGAGTTGGGACTAAAGCACTACGAGGCTAACAGTAAAGAGCGGGAGGAGTAGTGGTGCATGCGATAGGCGTAATGAGAGGTAAGGTAAGAAAGGGGGAAAAGAAGATCGATGGCGGTGAAACAGAAAAACAGAGAAGTAAACACTACGGAGTATACTAGAGTGTGTGGTAGCGGTGAAGACACACAAACAAACACACACACACGCAGAAGAAAGATAGAGAAGCACTGACGCGCTACAAAGGAATAAATACTAATAGTTTTTACACGGTAGATATAATACTTCTACTACTACTACGCACGTTCGGTAGCGTGCAAGGCAACGTAAGGTAATAAGGACAGCGGTCCACGTGAGGGAGACGTGGCGCTGATCGATACGTATCGAGGGAAGATAAATAGCAAAGTAAGAGCTGGAAGCAGAACGAGAAGGGTCGGAGGTTGGCAAACACTCTCTCGCCAGAAGCAGCAGCAACGGTGATGGTTGTGTGTGTATGTGTGGATATTAATAGCGATAAAGAAGTCAGGCGGGAGGCGTAAGCGAAGAGTGGAAGGAGAGCGCACAAACTTACAAACAGAGGTACAGTGCCACTCATCACCGCATGCACCGCAGAGGCAGCGGAGGTTCGTGCTCCGGAGGTACACCGCTTTTGACGCAAGCTCTATTATCATTTTTTTATTATAGGTGTTCGCTGATGTGGTTTTTTTTGGTGGTTGAATAATTTATGTGTCCCTTCTTACAGCTGCGCGTGCTGCCGTGCCACACTCAGCGCACCCTCCATCTTCGCCACACACTGCCGCCGCTCTGCGACTTCGCGCCGCAGCGCATTCAACAACACCAGACGGCTCGACTGGGCCAGTTTGGAGCGTATGCCACGCTGCAGCGCACTCACCGTCTCCTCCAACGCAGCCGCATGCGTGGCCGTTTCTGCACGTAAACTGTCTTCCTGTGCGCTCCTCGAAGCGTTCAAGTGCGCAACGTGCTGGTTGTCATGAGCCCCAGGAGCAGAGGAAGAAAAGCCGCGCTCGGACAGCTCCAGCAGTGTCATGTAGTGCTGCTGCAACGTTTCGACAAGCTTCAGAAGATCGTCTGTTGTTGCAATTACTGCTTTCGCTGCGGGGGGAGAAGAGGACAGGTGTTGATGCTCCTCCCCGCCTTCTCCCTTACCTCCCTGTGTGGCGGCTGTTGGCGATTCCGTGAGTCTCTCCACGGTGGAGACGAGCGCACGTAGACTCGGTGGCATCGCTGGAAATGCAGCGACGGTGCTGCCGTTGTTGGCTGCAGAAGAGGACATGCTGACGTGCAGCAGAAGCAGCTCTTGCTTGTCAGTCGACTTTTGCGTAAATGTAGTAACTCGTGGCAGCGGTGGGTCTATTGCTCAAGCAAGAGAGAGAGAAAGAGTTAAAGAGAAGAGTGCAGTCGCTTTGTTTGAAGCTTTTTTTCAATCGGAGCTGTCAGCCAAAAGGCGCGCCATGAATTAGAGAGGGGAAGACAAACACTTCATCCTTTTCCTACTTGCCAATGTCGAATTCCTTCTGCCTCCAATTTTTTTTTGTTGGTCTAGTGCACGCAAGACCACTCGTATAATCAGCAGCAGTCACAACTCACCCCGACAGTCTAAAGGCACAGGAGAAAAAAAAAAAGATGTTTTGGCCACTCTACCCCATCCACGTCTGCGACAGTAACAAACTACTGCCGTAGCTTCTTCCCTCTCACATCATCGCGCGTGCTTGGACACGCGTCGCTTCCAGTGCTGCAGGTGCATCCACGACACGGACGAGCGCCCTTCACGATTGCGCCGCAGCCGTCGCTCCACCTCGTCGAAGATGCGCTCGCGATGCCGCAGTCGATTCCCTGCCATCACGAGCGTTGTCACCCGTTTGTTGTGTCGCAGCGCCTTGCTGATCTCCATCATCCCGGCGTCGGTGATCTCGTTGAAGGAGATGTCAAGCGTCTCGAGCGTGCAGGAGAGGGCGGTGTGGCCGTCGCCGCCACTCTGACGACGAAAGAAAAAAGCCGGACCGCGTCTTTTTGTGCCCCCGCTGCCGCTCTTGTTGTCCCCACCTCCGAGACGCAGCATGATCGCCAGCGCGTGTGCGTCGTGATCGGTGAGTGCGCAGTGCGAGCAGACAAGCTCCCGAATGCAGTACAAGCGCATGCCCGGAATGAACAGCAGCGGGGCGACGTACGTGAGTGCCAAGCTGCGCTCCGCAACGCGTTCCTTGATCTCGTTCGGGGTGGCATCGCGACGAGGGCTCTCGTCCGGATAAAAACGCGTCGTCGCGGCCTCTGCTGGTCCTGCCACGGCGTTCCCGCCTGCATCGAAGTGCAGTGGCGGCCCGTCCTTCGTGACTTTCCCCAGCTGCGTGTTGCTCAAATCAATCGCAGCAACGCAGTCGACGAGCGTGCGAGCTGGGTCGGTGCGCTTTGACAAAATAGTGCGGACAATCGCGACAAGCAGCTGTGGGGAGGTGATGTAGGTGGCGTCGCAGCGCACGCCACGCAAGCGGTGCTGCACCTCTTCCGTGAGCGACGGGGCGGGCAGTGCGCGGCCGACGTCCGACAGGAGCGCCTCGCCCGCTGCGGCGTTGCCGAGCAGCACCTCCATCAATCCCTGCTTCGCACTCGCTCTCACGTCGTCTTGCCGTCCCAGCCCACCTGCCACCGATGCAAACGCGTGTCCACCGCCACCCATCATTCCCGCGTTCATGGCGCCGCTCCCCTCCTGACCTGCTTTACTGTCAAATGCTGCAGGTGTGAGCTCAGTGCGGTGGCGATGCACGTAGGAGTCGTAGCGCACCCCCACACTGCCGGGCTGCTCAGCGTAGTCGACGGTTGCCACCACCGTGGGATAGGCGTGGTGGATGAGGCTGCTGTGGCGGTAATACGGGGGGATGAAGACGTCGATGGGCGATGCGGCCACACCAGCATCCGACATCACATCGGTGGCCGACGCACCACGCCGCATTTGACAACGCGTGTGTCCTGGTGGGTGTTCTAGAGTGTTCTCTCTTTTTTTTTTATATAGGAGGTAGTGAGTAGAGAGTGAAGGAAAAAAAAGTCTAGAAAACAAAAGCAAAGCAGATGTTGACGAGCAACATGAAAAAAAACTGCGTCGAAGCTGATACTTGCTCGCAGTAAGACAGCAGAAATCTCTCAGAAGAGTGACGAAGCACCACGCACACTCAACGAGGTCGACCAGTCTTCTCTCCTTGCACGTGTGTGCTTCAATATAAAAGTTAATTAGAAGGCGAGAGAAAAAAAAATTATAGTTGAATGAACGAAGGCTACATGTTTTTTTTTTTTCCCCACCCACTCTCTGCGTCATGACGGGTTTGCAGATGTGTTGTCTGACTTCCACGGCAGAGGGAGGCAGCACCCAAAAAGGTGTGCTACTGCATTGCGTTGACAGGTATGCCCTTCTTCGACGCGCCGACTACGTTCACTTCGCATGTGCGGTCGGCCAACAACAGCACTGCGCTGTCCGCTTTCGTGAATTCGTGGTCAAGTATGTGAATATATACAGCGGAGGACAAGACGTATCTGTCATTGCATCTCGCCAGTCGCCGCCGCTATAGCAGCAGCAGCAGTGATGATGGTCGACTCCGTATTCTTCAGATCCTCCCTTACCACCGCTGCCGCTGGAGCAGCTGCACGAGCCGCCTTGACCAGCTCCTCCACCGCTGACATCTTCCCCGTGTGGAAAGGCAGCTCCAATGCGCTGCACACCTGCTGAAGCTGTCGCCCAGCTGCTGGCGGGTACAACACCACAACGTCTCCCTCAGCCCCCATACGACCAGTGCGACCCGCACAGTGGACAAAGCCAGCAGCCGAGGGACACTGGCCGTAGAGGACAACGTGTGTGATGCCGTTCACATGCAGCCCACGACTGCTGTGGAAACTACCGACACCGACGACCAACCGGCCCTCGTTGAGCCGTGCGAGTGAGCTGTTGTTCTTGACGTAAACGTCGCCTTTCTGCGCCACCACCTGATGCGCTCGCACATCTTCGTAACCGCCGCGCGCTGGTGTGCGATGCAATCTCGCGTTGGTCGTGCCGGTGTTCTTCTCCCTCTCTGAGGGCAAAGAGTGAAGGGCAGCGGCCAAGGTGCGCCGCGCAGACAGCGCAGTCGGCGCCACCGCACGCACCTCCGCTGTCATCTCCTCCGAGCTCAGCAGCGCACAGACTCCCTTGATGTCATCATCGTCGCAAAAGACGAGTACGCGTGCATCCGGACGCTGCTGGCATATCAGCTGCACCGTCAAGGACAGGCACTTCTCTAGCGAGTACAGCTTCGAGGCACCAAAGAAGTAAAACTGGATTGTTGGGGGAATCGTGTGCTCCACGAAGCTCGTCGTCAACCGCACCGTGCGATCGTTGCGCGTCCACGTGTTCAACGTCTGTGCTGTGGCCCCGTCCACCGTGGCGCTCGCTGCGACGAGCTGCGCCGGCACCTCCTCGCGTCGATTGCGGAATAGCCGGTCCACGAGATTCGCTCCGCTGAGTCGCTGACGCCCGTACACGATGTTGGCCTGCAGGATCATATCTGCTTCATCGAGCACCACGCAATCCACTTTCCGCCGCAGCTTCTCACCAACGATGGAGGGACTCAGCCGCATGATGTCGGCGATACGCTGCGGCGTGCCGACCAGCACGTGCGGCTGAATGTTGTGCAGCTTCGCGAGTTGCGTCTCGAGTGGAATGCTGTCGATCGCAGCCTGCACGACCTGCGCCGTGCAGCCGCCAAAATGGCGAAGCCACTTATCGTACTGCAGGGCCAACTCTTCGGTGGGAACGAAGACAACAGTATGCAGGCGGTAGTTCAGCTGGTCGCGAATCACGCGGTTCGCAATCGCGAGCGCGATGCCGAAGCTCTTGCCCGTTCCCGTCTCCGAGTGTGCGATGACGTGGCGACCCTTCAGCAGCAGCGGGATGAGCGCGCCTTGCAGTTCTGTGAGGCGGTGAATACGCAGCCGCTTGAGCGCCAACACGAGCGGAACAGTCAAGCCGGCTGCGCGCGGAGACGTCTGTGCAAAGAAGAGCGGGTGGGCTTCGTTCAAGTTTCCAATTGACGTGTGTTGGGAGGAGCTGAGCATTTGCGCGGCGCCGAGGCGCAGCTGCACGAGCTGCTGCCGCTGCGACACGCCGCCCGCCTCCCCACTGCCCGCTGACGTTGACGACGCCAACGATGCCCCGCTGTTTTTTGTGAAAAAGTACCGTTGGGATGCTGGAAGGTTGGCAGCGTGGCGCTCCGCGGGGTTTTGGCTCAAGTAGCCGTCCAGGAGAGACGCCGCGGAGCCGCCGTACTCGGCCCTGACGCCGGGGAGGTAACGCAGCAATCTTTGCCAGGTAGGCCGGAGTGACATCGTTCTGACAAAGAGGAAAGCTGCCCAGACACAGACACGTGTTGAGGAGATAGCGAGGGAGGAGGAGAAGGCAGAAGGGGAAGTGTTTTGTGGCGAGAAAGAGAGGTGTCAGCAGCATCGGCTTGCCAATACATTGGGTATTTGCGTATCTAAACTTATTACATATTTAAAGTTGACAAAGGCTGCGCTGTACGTATTTTCTTATAGACCACACCAGTAGACGAAGAAGGCAAGACGGGTGGCTGAGTCGCATGTGGAGCCAACGTCAGCTCCACCTTGTTCTCTCTTTCCTCTTGCACACGTCTCGCAACGCACCCCTCCTCTTACCAGTGTCTATAAAATGCACTAAAGAAAAAAGAGAGGAGGAGAGAGGCGTCTTTTACACCCGCTCTTCGTGTTCTTGATGACTTTCCGAGTCGTTGTTGACTCTTAGTGCTGAGTTTTTTTTTTTTTTTTTTTAACAACAACGCATCTTCATCCATCACGTGAAAAAGAGCAATGAAGAAGATAAAATCAGAACTCCCACCACTTTCCCTCTTACTCACCCTGTGCAATAATTAACTGCATTTCCCTCTTTCTCTGCCCCCTACACGCTGATATGTGACGAGCTGAGAATGGGGTTCATCCACAGCCCATCCCCGAGGTGGTGGACGTTCTCGATGCAGGGGCCCTTATTCACCTTCTTGATCTCGTCGCTGGACATCAGCATCGTGCCAACCGCGCAGGCATGCTGCTTCCCCTCCACGTACACCGCCACCACGTCCTCCTCCTCTGCGTCCTCAGCGACTTCTCCACCAGGGGACGTGACGCCCTGGCACATCACGTTCGCACCGGAGATCACGTAGCGGCAGCCACCGATGTCCACCTGGAAGTTCTTGGAGAGGATGAAGGGATACTTGTGCAGCAGCTTCAGGTGTGGCATGTACGGTCCATCGTGGTGGTTGAAGAATAGCACTTCAGGCTGCGAGCTGACGAGCGTGATGCAGTGCACCTGCCCCTGGCAGCGGATGATGTAAATGTCCGACTTCTTGGGTAAGATGTCCTCCCAGTACTCCTCGAGAGCGGGAAACTGGTCGTACAGCTTCTCTCGGACTTCCTTCTGCTCCTTCTGGCTGCTGCACGCGATCTGCGCAACGTTCTCCAGCGTAAATTTCTTGAAAAGGTCGGAGGACGTCATCGTTGGGATTGTTGTCGATGGTGGTGAGGAATGCTCAGAGCTGTGCTTCGCTCTTTTTTTTTCTGTTGTTTATTTTGAGTTGTTGTGCCGACGACACAGACGCGTGAGCTGATGGGGTTGCTGACGGGGGTGATGAAAACTGTTTGACAGATGAGAAAGAGAAGGTGAGGAGAAGTGCTGAAGAATAGGTGTGCGGCAACGAGTCTCACGGCGAAGCAATGAACGGCGCCAGCCCAATGCTCTCTTCATCGTGGCTCTTCAGTCGCAGATTAAAACAGAAACCGGAAAAAAGATACTGGGGACGTGGAAGTCGCCAGATACGCTCTCTTTCCCTCTTCTTTCTTCGCAGCGATGCGCGACGAGGAGGACGTCACGTTTACTTCTTCCTCGCCTGCCTACGTTACGTTTTCCCTTTTCTTTCTTCCGGCGGCGTATCACTGATGTGTTTCTATGAAGCAATCACTCCTGTGAAGAACAGTAGGCTTGTGTTTTCCCTCTCCTACTTCACCGCTGTGTCTTGGCCCTCTCCGCCGCTGCGTCCTCAGCCAGCAGCGCCTCGAGCTCCCGTTGCGTGTCCCGCAGCATCTGCGACGACGCGTGCGTGCTGCCGAGGCCACTGTTGTCTGACCGCATCGACGAGTGCAAACTCGCCGTGCGATACATCGCAAACGCGGTCACTGGTGGAGACATCGTGAGAGGGCTGGCGGCCTGCTGCGGGTGCTGGTGACCGCCCATCCCCGGGTACACAGGTGGCGTAGAGCGTGGACGCGCACCCGGGGCGGTAGTTGCACCGGTAGCCGCACGAGACAATGCAGACGCCGGCGCTGGTGTTGCGGCTGCTGTCCATCCAGTCGTGCGCGGCACCACGTTCGCACGACTTGGTGAGCTCTGGTAGGAGTCCGCACTCGAGCCACGCCGGTTGCTGCTCGCGCTGCTCGTACTGGGAAGTCGGAAGTCGGCGTCGGGCGGCTGCTCGTCACTGTCACTGTTGCTCCGCTCTTCTCCAGCGATGACACGCGCGTGCGCAAAGGCGGACGCGGAAAGCGGGTGATCCATCGGTGGCGAGTGCGCGCTCGTGTTGTGCGACGAGGCCGACGACATCGATCGGGAAAGTTCCGCACTGCTGCTGATGCTGCTGCGGCTGCTTGTATTGTTGTTGCTTGCGTCTGGCGTGCCAACCGGTGTGCGCAGGATGCTCGGCGAGAAGGCCGGCAGCAGAGATGAGCGGCTGCGCCGCAGGCTATTGCTGTTGTCCTCCCCGCCACGCGCGGTGACTGCGGAGGATGTGCGGTGCAGCGCCGGTGTGCTCGGCGGTCCACGCGTCTCCGGAAGCGGTGACGTCGCCAACGAGTTAAACAGCGACGGCGGTGCCGCACTACGCGATGGTGGGCTGTGCATGTCGGATCGGTGTTGCAGCAGCGAGGTGCCCACGTCGGGGTGGGACAGCGGGAACGATCCGCTGCCACGAAATTTGTCGGAGGAGTGCTCCGAGATGGATCGCATGAAGTGGGCGACGGCCTCCTTGCTGCTGTCCGACGTGGCGGGAGGAGCTAAACGGTTGCCCGGCACGATGACAGGGCTGCTCGTGAGGCGCAGCGGGGAGGAGAGCGGACGCACCGCCGCCTCTGTGTGCTGTGGCTGCGATGACGGTGCCTGTGCCCGCTCAGCAGCAGCAGCAGCAGCAGCAGAAGAAGATACAGGAGCAAGGGCTAGAGTAGTAGCTGCAGTTCTTGTAGTTGCAGCTGACACCGACGACACATTCTTCAGAAGGGTTTGGGCCTCTTGCAGGAGGGCGTGTTGCGCATCAGTCGTCTCTTGAAGACGCTGCCGGGCCATTGCGGAGATGAGTTCGCGTGTCTGCGTCGCCGTGCCGCACGCGTAGTCGCTGACCGCGGCCGTCATGGAGGACGTGAAGTCCATGAAGAGGCCACGAATCTGGTCGGCGACGTCTGGTGCCACCACCGCCATCGGCTGTTGCTGCTGTTGCTGCTGATCGTGCACTGCTGCTGCCGCTTTAGGAGTCGGTTGAGAGGCGCCTGGAGACGGTACAGCTGTGTTCGCTGCCTCTATCGCTGGCAATGCTGCTTTTCCCCACGCGGGAGTCGCGTTCTTCTCCTCGTGCACGATGTAGCGTACGAGCGTGCGCCAGTCCAGGCAGGGTGCTGGATACACCGGCGTGAAACCCTCGCTCGCACCGCCGCAAGGATCAAAGTCCCCGCGACAGCAATTTTGACCCGCACTTTTTCTGCCGGCCGTGCTGCGTTGCTGTTGATAACGATGTGTTCGAAGAGGGCCGCTGCGTCGGCACCTAACATGCTATCACTGTACGACGTGGCGGTGGTGGTCGACGTGGCGTCGTGCGTGGACACAGAGGACGCGTCGTCGATGTGGTCCGCAGCAGCACGGCGGCGTCTACGGCGGTGGCGAGTTGCAGCTGCGGTGGTGCGTGTGCGGTGTCCGCAGGTGGGACAGCGCATTCCACTCCTGCTCTCTCCCTCCTCATCCTGCTGGTGCTCTTCATCAGCGCGAGGAGCAGAGAGATGGCGGCCACTGTGCGTTGGGATGCGCTCCGCAAACGCTCTCTCCAACTGCGCCAGCAGCTGTGCGGTGCGTTCGCGCTCCTGCTTAATTTGGCGCTCCTGCATGCGCACGGTCGTCTCCAGCTGCACGAGAGACGTGCGGAGACTCGCGTTGCCTAGCGAGAGCGTGTCGCGTTCGCCTGTGAGCGACGTCACGTCCTTCACGAGTGCGCTACAGCGCGCCTCAACGTGGTCCAGCTGCTTCGCCGTCACGCGTCGCGCCAC
Organism: Crithidia fasciculata; assembly: GCA_000331325.2. NCBI lineage: Eukaryota > Euglenozoa > Kinetoplastea > Trypanosomatida > Trypanosomatidae > Crithidia > Crithidia fasciculata. The sequence continues at coordinate 50,439 of CM003420.1, read as the reverse complement.
CTGTGACGACTGCAGCTCCAGCATCTTCTCCTTCAGCACATTCTGCGACCACAGCGTGAATTGCAGACACGCCTGCAGCACCAACACGAGCTGCAGTAGGTCACTGTCGCTGTGGTTGCGTACGTCGGGTAGGGAAATTCCGCAGTCTGCGAGTTCGGCGATGAGGTTCGCCATCAACGGCAGGTCGGGTGCGTCGTGTCGCAGGTCGGCAACGCTGACGTGGCGAAGGTGTGTCCACGGCAGCTGGCGCTGGAGGGAGGTGACGTAGCGGAACTGACGAATTTCATGTGCGACGGAGGCCATTTTTTTTTTAAATTACTGTCCTGTCTATGAGTGTTTCTCTATTTACGCGGATGTGTGTGTGTGTGTGTGTGTGTGTGTGTGTGTGTGTGTGTGTGAATACCTGTGCTCCTAATGCTACCAGAGAAAGAGTGAGGGTTTTGCTGTGGAGGGAGAAGTTGCGACAGCGGCGAGACACCCGTTCACGCTCCAAAGGCCCCTCTTTCTGCAGGTGCTGCTGATGATGGTCTTCTGTGCCTGTTTTAATGAGAAGTCTTGCTGCATGGGGAAAATTAGGAGAAGTCGAGGGAGAGAAGATGATAAAAAAGGGAAGAGTGACCGAAGAAAAAGAGTGCGGATTGTACCACACGCAGCTTCTTCGAGGAAACAGTTTACAAATATAAAAATTGCGACACAAACAATTGCCCAACTGACGCACGTCGCACGTCGCACGCGCGGCAAAGCAGCGAAATATGTAGTCATATTGCCACGCGTTTTCAACGCTGTTCTTCTCATTTTTTTTTTAAAAATTGGACTCGTCTTGAATTAGCTATCACGGTGAACGCGCACAGCAGCAGACTCTAGTGAAAAACAAACAAACAAAAAAAGAAAGCACGAAAAGACAGCCATACATCAAACTCACCTCTCCCCTTCTCGCTCGCACACGCTACGAAGTTGGCTGCTGGTCCTTCTTGAATACGTTCGCGGTCGCCACCACGCCCTTCCCCACCACCTGAAAGCCCTTCGCCATGGCCTTTCCCGCACCCTCGATCCCCGCCAGCAGCTGCGGCTGATTCGCCTTCTCGATGTTGTAGGCCTGCTCGTTCGGCGCCAGAGACTGCCGGACTTCCTGCGCAGCCGCCACGCCATTCAGCGGGAAGCGCGTGGCTGCGCTGATGCCGGGCAGGAGCTCGCCGAGCCGGCGTTGCCACAGGGGAACGCCCGCCGTGCACTGCCGCTCAAACTCGTCGATGCAGTCTTTCCAGAGTTGAAAGTCACGCGCACCACCTCGGTAGGCGTTGGAGATGGCGGTGCCGATGCATGACTGCATGAGCATTCCCGCACGTGTGATCGTTGTGCCGACGACGCTGCGGACGACGGAGTTCTGCAGCACGGAGCACAGCTTCGGGATCATGCTGAGCGCGTACTCCATGCAGGACATGAACGTGTCCCCCTCTGCCTTCTTGCCCTGTCGCTGGCTCTCGACCTGCGCTTTCCAGTATGAGACGTGGTCGACGTTCTTCAGGCGGTCCTCCACCTCGCCACTGAACGCGGAGAGAAGCCGTTCGATGCCTTGTTGGAGGGACTTGCCGAAGAACTTGGCGCAGTCGGCCATCAGCTTTGGTGCTCCCATGGCTTGCGTCTTCTCCCGCTCGTACTGGCACTGCCAGTGCAGCATGTACTGCTGCTCCGCGCAGGAGACGAGCACCGGCATCATGGAGCAGCTCGTGACGAAGACGGCGAGTTTCAGCACCGCACGGCTGCCGAGGGACATGAGCTGGCCAAACATCGACTCCGCCATCGACCGGAACAGCAGCGTCAAGTACTTCAGCAGCATCTCGTCCACGTTGTTCAGCTCCGACTGCATCACGACGGTGGAGGGGTCGGTGATGATGGTCGCGTAGCACTTCTCCAGGAAGTTCAGGACGCAGGCACCCGTCTCCGGGACCATGGCACTGTACGGTAGGGTGATCACACCGCTTGTGTAAGAGGTGGGCGTGGGCAGCTCGAGGGAGACGCAGCGGTGGAAATTAAAGCGTGCCACCTTCGCGTCATACTGCTGCGCGTCGGTCGCGGTTGCCGGGTCGAAGCTGTCGCGGCTGATCAGCTGCATGCACTCGATGCACGCCTGCTGCAACCAGGAGCTGACAAGCTCGTCACTGCAGGTCTCCATGACGCGTGAGAGCGGCAGGTTGTTCACCTCCACGCACTTCACGTTGTCGGCAGCGCAGCGGATCAGAGACTGGAGAACGCGTACTTCTTCGACAGCCTCGTCTGTTTTACTCGGGTCGGCGAGCAGCACGCGCAGGACACTAAGTGCGTGCTCTGCCACCTTTGCGGACAGCACCGCCCACAGCTGGATAATCTCCGCGCGAGAGCGTAGGTGAGGAGACGTGGCGCAGTACACGACGTCCTCAATCAGAATAAAGCCCAACGCTGTCGCACAGTACTGCGTGAACCTGGCCAGCACCTCGGCTGGCGTTTTGTTCGTCAGCGGGATGGTCATCTCAAGCAGGTCGGCGCGTGCCTGCTGCCACCGCCCCTCAGCGTAGTACTTTTGCAAATACTCGTCGCGGTGCAGCTCGACGAAGACTGCTTGGATGCCCGCCCCGTTGGAGACGGCGGTGATGGCATCCGCAGCGGCAAACGGAGCAGCACGCAGCTCGGCTGGCACGAAGCTCTCCTTCAGCCACCACTGCTCACTGCTGTCTGCCATCTCGACGTGGGCGGATAAATAGCCGGCAGCGGTGGTGCCCGTCCACCCCATCGCCGCCTGTCCGATCGGTGTCGCCGCATCACGCAGCACCCGCAGCCAGCTGTTCAGATGCTGCACCGCGTAGCTGAAGACATCCTGGGTGAGCGCGGGCACGCGGACGTGCAGGACGTACTCGCCCAGCGCATACTCGCTCAGCGGTGCGGCAAGGCGGATCAGCTCTCGGAGGGTCGTGACGGCGCCGACCAGCTGCTGCTGCTCTGTTTGCGCCTCTGCGGTCTCGAGACACTCCGCAACAGCGATCGCGCGGGAGAGCAGCCCGCGCACCTGGTGCAGGTTGTCGCGTGTGTTGCGGGACAGCAACAAGTTCGCCGTGACTTTTTTCATGTTCACGACGGCGGCGCGGACCAGCGTCGTCGCCCCGCTCAGCTCCTCGCCGACCAGCTCGGCATCGCGCTCGGAGATGTCGACGCACTGCTGCGCTGCGTGGATCAGAGCCGGGTAGTGGTGCTCGCAGAGCGCCTCCACCTGCCCCTCGTTCTCCTTGATGAAGACGCCGAGGTCGCGCAGCAGATCTTCCTCTTCGTGCCGCATGTACGAGTTCTTCAAGGTCGTGTAGTCGGCGAACTCGCCATCGACGAGGGAGGTGATCGTGATGTACCGCGCCGGGGCCATCGTCGACACCCCTTCGCTGCCTTTTTTCTTCTTCGCGGCGTCGCCCTGCAGCGCCACCCCACGCGCCGCAGCGGCTGCCATGGACAGCGAGACCGCCGCTGACGCGCCACCGCCGCCTCCGTCACTGTCCGATGAGTTGTTGGAGTGTGCGTCGTCGTCCTCGTCCTCCTCGATGCCGGTCGACGTGCGTCTGTTCAGTGCCCCACGCTCCTGCTGCTCCAGCAGCGCCGCCGTCCGCTGCGCGCTCTCGACGAGACACATGATTCTTTCTTCCACCTCCTCGGCCTCCGCCGCGGATTCCGCCTCGAGCGACACGCTGCTGAACTCATTCACCGCAGCATCGGTGGTCTCCTTGTAGGACTTGGGTGTCGTGTTGATGTTGATGGCGCGTGCATCGAGCGAGGTGAGGGACACCTTGTTCAGCTGGGCGGTGACGGAGAGCTGCCGGTTCGTCCATATGGCGTAGAGCTTGAACCCCTTCACCTTGATCATGTACGTAAAGTACTTGGTGCTGAAGAGGAGCACAGCTTTGCGCTCGCCGTTGCGGTCGAGAATGAGCGGGTCGAGGGTGGTGAACAAAATACGCGGGGCATCGCAGTGGTCGCGCAGCACCTTGTAGATGCGGCGGTCGTTTTTGGTGGGGGCGGCATCGTCCATTGTGTGGTGATCAGAAGTGGGCAAGGGAGAAGAGAAGGCGTGTGCGCAGGACGAGGAAAAGAGGAGAAGGGAAATGGAATATAGCAATGACAAGCAGAAATTGAAGCACAAAGAAGGAGAGGCGGAAAAAAAGAGAAGAGAGAGAGAGAGAGAGAGACGTTCGCTATAGTGTGTAAAAAAGGGAAAAGCGCAGGTAGAATCAGCGCGGCACTGGAACGGGGTGAGATGCGGGAAGAGAAGAAAAGAAAGGGGGATGAGGGAAAGGGAGTGAAGGGACAGCGAATGCATGTGGTACACAACGCAGCGAGAGAGGGAGAGAGAGAGAGAGAGAGATGAGATTTCTTGGAAAAAAAAAGCAAGGTCCGCTTCTTTCTGTCTTGGCAACAGAAAGCAGTGATGAAGATGAGGGCGAGTGCGTCTGCACCGCAAGAGCGCGCACAGATAATTGAGAAGGTACCAGTAACTTTGTCAACATGCAAAGGTGCAAAGCACAACGCATTCTTCTCCTCTCCGTCTCACGGCGCAATCGCGGACGACTCACGCTGCTCAGCACCACAAAGTCAAGAAAGCCTATATACCACCGCAACTCTTTTCTGGTCTGTGCCCTCAGCAAGCGGCAGCCGCTTTCTCTTTCTTCGCCGTCGTTGGCGTGCATGGTGTGGGTATGCAATGATTGGACGCGCTCCATGGCGATAGGTTCTAGATTAGTACGAGGAAAAAAAAAAAACAGGTAGCGAGATTCAGAGAAAAAAAAACAATGAAAACCAAAAGAAGAAAAACCGAGCAAGAGTGTAGGAGGTGCGTTCAGCACAACAGGGAGGAGAGAGGGAGAGAGCAAGTGGCTTCTGACTTCACTTTCAGCTTCCATATCTTTTTTCGCACGCCGTCTCCATCGCCTTCTTCTGGCGCTGCACCACTCTCTCCTTCTCTCCGCCGTAGTCTCATGACATGGTCGTCGCAGCTGGCGCGTTGGTACTGGGAAGCACGTTGCCGGCCCCACTCATCGGCACCACTTCCACTCGCGGTACCTCCTGCTGCTGCTGCTGCTGCTGCTGCTGCTGCTGTGTTTGTGGCTGTGACACTGGCGTCTGTTGCACACTCCCGACGCCGACAGGCACCGCTGCTACCTGCGATGGTGGTGGTGGCGAGGCCGGCGGTGGCAGCACGGTTGGACCGGCAAACGGCATCTGCTGCTGCTGCTGCTGAACAAGAGCTCGTTGTTGCTGTTGTTGCTGCGGGCTGGCGGAAGGATCGGGCACGTAGTGGATTGCACCTCCGTTGAAGGGCTCCTGCTGGAAGATCTGCGTAGGAGCCCCCACACCAGCTTGGCCGAGTTGTGGCGCCGCCGCTGCTGGTGGTGGCGATGAAGATGGCGGTACGGGACGCTGGAACGCAAGCGGTCGTTCAGGGTCTGGCGGCGCAGCGTCTACACCACCCTTTGCGCGCTTCTTTTTCTTTTCCTTCTTCGGCTTCGGTCTCCTGTTGCTCTCTGCACCACTCTTGTTGCTCTGACAGCAGCAGGGGAAGAGACAGTGGAAGCACGAGGCCCAGCAGCCGCAGCAGCCACCACAGCAGCTGTCTTCGCCGTCGCTGCCGACGTCACCAGGCGGGGGCATATCCGTAGCCATCAGGTGCGGTGGCGGGGGAAACTCCACGACGGACTCCCCGTCAGCCGCAAACACCGGTGGCGCAGGTGGTGGCGGTGGCGGTGGGGTGGATGGCACTGCACCACCGTGTGAAACGTACAGCTGATGCTCTGCTTCGTTTTCAGGATCGCTGCCGCCCGCTTCCCCTTCCTGCATCACCGCGTCCACGTCTTCGCCCTCTACCGCGCTCTCTCTACCCGCGGCCGTTGCTCGACGGCCCCGTGTCCTGTTGTTGCCACCACGCGCAGTACGGCGGTCATCTTCCACAATAACATCTTCGGAGGGGTCACACACACGCACGGAGCGACGCCGCTGCTGCTGCTGCTGCTGTGGTGTGCGTGCGACGCGTCGGCCACCAGCAATCACCACAGCCGGTGCGGTGCCGATGCTGTCGCGACGGCCTCGCTGTGGTGTTTCAGCAAGATAGTCGTCTAAATCTCCGTCATCTTCACCGAACACATCATCGCGGCTCTTGGTTTGGTCGTACGGCTCGTGACCTTCGCGAACACCCTCGTTGCCGCTGCTGCTCTTGTTGCGACCCTTCACAGGAGAGATGACTGCGGCAGAGAGCGGCGCCACCGATGCAGCAGCGCCTGCACGCCTCCGCTGTGGCGGCGCCTGCCGTAGCTGCTGTCGGTCCTCCAATTTGTTCCCCGGTGCGCCACCGTACCGCTTGTTGAGTGCGCGCCGGTCATCGTCGTGCTCCTCCTGCTGCTGCTGCTGCTGTAGTAGAAAGAGGGGTGGAACGGCGTACGACGTCTCTGGCGCTTTGTACTCGCTGCACAGCAGGGATTTAAACTCGCGTTGCGAGAGCGGCACGGTGCTGTTCGAGGCGTACCACAGCGCGGGTGGCCCGTCTTTGGTCATTTTTGCGTTTTCGCCACTTACGCTACGCGCGCTGGGGGCAGCAGCACCACTGCTGGTGTTGCAGGGCCAATTAAGATTGCTCCATGGTTGCTGCTGCGGCTGCGAGCTGTGGTCCGATGCACTTGGATTAAACTGGTACAGCGGATCGACTGCAAACTGCTGCCGCCGTGTTGCGCTGTTCACCGCCGGGCTCGGTGGAGGGGGAAGCAGAACCTGACGAGAGGACGCGGGCTCCTTCAGCACGGGCGGCAGCAGCATTGGTTGGTGTGCCGCAGCAGCCGGAGAGGACGGCGCGCTGCTGCTGCGACGGCGCTGGCGTGTCGGAGAGACGCGGCGACTACTCCCGCTTCGCCCCTCATCATCGTGCGCGTGTCGCTGCTGCTGATTGGTTCCCGCAGGGTAGACGTCATCTTCACCGTCGGATTCGGTCTGAAGCGCGTGCGTGTGGCTGCGGGACTGGCTGCTGCGGCGGCGCACCTTCACCTTCATGCGGCGGCGCGGCACCTCGATGCGAATCACGTGCTCGACAGGAGGCTTCGGTTCAGCAGAAGCGGCCTGCTGCTCCGCTTGCGGTTGTTGCTGTGGCATTGTTGGCGGTGGTGCAGATGATGGAGCTTCACTGCTCGTCTGCTTCTGCGCCACGGCTGCTGCTGCTGCTGCTGCTTGCGTTGCGAAGCTTGTCGGTGAGGCAGGCTGACCAGCGTTTTGCGTCGTGTCTACTGCCGCTGGTGGTGGTGAAGGAGACGACGCACGACTGCTGCCCTTGGAATCGCTGTCACTGTCGCTGTCGTGTGCACGGCGCTGGTGCGTGTGTGCGTCGGTCGGTGTCGCAGGTGTGAGCAGGTGCCCCTCAGCGGGGAGGCTGTGCTCGAGAGAGGAGCGCGTTCCGCTTTGCGAGGGGGCAGAGGGCACCACAGCAGCAGCAGCAGCGGCATCCACAACATTTTTCAAAGGTGTCGCGGCTTTAGCTGCGGGAGACGACACAGAAAGAGCCACGGCGCCAGCCGCATCTCTCCGCCCCTCCTTCTCTTCTCCCTTCTCCCCTGCGGTTATGGCCTTGGGTGTGTCCGCCGGCGCGGCTTCAATCGCACGCACGTAGTCGCCGAGTCCCGGCGTGGCATCTTCCAAATCCACGAGCCGCTGCATCTGCCGAAGCGCGTCGTCCTCGTTGGTGAAGCGGTGCGGCAACGACGAGCGCCGTTGCACCTCCGCCGCAAACTCCTTCTTCTGCTGCAACAGCTTTAGCTCCTTCGCTTTGAGCGCTGCCTCTTTTTCTAAAATGGCACGACAGGCGGCAGCAGCGGCGATTTCTTCGTCCTGAGCCACGCTTCCGGGTCGCTGTGCAACACGGATGAGTGCGGCTTGCAGGCTGGCGGACATCGATGCAGAGGCGTGCGAGCCGCGCCGCGGGCGACTGTGCGTCTCATCTTGACGCGTGCGGCTGCGTCGGCGGCGGCGTGCGGTGGTGCTCGTGCTCGTGCTGCTGTACGTCGACGCAGAATCCGAATCTGTTGACGAGGAAGCGGTGGAGTAGGTGCTCGTGCCAGACCGCGAAGCATCTGTTGACGTGTTTGTTGTGGTGTCATCGTCACTGGAGGAATCTTGAGAGGAGGAAGCCAGCGTGGATGTGCCGGATGCAGTTGACGATGTACTGCCACTGCGTGTGCTGGTCGATGAGCTGCCAGACGCTGTCGATGCTCTCTCCGTCGTGGCGGTGCGAGCAGACGCAGAGGAGCGGCGGCGTTGCTGCGCCTTCTTTTTCTTCTGTGCTGCGGCTGGTGTTGGTGTTGTCTTCTGTGTGGTGTGTGCTCTCTTCTTCTCTCGTGGCGGCGTCGCCGTCGCGGCGGACTTCCCTCTCTTCCCGACGGGTCGATCGGAGTCGAAAGACAGAGCGGGCGGCGGCGGCGGCGGCGGTGCGCTTCGGTGTGATGTCGGCGCCGGTGGTGGTGGTGGTGGTGCTCGTCGATACGCTGCTGCTACTGCGGCTGGTGATGGCATCGACGAAAACGCGGCTGCCGTTGTGGGTGTGGGGTCGTTGAAGTAGCTTCTCGCTGGGGTGTCGCCGTGTGTGTCGTACGGGTCGGCCCAGCTGGTGCGACGGCTGCTGAAGGAGTGACTGGCGCGGCGGCCGCCTTGATTGCGCCAGCGGTCGATGTCGGCGTCGAGATCCATTGCTGGACACGTGTGTTGTTTTTGACCCTTTCTAAAAATGGGAAAAATGGGAGAGAACAGAAGAAGAGCGCCGTGCTGTTCTTTGCCCACGTCGTACTTCTAAACAATTTTTTGAGATAAAATTGAAGTCTAAACGTAAAAATACATGTAGCTATAGTCAGGAGAGGAACAATGGAATAAAATGAGAATTGAGAGGCGCGTGGCGCTGCAGCGTGCGTGCGGTACAGTATAAAGAAAAATAAAAAAGCGAAGCAGAAGAGAAGGAAGCTGCTGCTGGAAGGGCAAAGAGGAAGAAAAATGTCGATGATGTCTAAAAAGTTTTATTTGTGTGGTGGTGGCCGAAGGAAAGGCGGTGAGGGAAAGTTTCTCTCCCCCTCAGCTGCGTCGAGAAAAAGAAAAGGCGAAGTGTTTTTTTTTGTTTATTTTGTGCTGTCAGCACCGTTGTTGAGGAGAAATAAGAAACGAAAAGAAGTCGGTGAGAAAAAGCTCGCTTGTCGTGACGCGTAATCCCTTGATCAAAATGTACTCTGGCTTGACTTGTACGCCTACGATAATACTTGCTTGATACAATGTTGGCTGAGTTTATGTGTGCGCGTAGCAGCACTTTATTATTATTATTATTTACCGCGGCGACGTTGCAGGGAGGATGGATGAAAAGAGGCGGGAGTGAGGAGTGAGTTGGATACGCGAATACGCGCCGCGGATCGCTGCATGGAGCGGTAAGGAAAGGGTTTAAGGAGGATAGGGTTTTTTTTTCTGCAGCTGCCATCACCAAAAGGGAAAAGGTGCGAAGGGCACGTCGTTGCGTTGCGTTGCAATTGTTGCTGTCACTTCCCCAGACAGAAAGAGGAGCCGCAGAGAAGATCTTCGCACCTCAAAAAAGACAAATACAACGCACAGCGTACAGGAGGTACCAAACAGCGCAATTCAGCAAAAGCCTCCACACACCGTCGCTCCGCCTCCACTCCCTCTTCGACTCTTCTCCGTTGCGTGTGTCTATTTTACTATGTTTTTTTTTCTCTTACCTTTAACCTCTAACTCCAACAGAAAAGGATGCTACACCATAAGACAACTTCTGTATTGCTTTCATCTCATCGAGGAGACACGGAATCTCGCGTGGAGGATGGAGAGCAACACGCGCACGCACACAGGGGTGTGTGATGCGCTACTTAGAAGCACCTCACTTCATCGCACTCATTCCCCCTTCTCCTTCTCTCTCTTGCGTCGGCCCGCTGTGTTAGAAACAATAACAGCCACCGCCACCAGCAACGGCACCACCAGCAAAAACGAAAAAGAAAACACAGCATCTCGTACCGACTAGTTACCCGCTCTTACATATTCGCACCCACAATGCTCCCCTCTATCAAGACGCGGTGTCCGGCTCCATCCAGATGCGCGCACGGAACGTCTTGTACAGGTCCCTCACTAAGGTGCGGAAGTCAAGTCGGTGCATCGACTGATAGTAGAAGGTCAGCTTGCGGCGATCGAACTGGTACTCGGCGTCGACGATGCGCATCGGCAAGCCGCTCTCCTGCACCTTTTCCTGGGCGACCTCGACAGCGCGTGTCTCCAGCTCCGTCTGCACGCCCTGCAGCTGCGTCACCTCCAACACACTCGCGACACGCAGCACCTTGCCGACACCCTTATCTCGGCTCTCTCCCATGTGCTGCGCCTCTGCGCCGGTCCACGTGTGCGTCACGAGGCCGATGTCCTCGCCTCGATCCCCGCCCACCACCACGTGCTCCCCTGGCGCGATGTAGCACGGGGATTCGTACTGCAGCATGCGCTTGCGCTTGAACTCGACGAGAACCTGACAGGGGCTGCTGTAGTCGTCCGGCGGCGTGGTGGCTGCGATGTGCACCGACTCCGGGTTGGGCCGCTTCCGGCGCAGCGCCTCCTCCTCTGCGTTGAAGGTCGGCATCGAGGTGCTCTTGCCGACCACCTCATCGAGAAGGGTGTCGTAGTTCAGAGCTCCACGACTGATCGGCGGAGACGCCATCGCTGGGGAGCCGCTGAACGCATGCGAGGCGTCATCCGCCGCGTACATGTGCCGTGGAGGGGTGATCATCGTGTCCACGTGCGCCGCGCTGTTGTTGTTTGCACTGCTGCTGTCATCGCCGAGACGTTCCTGCAGTTGACGCAGCTGCGCGATGAAGGAGGCGTGGCTGGCCTGGAGGCTCGTCGAGGACTGACGGTACCACCGGTCAACGGCCGACTGGATTTCGTCCACGTCTTGTGCAAAGAGAGAACTGTGCATGTTGAAGGACACACTCAGCGAGTGAGAGATAGAGTGAGAGCAAAAAAAAAAAAGAGAAGAAAAGTGATAAGAGATCTAGCTAAATATAGGATTGAAATACTGCAAAACAGAAGCACGCACCCCAATGTCTGGATAGCTCTATTGTTGTATTTGGACGGTGAATGCGCACACCGGTAGGAGGCGGGGAATTTGTCCGGCGGCGCAGTGAGCTCGGCGCCGATCTACAAGAGAGAAAGAAAGAAGGAAAAGAACGTTGTATGGGCGTGAAGTGATGTGTGTGTGCTGACCCAGAGTATGAGCAGCGTCTACTAGAAGAAAAATAGAATAGATTCAGCTTGGAGCAACTGCAGAACGGGAGAGGAGAAAGAGAGGTACGTTGAAGAGTAAGGAGGCAAGAAGAAGAGAGAAGCACCGCTTCATGCCTTCTTTGGGTTGAGTGCGCTACGGCCTCACTTTTACGCAAGAGTGCTCCGGGCGTGTTTTTATGTGACAACTTTTGTTGAAGGCACAGCGTTAATATGTGTATTTGTTGACGGCACACGAGAAGGGGTGCGAAACTTTATGGCCTCAACGCGTATTGCTTTTTTCTCGGTTTGCGGTATCGATGGCATCAGCGATCGATGCCAAACCGCAAACAACGAGAAGACCAGATCTCAACTGTATTTCTTTGCACTCGTTGAAATTTCGGTATCATGTATAAATGGGAAAGCATGCTACACGAAAGGACGAGGCACAGCGCGAGAGAGTCTCCCGCCCGCACACATTTACCACACTACCAGAGGGTCGTGATCGCTCTCCGCCACGAGCACCGTCACACCCTCCAGCAGATCCGCCAGCTTCTCGCGCAGCACCGCCTTCAGGAAGCCCCTCTCCGTGTTTGTGTGCTCGCACAAAATAACCGCCTGCTTTGCCGCGTTGGCCGCCTGCACCTCGTGATGTCCCATTTCCCCGGTCAACAACACATCTGCGCGACGGCGCAGGCCGCGAAAGACACCAGCGCCACTGCCGGCACAGAGAGCGACGGATTTCACGCGGCGCGTTGGTGTCCAGTCATCCGGCAGCGCCACGCGCACCGTGGGAAGCTGCAGCTGCTCCTTAAGCGCATCAACGAGCGTCTTGAACTCCACTTCCTCTTCTAAGCTCACGAGACGACCCATTCCGGTTTTTTCGGTCTTTTCCGGCGCGTTGGGGGCGTAGGACGCCGTGGGCTGAATGGGGACCGACGTGTACGCACCACCACGCGCGACAAGGGATGCCAGCCAGTCATTGATGCCGCCCTCCGTCGCATCGAGTGCGGTGTGCGGCGCGTACACGGACATGCCCGACGCAATCGCCTCCAGCAGCACACGCTGCTTTGCATCCTGCAGCACGAGTCGCTTCAGCGGGCGAAAGAGAGGGGGGTGGTAGGCGAGAATGACCTCAACGTTTTCTCTCTGACACTCCGCCATGACTTCGGGCGTGAGATCGATGGTGAGCATCACCACGTTTGTTTTGTTGGGCTTTGGGTTCTCGACGAGTACGCCAACGTTGTCCCACGAGTGGTCGGCGAGGCTCAGCGGGGCGATGGTGTGCATCGCCTGCGATACGCGCTGCAGCAGCGACATCGTTCTAAACGTGTGGCTTCTGTTTTGTAGTTGTTGTTGCTGTTGATGGCGGTGTACGTCACTAACACCAGTGATGGGCTACGTGAGGAGAGTAGAATGTGCAATTGCCAGATGCAGGAGAGGAAGAGAGATAAGATGTGCACGCCGAGGGCAGTCTTGTGTGTCTGTGCTTGTTCGTTGCCGCTTCATGTAATTGCGAAGGAGTGCAGACGCAGTAGAAGAGAGAGGTGACGAGACACACTCTCTGCGCCGCCGTCCCCGTGGTCAAAAGCCGATTTTCTCTAACGTGTCGATGCTTACACGAACAGGATTAGACGCTTGAAGATGCACGAAGCGCTTCCGCGGTTTTTCCATTTATTTTTATTGCATTTTTCTCTCGTTGAAGTTGACCGACAGCGTTCTCTCTCTGGTGCAGTGCCGCTGCTCACCGCGCACAGATACACAATTACACGCGTGGGTGTCACAAACGGAGCCACCGTGAAGAGAGAAAAAAAAAAGAAGAGAAGAAAACAGGATCAGATAAGACGGCGAGTGTGGCAATCGGAGAAAAAAACTAATCAGAAAAAGTGTGCAAGGAGACAGCAGCCGTCATCCACGCTGGCTGCTGGCCTGCGCCGTGTGGTTGGAGAAGCGCTGATGAACAAGTGTCTTTTGTGTGTGTGGGGTGACTTCCACGGCGTCGTCCAATTATGTTTACTTCTTCTCGAAATGGCGTGCATCTCAGAAGAATGAGAGCGACGTCCGTGTGTCTTCCCTCATCTCATCTCCATGTTCACGAAAGAGTTCTGGGCCTCTGCTGCTGACACGATGAGAACACAGCGCAGTCACCTGCTCACCGGAAAGCTGAAAAGGTCAAGAGAACACTTGAAAGCAGAGGAGATTCCACAGGCACACTCACGAGCACTCGCGCACAGGCACATCCCCACGCAAGGTGGTGACGAGGGCAGAGGAAGAAGGGAAAGATGAAGCGAGCACAAGCGATTCACTTAAACACGTAATACTCCAGGAGGAAAAAAAAAAGAATAATGAAACCGAGAGCGTAGGAAAGACATCGTGGGAGGGAAGATGTCACCACTTTGGAGCGAGGACGAGACACAGAAGAGGACAAGACAGTGAACAAAAAAGAGAAACACGAAAGGACTGTGTGGGTGAGGAGGAAGGAGGGAGGTGGGAAGGGGAAAGAAGAAGGCGCTCACAGAGACGGAGAGATGTACTCTACTTCTGTTTGGCCTCTTTTGCTCTTCTCCCTTCGTTCACTTCGTCGTACGGGCGGTGATGTACACTGCGGGTACGCGAGTGATCTTATCGTCTTCGCATCCAAAGTCCACCTCCGCGTTGAGTCTCGCCTTCTCTTTCCCTCGCCTCACGTCAACCAACACGTTCCGCACGAGATGCCAGCCACATACTTGTTTTGAATCCGCTTCAGTGTGGTGGTGGTGTTCGTCGCGAAGTTTGCGTGCGTTTGTGTGCGGAGCGTCACGAGAGGGAGAAAGAGAGAGAGAGATAAAAAGAAAGACGAGAGGAGGCCCTTAAAATAGACAAGAGAAAGAGACGAGACAATCGCCAAAAATAAAAAAAAAGAGGAGGCGGTTTCTTTTAGTCAGAAATAGAAAATAAAAAAAGAAATAGCGGCGTCGACTACACACAGCAGAGGAGAAGAGAGTAAAAACAAAACATAATGTCAAGACAGAATCAAAAAGAATGTGCGATTGGGGGTCGGGTCAGAGAGAGAAGACAGGAGAGAGAAGCTGGAAAATGCGACGCGCGTGTACGTGTGTGTGTGTGGTTGCGTTTTTGCACCTCTTCGCTAACGCATCTTAAGCCGCTGCTCACCTGCACGCGCACACGCTGCGTTGACCCTCTACGAGAAGGAGAAATATAAACCGAAAAACTGAAAACCGCAAGTAAACACGAAGACATGAAACGGTAAGGCGATGTCCGTCAAGAGCTCGTGACGGCCAGTACAACGCCGATAGCACCACATAAACAAGCAAAAAAGTAAGAGGGGTAAGCGATTAAGATCCTGTTCACACACACCCTCTCTCCCTTCTTTTTGAGTGTATTCGCTCCGAGAAATTGATGGCGAAGAGAGAGAGAGAGAGAGAAAAGAAAAAGAAGAAAAGGAGTAGGAAAGAGAAAACGCTCACGAGGAGAGGAGAACACGAAAGTGATAAACGGGCAGTTTGCACGCCTCGAACATAGGTGCTGCTTTGCGCCGGACGCCACGCAGACAACCGAAAAAAAAAAAAGAAAAGAAGAGACGTGAGAGCGCTGAAAGAAGTGGAGCAAAGCAACGGGTGAAGAAAAGAAAGAAGGCCTGACGCACCGCAGTCGCACTGCTTCTTTCCTTGTTGTCACCGGTGGTGCACCTCGCTACCACTGCTGGCACGCAATTACAACCCCTCTTAACTCTCCTCTTGCCACTTCTCTCTTACGTCTTTCTGTCGGTTGAAATGCACCAGAAAAAAAAGAAGAAGAGGAGCGTGTCAGCGAGGTAACAGCAACGCAGGAGGAGGAGTGAAGAGGGTCCGTTGACACACAGACGCAGCCGAGGGAAACACAGCTGCCGTGTCAATCTTCCGCACCGCACAACGGCGCATCCCGCAGCGCAGATGGCACACCCGCTGAGGAAGCAGGACAAGAGGAAAGAGAGAAGCAGAGAAAGCGGCAAAAAACGCACAGGCAAGAGCACATTACGTACACCCTCGCGCGAAATACAACATCAGTCAGGACAGAGAAAGGAGAGGGAAACGAGATAATAATAATAATAAAGAAAAACAAAGTTCTCCACTTCTCTCAGCTCAACTGAGGCGACATCCCCGCCGCATTGCTGCCGCACAGACAGAACTGAAAGACGTAATTTGAAAACTCCCACGAGGACGACTCACACCCTTTTGCGTCGAAGGCGCCATCGCGCAGCATCGCACGGAACAGCTCCGCCAGCCGCGGCCCGTGTCGACAACGCACCGAGCGCGCACTCGTCGGCGCCGTCTCCAGCAGCCAGCGGTAGTTGCGATACGAGCCACGGCAGCGGCTGTGTACGCTGCTGAAGTTGCGCGAGCGCTGCAGGACGATGACGTCGTCGCGGCGCTCCAGCGACCACCAAAAAGACGCTGTTTGTAGTACAATAAAGTAAAACGGTTTGGCCAGCACGTTCAACACGCTGAGGGGACCGACTGGCTCGTCAAACTCCTCCGCACTTAGAATGCGTTCGTGGATGCATGGCTGCTCGCGTAAACGCTCGACCACCTCTTTGAGGACGAGGTAGCAGCTCTGTTTCTCCTTGTACTGTCCCATGCGGGCCTCCTCGTCCGCGTAGAGATCGACGTAGTGCTCCCGCCGCTCTTCAAAGGCACCGCTGAGCATGCCGGCGATGCGCAGGTGTGGGTGTGTGCGTGTAGGGGAAAAAAAGGTTTAGTGTGTTAGTGCAAGTAGCGCTGAAGGAGAAGAAGAAAAAAAGAAAGAGAAACGTATTTTCTGGAAGAGAAAACAGATTCAGAAGAAAAAAAAAAGGAGCACCTAAAGAGAGAGAGAGGAAGAGAAAGAAAGGAAGAGAAGCGTGAAGAGAAAGGCTGAAATACGCACTTCGTTGTTCCCAAAGATACCTTCTCTCCTTTACTTCGTGATTAATAGATAGCCAACGTTCACGATGCGCTTCCAATAGAAACGAAAAGTTGTTGAACACGGAAACAAAAAAAAAGAAAAAGCTGATCAGAAATATTTTTGTTGTTTACGTCGTTCTCAGCGCCGAGTGCAGGAGAAGAAAAAAAAGGAAAAACAAAAATTCAATGCGGATACCGTTGAAAGGAGATGAGCGCAAAAGAGGCCAACACACGCGCTCTGTGATTTGCTGCGCTTCTTTTTTGATTCTAAACAACAACAACAAGGAAAAAAAAACGCAAAGAGAACAGAGACAGCGGCTTGCTCTTCCCACAACTCCGACCACGAAGGAGAGAGAGAGATTGAGAGAAGGCAGCTGCTGCACAGACGCACGCACACAACCCACCTGAATGAGAAAAGGGGTTCGCGAACAAAGAAAGCAAAGGAAGAGTCAGGTGAAAGGAAGATAAAGGAAAAGATGGAAAGCTCCTCACACACAGAGGCGGAGAACGATGTGGGCTCGAGGCGGCACTGCGTGTGTCTCTGAGTACCCGCGGAAGCGTAGCGAGACAAAGGGTTTCGAGATATGAGGGGCACACAGTGCTGCGTGATGAGGTGCACGGCTGTACTCTACCTACACCCACACACACACACACAGCCAGACACAACAAAGGAACACGTGCTGTAGACTGAGAGAGAATAAAGAGAGATCGACTGAAACAAAAACCAGTAAAGCTATTGAAAAAGGTTTAGGCGGTGGAACGCGGAGGTGCCCACTGCTTTCTCCTCCAGCAGATCTTCCACAGCGCATTATTGAGAAGCAAAAAACAGAAGACAAGAAAGTGAGAAGAGAGGAGAGAGCGAAGCGGGGAGGACTGGGAAAGACGCATGCGCGGCACTGCCTCCATCTTCAGCGCTCACATAGACTGCGGCAGGGAAAACCACCAAGAGCCGTCGGAGCACCTTCTCTACGAGCGGGGAGAGCGAAAACGCGCCGCATTTATCCTTTTTTTTGCTCACGGAGCACCGAAGCTACCACTCCTAGCACACGCTTATTGCTTTTTTTTTTCTCTCTCTTCTTTTGTGTTAAATGACAGCAGTACAATGCATTACTATTCGCATGAAGGAAAGCGGGGTCATCTGTTCTTTTCACGCCGCCATCTCCCGCCGCTTCACATCCACGAAGCGAAACTTGTTGTGCGGCGGCAGCGCCATCTCGCACGGCCGACACATCACCGGCGCTGTACTAAACCACGGGTCGGTCAGCAGCTCCTCCGCTGTGCGACGCTCACTCGGCTCCAGACACAGCATCCCACGCAAAAAGTTAATCTCCGGTTGTCGTATCCCGTGTGCGGCGCAGCGCTGGACAAAGGTGTCGGGCTTGCCGTGTGCCAACCGTATCGGACACTTGCGCTGATAATAGGTGATGCTGTCCGGTGAGGGGGAGCCGAGCCAGTCCAGAATGTTTGCCAGGCACTCTGCTTCGACGCGGCTGCGGCCAAAGGGTACGCCACCGGTGAGCATCTCGAAGAGGATGCAGCCGCAGCACCACACATCAACGCTGAAGTCGTAGTCGTCGTGTACGCCAACAAGCACTTCGGGTGGGCGGAAGGGCGTGATACACGGCGGACCCGTCATCGCACCCGCGGCGGCACAGAAGCGTGACCAACCAAAGTCGATCAGCTTCACAATCCCGGTGCGGTCCACCATCACGTTGCTGGGCTTAAGATCTCGATGAATGACCTTATGCTGGTGCAGGTAGGCCACACCGGCAAGCAGCTGCCGCACGATGCACTTCACAACATGCAGCGGCATGCGTGCAGGTGCAGCAGCCGGTTTTGTTGCCCCCGCCACCGTCGCGGAGGAGGGGGCGGAGCGCCACCAACGCATCAGCGCGGCCAAGTCGTGCGTTATCACCGGTTGCAGCAGGATGAGGCTTCCATCCGAGAGAACATGGTAATCCAGTAGTGGCACAATGTTGGGGTGGTGCAGCGTGGCCAGCAACTGCACCTCTCGAAACGTGGTGTTGTGCAAACCGAGAGACGTACGACGTCTGCTCAGTAAGTGTCGCATGCGTTTCATTGTCACGTGTGTCTGTGCTTGCGTGTCGTACAGAACAAAGACTTCACCGAAGCTGCCTTCGCCCACCTTCAGCACACGGCGGTAGCGCTCAAAGAGACTCTCAGGGGAGAGAAAAGTGCGATGCAGTGTTACCGCGAGTTCGTTGAAGCGCTGAATGATAGTGGGGTGGAGCTGCTCGATGCGGGTGCGGCGCCGCGGAGGGGAGGACGCGTCATCAACGGCAGGTTCGGCTTCACGCAAGCGTCGCGCACCTCTTTCGGACATTTCTTTACGTGGGGGTGTGCACAGCTGGTCTATTTGTGCCCTCCCAAGTACGAGAGAGAGAGAGAGAGAGTGAAGGGTCGCCAAAGCGGTAGTGGTTGGCAAAGACGCTTCAGCAGCGGCTGCCTTCCTCACGCTTTCTTCTCTGTATGTGTGCTACTTTTATGCGTTTGTGTGTGTTTGAGTGGTGTCGTTGAAGATGCAGAGGAAGAGGAGGAAAGAGGTAGATTGAAAGCATGCGGCGTCGCACTGTCATTTTCTCCAACACGTTTGTACGTGTTTCTGGTACTGTGTGCCTGTGTTTTCGCTCAGCAGCTAATCTATTGGGCTGCTGAAGAGTGATCTTTTTCGAAATTGAAAGACATACGCTGCAGAGAGAAAGAAGGAGCCGTTCAGACTCGCACAGCTACGCGAGGAGAGCCGTCCTGCCCGCAACCCAACATGTAGAACATGGCGTGCCGCTTCCCTCACACACGCAAGCAAACACACTCGTTGCACTGCGGTGGCCACCCTTTGCCACTAAGGTACAGATTTTGCTTAAATGCGTTGATGTTCATGTTAAGCGCGTCTCACCACTTCCAATTGCCTTTACCTCTTCTCTCACATCACACACGCCGTCCTCCTCGACTCGACTCAAAAAGTGCAGTGAAGGCAAACACGCTTAGTGCCACGGCTGCTGATGGCGTGTGCAAAGTGCCATCCTGCCCAGCCGTTACTTCCCCACAGAGGAGACTGCTCGCACACAGCAGGAAGATGAAGATCGAGGAGGGCGTGAAACACAAAGTAAAAAGAGATCAATGGAGATGAGCTCGACACGCAGACCCACACACGCACACGCACACGCCTCAACACAAAGGCCGCGAGCGTTCACACCTAATTAAGGAAAAAAAAAACACAAAAAGTTGACACAAACGTTAATTATGGCGGACAGAAAGAAAAAAAGAGGTGCGCTTGCACTATTTGTTTTTCTGATAAGCACATGCGACAATGAAAATGATGAACAAAACACCTCAACAAGACACACAAAGGTACGAGACGAGGAAGAAAGGTGGTGAGCGAGCTTATTTCTCTTACGCTCGCTCATGCAGACTCCGGCTTGGCCGCCTCTGCCGGGAACTTCAGCATCTCTGTCCCCATCATGAAGGGCCGCAGCACCTCAGGAATCACGATGCCCTCCTCCGTCTGGTAGTTCTCGCAGATGCAGCACATCGTCCGCGTCACGGCGCAGAGCGTGCCATTCAGCATGTGGCAGTACTCCTTCGTGTTGTTCGCCGCCGTGCCCTTCACGTTCGGACCGAATCGGCAGTTGACGCCGCGGGACTGGTAGTCCGTGCAGTTGGAGCACGAGACGAGCTCACGGAAGGCACCAGAGCCGGGGAACCACGCCTCCAGGTCGTACTTCTTCGCCGCGGCGTTGTTCAGCGCACCCGAGCAGATGTTGATCACTCGGTACGGAAGACCAAGGCTCTCGTTGAAGTCCTGCGAGGTCTGGATGAGCTCCTCCAGCATGCGCCACGAGTCGTCCTCGCGTGGCGAGCAGACCACGAACTGCTCAATCTTGTCGAACTGGTGCACGCGGAAAATGCCGAGCGTGTCGCGGCCGTGCGCGCCGGCCTCCTTGCGGAAGCACGTCGACACGCCGGCGTAGCGCAGCGGCTCCTTCAGCTCGGTAAACCACTTGTTCGTGTGGTACGCCGCAATCGGTGCTTCGCTCGTCGCGATCAAATACTTCTCGTCACCGTCACCCGACACCTTGTACAGCGACTCGTCGAACTCGGAGAGCTGCGCCACCGCACCCATCGCGTCCTTGTTCAGGAAGAAGGGTGGGTAGAAGGGCTCGTAGCCGCGCGAGACGAGGAAGTTGATGGCGTAGGAGATAATCGCAAACTGCAGCTGCACGAGGCCGCCGCGGAGCACAAAGGCGCGACCGCCGGACATCGCCGTCACCGCGCGCGACGTGTCCATCAGACCCAAGCGCTCCATGCAGTCCACGTGGGAGAGCTTCACGCGGCGCGTAACGTCGCCGAAGGTGCGGACGACAACGTTGCCGGTGTCCTCGTCGTTCGACACCGGCACAGACTCGTGCAGCACGTTGCCCACCGAGTTGACGAGGCGGTCGCGCTCCGCCTCCTGCTCGGCAGCGGCCTTGCCCAGGTCTGCCACCTGCGTTGCCAGCGCCTTAGACAGCTCCTTGAGCTGCAGGATGCACAGACTCTTCACGTTGTCTGCGACCAGCTTGCCCTCGTGCGCGGCGTCGAGCAGGTCCGCTGGCACCTCACTCACCTCGCCGTCCGCCTCCTTCGCCTTCTTCTTCTCACCGACGGCCTTGCTGCAGGTGTTGATCATCTTCTTGGTGGCCTCGGCGAGGAACTGGGTGCGGCGCCACTTCTGGTCCATCTCGATGATCTCATCAACGATTTCGGGCTTGGCGTAGCGACGGCGCTCCGACTCGCGGACGGCGTCGGCCGTGTCGGCTTCGCGGAAGAGTTGAATGTCGAGACCCATTCTTGAAAGTCAGGAGAAGTCTGGGAGAAAAAAGAGTGTGGGTGTGTGTGTGTTGCGTGAGAGAACGTGGGCACGTATCTGCGGAGGGTTGTGGTGTTGATATATTATTGGGAATCGTGTTTGCGCATGTTTGTGTGCGGGGAAGAAAAGGTTGGCAGCAGAAAGGAGGAGAGATGAAGGTTGAAAGCAGTGATGAGCGGGGTTAACGAGCTCGTGAGAAACACAGAAGCCACCATGGTGTGGCAGTTGACCATACACCTGAAGAGATGAAAGGCTTCCATAACCTGCGAGTCTATTCTCTTTGTTTAGTACAGGTGCAATGAGACACAGCACATGGTGAGGCAGCTTTTCAGAGCGGAAACCCTCCAAAGCTACGCCGCGTAGCACCCGTCATAGCCCATCCCTGCCGTAAACTCTCTTCCTTCGCGTTGTCAAGGTGTGCTTCATTCCCCTATCCATGTGCACGTCAGTGTGCGTCTTTTTTTTTTTTTTTTTTAACATCGATCGAGTCCGGCAGACCGGGGGAAAAGAAAACGTCTAAAGTAGTGTACATCGGCAAGTGTGCGTCATTCGTGAGGAGCAGCACGCCTTTCACTCAGCAAAGAGGCCACACTGCATCTCTGCCAAAAACATTTCCAGCGACGTCTCATCGGCGCTCTGCACCACGTCCGCCATCGTCATCACCGTCTCCGCAAACTCCACAAAGGTCTGCGCGGCGGCGGTGTTTTCGTTCGCCTGCTGCACCGCGCGATTCTTCGCCATCGCAGACATTCTCAGCTCATGCGCGAGGGACTCGTCAGGGGCTGCCGACGCGGCTGCTATCGCCTCCTCGTTGATTGTGTGCGCTGATGTGTCGTCCTTCAGCCACGCCAGCGCTTCCACAACACGAGCGGGCGTGACGTGATGCCGCTGCAGCGTGCGTCGCACCGCCGTCAGACACAGGCGCAAAGACACCATCTGCTCATCTCCGCGATGCATGCTGTGGTGCTTGGCGGTCACGCTCTGCAGCTCCTTGTAGCACCGCATCAACAGCGGCAGGTGCTGCTGCACGTCTGCTGCGTGGCGTAAAGAGCGGGGAAGAAAAACAGCCGCGACAGAGGGCACAGCGCCACCAGATGCAACACGTGTTGCCGCAGCTGCAGTGGATGGTGTTGGGGTGCTGAGCGGACCTTCCAGGAGTGCGCGCAGTTTCGCCGCCACCGTTAAGGCCGCGGGTCCTGTCACCACCCGCACCGCCACCCGCACGAGCCACTCACAGAACTGTCGGTAGGTCAACGCGCCCTCCGCACAGCTGATCGCAGCTGCAGTGACGGACAACGATGCAGCAGCAGGTGCTGCCGCCGCCGCTGCGGGTGCGTGCAGCAGCGACGTGGGGGTGTCAACGCTCACACTCGCTTCTAACCGCGTTGTTTCGATTCGCACAACATCTGCGGCGGTGCGCAGCGCATCGCCTACGGTGAAGTCCGCCCCCAACACACCCCCGTGGTGCAGCAGGGCCAAGCACTGCACGAGGGCGACACGACCCGGTAAGCGCTGCTGCCACCAGTTGTGCGGCGTCGAGGGCAGCGCCACATCCGTGTGAAGCTGACAGCACTGCTGGAAGAGATTCTTGAGCGTCGTGTTGTATCGATGGAGAAGGTTGTGGAGGGTGAGGCGAAGATCGTCTTCCGACTCGAGCAGGCTGCCCAGTCCCGCCGGGGACACGGTGGGCACCACAGCGAGTGACGTGGCGGATTCGTCTCCCGCTGCAACATTTGCTGCCTCTGCTGGTGTTGTCGGTTGGTGTGTCGGCGGCTCCTCCCGCACCTCCCCCACCGCAGAGGTAAAACTGCCCGGCCCGCACTTAACGCCGGCTGACCAGCGGCCTTGGTAGCAGCTCCCGTCCGCGTAGTAGAACACACCGAGGCCGTCGCGCTGCCCGTCGCGGTAGGCGCCGACGTAAACGTTCAGCAGCGCGTCTGCGGGGGCCATAAACAAGGAGGGGTCGGGGAGTGGCTGCGAGGGAGGAGGAGGAGGAGGAGGAGCACACACGGCAGCAGCAGCGGGAGCCGCAGCGCTCCGTCGCGAGGCAGAGACGTATGTGGACTGTCCTGCCCCCGCTGGCCGTCCTTTCCGCCACTGCCCCGTGTAGACCTCCTTGTAAAAGAGCTGCGTCGCGTCCACCCACCCCATCACACCACTGCCAGAGGGCACGTCGTCCTCCCACTCCCCCTCATAGACGTCCCCGCTCGCGTACCGCAGCGTACCACGACCGTGTCGCGTGTTGTTGGCCCACGAGCCTCGGTACACACTTCCGTTTGCGTAGCGCTGCTCTCCGCTGCCGTGGCGCATTCCGTCTCGCCACTCGCCTTCGTAGCAGGACTGCCCACTGTCCTCCGTGAAGCAGCCGCTGCCGTGCCGCACACTTTTCCGAAGTGCACCCGTGTACGTGTCCCCGTTGGGCCACTGCAGCGTACCCGTGCCATCCACCACGCCCTTCTCGAATACACCAACAACAACACGGCCATCAGACCAGCGCAGCACGCCGTGGCCACACGGCTGCCCGTCGTGCAAATTACCGCTGAAGGTGTATCCGAGACGACTGTGCAGTGTGCCGACACCTTCTAGCACCGGTGTGTTGTGTACACCAAGAGTGTTGCCCCGTTCATCTTCACTGCTGTTGCGTGTCGTGCCCGTGTATGCGTTCACGGCGGTTATCGTGCGCAGTTGGCCGGTGTTGTGCGGCCGAATGTCTTTGAGAGCGTCGTACGTCGCCACGCCTTCTTGTGAGACGGCCGTCATGCGTGCTTTCGTTGTGGAAAGGGAGAGAGTGATGCGGTGCGTGCACCGGTGTGGTGAGCTCTCTTGTTGCTGGTGAAGTCCACAGAGGCAGGTAATGGAAGACGAAGGGTCCGCCAACGCTTCTCTTCACACTCTTTCGTGGTATATCTGGCGTGCATCGAGAGAGAGAGAGAGAGAGAGAGAGAGAGAGAGAGAGGAAGGATGGTAGGCATCGAGGCGCAGGCGCTTGCAGTCACATTCGATCGGAATACCATCAGAGTATGGGAGAATTTTCATTGCGAGTCCACGACGCCGCATTTGTAGTGTGCCGCTTCCTGCGCTTCAACCGCGCGGAAAAAAAAAACCTTTCACCCCACGTGGTGTTGCAAATGCAACCCTTCGCTGGGACGACACGCAATACAGCCACCACTTATTCAGCCAGCCGCTACAGCAAATCATGTCTTTTTTTTCGCGTTTTCACTGTTGTTACCTCAAATGCTTACTCCGTCTCGATTACCGCCTTTACACGTGGAAAAAAAAAGGAAAGAAAGGGGGGATTCACCACAAGCCACGGTGACTACGGAAAGAAGAAGAAGGAGAAAATCATTGACGAACCACTCAGGAGGGCATTGCCGCCACTCCGTGCAGAGGACCGGGAAACAAACCCAGCGCCTCTTGCACCTTGTCGCCTGGCTGCTGCCATTTTCCCTCCTACTTGGGCCGTCTCGACGCCGGCTGCTGCTTTAGAAAGTTGCGAATGAAGGCCAAATCCTCTTCCTCCTCCTGCATCAACGTCTTCTCCTTATCGCGCTTCATCCGTCGGTTCAGCTTCTTGCGGGCGATGCGGCTCTGCTGCCGTGACAACATCAGCGACAGCTTCAGCGTCGTGACGCCGAGAAAGTCGCGCTGGTTCGTACCGTCGAGGGTCTTCACCGCGTGCATGGCGAGCGCCTTGTTACGAAACGTCAGCACCGCGAACTGTGACTTGTTCAGCAAGCTGCCCTTCTGCGACGTGCGCAGCGACACCTTCGGCTCGTAGGCCTCAAACACAGTCCGCACCGCGTTCAGCTCCGTTCCCGGCTCCACGAAGCAGTGCAGGCGGTAGTCGGTGGACCGCGTCTTCTTCGCCTTCTTCTTCTTCTCCTTCTTGGCGCTATCGCTGTGTGCGCTGTGTAGGCTGCCAGCATCGCTTCCCATGTCAGACAACATGTCCGGGTCGACATCGTTGCCGTCGTCTGCGGCGGTGGCGTCTTTCTTCTCAGCAGCGCCGCGGCGCTTTGGGAAACGCGCGTCGCCCTGCACCTCGCTGCCCCATATTGCAGCCAGCTCCAGCTGCTTCTCCTTCTGCAAATCCCGCTTGCCCATCTAGTATCACTCTGCAAGCGGAAGAGAAAGAGAGCGTACAGGAGAGAGACACGACGAGCGACGTACCGGTAATATGATGAAAGAGAGAGAAAGAGGGTCAAGAGTGAAGTAAACGTTTAAACAGAAGAGAAGTCCGGCAGCAGACAGTGCCACCCATCACACACACACAAAAAGGGTGTAATTCAAATAAAGCTCAGTCGCCGTGTCGCTGCTGTCTCCCACCTCGAAGCCGCTCACTCTATCAATGAAGGCAGCGAAGACTGCGTCGACAGAGCGCAAAGCGCGACCAGCTAACCGTGATGTGACTCGTTTGAAAGACATTTACGCCAGCACGCACAGGCGGGAGATCTGCTCATCGGCCGAGCCGATGCTTGTTTCTTTTACTTCTCTTGCTTGTCAAGGAAACAGTTTCTTTAAAGCTGAGCACCAGTGTTAAGGATAGAAAACAATGAGGGAAACAAAACGAATTCCATCAACGCAACAGGAAAATACGTTAGGAACACAGATAAAAATCAAAACACGTGAAAGGGACAACGAGTAGCACAAATGGGAACCAAAAAAAAAAGGGTAAATATGAGGCGTTCACGTACAGGTAGAATTGTAGCAAGGAGATGTTCGAGCGAAATGCTCAGCAGTGCAGCGTCTCCCGCCTCTCGTTCAGCCCTACCACAGCAACAATAACAAAACACACACACGCATGCGTTGCTCGCCATATTCAAATGTGTTAAGTAAGTGAAGGAAAGAGAGAGAGAGATGGCTTCACTCTCTTTTGTTCTCCACGGCTATCAGTGGAATCGGGGACACCGCGGGTTGGCATGCTGCACGTCCTCCTTCTGCTTCGACGTGAACTCCAGCACGGTGCAGATCGCAGGGATCATCTTTGGTCGAAGATCCTCCGCGGCGCAGAGGTACTGCTGGACGATGTTGCGCAGATACTCAATCCCGATCTGAATCCGCTCATTCGCCTTGTAGTTCTCCAACTCGCGAATGTACTGCGCAATAACGGAGTTGTTGTGGGCGTTTTCGCGCTTCAACTCATCGTTCTGCTTCACCAGTGCGTCGAGCTTCGACTTGGTGGAGCGGCCCACGCCATCCGACGCCTCGTGACCGCCATTAAAGGTTGTCATGTTGCGCTCCGAGATGCCACCCGCAGCAGCTCGCAACACAGACTGCACGGCACTCGCACTTTCACCGACCGGCGAGGCAGGCGACTCCGCACCGTTGCTGTCATGCTGCTGTGCGCGTTCGCGCTGCACCGCCTCACGTTGCCGCTGGAGCTCCTTCCGCAGTAAATCACACCGCGTCTTTAAATCGGTGTTTTCGGCTTCCAACTCACGTACGCGTTCTTCTTGCGAGGTGTTCGACGACATCGCAGCCTCGAGTTCGGCAACACGGGCTTCGGCGCCGCTGCACGAGGTACGAAGATCCCCCGTGACCTCCTGCAGGGCAGCCACCTCAGCACTCAGCGCTTCTTGCGCGGCAGTGGCGGCTTCAGCGCTGGCCCGCGCCTCAGTCAGCAGCTGACCGATGGTCTGCAGCGCCGTCACCGACACCGCACTACTGCCTTCCGGCTGCACACCAGCCTCCTCCCACACACTACGCACAGCAGACTCGAGTTCCTTCAGGTGGTCCAACACCGCAGAGGCCCAATGATCTGGAAAGCCTTCCTGCGCAGTTTCAGCGCTGCTGGTACCCCTATTCTCCATCGATAAAATCATCACAGCATGGTAAACCTTAGCTGCCTCCGCACGCAATGCGACAAGCTTGGCATCGCCCGCCTGAATACGCTCGCTATCCGCAACTTTTGCCGCCTTTACTTTCTCCTTCCACAAAACCACACTCTCCTCCAACTTTTCCAGTGACGCTGTCTTGCCATCCAAGGCTTCTTGCAAGTGCTGCATCTCATTCGTCAACTCAACAGCCTGTGCCTTGCTCGTCTCTGCCTCTTCTTCCAACAAAGTCATGCGCTCACGAAGGCTCTCAAGCTCCTCGGCGTGCTGCTGAGCAGCCTCGTCGCGGGCCTGCTGCGCAGCGTCCAGCTCAGCGCGGAGCGCCTCCACAGCCTCGTTCTGTGCGTCGGCACCCGGAGCTCAGCTGTGCGCGGAGGCTCTCAAGCTCCTCGGCGTGCTGCTGAGCAGCCTCGTCGCGAGCCTGCTGCGCAGCGTCCAGCTCAGCGCGGAGCGCCTCCACAGCCTCGTTCTGTGCGTCGGCACCGGAGCTCAGCTGTGCGCGGAGGCTCTCAAGCTCCTCGGCGTGCTGTTGGGCAGCCTCGTCGCGGGCCTGCTGCGCAGCGTCCAGCTCAGCGCGGAGCGCCTCCACAGCCTCGTTCTGTGCGTCGGCACCGGAGCTCAGCTGTGCACGAAGGCTCTCAAGCTCCTCGGCGTGCTGTTGGGCAGCCTCGTCGCGGGCCTGCTGCGCGGCGTCAAGCTCAGCGCGGAGCGCCTCCACAGCCTCGTTCTGTGCGTCGGCACCAGAGCTCAGCTGTGCGCGGAGGCTCTCAAGCTCCTCGGCGTGCTGCTGAGCAGCCTCGTCGCGAGCCTGCTGCGCAGCGTCAAGCTCAGCGCGGAGCGCCTCCACAGCCTCGTTCTGTGCGTCGGCACCGGAGCTCAGCTGTGCACGAAGGCTCTCAAGCTCCTCGGCGTGCTGTTGGGCAGCCTCGTCGCGAGCCTGCTGCGCAGCGTCCAGCTCAGCGCGGAGCGCCTCCACAGCCTCGTTCTGTGCGTCGGCACCAGAGCTCAGCTGTGCACGAAGGCTCTCAAGCTCCTCGGCGTGCTGCTGAGCAGCCTCGTCGCGGGCCTGCTGCGCAGCGTCCAGCTCAGCGCGGAGCGCCTCCACAGCCTCGTTCTGTGCGTCGGCACCGGAGCTCAGCTGTGCACGAAGGCTCTCAAGCTCCTCGGCGTGCTGTTGGGCAGCCTCGTCGCGGGCCTGCTGCGCAGCGTCCAGCTCAGCGCGGAGCGCCTCCACAGCCTCGTTCTGTGCGTCGGCACCGGAGCTCAGCTGTGCACGAAAGCTCTCAAGCTGCGTCTCCAGCTCGGAGATACGCTCAGCATCAGCGGCCTTGGAAGCCTTGACCTTCTCCTTCCAAGACCCAACGCGCGCCTCCACGTCCTCCAGGGCCGCTTGCTTGGTGCTTGCCTCTTCCTGCAGTCGAGCAAGCTCCTCGGCGTGCTGCTGAGCAGCCTCGTCGCGAGCCTGCTGCGCGGCGTCCAGCTCAGCGCGGAGCGCCTCCACAGCCTCGTTCTGTGCGTCGGCACCAGAGCTCAGCTGTGCGCGGAGGCTCTCAAGCTCCTCGGCGTGCTGCTGAGCAGCCTCGTCGCGGGCCTGCTGCGCAGCGTCCAGCTCAGCGCGGAGCGCCTCCACAGCCTCGTTCTGTGCGTCGGCACCGGAGCTCAGCTGTGCGCGAAGGCTCTCAAGCTCCTCGGCGTGCTGTTGGGCAGCCTCGTCGCGGGCCTGCTGCGCAGCGTCCAGCTCAGCGCGGAGCGCCTCCACAGCCTCGTTCTGTGCGTCGGCACCGGAGCTCAGCTGTGCACGAAGGCTCTCAAGCTCCTCGGCGTGCTGTTGGGCAGCCTCGTCGCGGGCCTGCTGCGCAGCGTCCAGCTCAGCGCGGAGCGCCTCCACAGCCTCGTTCTGTGCGTCGGCACCGGAGCTCAGCTGTGCGCGGAGGCTCTCAAGCTCCTCGGCGTGCTGCTGAGCAGCCTCGTCGCGGGGCCTGCTGCGCAGCGTCCAGCTCAGCGCGGAGCGCCTCCACAGCCTCGTTCTGTGCGTCGGCACCGGAGCTCAGCTGTGCGCGGAGGCTCTCAAGCTCCTCGGCGTGCTGCTGAGCAGCCTCGTCGCGAGCCTGCTGCGCAGCGTCAAGCTCAGCGCGGAGCGCCTCCACAGCCTCGTTCTGTGCGTCGGCACCGGAGCTCAGCTGTGCACGAAGGCTCTCAAGCTCCTCGGCGTGCTGTTGGGCAGCCTCGTCGCGAGCCTGCTGCGCAGCGTCCAGCTCAGCGCGGAGCGCCTCCACAGCCTCGTTCTGTGCGTCGGCACCAGAGCTCAGCTGTGCACGAAGGCTCTCAAGCTCCTCGGCGTGCTGCTGAGCAGCCTCGTCGCGGGCCTGCTGCGCAGCGTCCAGCTCCAGCGCGGAGCGCCT
This sequence comes from Crithidia fasciculata, assembly GCA_000331325.2. NCBI lineage: Eukaryota > Euglenozoa > Kinetoplastea > Trypanosomatida > Trypanosomatidae > Crithidia > Crithidia fasciculata. The sequence goes on along the minus strand of CM003420.1, from coordinate 21,143 downwards.
CCACAGCCTCGTTCTGTGCGTCGGCACCGGAGCTCAGCTGTGCACGAAGGCTCTCAAGCTCCTCGGCGTGCTGTTGGGCAGCCTCGTCGCGAGCCTGCTGCGCAGCGTCCAGCTCAGCGCGGAGCGCCTCCACAGCCTCGTTCTGTGCGTCGGCACCAGAGCTCAGCTGTGCACGAAGGCTCTCAAGCTCCTCGGCGTGCTGCTGAGCAGCCTCGTCGCGGGCCTGCTGCGCAGCGTCCAGCTCAGCGCGGAGCGCCTCCACAGCCTCGTTCTGTGCGTCGGCACCAGAGCTCAGCTGTGCACGAAGGCTCTCCAAGCTCCTCGGCGTGCTGCTGAGCAGCCTCGTCGCGGGCCTGCTGCGCAGCGTCCAGCTCAGCGCGGAGCGCCTCCACAGCCTCGTTCTGTGCGTCGGCACCGGAGCTCAGCTGTGCGCGGAGGCTCTCAAGCTCCTCGGCGTGCTGCTGAGCAGCCTCGTCGCGGGCCTGCTGCGCAGCGTCCAGCTCAGCGCGGAGCGCCTCCACAGCCTCGTTCTGTGCGTCGGCACCGGAGCTCAGCTGTGCGCGAAGGCTCTCAAGCTCCTCGGCGTGCTGCTGAGCAGCCTCGTCGCGAGCCTGCTGCGCAGCGTCAAGCTCAGCGCGGAGCGCCTCCACAGCCTCGTTCTGTGCGTCGGCACCGGAGCTCAGCTGTGCACGAAGGCTCTCAAGCTCCTCGGCGTGCTGTTGGGCAGCCTCGTCGCGAGCCTGCTGCGCAGCGTCCAGCTCAGCGCGGAGCGCCTCCACAGCCTCGTTCTGTGCGTCGGCACCAGAGCTCAGCTGTGCACGAAGGCTCTCAAGCTCCTCGGCGTGCTGCTGAGCAGCCTCGTCGCGGGCCTGCTGCGCAGCGTCCAGCTCAGCGCGGAGCGCCTCCACAGCCTCGTTCTGTGCGTCCGGCACCGGAGCTCAGCTGTGCACGAAGGCTCTCAAGCTCCTCGGCGTGCTGTTGGGCAGCCTCGTCGCGGGCCTGCTGCGCAGCGTCCAGCTCAGCGCGGAGCGCCTCCACAGCCTCGTTCTGTGCGTCGGCACCGGAGCTCAGCTGTGCACGAAAGCTCTCAAGCTGCGTCTCCAGCTCGGAGATACGCTCAGCATCAGCGGCCTTGGAAGCCTTGACCTTCTCCTTCCAAGACCCAACGCGCGCCTCCACGTCCTCCAGGGCCGCTTGCTTGGTGCTTGCCTCTTCCTGCAGTCGAGCAAGCTCCTCGGCGTGCTGCTGAGCAGCCTCGTCGCGAGCCTGCTGCGCGGCGTCCAGCTCAGCGCGGAGCGCCTCCACAGCCTCGTTCTGTGCGTCGGCACCAGAGCTCAGCTGTGCGCGGAGGCTCTCAAGCTCCTCGGCGTGCTGCTGAGCAGCCTCGTCGCGGGCCTGCTGCGCAGCGTCCAGCTCAGCGCGGAGCGCCTCCACAGCCTCGTTCTGTGCGTCGGCACCGGAGCTCAGCTGTGCGCGAAGGCTCTCAAGCTCCTCGGCGTGCTGTTGGGCAGCCTCGTCGCGGGCCTGCTGCGCAGCGTCCAGCTCAGCGCGGAGCGCCTCCACAGCCTCGTTCTGTGCGTCGGCACCGGAGCTCAGCTGTGCGCGAAGGCTCTCAAGCTCCTCGGCGTGCTGCTGAGCAGCCTCGTCGCGAGCCTGCTGCGCGGCGTCCAGCTCAGCGCGGAGCGCCTCCACAGCCTCGTTCTGTGCGTCGGCACCGGAGCTCAGCTGTGCGCGGAGGCTCTCAAGCTCCTCGGCGTGCTGTTGGGCAGCCTCGTCGCGGGCCTGCTGCGCAGCGTCCAGCTCAGCGCGGAGCGCCTCCACAGCCTCGTTCTGTGCGTCGGCACCGGAGCTCAGCTGTGCGCGGAGGCTCTCAAGCTCCTCGGCGTGCTGCTGAGCAGCCTCGTCGCGGGCCTGCTGCGCAGCGTCCAGCTCAGCGCGGAGCGCCTCCACAGCCTCGTTCTGTGCGTCGGCACCAGAGCTCAGCTGTGCGCGGAGGCTCTCAAGCTCCTCGGCGTGCTGCTGAGCAGCCTCGTCGCGGGCCTGCTGCGCAGCGTCCAGCTCAGCGCGGAGCGCCTCCACAGCCTCGTTCTGTGCGTCGGCACCGGAGCTCAGCTGTGCACGAAGGCTCTCAAGCTCCTCGGCGTGCTGTTGGGCAGCCTCGTCGCGGGCCTGCTGCGCAGCGTCCAGCTCAGCGCGGAGCGCCTCCACAGCCTCGTTCTGTGCGTCGGCACCGGAGCTCAGCTGTGCGCGGAGGCTCTCAAGCTCCTCGGCGTGCTGCTGAGCAGCCTCGTCGCGGGCCTGCTGCGCAGCGTCCAGCTCAGCGCGGAGCGCCTCCACAGCCTCGTTCTGTGCGTCGGCACCAGAGCTCAGCTGTGCGCGGAGGCTCTCAAGCTCCTCGGCGTGCTGCTGAGCAGCCTCGTCGCGGGCCTGCTGCGCAGCGTCCAGCTCAGCGCGGAGCGCCTCCACAGCCTCGTTCTGTGCGTCGGCACCGGAGCTCAGCTGTGCACGAAGGCTCTCAAGCTCCTCGGCGTGCTGCTGAGCAGCCTCGTCGCGGGCCTGCTGCGCAGCGTCCAGCTCAGCGCGGAGCGCCTCCACAGCCTCGTTCTGTGCGTCGGCACCAGAGCTCAGCTGTGCACGAAGGCTCTCAAGCTGCGTCTCCAGCTCGGAGATACGCTCAGCATCAGCGGCCTTGGAAGCCTTGACCTTCTGCTGCCACGTTGCGGTTTGCTCTTGTATCTGCCGAAGGTCCTCCTCCTTGTCAGCGAGTTGAGAAGTGAGGTCGGCTATGGTTTCGTCCGCGTCCTTCGCGGCTGCGAGTTGCGCTGACAAGCGTTCGACTTCATGTGCTTGGAGCTGTAGTTGCTGCTGGAGTGTTTCGCGTGCGTTCTGCGCGGCATCGAGTTCGCCCTGTACATTGGCTAGTTGAAGGTTTACGCGACTGTCCAGGGGGGATTCAGCAGCGGCGGTGTCTGTCGGTGTTGCAGTCGCGGGAGGTGGTGTCGTTGCAAAGGCGGAAGCCTGTTGCTGTTGTTGTGACAGATGCTGTGCCAGCTGCTGCTGAAGCTCCTCGCAGCGCTGCTGGAGGTCGTGGATCGTCTGCACATCTTGCGAGCGAATCTGCTTTGCCTTTTGCTTCCACGATTCAAGCTTTTCTTCAAACTGGCGGTGTGTGAGGCGCTCTTCTTCAAGTTGAATTTGAAGCTGCTGCACCTGAGCTTGGGAGGGAGCACATGCTTCACCGGAATCACCGTCGCATGGTGCTGCAGCAACAGCCACCACCGCTGACCCGTCTGCCATGTGCCCGTCTGCTCCGTTGTTGTGGTGGTCATGACTGCTGTTAGCTGCCGGTGGTGCGAGAGAGGCTTCACGCGACTGCACCAGCTCCGCCTCAAGCTGCTTTATCGTCTCATTGTCCTTCGCCTTCATCTGCATGACCTTCTCCTTCCACACCGACTGCTTCTGCTCGAGTGTCGTGAGCGAAGCACGCACGCTGGTCAGCTGCTGCTCTAGCTCGCCATTGTGCTCTGTAGCGGCTGCGAGGTCTTGCTGGAGGGTGAGAACGATGCGAGACTGCTGGTGGGAGTGGTTTTCCAGTGAGGCAATTTCCTCTGTTTGTTCCTTCAGGCGCAGCTTCAATGTATCCAGTTCCTTTAACGAGGACAGCTGCTCGCGGAGGCTGTCCATTTCAGTTTCGTGGTGCTGCATGACGGATTGCATTTCTTGTGCAAATCGACCTTGACTCTCCAAGTACACCGCCTTCACGGCCTCCAGCTCCTGCTGCAGCTCCTGAATGTGCGTCTCCTTCGCTGCCACTGTGGCTTCCAGCGCGGTACCTTTTCTTGATAGGAAAGCAGTGCGGCACTGTTGTTTGCTGTGTTGCGCTCGATGGCTTCTTTGATGGCGGCCTGCACCTCTGCGCTCACCTCACCACCGTTGGCAGCTTGCGCGACTTGAAAGACGTGCAGTTCGCTCTCCAGCTGAGCAATGCGGTTGCGATCGGCTTCAGTGATCATCTTCACCTTCTCCTTCCACTGCGCGGTGCGGTTCATCACCTGCGCGTACTTCTCTTTTTCCTCGGTGAGTTGTGCCTCCAGCGCGGTGGCGACTTCGCCCATCGTTTTCACCTTTTGCTGCAGCATCTCTACCTCCTCCTTGGCCTGTGCGGCTTCAGAGGAGGTGCTCTTCTTGAAGAAGCGGTCCATTGGCGCAAGTAGCTACCACACAGCACGTGTAACGCTGCGTGCGGTATTGTGTTTGTGTGTTTGTGTGTGGGTGTGGATGTGTCTCTTCTCGATTGCTGCTCCCTTTCTCCCTCCTGTTTTCCGCAACTCCCCGACGCGAGGAAAGCGAAAACAGAAGTAAGACGCGGGTGTGCTGAGGAAGCACGGCAGCGAAGGAAATTATTGACAAAGAACGAATAGGATAAGTAGGGTGGGAAGAAGACGGCACTCTTCCTTTCAAGAACGATGTGTTTGGCGGTACTGAAGGAGCCGTGAAAGAAGATGGCCACAGACAGGAAGATGAGGGGGAAAGAGATTACAGGCACGATATAGTTAAAGAAGAGAGATCCTATTAGTTCCTCCCGCAGTTGCTCCGTCAGTCAGCCCGCACAGCGGGGATGCAGGACAGGAGGCTAAGGTGCATACCGGAGAACGCCGCGAAGCAAAAAAAAAAAGTCGCTGACGGCCTTTCTCTGGGTGCGTCTTGCTCGTCACTTAAGTAATGCACGTTTCTAAGAAGAAACGAATGCATGTATCAGCGCTTCACCAGCACAGCACGCGAACAGAGTTTTGTGTCTGTCTGTGGGCACACTGCAGGAAGAGAAACGCTCTGGGATGTCACTGCACTGCTTGACGAGAGAGAAAGAAAGGGTGATTTCCACGAAGCAGAACAACACTGAAGGAGTAGCGCGGAAAAAGACAAGCAGGCAAAAAAGGACGTGGAGTTTGTCTTCTCCTTTCTCAACACCACATATGAGAAACATTCACCCATTGCACGGACACCGCTGAGTGTGGATGAGACCCAAGGCAGAGCTAGGAGGAGAGCAAACAATTATCAAATGAAAACACGTGCGGCACGGGTGCGTCGTATTGCTGTTGTTGTTAAGCAGTCACAAAGAGAGAGGAGGGGGCGGGAATCATCAACGTCCAACCTCGCACATGGAGAAAGCTAGTAATTAGAAAAGTAGTTTGGGGAATGCGCGCGTTTGGATTTAGCGAGCGCACGACACACTTACATACACATAAAAAACAAAACAAAAAAAGAAAGCAGGTCAGGAAATTGAAATGTGCGACCAACGTGTGAACGCCAGAAAGAAAGTGCAAACGGCACACAGGGATGTGGGCAACAACAACGCAAACATGAACAGATAATTGAAGACACGACGACCAAAAAAAAAAAAACGGCTCCGACACACACAGCTGACACCGACAACAACAGCGAATTAATCCAACTCTTAACACTCTTCCCCGCTCTACTAACGAGTTCTGAAACTCGCTACTTCTTCTTGCGCTGCTTATCCTTCTTGTTACTCGAACCCATCTTAAAGCGCTTGTAGTGTACGAAAAACACAACTCGCTCGTCCGGAACGGAAAAGACGGGCACCACCGCCGCCGTCGCAACGTTCGCCTTCAGCCACACCGCCAGCGCCGGCACCGCGAAGGCCTCCACCGCCGCGTCACCCGCCGACTCGTTGAACTGATCGATGCAGCGTTGGATGTGTTCGCAGTCCGCCTCCACAGCGACAACACTCTTGGTCGGCGGCGTTGCCATGGCGTCGTACAGCTCCAGCACTTTGCGCTCTACCCGACTGTCTTCCTTCATGCCGACAAACTTCACCGTCGGCGCAGCAGCAGCAGGCGCGGCTTTTTCATTAGTGGAGAGGTCGCGTACCGCCTGTCGAAGATCGTCGAGGGCGATGTCGGCGGATCGCCCATTTGCTTTGCTCTGCTGCTGCACCGTCGACGCCGGGACGAGCCGACGGCCATCGATCAGCAACCACCGCAGCCGCTTCTGCTTCAAGGCGCGTGCCAGTGCGTGGGCGTCGGTGTCGGCCCGCAGGCAGGCGCGAATGTTGCCCCGCCAGAGCTGCATCGCGGCCTCAATGACATACGGAGCCTGCGCTTGCGTGTAGAGGTCGTGGCGCTTTGCTGCAACGCCGTCGAGCACGAGGCCCTCTCGCCATGGCATCTGCACGTGCTTGCACACCGAGAGGAGGTTCCGAATGTGCACCACCACGTTGACGGCGGCGATGTCCGGGTTGGCCACCGCACAGTTCGCGGTGAAGTTGTCCAGCGAGCAGCCAAAGGCGAGAGGGACGGCGTCGTGCGTCGCGCGGCACTCGAACAGCATCCCCGTCTCCAGCGCTTTTTGATTCACCAACGCGTCGCTCGGGTGCAGCGCGGGGTCCAAGACGAGGCGAAAGTGTGTGTTCATGTGCTGCTCGCAGAGCTTCAAGATCTCCAGCAGCGTCGTCGTGTACTTGCGCACGTACTCATCGCGCTCGTCCGACACAGGGAGACCGGCACTGAGGAGCGTCTCCGTGATGTGCCACGTTGCCTGCCCCACCTGATCTGCCGTTTGAATCGCGCTGCGTAGCTTACTCAGCGCTGCGGGGGGCGACCGCGTCCCCATCTCGCTTGGAAAGACCGTCTGCAGCCACTGCGCGTGCGAGACAACCACCTCCACAGGCTCTGTCAGGTCCGTCAGGGAGAGCAGATGCAACAAGGAGAGAAGCGGCTCGAAGGTCAACTCGTTCACCACGTCGTGCCGGGCCAGAGGCGTCGTAAACGACACGTAGGGCTGCACGCGGTGGTAGAACTGATAAAAGGAGCCGATCGATGCGTTCTCCTGCATGCCGAGAAAGGCAGCGACGGCAAAGTGGGGGAACTTTGAGAAGGCAAAGCTGCGACCCGCGGCGTCCACGACGCAGTCCACATTCATGTCCACGAGCTTCGGATTCATCGGCACCATTGCATCAAACACGGCGACAGGGACAGCGCCGTGCAGCATCGCGATGACGTGTGTTGCCTGCACCACGTCGGTGCACGTGGCAGAGGCGAGAAAGCGCGTGTCGTCGCGCACCGCCATCGATGGCTTGCGGAAGACGGACCCGGCACGCACGATTTTCTGGACAAGTCGACCCGCGATGCGCTCGCCGTAGCGGTCGACCGTCTCTAGCGCGCTGATGATGTCCGCCGGGTCACCCGGCAGCTCCGCGGTGCTCAACACTTGCTCACACGTCGTCCGCAGACGCGGGTCCGGCTGCAGCAGTTGCTCGATTGTGTGGGAGATGGTGGGATTCCACGCAGCGAACCAGCCCGGCAGCGTACCGGTGCGCCACACCTCGTTCATGATGGTGAAGCGTTCACGGAACCCTTTTCCCGCGATGGCGAGCCACATCTCCAGTGCAATCATCCCAATGCTGAACTCATCCACCTTGAAGTCGTACTCGAGTCCCTTCTCCTGCTCAGGGGCACAATAGAGCACCGAGCCGCAGTTGCCGGTGGGCTGGCTTGCCGCTGTTGCCGCATCAGCCGCGGTCAGCGTCTCGTCCACACCCATCACACTCGTCACGCGCTTCACGCCACTCATCACGCGCGCCAAACCAAAGTCGGCGACACGAATGGTGCCAGCCTCGTCGCCGCGGTGGCTCGAGCCCATCTCGAACAGCACGTTGTCAGGCTTCAGGTCGCGGTGTACGATGCGTTCGCGGTGGGTGTGCGCCATGACAGAGAGGAGCTGGCGGAGAATGGACACCGCAACTTTTTCTCCGTGAGCGGAGGCGAAGATGCCACCGGAGCCGCTCGAGTCGCTCTCTTCGATCAGGTGACGGAGCGAGCGGGCGGCACACAGTTCCATTTGGATGTAAAGCGTTTGATACTGCCGCGTCGACCCCTTCTTTGTTTGGGGTGGTGGAGCCTTGCCATCTCTCCCGCTGGGGCGTCGTGTGGCGAGACCAGAGCTGTGGTCCGCCGCCGTGTCACTGCAGCAACTCGCTGAGTCCGTGCCATCGCTGCTGTCATCGTCTTCGGAAGGGGAGGAGGCGGTGTAAGAGGTAGCATCGTCCTCGCTGTTCCCCGAAGCGGTGTCGGCATCGGTCGACGAACGCGACGAGTCCGAGGAGGAGGAAGCGCAGACGATTGTGCGGAAGTGCGGGCCGACATTCCGCACCGGTGTTGCCGCTTCGCTTTCATCACCGCTGTCACTTTCCGCACCACTCTTTTCTTCTTCTTCCTCGTCTTCTTCGTCTTCCTCGTCGTCAAGAAAATTGCGGAGTTCCTCGTCGCACCCGTCCTCCACCCAGGCGTCATAGTACCGCACTATGTTCATGTGATTCAGCGCTGCAAGCGTCTGCACCTCGCGCAGCACCTTCTCCGACTGAGCGCCGGCCATCACCACCTTCTTAATCGCATAGAGGCGACCGTCGATCTTCTTGCGGCAGACGTAGACCGGTGCGAAGCCGCCCGCACCGAGGAGGCGTTGCTGGATGAACTCGTTCTGATACCGCCCCTCTGATCCCTGCTGCAGGCGCAGCGTTTGGCCTTCGTCTTGCCAAAACCACTTCGCGACTTCTTGCTGGTCCGGCGGCAGCGACACGATGGCGTCCATGTGAGCACTAAAGGCTTTCGAGAAGGGCAGCCCACTCCATGGGAAGAGCGCCTTTGCGGCTTCAGGAAACACAGCGACAGTATCCAGCAGGTACTTGGAGAGGAAGTCGAAGTTGCAGGCGGCCTCCTCCGCTGACTCCGGGTCCTTCAGGTGGCAGCACTTTTTGACGAGGTGGAAGGCCAGCATGCTGAGCTTGAGGGCTTCTTTGGCTTTGAGGGGGACCGGGGTGAGGGAGGGAGACTGACCGGGGCTGATGACTTTTTGCGACGCACCGTTTCGCTGCTGCTGCTGCTGCACCGGTGTGCGTGGCTTCTCGATGGCGCTCTCCACCATCGCCGACACTGTAGAAACAATTTGCATCATGCAGGGCATGCCGCTTGGCAGGCAGAGCTGGATGTTGTCTGAGACGTCCTTTGCCAGCTGCGTCACCTCGTACTCTGACAGCGTGCCCTCATCTCCGGGGTGGGTGCCGAGGGGGAAGGTAAGGCGAATGGCGGGTGCGACGAACGGGTAGCCCGGCACGACGCGTATCTCCAGCGTGACGCGCCGCGTCGGGCACGACTCGGAGGCGATGGGGATGTACACCTTGCAGTGTGCCGAGCTCTTGCCCGAGACACGCACGTTGTCGTATGTGTTCACAATCACGTCGATCTCATCCTTCACCTCGTCGTTTTTGCTCGTGTCGTACTCGTCCACCAACGTGCGAGAGATGCATTCGTTCTTTTTCTTGGTCATTAAAAACAGGGAAATAAAACTATGTGCGTGTTTGTGTGTTTGTGTGTCGGCGCGGGATCGATTTGTGCGTTGGTACACCTAAAGCAGCCTCTCCGTCTACATGCAGTGAAACGGTGAGAAGGACGAAGAGGACCGATAAAAAAAAGAAAAAGAAGTCGTTTTAGAGACTTTTGTGTTCTGTGCAAGTGCGTGCGTGACTTGTTCGTGTGGAGAGAGACTGTGTTTGGCGAAGAGATGCAATACGGGGTGAATGGACGAGAAAGTGATAAAATGTCTTGGATTTGCGCGCATGGAGGCATGCCAGTACCTGCAGAGAATTTGCAACGCCAGCGAGGAAGAGTGGTAGGAGAGAGATCGAATCATGTTCCTCGTTCCCTACAACTCCAACAATCTCTCTCTTGCATTTTGTCGCTCGCTTTGCAGCATGAGTTCACAACGCTGTCTTTCGCTCTGTTTTTTTTTTTTTTAAGCAGAATGCGACGCACACGGAACGGTCGCTTGTGGCAATGGAGATCCCCCGCTCAGCAAACTCACAACACACGGATACCACACCCGTCCATGAAAAAAAGAAAATAATAATAATGAAAAGCATACATGGAAGCTCCAGCAGCTTGTCAAGTAGAGAGGTGTACCTCGGCTCCCGAAGCACATTTCACCTCCACCACGCCTTAGGTCTCTCTCTCCAGCCTGCGCCGTGACACACGCGTTGGACCGCAACGAGGCCAACGACGAGCGGCCTCGCTCACAGTGGTCTCCCGCACCGCAGCAGTCGGCGCAGCTGCCGTCGCCGCCTCCACCCGCATCCTCCGCATATCCTCTCGCGTCTTCAGAGCGTGGCACACGACACACAGCGTTTGCACATTCTCCAGCGCCGCCTCCCCGCCGCCGCTGCCAACGGGGGTGATGTGATCGGCCTGCCATATCGCTCCCGGCCCAGGGTTCGTGACGACACGCTCGCAGAGGACGGGGTGCTCGAGTAGGTGCGGGTGCAGACGGCGCACAACACGCAGGCGGGCCGCTTTTCCACCAGCCGCGGTGATGGCGGCGCAGAGGGCGTCGCAGTCCACGTGGCAGTTGGCGCAGATGCTTCGATCGACCGCAGCGACGGTGCGGCGTATCGCTGAGCTGGACCGTTTAAAGTAGAAAGCTTCGCGGCACTTTCCGCTGCAAAAAAGGTCTGCATCGCTCGTCAAGCAACGCACCGTGCCGGGGCAAAGGGAGACGCCATGAGGCAGACTCTCCTTCTTGAGACTGGCGTTGCAGTCGAGAGCTTCCACGCGACAGCCCAGACAGCACACGGCATACGCGTCCTCCGTGCGCCGCAGCGGCGCAAAGTAGAAGTGGGAGGCAAAGTACCGCCGCCGCACCTCCCACCACATCCCCCAGCCGATCCTGCTGACTGTGGCGTATCGCAGCGGCCGCCTCTTTCTCTGCGATCCGACAACGCCCTGTCCAACCCCACCTGACTGCTCGTCGTGATGATGATGATTATGTGACCATTGAAAGACAGAGGGCAGCCACGCGTTGCTGAGGCGAATCTGCCGTTGCTGGTACGGCGAGTGGCCCGCGAGGGAGGTGAGGAAGGCGTCAAGTTGCCGCCAGATGGGTGATCGCCGCTGCCGCACACAGTCGCTCGCCTCGTGCCACGGCAGCGTCGTGTAGAAGGCGCCGGCGTCGCGAGCGCGAACGTGCACCCGCCCTGTGTTCTTGCTGAGACAGAAGAGCAGCGCCTCCTCATCTACCCCTTCCTCCTTTCGCTCACCCAACTTCGCAACGTGGTGCGCCACCGCCGCAGAACGTTCTGCCTCATCCGACGGGTCGAGACACGCTGTTGCGCGGTGCGTCACCTGCGACAGCGGCATTGCACCTCCCCCGACCTGCGCCACCACGCTGCCCACCTCTCGCACGGTGCGACTCAGCCGGGCGAACAACTCCGCATCGAAGTCGGAGTGCACGCCGAGCAGGTAGTATATCGTCACCTCGGCTGTCTGTCCAGGACGATGCAGGCGATCCTCGGCTTGTGTCATCCACGCCCCGTCCGGCGGGAGCTCGCAGAAGACAGCACAGGGTGCCGGCGCGAGCGAGATGCCCACCGCACAGGCCGTCACGCCCACCACCGCCACCTGCACCTCCCCGCTGTGGAAGGTCGCGAGGAGGGCAGTGCGCTGCTGCGCCAGCACTCGCCCGTCTAACCGCACGGCGCGTCTCCCGCGCTGCTGCAGCAGCCTCGTGAGACTGTCAAGAAGGTCGATGTGGTGGGCAAAGAGCACCACGCGGCTGTACTTGGCGCAGCAGTAGTCCACGGCTTCGACGATGCCGGCCCACTTGGCACGCCAGCTCGCCGCATAGCGCTCCTGATACGTCGCCCCCTGAGCGGCCACACCCGCACTACCGTCACCGCTACCGCTGCTGCTGCTGTCACTACCACTGCGGCGGCGGCATAGAGAGACGAGACGGTCGGCAACGCGCAGCACCACACGCGTCTTCGCTGGCAGCTCGAGCACGTCACGCTTCAGTCGCCGGAGCATCAGACACGAAGTCAGCACCGCCGTCAGCTCCGCCTGCCGCGTTGACGCCCCCACATGCAGGAAAGGGGTGAAGGCGATGTGGCAGTACCGCAGCGCAAAGTCGTAGCGCGTTTTCCCCAGCAGACCGGGCCGCAGCATCTCCAACTGATTGTACATATCAAAGGGAGAGCTGAGGGCCGGTGTGCCGGAGAGGAGAAGGCAGAAGGGTGCGCGCTGCCCCAGTGCGATGGCCGTGCGTGTGTAGGTGGCATCTGTGCTGCTTGTGTTGGTGTGCAGCAGGTGACTCTCATCGCACACAACACACTGCCAGCTGCGGCGGCGGAATTGCGTCTCGAGCACGGCAGCCATGTGATAGCTGCTCACCACGACCTTGGGCTGCCTGCCATGGCCCAGTGCATCGTTGGCGCCGCTGATGATGTGGATGTCCTGCAGGCCAACCTGCTCGTGCAGAAACTGCTCCACCTGGTCTGCCCACATAAACTTCACCGCAGAGGGGCAGAGAATGAGGAGGGGGTAGGCTCGCAGCGCCGCCACCGTTGCAATGGCCTGCAGTGTCTTTCCAACGCCCATGTCGTCGGCAAAAAGAATGCGACCTTGTAGTTGCAGCGCCCTCTGCACCCCCTCCAGCTGGTGCTTCTTGAGGGCACGGAGAAGATCGGCGGGGATGTTGTCCACCAGGCCCACGTCCAGCCCACTGGAGAGAATGCGTGCCGTTGTCCCCAAGAGATTGCTTGCTGGTGCGTTGATGGAAAAGCGCAGCTGGAGGTCTTCCTCTGCTGCCTCTCGCAGCTCATCTACGAGGGCGTCCATGACTCCCATCGGGGCAGAGAAACGGGTGTCTGTTACGCACCGCAGGCTCTCTCGGACGGCGAGGGAGAAGCAGCTTCGCAGGTGTGCCGCCGCTGCAGACGAGAAGTTGCGCAGCTCCACCGTTACCGCGCTTGATGCCACGTCGGCCTCCACCTGCGCCACCGGCAGAGCGGAGGTGAGATCGCAAACGGGGGATGACAAAACGGGCACAAAGGTTGTCGGTGGGAGGCGGGCACTACGCAGGTTGTTGGCGAAGAGAGCGGCTGCCTTCACGGCGTCGATGCACTCGCCACACGGGCACGCAAAGACGCATCCGAAGCGAGAGAGACGAAAGGCAAACGGCGCACCGCAGCGCAGGCACACCTTTACATCCAACAGCGACTCCATTTCTACATTTCGGTGGCACGCCACCAAGCTATGACAAGAAGAGAAAGGGCAGTTAAAAGCACAACATAGCCGTCTCATCACCGCAGCGGCCCGAAGAAGAGGGACAAGAAGAAGAGGAAGAGAGAACGGGAAGGGACAGAGGAAAAGTAGGGCACAAGTCATGACGTCCTTCTTTTCTGCCAAAGATCGCTTCTCGTTTTGCTTTTGATTCTCGCCATTGCGAGCGCACCCTTTCCTTTTGCCACTCATGTGGAGAGTGTGTCTAGAGCAGGTACGTACGAAATCACGTGGCACAGCCGAAGTCTTTGAAGTGGACTGCAGGCTCTCAATGCCACTTTATGAGACTCGCTGTGCGACTTGCCTAAGTAAGCGCACGTTCAAAAGACTTGTCAGAGAGTAGTGCTGCGCCTGCTGCACTGCATCTCCTCTCCGATGCACAGGGCGTAGTTCACCGCGTTGCAACTCCCACGGAAGCAGTCAAAACACTATGGCGGTACCGAAGACTGGACTTTCGAGCATACGAACTTAGAAAGACACAAGGAAAAAACAAACGAGCAAAAAAAAAAAGGGAGAAAAAAAAACAGGAAGGTAAAAAAGGTCAAGCGCAAACAAACAAAAAATGAGAACAAGACGGATTTATATCGTTTTCGTCCGTCACCGAAGGAAAAAAAAAAAGTCAGGAGAGGAGAAAGAAGAAGCACAACAAGTGGAAAATAAATAAAACACTGGAAGCATTGGAAGCAACGGAAAAAAAGAAAAAGGAAAATAAGAAAAAGCAGTGCAGCCTTTACGAGCAGACGCATGCAGCAAATAGTAGTAGAATAATTCAGAAAAAAAAATTAAAACACCCATCTTCCTACTGTGGGCCGAAGAGGATGTCGACGACTTGCTGCATGTCGGGATCTTCGTCCAGGTTCAACGGGCCCTGTGCCGTGAAGGTGGCGTAGTCCTGCGGGTTGCGCTGCACGCTCACGGCGGTCTTCTGCTCCTCGGCCCCGCTCCGCACCTTGCTCAGCGACGCCTGCAGCTCATTCCACGCGCGGTGACGAACATCGGCGTGCACTGTCTCCGTGTTGTTGACTTTGCCGTCGCGGATGTAGATGACGCGATGCGCGTACTGCTTCATGTACACGTCATGCGAGACCATCACCATGGTGAGCCCACGCTCCGTGTTAAGCTTCAGCAGAATGTTCATGACGAGCAGCGTGTTCTTGGTGTCGAGGTCGCCCGTCGGCTCATCCAGAAATAGCACCTCCGGCTCATTTGCGAGCGCGCGCGCAATCGTGACGCGCTGCTGCTCACCGCCGGACAGCATCGAAGGGAAGTGCTTGAGGCGGTGACCCAGGCCGACTTCCTCCAGCAGCGCAGCGGCGCGCTTCTTGATCTCCGAGTTGCTCAACGTCCCTTTGATCATCATCGGCAGCGACACGTTGTCGATGGCCGTCATCGTGGAGATGAGATTGAAGGACTGGAAGACGAAGCCTATTCTTTTGCAACGCAGGGAAGCGAGCTCCGAATCGGGCGTCTGGTCCGTGATGCGCTTGCCAAAGAGAAAGAAGTTTCCTTTTGTCGGTGTGTCAATCGTACCAAGAACGTTGAGCAGTGTACTCTTGCCACCGCCACTGGTGCCGTACACAACAAGCAGCTCACCGGGGTTAATGTCCACATCCACACCCCGAAGCGCCGGCACACCCTCCACGCCAAGGAGGTATGTCTTGTGGATGTTATCACACGAGATGATCGCCTCCATTGCTGACATGTTCCGTCAAGAAGAAGATGTTGGGAAGCAGTTGTCTGAATGCGCGTGTGTTTGCTAACAGCTTAACAAGGGTAGCGGCAGTGAGAAAAAAAAAAAGGAAGAAAATAAGAAGGTTCAACGTCACCTTTGTGTTTCTCTGTGAAAGGCGAGCCGGCCACGATCAGGGAAGTAGAGGAGCAAAGTGCATCATTCACAAAGAGAAGGGCAGAGGATGTCAGAGAAAATTGAGAGTTAAAAAGCAAGTGGAAGGGGCACTCGTGATGCTTTGCAACAAGTCTTTGCGGAACGACGCGGGCTGCAAGTGTTGCTTTACGATATATATGTATAGATTTTTCGCGTCCTTTAAAGACACAACTTGCCTTCGACCCGACAAAAGATAGTTTGCACCAGGTAAGAGACAATGCGCGCACATCGCAGCAGATGCCACCACATCTTTGCTGGCCTGTTCAGTGGGAGATAATTTTGACAGCGCGGTCGCTCAAGCACACTTCTTCATACTAAACTAAGCAAAAAAAAAAAAAAAGAGAGAAAGAGAGAAAGAAAACATGCCTCGGTGTCATACGCTTGCACGAGTGAACTACGAGAAGAGAAAGTGGCGTATCGCAAGGCTACAGGTGTGCAGGCCGAGAAGCATACTACGACTAGTGAACGGATCAGATGCCGAATAGCGATAAAGCACCAAGCATCAACCACAGAGACAAGATACGGAGCGGAAGAGAAGGCGATCAGGAGAAAGGGAATAAAACAAAAACCAAAAGGCGCAGTCAAATAGAGGACATCGGTACACGTTTCCTCCACAGGGCTCAGTGAGCAGCAGTGGCAACCTTGGACTCAGTAGCCGCCATGATTACTCTCCGTCAGATCTGGCGTGTTCTCGGAGCCGTTGCTGAGCTCATGCGGCGTCATGCGACCCATCTTCTTGCGGTTCGGACGCGGCGGCTCCTTGATGTACATTGCCTTGACGCGCACCTCACGGTTCCGCTCGGCGTAGCGTGAAAACAGCTCGCGTGCATCGCGCTGGTCCTCGATCTCTTCCCACGTCAGCTCCCATGAGTCGTGGTGCTCGATCGCGAGGAGGACGGAGTGCTTGGCCGCCTTGATGATGTCCTCCTTCTCCTTTTCGGTGAGGTCGGCGACCTTCTGTGCCGGGTTCCCCGCCCACATCTCACCAGAAGGGATCACGGCACCTGACTGTAAGACGCTGGCGGCACACAACATCGCGCCAGACTCGATGCTGCTCCCCTTCATCACAATGGCATTTGCACCAACAAATGAGCAAGAGGCGATGTCAGCGGACTCGACGATGGCCATCGGCTCAATCGTGGTCCACTTCCCCACCGTAGTGTTGCCCGTGACGACCGCCTTCTCCTGGACGCTGCAGCTCTCCCCGAGGTGGATGCTCTCACCCTTCTCGGCGCGAATGATTGCGTTGTATCCGATGTAGTTCTTGCGGCCAACATTTACGTCGCCGGTGAGGATCGCACTGGGTGCGATGAAACAGTTGTCCATCACAGAAGGACGCTTGTCGCTCACTTTGAGAAGGCGGGGAATGCGGTACAGTTCCTCCTTTGGCTGCACACCCATCATGCGGTCACTGAGCGCGATAACTTTGGTTGCTGCGCGCTGAAGCTTCACGGAGTAGGTATCGAGCAACGTGTGCAGATACGTGCGCTTCTCGATAGCCCAGTCCGGCAGCTGCTCCGGCATCTTTGCCGGCCCCACCGTTACGCTCCACAGAACGCGAGAGCGAAGCATTGGGTGTCACTAAGAGAGAGAGAAAGAAAGAAAACTAAACGCTATCTATTCCCTTGGAGGTGGGTTGTCTTTTCCTATTGAAGCAGAAGACTTTTCCTAAAACTACAGGACTCTACTGCTTTGAGAGTGCAGCGAGCATTTTTCAAGAAATCGGAAAAAAAGAAAAAAAAAGATGAAGTGCGAGATAGGAGAAGACATGCAATAAGCAATGGCACAGGTGCATGTGCAAAGATTCACACGCTCCAAGCGAAAAGTGCAGAATAAAAAAAAAGGGCAGTTCGTGGTCGTCCTTCTGCCAAGCAGCTTTTCCGCCACCTTGTGGTCTCTCTGGCGCCGTTTACTGTATTCAAGGTCAGATGCAGGCAATTTTCCCAGTTCAGAGTCTCCGCCCTTGTGTTTCTCCCTAGAAGAAGCATTAATTGTCGGCAAAGTAGCATTTTTTTTTTTAAACGGTAATGCAACAATGTCCACTATCTCAGACACCAAAGATATCAACAGCGAAAAAACCCGAAGCAAAGCTTTTGGACTCGAGAAAAATAATTCCGACCAAGCTGTCTGCGAAAACAAAACCTTGGCGGAAATTGTAAACGCCTCCTGCTGAACTGTGTTTGATGACATACCAGCAGCTCCGCGTTCCAACAATTTGCCTTGACGTGGCAAAAACAACCAAAAAAAAAGTCTACAATGCAAAGTGAGAGACAGCCCACTCTACGCTCCTGTCAACGAAGCCCAAAATCACGAATATGCCTCCCACGATGCCGCAGAGCTGCACTAAAAAGTGCGTCACTGGTGGTCGCTTGAAAATATTGTTCACTTGAAGCGCTGACGGTTCAAAGCTCAGAAGCATAGCGGGCACCGCGCCGTTGATTCCCGGCACAATTGCTCGCTGGCTCCACTGCGCGCTGTACTCGTACGTAGACGCATTCAGCCTGCGTGCTTTTCCGGTTTGGTACGTCGTAGGCACCACCTTGATGTAGTAACGAGTTTCGAGATAAAGCTTCGATAATGATTTGTGCCCCGTTAACGGCTCCGCGATGCTATGCTCAGAGAATCGTTGAACACTTTCGTTTCCTATGCGCAGTTTTTTGATCTCGTGCGACGTATCGAGTCGAAGGACATCTTTGAAGGAGTACTGTACACCAGTGCGTCGGGGACCCAGCACGACGGTAACGGGTACCTTCTTCAAGTCGAGAGAGCCCACCACGTTGCAGCCGCGGCTCCGCTCCGACAACTTATCCAAGCACTGCGGAACGTACTCGATTGACGGTGGCGATAGTGCAGCCCTCTCGAACACAGCCAGGACGCTTTCGCAAGTGTTGCAACACTTCGACTGTGCTTCGGTTCGTACGCTCTCCGGAAGAGCGCGCAGCACGTTGACTGGACACTTTTTGCACTCGCCGCCGTTTGCGTCTCCATTGTTCTCGATTGAGAGCTGAAGGTCCTTGACAGTTCCCTTGTATAGCGGTTCCCCGCCTACAGCGCACGGCAGCTTGTGAACGTTGCCGGAGTAGTTGAAGTGCCGGTGACCTGTGGCGTCGATCACATCGACGCTCAAGCGGTGGCATTGCATGTGGGGAAAAAGGACGTCCAGGTTGACTTGCATTTCGTCCGAAGAGGAGGCGTCAACTGTAACAACGGTGTCGTAAGCGTCGCGACCGCGTGCATATGCTATTCCTTCCCACAGGACTAAAAGAGCAATCACGATAACGGTAACGAGGCTGACAAGGGCTCCATGCTTTGTTTGCTCCCGCTGATAGTCTTCACGTGGCTTCGGGAGAAGGTCGACGTCTGCAAAACGGTGCACGAGTGGCCTCGCAGGAGTCTCGTCTGGCTTCTCCTCAACGTGAAGGGTCCGGCGCTGCCTCATTCTAGTATTGCAACACCAGAAGCACTACCATGTAGAGCTCGCATCTAAAGAGCGACATAGAAGATGTTAATTGGGAAAAAAAAAGGTAAGAACCGGCGGAAGACAACGATTTGCAGGATGAGAGAAGCAGACAATTAATTTTGGCAAGGTAATTCAGTTTTATAATTAAGGTGTCACTTTGCACATCTTCAAGTGCGTCTTCTATGTACCTCGAATCATTTAAAATTTATCAAACTTATTTTACATGTGTCACCAAAGCAAAGGTGCAACAAATTTTTTTTTTGCATTTTATAGCATGTAACTTTCGGAGGCACAATAAAGCGCTAAAGCATCGGCTTTTAGAGCTGTCGAATTCGTTTGGGGTATTGAAAGAGAAGAATAAAAGCACGCTATACACCGTCATAGTTTGGTGAAAGCAGCTCTTTCAGGGCTTTAATAATGGCATCCTTCTCTCTTATTCGCTCCGCGGCGTGCTTGTAATATGCATCCATTTCCGTTCGCATGAACGCTATCCTTTCCTCGTAGTAACCCTTCAGCCTTTCCTGACTCGCACTGATGATAGCAGCGAACTGAGTTTCGTTGAGCAGAGAATTTCCTTTGAGCTGGCTTGAACACACCTCTTCTATCAATCCACGTTCCGTGACATCTTGCTGGGCAATACGCGCACGAAGTTTAGCCATCGTCTCCTCGTCGTCCCGCTTCTGGCGATGCAGGGCTTCCTTTTCGGCTTCCAGTATGACTACGTTGCACCGCAGTGCGTGATGCGCCGCCTTGAGTTTTGCGTTCTCTTCCCGAAGAACAGTGCACTCTTCGCTACTAGTGCCAACACCTACATCTATAGCGGGCGTTACACCACTCACACCGCTTGACCGGTGATTAGCATCTAAAATGGCGTGCGGCAGAAAAGCGGAAGTGCTTTCGCGAGATTCACAGCTCTTGATATTTGGGCGGCATGGTACCCGTGCATCGCCTTCGAATGCGCGTGAGTCGTCATCGGAGTAAGAAAGAGCTTGTGCAACGTCCTCAGTGTGCAACATAGCAGAAGAGTCCCGGCGTCCACGAGGAGACGCAGAGTTTTTTAACAGCAGACTGGCGCTACTAACACCGGCGTACTTTTCTTGCAACACCAGAAACAGCTCCTCTTCACGGCCCTTAAAGATCTCTAAAATATCATCTATGGAATCTAAGCAGTCAGGGTTGTGATGCCGGTAGAAGTCGATCAACCGCTTCCGGTACATTGCGGCGCTGGATTACCAAGCGGTGTAGATGTGAAGTAAATAAGAAGCACGATTGGACAGGCAGAGATGCGATATTTCTTTTCTGAACTTTTTCCTTTCGTGCAAAGACGAGGCGCAAACGAAAAGAAAGACACCATTTGCGGAACGTGACAAAGTACATGAATAAGTATAGTGCACCGTCTCCTTTGGCACTTAACATCAAAGGATTTGCATCAAGCGTAGAAAGTAAGATAAGCTTGCATGATAAGAGACTAGCAGTCCTCTCGTAACTGTCTATTTTAGTGACTTCCTTTTTAGCTACGTCCACTATCTCAACATTCCTCTTTCTGTAAGAGTCGCAGAAACCAACACACCCAGTACGGTGCTCAATCTCGGCACTTTAATCCACTTGAAATAAAATTTTTTTTTCCGTGCCCTCCAAGATAACTGCAACGCCTGTACAAAAGTAACAAGAATTCTTTTTTTGGAGGGGGGGGGTTTAAAAATAGTAGTACGCTTTCTGATAGAATAATCCACTCACTGTCCTTCGATACATTATAAATGTAAGACATAAAAAGCCCTCATGCTATATCAGTATCCGTTATGCTTCAGTTGGGTTTCGGTGAAAGTCTTTCAAAGCGAAGTTAGAAGGAACAAAACCCCTTCAAATGCTTAAATGGAGTTTAATAGCATCTCAGGAATGGGATAACTCTCTCAAAATCGAAATGCTTCCAGAAGTGGAGTCGCTTCCAGAAAGTCGAAGTGCTTCCAGAAAGTCGGGAGTGTCCAGAAAGTCGAAAGTGCTTCCAGAAAGTCGAGTGCTTCCAGAAAGTCGAGAATGCTTTCCAGAAATCGGAGTGCTTCCAGAAAGTCGAAAGTGCTCCAGAAAGTCGGAAGTGCTTCCAGAAAGTCGAAAGTGCTTCCAGAAAGTCGAAAGTGCTTCCAGAAAAAAAAAGAGAAAAAGTGCTTCCAGAAAGTCGAAAGTGCTTCCAGAAAGTCGAGAGTGCTTCCAGAAAATCGAAAGTGCTTCCAGAAAGTCGGGAGTGCTTCCAGAAAGTCGAAAGTGCTTCCAGAAAAGTCGAAAGTGCTTCCAGAAAGTCGAAAGTGCTTCCAGAAAGTCGAAAGTGCTTCCAGAAAGTCGAAAGTGCTCCAAAACTCGAAAGTGCTTCCAGAAAGTCGAAAAGGTGCTTCCAGAAACTCGAAAGTGCTTCCAGAAACTCGAAAGTGCTTCCAGAAACTCGAAAGTGCTTCCAGAAAGTCGAAAGTGCTTCCAGAAAGTCGAAAGTGCTTCCAGAAAGTCGAAAGTGCTTCCAGAAAGTCGAAAAGTGCTTCCAGAAAGTCGAAAGTGCTTCCAGAAAGTCGAAAGTGCTTCCAGAAACTCGGAGTGCTTCCAGAAAGTGAAAGTGCTTCCAGAAATCGAAAGTGCTTCAGAAAGTCGAAAGTGCTTCCAGAAAGTCGAAAGTGCTTCCAGAAAA